>OY757021.1:103887909-105087909 GCA_963580285.1 Lucinisca nassula | reverse complement strand
GCTCTCATTTTAACATGACGTAAATATTTTCCCACTGAGCGCCATTATCAACGTAGTGGGTGCAGAAGGGCACTGAAGATGACGTCACATATAAACATCTACTTCTCAGGACATCTGCCACAAAAAAAAACATTGGAACGCTGTACAAAATGTCCTGAAAAAGCTGTGCAGTATAACAAATGCGTTATTTTGTTTCTTGATGGCGAACATGGGCTCATATTCCCCGCACAAAAGCGATATTTGTACTCACCTAACGGCTGGGACAAATATCGCACTCAGGCGGGGAATATGATTCCATGCTCCCCGTCAAGAATTAAAATAACTTTTAACCCTTGTTCTGCTGAGCCCGGATATGCCTTTTCTTTGAAACAATGTAGATCCAGATCAGATGGCTTCTGAAGAAGCCATCTGATCAGGATCTACATCGTTTGTCATTCAGATTGTGAATTTGTTGTAATAATTTGCATCAAGTAATCTGATTGGTTGATAATCGGTAGTGGGTGTGGCATATATGAATATTCAGCAGGACAAGGGTTAATATACAAAGCTTCTGATAAGGAGAAGAAAGGGATTATTTTCCTCAATGTTTAAATCATCGGTTGTAGGTATTCTTTTAAATTCACAAAATTGAGGCAGTTCTAAAAAGTTCACAATTGAGAAATAAGGATTTCTTCTTTAAATCTTACAGTATTGGTTCTTGTTAGAATTTCCTCATTGAGGTGGTTCTAACAAGTAGCCACAATCATAATTATACTGTGGGTACTTATTAAAATTACCTCATTGGTATGAACATGCAGGTGCAAAAAAACTGATAGAATAACATTCTCCATTTTTTAAGATATGCTTTAGATCAAGAATAATCTTACCTGTGCCCTTCCTGCAACCCATGAATACCAATAACAGGATACGTTCAAATTGACCTCCTGATATAAGTCAAATTGTTTTCAAATGTCCACAGGCGGAGGTCAATTTGAATGTTTACAGCCCGTGATTTTAACATGATGTAAATATTTTCCCACTGAGCGCGGTTATCAACGTAGTGCGTGCAGAAGGGCACGGTTGATGATGTCACATATAAACATCTACTTCTCACGATGTCCGCTACAAAACATAAAACATTAGAACGCTGTACAAAATATCCTGAATAAGCTTTGCAGTATGACAAATTTGTTATTTTGTTTCTTGATGGGGAACATGGGCTCATATTCCCCACACAAAAGCGATATTTGTCCTCACCTAACGGCTGGGACAAATATCACACTCAGACGGGTATTATAATCCCATGCTCCCCGTCAAGAATTAAAGTAACTTTTAACCCTTGTTCTGCTGAGCCCGGATATGCCTTTTCTTTGAAACAATGTAGATCCAGATCAGATGGCTTCTGAAGAAGCCATCTGATCAGGATCTACATTGTTTGTCATTCAGATTGTGAATTTGTTGTAATAATTTGCATCAAGTAATCTGATTGGTTGATAATCGGTAGTGGGTGTGGCATATATGAATATTCAGCAGGACAAGGGTTAATATACAAAGCTTCAAATAAGGAGAAGAAAGGGATTATTTTCCTCAATGTTTAAATCATCGGTTGTAGGTATTTTTTAAAATTCACAAAATTGAGGCAGTTCTAAAAAGTTCACAATTGAGAAATAAGAATTTCTTCTTTAAATCTTACAGTATTGGTTCTTGTTAGAATTTCCTCAGTGAGGTGGTTCTAACAAGTAGCCACAATCATAATTATGCTCTGGGTACTTATTAAAATAACCTCATTGGGGGAATTCTAACAAGTACCCATAACATATGTTTTAACCCTTATCTTGCTGTTCACGACAACCCCTATCTTTGCAAACAGTGAAGATCCAGATCAGATGGCTTCTGAAGAAGCCATCTGATCAGGATATACACTGTTTGGCATTTAGTTTATTAATTTGTAGCAACAAATTATATCAAGTAATTTGATTGGTTGATAGACAGAAATGGGTGCGGCTTAGATGAATATTCAGCAAGATAAGGGTTGATGGAGCAATAAGAAAGATATTCCTCAGTACAGGTTTGCCCATTTGAGATGATCTGTCATTCTGTATCAGCCAGTATGTTCTCTATGAACAGGTTTAATCCAGATGGACAAAATCTAATGGAAATAGAGAGACGAAGACTGAAGATTGCCACTTTATGTATGGACCAGCAGAGTACACGCGGGGTGCCACTCTGGAAACATGACGTTATTGTTGTCACAGCAGGTACATTTTGTCATGTCTGCTTAACCCATTTTGTACTGGAAACCCGCAGACAGGTACCTGGGCAAACAGTGCAGGCCCTGATCAGACGCCGCAGAATGCGGCATCTGATCAGGGCCTCCACTGTTTGCTAAAAGTTCAGTCATTTTCCAAATCAATTTTGAAGAAAACACAACCTGACACCCCTAAATTTTGAAATGGACTCCTGCTATATATAAGGAGGAAGATTCCATTTGGTACAAAATGGGTTAAAACATGGCACAGTATAGGAGACTGGTTTTCTTTCTGTTCTTTCATCCATATGTTTGTCAGCCAGTCAACATTTGCATCAAGCCTAGCATCAACCCTAACTTTCAAGTCCCGGCCCCCACCCATCTGGGCTTGAAGATATAGATGGACTGCATCATGTTTCCACGCAGAGCTGAAACCGACACGCACAAGAGTACTGGTAAATCACTTAGAGGATCTCAGCCTGCCCAGGTAAAGCGTTGCGAGTCGGACCGTCCCTGCTTATAAACCTATTGGTTTTATTGGGCGGCAGGGCTTGAGATGTCATTTCATCTCAATGTCGGGTAAAAGTCCCACAAAATTGGAAGCGACGTCTCAGAAATGACCTTTACAGTGTTTGACAGGGACGTTAAACCTCAAATCAAACAAACAAACAGACAAAAGCTTTCAAGTCCAAACATACTCCATAGATAGCCTTAGCATAAAGTAAAAATCTTAAAAATCCGGATTCTAGGACTTGCTGTAATTCTCCTAAAACTTTAACAAATTTGTTTACATATAGCAAGGAGTCCAAAAGGTGCAGACAGAATGGAAACAAAAACAGTGTAGACCCTGATCAGACTGCTCTTTTAGGAGCAGTCTGATCTTGGTCTGCACTGTTTGCCCAAGCCTATCTGTCCCAATACTTTGTATCATTACAGTAATTATTATGTCGGTAAGGGAGGTACCGGACTGGCACATGAATGTGTCCAGTTTTTGTTTATAGTTACTAAGCACAGAAGCTTTTCAGTGCTGATGTCCATATGGCTATCACTGATTTTAAGGAAATCCAGGTAATAAATATTTGAAGAAGATACTGCATTATTCTTATCGCTGTAAGTTCAGAGTGTTGTGAAAGAGTGTTATCTCTAGAATCTAGACTTGAATCATGTGTTGGGTTTGGCAAACACTGTAGACTCAGATCAGATGTTGCAGAATGTGGCATCTGATGGTTCTGCGGCATCTAATCAGAGTCTATACAGTTTGCTTACAGTACAGGCATATAAAGGACAGATGCCTGATCAGGGTCTGCTGTGTTTGCTTACAGAACAGGGCCCAGTTGTTCCAAACTAACGATGTCATTAGTTAACGTATCGATGAAATTTTGATCATTTATTATGGCAAATATAGTAATATTTTTGCTGAAAAAATGTGAGCAGCTTTTGCATCCGCAAAAGCTGCTCACATTTTTTCAGCAAAAATACCAAAATGTTACATATTAAACTTGCTAGAACAGTTAACAATTTGACCACTAACCAGCTCGTTAAGCTAATGATGCTTTGAACAACTGGCCCCAGGACTGTAAGGATTAAATGAAAAGTTATGTCTATTACACCGTTCAGGATCATATTTCCAGCCTTCACTCAGAAACAATCATGCCACCAGTGCACTCAGTGCTTTGATTTGCTTCTTATGTTAGAAAGGGTGGAGCCCAGGTATGTCCCTTTTTGTCGCGCCTGCTATTAGCATGGCCAATATAGGCGCCCGGTTTTCAACATTTGCAACCACCCTAGAGTTCACCCTAATGGTCAAGTTTATTTCTCAAGAACTATAAGAGCTTCATTAATGATACTTGGTACAAACTTGTGTCTGGGAATGACAACTTACATGCAAGCATCCGTATTTGACCTTGACCTACATTTCATGGTTCACTGACTTTGTAAAATATTGCGACCACCCTAGCGTTCACCCTAATGGTCAAGTTTATTTCTCAAGAACTATTAGAGCTTCATTAATGATACGTCATACAAACTTGTGTCTGGGGATGGCAACTTACATGCAAGTATCCATATTTCATCTTGACCTACATTTCATGGTTCACTGACTTTGTAAAATATTACGACCACCATAGCGTTCACCCTAATGGTCAAGTTTATTTCTCAAGAACTATAAGAGCTTCTTTAATGATATTTGGTACAAACTTGAATCTGTGGATGGCAACTTCAATGCAAGCATCCATATTTGACCTTCACTTAAATTTCATGGTTCACTGACTTTGTAAAATATTGTGACCACCCAAGCGTTCACCCTACTGGTCAAGTTAATTTCTCAAGAACCATGAGAGCTTCATTAATGGTACTTGGTACAAACTTTTATCTCGGGATGGCAACTTAAATGCAAGCATCCATATTTGACCTTGACCTACATTTCATGGTTCACTGACTTTGTAAAATATTGCCACAACCCTAACGTTCACCCTAATGGTTAAGTTCATTTCTCAAGAATTATTTGAACTTCATTAATGATACTTAGTACAAGCCTTTTATGCAAGCATCTATGTTTGATCTTGGCCTAGATGTCATGGTTCGGTGACTTTGCGCCCCCACAGGCGCGACATGGCCTTCGGCGGAATTCTTGTCTTAGTACTGTGGCCTTGGTTTGATTCCAGATGTCTGCATATGGCAGGGTATAGTGACTGCCTGTCCAAGTCTGCAGGATTCACCACTGTATGGCCATTTCGATAACACATCCGTGTGATATAGTACATTTTTCAAACCTCAAAAAAGGCAATTTTTCTGATGAAAATTTGTGATATTTTTCTTTTTTTATACTCCAGAGGTTTTGGGTGGTCCCTAAAACTGCCTCATTGAGGCAAAATGGCCACTTTTCTGATGAAAATCCTTGATATTTTTCTTATAAATGCTCAAAACATAGGTTGTGGGTGCTCGTTAGAACCGCCTCATTGAGGCGGTTCTAACGAGTACCCACAACCTATGTCTTGGAGCAGAAATTAGAAAAATAATGTGTATCCCCGTAAACCCCATTTTTCTCTAAATAAAGTGGGGTTTAGAGGGGTCTTTATATCAGACACTTGTTCATGTGATGGCAACTACGATATGCTGACAGCTTTGTCCTCAAGAATGTATGTGGGCATGAGCTTCCGTATAAACAATGTATGGATGAAATTGAACCTGTAACAGCATCACCAGTTGACTGTGCATCTGACTGAGCCACCAGGCCCATTTATCTTGACCCATTATATGCGGGAAACCCCTAAAGGGGTACCTTGGCAAACAGTGCAGGCCCAGATCAGACGCTGCGTTCTGCAATGTCTGATCAGGGCCTTCAGTATTTGCCCACAGAATTTTCCATCAAAAATAGATTAAAAACGAAAAAATAGGCCTAACACCCCTTATATGACAAATGGACTTGTCCAACATATAGCAATGGGAGAGTACACTAGCATACAATGGATTAACCCTTCAAATCACTAAGCACATTCAGCAGACGGAATTTTCAAAGAACTTTTTTTCTTATTTTTCAGCAAAAAAATAAGGGTTAACATTACATGTTAATTGTCAGCTAGACATGAAATGTCAAGCTTTATTTTTGTTGAAAAATAATGAAAACAAAAATTGCTGTCTGCTTTAGAATTGACTACAGAACTTGTTCTTACTTAAATATGTTGGCATACTCATTCAAATTCAAAATCATGAAGCATAGCCCCATATAGGAGAGGGTGTCCAAATACTAATGTTCTTATTTCTGCCCAAAAACAAATGTTGTGGATTTCATTAGAGTCGCCTCAGTGCCCTAAAACTTGTCATTTATTTTTGGATGAAAAATGTGCCTTATCTTGAGTTATGATGAATGTTTTTTTTTTTTTTTTTTTTTTTTTTTTCAGCATTCTGCCAGCACCTGTTGGACAGGAAAATAATACGATGGCAAGATTTCAGTCTGGTTGTGGTTGATGAGGCCCACCATTGTGACAAGAGACATCCATTTAATGTGCTTCTCTACTCACATCACTTGTCAATTTATGCTGGAAATTATAGACCAAAGGTTTTAGGTCTCACAGCATCACCAGCTGGTAAAGATACAGTCCCCGCTACTGTAAACATGTTGGAAAAATTGGTAGCCAACATGGGTGGGGTAGCCATGAATATTGTACAGAAAAATAAATCAACTTTAGCAAAATTTCAGTCCAATGCACAGATAATCATTCGACCACAGCCTGATCAGTTTAATAAAGTGGTAGACAAGTTTATAAGTGAGTTACAGGTGTACCTGGTCTACTGTTATCTTAGACTGGTTCCAATATCTGACATTCTTTTTTATATTGATTTGAAGGATGTGAACCAGTCTTCTAATGATGAGAAAATAAGGATGATTGCTAAACATTGCATAGAAGAAAATCTAGAAGAATTTCAGCTGGCCCTGACAAATATTCAGTGTCATGAAGCAGATGACAAATATAATGTTAGATTATTAGCAAAGCATGCCGAAAGCATCTGCATAACACTGAACAGTTTACTTGAAGGTGGTGTACCATGTGCTTTGGAGGAAATGAATGGACTTGAAAATGAAGAATATAATTTTGGATTTGCAAAACAGTTTCGTCTGCCATGTGAGAAGCTGCAAACACTATACAATTACGCCAAAGAGCTTATTGAAAATTCTGGAGGAAGTCACAGTGCTGGAGGTCAACAGTTTGGTTCACATGTATCTCGGCTTGTCGAGGAGCTGACAAATTCTCTGGACATAGACTGGTCTCAGAGAGAAACTGTCAAACCCATGGCACTAGTTCTGGTGAAGGAGAGGGCCACAGTCCACAAGATCACAAAAATGCTACAGGTAGCTAGACAGATAGCTCCGGAAAAGAGGAGTATTGGTGATAATGGACCCTTAAGGGGAATGGGAACACCTGTCAGATTTTTCTGCCATTTTTCAAAGGGAGACAACCCTGAGGAGCAAATTCTTTCCTTTAAGAGTAGACTCCTTTTTCAGCGGGGCAGGGCTTATAGAAAAGCAAACAGGAAGTCCCAAAAGTTGTTTCCCTTTTGAAAAATGGGGGAAAAATCTACCAGGTGTTCCCATTCCCCTTAAGTTATGCATTAGCCTAGTAAAAAAGAGAAAAAAAGGAAAACAAAACACTTATTTATACGCATTTATACTTCCGGGTAGAGAGCAGTAATAGAGATGATTAAGGAATAAATTTCCTTATTTCTTATTAGAAACATAATCTCCTGGGTACTTGTAAGAAATGCGTCATGGAGGTGATTTATAACAAGTACCCACAACATGTTGAACCCTGTCCATTGGGGCTTGGAGAAATAGATTGGGCTGCATGGTGCTTCTGTGCAGAGCTGAAACCAGCTGAACTTTTGAGTACTGGTATACATCTTAATAGGAGGTCAAATAGTGGTGTGAGTCAGACTGTCCCTTTAACCCTAGCAGTTTCTTAAGGCGGTAGGGCTTGGGATGTCATTCATCACTGTGTCGGGTAAAATCCCACAAATTCAGAAACACAGTCTCCAAATTGACTTGAATAGTGTTGAAGGGGATGTGTAACCTCAAAACAAACAAACAAACTCAAAGTATGATTTATGAAGAAATGAGAAAAAATATCCATCACGCAAACATGCATATATAGTTTTGACCCCTTGAACCCCACTTTTATATAGTAAAACTGTGGTTTACAGGGGTAAACCTTATTTTTCTGATTTCTGTTCTAAAATATAGATTGTGGGTACTTGTTAGAACCGCCTCGTTTAATAAATTCAATAATAGATGAGCACTCATGTAAGATCCTCTATATTGCAGTCTAATGAAGTGATGCAGAGGATGAATTTAAGAGTGGCATCAGTCGTCGGGCACGGTAAAACAGGCAGTTCTGACGCTGCAGGAATGAAAGTCAATCAACAGAAGAGAGTACTTGAGGAGATAAAACAGTATAAATATCAGGTGTGTATCATATGACATTGAAAATATTGAGTTGTGTATTACATTATTTCATATTTTTCTGTAAATGTGTTTCATTACATAGCAAAGTTGCAAAACATTAACACACCATCCATGGCAATGTAATATTTTCAGAAATTACCGTAAAAATCCTAAAAATTTGGACAGCTTGAGGACTTGCTGTAATTCTCCTAAAATTTAACAAATTTGTTTCACAATCCTGCAAGGAGTCCAAAAGTTGCAGTCAGAATGGCAAACAGTGTTGACCCTGATCAGACTGCTCCTCTGTCTGATCTTGGTCTACCCCATTTGCTCTGGCCTTTCTGCCCCAATACTTAGGATCATTACGGCATAAACAAAGTTAAATGGAGAGTAAGTATACTAAAACAAATTGTCATATGATAAAAAGAACCTTGCACTTGTGGTCATTATGAAAATCAACAAAGGCTTGTTTCATAAATTGCATATGAAACAAGTATAGATCCTGTATACCATAATGATCCTAAATATTGGGACAGACAGGCCTCAGCAAACAGTACAGACCAAGATCAGACTGTTCTTGCTCCTGACGGAGCAGTCTGATCAGTGTCTATGCTGTTTGCTATTCCATCTGCATGTTTTGTATACCTTGCTGAATCGTGAAACAAATTTATTAAAATTGTAGGAGAACGACAGAAAATCCTTAAAGTGTCCAATTTTTTAAGATTTTTAGCTCACCAGAGCCAAAGGCTCCAAGAGAGCTTACAGGATAGGCAGTTGTCCGTCGTCGTCTGGCGTCAACACTTTCAAACGACATCTCCTCTGAAACCACTGGGCCGATTCAGCCCAAATTTCATCCGTAGCATCCTTGGGCTGGGGGATTGAAAGTTTGTGTTTTTAATGAAAATCGGCTCATTAGTTTGGTTGCTATGGCAACTTAGAGTTTCCATAGACTTATAATGGGGAAAAAAAAAATGACATTTACTGCCAAACCTTTGCAGATATTTTGACAAAACTTTTATAGAAATATTCCTTGAGTGAACTTTTTTTCGCCACATACTTTAATGCCAGGATGTGCCGGGGCCATGCCCCACCCCCTCCAGTGCATAAAAAGCCATATATCTCAGAAACCATTCAGATCCCCACCCCTAATGTATATTTATTCTTTTTTCTTATGATAAGACGCATTTAGTGACTCCAACCTGGGGGTCCCCCAGGTGTGCCCGGGCCTTGCCCCACCCCCTCCACTTCATAAAAAGGCCCAATATCTCAGAAACGGTTCAGATCCCCACCCCTAAATCATATATATTCTTGTTCCTTATGATAAGACACATTCAGTGATGCCAACCTAGGGGTCTCCATGGGTGCGCCGGGGCCATGCCCCACCCCTCCACTTCATAAAAGCCGATATATCTCAGAAAACATTCAGATCTCCACCCCAAAACCATATATATACTTGTTTCTTATGATAAGACGCATTCAGTGACACCAACCTGGGGGTCCTCTGGGATGTGCCCGGGCCATGCCCCACCCCATCCACTCCATAAAAGGCCAAAGTCTCAGAAACCGTTCAGATCCCCACCCCTTAACCATATATATTCTTGTTCCTTATGATAAGACACATTCAGTGATTCTAACTTAGGGGTCTTCCGGGGTGTGCCGGGGCCATGCCCCACCCCTCCACTTCATAAAAGTTGATAAATCTCAAAAATCCTATCAGATCCCCACCCTAAAACCATATATATTCTTGTTTCTTATGATAAAACACATTCAGTGACACCAACCTGGGGGTCCCCTCGGATGTATGGACTGTTCTGCACACTGTCGATGACCTTGACTTTAAGATCAATATCATGGTCTTAGAGCATGTTACCCATTTTATACTGAATGGAATCTTATATATAACATGAGTCTATTTGGAGGTAACAGGTTGCATTGATTTTAGAAATAGTTTTAAAAACAACTGAACTTTTTGGAAAAAGTGAAGGTCCTGATCAGATGCCGCATTCTGAGACGTCTGATCTAGGCCTGCTGTGTCTGCCAGTTACCTGTTTTGATGTTTCCACATATAAAATTGGTTAAAGACCTTCTTACATGGCCATTTTTTTCTTAAGCATGTTAGTTGAATGATGACATCTGTCCTATTTTGGGTATTCTGTGTAAAGTGGATCATTACTAGACACTCCTATACAAATACATTGTAAATTTACCCCCCCCCCCCCCCAAAAATGAAACTTTAAGATGAAAAATTGCAATATTTTTCTTATTTCTGCTCAAAATATATATTGTGGGTGCATGTTAGAACCGTCTATTCGAGGCAGTTCTAAGGAGTACCCACAATCTATATTTTAGAGCAGAAATAAGAAAAATAAGGCTCACCCCTGTAAACCCCAGTTTTACTGTGTAAAAGTGGGGTTCAAGGGGGTCAGAATTATATAGATGTGATGAAAAAACCTAGATACGAGTATTTGCTTCTAAACGAGGCATTTTTAGGGAGTACACACAACAATAAACATGCATTTTCAATATCACCATAAATATCCATAAGAGGCATTTGCTATCTGGACCCTGATCAGACCCCAAATTCATTAGCGTCTGTCCCATATTTGGGTTTCCGGTCTAAAATAGTTTAAAAAGACATCAGTCAGTCTAGTTATTTGCATTTCTAGCGGGTACACACAACATACATTTTCAAGATAAAATTGTAAAAATCACCTTGACCCATAAAATGCCAGTCACAACTTTTTTGTCTGCTTTGTCATCTGCTGGTTACTTTAAAAGTCACTTTTGCAAACAGTGTCGATCCAGATCTGATCTGGGTCTACACTGTTTGCCTGCATGCAAAAGTATTTTTAAAAAGTTTGCAAGAAGATTCAGCAGACAACATAAGCAGACAACATTTTCAGATGTAGTTTTCTCATCCTGTTAAATATCCATAATAGGCATTTGCTGTCTGGACCCTGATCAGACCCCAGATTCATTGGCGGCTGCCCCATTTTTGGGTTTCCGGTCTAAAATAGTTTAAAAAAGACGTCAGTCAGTCATGATAGTTGCTTCTCAATGAGGCAATTCTAGGGAGTACACACAACATACAAAAATAAGAAAAAACAAACACCCTAAATACCCATAAGCGGCATTTGCTATTTTCCACGCCTCACCTACATGAACCATTGGTCATAGCAACAGATAAGGTAAGGTATTTTGTGATAACTGAAGGATAGTTTTTGTCAATTCTCCATAAAAACCTATGTTGTGGGTATTCATTAGAACCGCCTCAATGAGGCGGTTCTAATGAATACCTACAACATAGGTTTATATGGAGAAATAAAGAAAACTAACCTTCAATTATCACAAAATACCTTACCTTATCTGTTGCTATGATTGGTGTTTTGAGTCATTGAACTTTCACCTAATCTGTCCACCTACAGGTGATCATTGCAACATCGGTAGCCGAAGAAGGAGTTGATTGGCCAGAATGTGAGCTGGTAGTAAGCCTGTACCCTCCGTCAACGTTGACAGCTCTCGTACAGATGAGAGGAAGAGCTCGGAAGAAAGACAGTAAATTTGTTGTTCTGTGTAGCTGTGAAGAGGAGAGACAGACGATAGAAGATCTTAAGAAACATGAAGAAAATATGATGATTGCATCAGAACGATTGTTTCAAAGGAATTTACAGTCTTAACCTCTTAGACACCATGATAAACTGCATCTGCAAAATGTTGTCTGTTTATGTCATCTTCTGCATCAGCATGCAGACCTTTTAAAAATATTTTTGCATACAAATGGCCCCCGCCCATTAAGATAAAGTGACATCTCGAGCTCTACATCCAATGAATCGCCCCCGCCCATCTGGGCTTGAAGAAAGAGATGAGCTGCATGATGCTTCCACGCAGAGCTGAAACCATCCCCACATAAGTACTGGTAAACCGCTTAGAGGATCTAAGCCTGCCCAGGCAAAGCGGTGCAAGTCGGACCGTCCATGTTTACAAACCCTATTGGTTTCATTGGGCGACATGACTTGAGATGTCATTTCATCTCAATGTCGGGTAAAAGTCCCACAAAATTGGAAGCTACGTCTCCAAAATGACCTATACTGTGTTGAGGGGGACTTTAAACCTCAAACAAAACAAACAAAGCATACAAATGGTGTGGATCCTGATCAGACTGCTCCAGAGCTGTCTGATCTAGGTCCACACTGTTGCAGCAATGACTTTAACCCATTTAGTACCGGAAACCCCAAAACGGGTAAGCTGGCAAACAGTGCAGGCCCAGATCTGGCGCCGCAGAACGCGTGTGATCAGGACCTACACTGTTTGCAAAAGGTTCAGCCATTTGAAGAAAACACAACCTGACACCCCTAAATTTTGAAATGGACTGCTATATATAAGGAAGAAGATTCCATTGGTACAAAAATGTTTAAACAAATCAAGCAGACAACAAAGTACATGTAGAAGTTTTGTGATTGAAATCCATAAGGTTAACCCTTTGAGCTTCATAGAGCAAATCAAAAATCCCTGCAAACAGTGTAATGAAATAGCTTCCAAAGGAACCATCTCATGAGGACCTACACTATTTGCCAAACTACGATCAGCCCTCTTTATACCGACATTCGTTATAACAGCAAAGCTCGTTACAACCGCAATTTGAATGGAGTGACTACTCAGCTAAAGGCTTAGCCTCGGTTCCAAGTGGCGTGCGCTTCCCTCGGGTTGGAAATGCACAAATCAAGTCCATAGTCATGGGAGGGTCTTGTAATCTAATACTTCAAGAAACAAATGTTATAGATATTTGTTAGAATCGCCTCACCTATAGGGAACAAATACTTTTGTTATAACGAGGGTCCTCTGTACTTTAGGATTGTAATTGAAATCCCTACTTTCAGTATGGGCTCTTCCATAATCAGAAAGGGAAGATTCTGCTTTTGAAACACAAAGGTCAAAGGCTATTCATTTCAGATGTTCCATTGCCCAGTCATAAAGAGCCACCTGATCAAGATCTATTCTGTTATTTTTGACTGAAGCACATGTTTGCAATGATGGATATGCTCATTTAGATCAAGGGTGAAAGGGTATCCATTAAGATGCCAAGAAAAACTACATCTGAAAATGTTGTCTGCTTATGTCGTCTGCTGAATCTTTTTGCTAACTTTTTAAACCTATTTTTGCATACAGGCCAACAGTGTGACAGGCCAACAGTGTGGACCCTGATCAGACTGCTCCTCTAGACCCTGATCAGACTGCTCCAAGCAGTCTGATCTGGGTCCACACTGGTTGCAAAAATTACTTTTAAAGCAACCGGCAGACGACAATTGTCGTGATTGACATTTTATGGGTTAATGAATGATACCTGATAAGATGACATTTAGGAGCTCACTGTTTTCTTTTACTAAATGGATTTCTGGGTTACAGCTTTAATGATCACTTTAATGTTGGAGTTAGCTTTCATGTCAATGTCCACGTTCTTTTTGTGAATGTTTTGGTCCAAGTTTCTAGCATTTTATGTTTTAACACTTTTAACCCTGTAACCCTATACAGATACATATGCAAACAGTATAGATCAAGATGAGATGGCTCATAACAAGCCGTTTCATCAGGATCTACACTGTTTTCCATTATGTTTTGGTGACACTTGTGAAACACCTATTTGTGATCGTAGTGAAGATGGAAGTATCGACTTCAGAAACTGGGGGTGATAGGGTTAAGAACAAACATGAATAGGCAAGCTACTTTGTTCTGTGACAGGTCTTGTAGTCAACTGCTCAGAATTTTTGGAAATCTCAAATTATCCCAAATACTATTTTCCATTTAGTTTATAATCTCAGTCATGTATGTGTTGTCATATCAAGTGACTTCAAGGCCCATTTGTTCAAAGCTTTGTTTGTGTAACGAGCTCATTGGTGGTCATATTGTTATCTGTTCTGGCAAGTGCAATATCTAATATAGTGGTATTTTTGCTGGAAAAAAATGTGAACAGCTTTTGCATCTGCAAAAGCTGCTCACATTTTTTTCAGCAAAAATATTAGCATATTTGCCATATTAAATGATTAATGTTTTAACAATTCATTAACTAACGATGTCATTAGTTTTGAACAATTGGCCCCAGATTATTAAGTGTTCTACTCAAGTACTACATGTATATCTAATACAGTGGATTTTTTGCTGTAAAAATGTGAGTAGCTTTTGCAAAATGCAAATGCTCCTAATGCTTCCAGTGGTCCACAGATTTTGGAAACACTGCCTTACATATATTTTGTTGTTAAATAATTTTTCGTGTTGTGCATAATGCATATATAGTTTGTTTTTTGTTTTTACAAAACCTGACGTATAGTGGTTGTAGTCTACCCGGTGATAGTAAAGTATGCTTTATTAGCTCACCTGAGAATGGGAAAACCTAGCAGAGTTTTCTGCCATTTTTCAAAGGAAGACAACTTTCAGGACTTCCTGTTCGCTTTTCTATAAACTGTGTCCCACAAAAGCCAAAAGGGGTCAACTCTTAAAGGAAAGAATTTGCTCCTCAGGAGCTAATTCTTTCCTTTAAGAGTTGACTCCTTTGTTTGTTTGTTTGATTTGAGGTTTAACGTCCCCTTCAACACTATAAAGGTCATTTTGGAGACGTTGCTTCCAATTTTGTGGGACTTTTACCCGACATTGAGATGAAATGACAACTCAAGCCCTGTCGCCCAATGGAACCAATAAGGTTTATAAACATGGACGGTCCGCCTCGCACGGACAGGCTTAGATCCTCTAAGCGGTTTACCAGTACTAGTGTGCGGGCCGGATTCAGCTCTGCGTGGAAGCATCATGCAGCCCATATATTTCTTCAAGCCCCTATGGGCGGGGCCGTTGAGTTGACTCCTACTGACATGGGAGACAAAAACACTTTTGCAGGAGTTGCCTCCCCTGAAGGTGTTCCCATTCCCCTTCAGTGCTCATGGTGAGCTATTGTGATTGGTCAATATCCCTCATCCATAAGGCCTCGTCAATAATTTAATTTGCTTTAAGTGCTAAAGCCTCCTAAACCCTTGGGCCAATTCATTCAAGCTTGCAAGGAATGTTGCCACTACCAAACTAGCTAACTCATTTCTGCTCTGATGAACAAATGTCCACCAACACTAAAAATAGAAAAACATTCAATTACATTCAAACTTTGCAGGAATGTTAACTAGGTGGCTCCCTGCCAAAGAAGCTTAAATTGTTCCACTCCACAGGAGCAAATGCTTTCCTTTAAGAGTAGAACCCTGTTCATATGGGAAACAAAAGTATTTTTGTAAGATTTGCCTCCCCTGAAGGAGTCTCTAGTCTCCTTAGACTAGTCCAGAAAACCCCCAAAACAGAAGGCTGTGCTTGAAGACTAGAAGGCAGTTTAGTCTCTTGACACATACCTGAACCCTTGTCCTGCTGAGCCCGGATATGCCTTTTCTTTGAAACAATGTAGATCCAGATCAGAAGCCATCTGATCAGGATCTACATTGTTTGTCATTCAGGTTGTGAATTTGTTGTAATAATTTGCATCAAGCAATCTGATTGGTTGATAATCGATAGTGGGTGTGGCATATATGAATATTCAGCAGGACAAGGGTTAACTGATGGCAAGGTTGCAGTTGCACCATGCGGAGTTTTGTTGAATGTTATGAAAAGAGACTGACCTTGGCCTTGACCTACTTTCTGGGCTTCACTGAAGAATTCCACATCAGCATTTGTGATATGATCTTGTGTCTTATTCATTGATTGTGAATACTATTTAGTGTTTATTCTTGTTATTTACTTGCTTATTCTCTAGTCATTTTACATGCAGAAATTACATTGCAATAACACTGTCCTGCTTCAAGACATAATGCATTTTTCACATCTCCAAAATGGCTACTTGACTGATGAAAATTTGTGATATTTTTCTAATTTTTACTGCAAATATAGATAGTGGGTGCTCGTTAGAACCGCCTCCTCAATAGTTCTAACGAGTACCCACAACCTATGTCTTGGAGCAGAAATAAGAAAAATAATGTCTACCCCCATAAACCCAGTTTTCTCTATATAAACTGGGATTTAGGTGGGTGATCATTTCTTGGACTTGTTCACGTGATGAGAAGCATCTATACATGTGCTGTAGTGGTTAAGCTACTAGCCTCATAAACTAGGGTGTCGTGGGTTAAATTCTGGGCTCTCCAGACTTTCATAAGAGTCTTTAAACCAAGGTTCCATCTCAATGGCCTTAGCTGTTGGTGGAATGTAAAACTCACACACACACACACAAATTATGATTGAGAATTTTAAGGCATTAAAGTGTATCTACCTTAATGATCCTAAGTATTGGGACAGACGGGCCTAAGCAAACAGTGCAGACCCAGATCTGATCACGGGTCTATACTGTTTGCCATTCCCTCTGTACTTTTTGGACCCCTTGCTTGATGTTGAAACAAATCTGTTACAATTTTGGGAGAATTACAGCAAGTCCACAAAGTGTCGGAATTTTTAGTATTTTTACGGCATTTATTATTTAGAGTTAGGATTTTCTGGTTTTGGTACTTATACACATAAACCTCTTTATAAAACTTTTCATTACAACCCGATTTTAGCTATCATGTGGAATTGAGAATGAACCTGAAAAGGTATAGATTATATAGAAAAATGATCATAGAGACCATTTGTCTATGTAATCCACATTTTTTGTTTGACAGTAACATGGCTATTTAAGTAACGGATGCCAACAAAAGTGTTATTGACCTTATTTGCATGATTTGCTGTTTCCTAGTCTGAGGATTATCATTGTTAGAAAAACAGGTAACCAGACCCCCCTGACCTTTCAAGGTCAGGGGGGTCTGGTTACCTGTTTATCCAATATTGAGAATGTGCAAGCTGGGAGCCAGCAAATAATGCAAATATGGTGAATAAAAGATTGTGGTGTATTTCAGTTTGATGTTTTATCAAATTGAGTTATAATATTCATTTATTCTTTGTGTTAGGGGAATATGATGATTTGTTCACCCGAGCAGGTAATATTGCCATCACGAAAACACGCCTATATAAGTTTGACCCCCTTGAACCCCACTTTTATATAGTAAAACTGGGGTTTCCAGGGGTAAACCTTATTTTTCTTATTTCTGCTCTAAAATATAGATTGTGGGTACTTGTTAGAACCGCCTCGATGAGGCTAAAATATAGATTGTGGGTACTCATTAGAACCGCCTCGATGAGGCGGTTCTAACGAGTGCCCACAATCTATATTTTGAGCAGAAATAAGAAAAATATCACAATTTTTCATCATAAAATTTTCATTTTTTTTCGGCGATAAAGGTGGCAATGTATTTGTATAGGTGTGTTTGCGTAATGCCTTAGGGCAAAGCCCGAAGACAATATTACCTGTCGAGGGTGAACAAATGGCCATATTCCCCTCACACAAGGGCAACAAATGTACTTTTGAGCAGTGACATCAGAGGGAAATATTGCAGAGGAATATGATAATTTATTGCCCGGTGTGTGACTTCTAGAAATTCTTTCAGTGAATGCACTTATAATTAATTGCCCTGCACATGGCATGCTCTCGACCAATCAGAATTACAGAATTGCTTATGAATATTAATGAGGTATAATAATATATGGTTATTTCACTTCCTAGTAGGGAGGCGGATTCCAGCTCTAGACGCCATTGGTGAAAGATCGCTGCGATTAACCTTGTACGTATTTATTCTCTTTAGGTCATCAGACTCACGGAGAAAGATAACAGACACCCACAACAAGTTTAAACCAACTACACAAGATATAAAAGTAAGAAACTACTGCTATTTTCTTGCCTTATTGTTAATCTTGCGGTTTTTTTTTCAATACATTCCTTTGTCCCTTTGTCTCTTTGTCTAACCATATACACAACTCAACTCACTAGTACAATGGCAACCAAAGTGTCTTGCGCTACACAATATGATGTGCTGGATATAACCCCCACCTCTGATACAAGTGATTTATCCAACACCAGATCCAGCACCAGATCAACAGGGAATCAAACCACACCGGATCCCCCCGCTAAGGAAGACACATTCCCAGACACTTATCCCACACCCGGGCAAGACAACAGCCCCATCAACACGTCTGGGAGTCCAAAGGATAATTACCAGCCTTCGGAGAATATTATCTCCGATTCTTATCCCATCCCTGGGCAAGGACAAGAGGGTCTGATCAGTGACCACACCAACGACACCAGTCCAACTAAGGATCTGGACCTAACATTTTTTTGCATCTTAAGCTCCCCGGGAAAGGAACCTGCTGAAATAATGTACCCTAACTTAGAAGTGGACACATGGCCTCCCAAACCCGAGAGCCCGGTAAGCCCAATGAGCCCAACCTTAACAAATCCCGGGACTGTACCGAACCCTTCAAGTACCGCCGGTGCTCCAACAACAGCGGTGTCTGCAACCGTCGAGCCCTCACCGGCCCGATCAGTGGTCGACCTGACATCGGAGAGCCCGGAGAACCCAAACATGATAAAACCCGGGACAGTACCGGACTTATCAAAAATTGCCGGTACACCCATCAAGCCCGTCCCCACACCCGTTGATACCACACCAGCCCCTAAGAGAGCCATCCTAACGCCAGCTCGGCTTCACGTTCAGCAAGGTACCCCGTTGAAACAGGACTCATCCCAGCGCTATCAAGCCACCCCCAAAAGACCCAAGGCAAATATAATAAACCGAACTGAACTTTTCATCACTCTCGCAAACAACAAAGACCATGCTAATGAAGACACGGACATGGACTGGGACAACGTAGCTGTACCCAAGAGAAAAAGAAACCTTAACAACTCTAACTCCCCCAAAGCGTCGACCCCTGCTAAAAGGGTTAATAACAAGCCGACAAGCCCAATATCTCCACTTGAAAAAGAAGTAAACGAAGTGTCAAATGAAAATGAAAGATCATTTGTAGAGCTCATCCAGACCTGCATAGAGGACCTCAATTCTAGAACTAAAAATACTAAAACCTTTTCTAGAACTCAAAATACCAAACCCACCGCCAAACCCACCGCCAGCCTCACTCAGAACCAGGAGCAATATTATTTCACAATATCATTAGAAGAAAAAAGACCACTGTCATCAAAAGAGGCCGAGACCATAACAAAGGCATTCCAAAAACACATGGGGTCAGACATTAAAACTACCTATCCTAAAGTGGGACTATTGGGTCCCACTTTTGCTATCTCGAAACATAGCTTACCAAAAGCAAGAAACTTTAACCATGTACCCAATAATCCCAATCTCCATATTATTGGCATGGAGTCAGCCATGCAACCAATAGCGGGTCATGGTCACCATCCCAAGTTTAAAAAGACCCCTACCCAGCAATCAGCCCCCGTTAACAAGAACAATCCAACCAGTACGGGGATAATTAAAAACATCCCCTTCAACACTAACCTGGCCCAATTTCAGCGGTCATTCAACCAAAATGGCCAACTCATCAAGGACCTTTACAGAATCTCGAACAAACTAAAACAACCAACAGACATGGTCAAAATTACCTTCAATGTTCAGGAAGCACCCACACTACTTCTAACTAGGACAGAATCTTATCCAGTTTACCCCTGCGAAATACCCTATCTAAGATGCAATAATTGCCAGGAACATGGGCATAGTGTAAACACCTGTCCTGGTAACCCCGTTAAGTGTCCTTTGTGCGCTGGAAATCATAATTACAGCCAGTGCACGCATAAAACTGAATCGCGATTAAGGAAATGTAGCAATTGCTACGGTCAACATGGAGCGGCATCCAAATCTTGCCCCTTCTTCCTGGAACAGAAATATGCCATTGATAGGAAAAATAACGTAACTTACATAGAATGGTCAAAAAGAAGGAAAGATCCAACAACACACAGGACCGATAAAAAACTAGCCCCCCTCATGATGATCAAACCCCCCTCCCTTTTTAATTTAGAAACTGACTTTCCGAAAATAAATAAAACTAAAAATGCCGAACAACCAGCAACCGGACTTGACATGACGAAAACCATCACACTACAACAATTAAAACACATATTAACAGACATCTTACACACAAACACATCCAATATGAGTAAAAAGCAGAAAGAAAGTGTAGTATCAAACATCATAGAGAAGCATGTGGATGAAAGAGATAACACTCCCCCCCTCATACAGACCCATAACCTGCCCCCAGCTCCCTTTAAACCAAATGTACCGAGGTATGCTCCTCAAAATACAGGAACTGCCTCATCCAACCAAGTTAGAAGGCCCGATCATATAAATACAAATGCCAACACAATTGTTGCCCAGCAAAAAACCAGACGACCAAACAACTCCTTACCTAAGGCAACGTACCATAGTAACAATATTTATACGTTACTATCACAAGAGACCTCCGGTAGACACTAATACCCCCGCCATTGCCCCACGACTACAGCAACGGCTTCACACACGCGGCTGTAACAACAACTTCTGACCTTGAATTGGTCCAATGGAACATCCGTAGCATGGGCAATATCTCCGAACTGAGGTCACAACTGGGAGATAAAAAACTTAAGCCCCATCTACTTTGCCTACAAGAAACGTGGTTGAAAAATAAAATACCCCACATACCCAATTACAAAGTCGCCTCCTTTAAACATAGAATAGACAGAGGAGGCGGAGTCCTAACATATATTAGAAACGATTTACCTTTCACAAACTTAGACCTTAAAATTGAGCAACCCAACCTTGAATACTGTGCCACCACCATATATTTAGAAAAAGACAAAATAACCATTCTTAATTGCTATGACCCTCCTGAAAGCGGGTCCACAGCTGATGAATATCAAAAAGTCCTTGACCTTATCCCTACCAAAAATTTCATCCTTGTAGGCGACCTTAATGCCCATGACTCCTTATGGAGCTCCAAATCAAACACAAAGGGAAAAATCTTACTTGACCTCGTCATAAATAACTGCCTTATTATACTCAATGAGAATGATGAAGCCACGATGGCCGAATATACTACATCGCCTGACCTGTCAATAGCCACTCCAGCCCTGAGCATAGGTACAATCTGGGAAACCCTGGGCAACACTTGTGGAAGCGATCACCTCCCCATCTACCTCCGATTTCTTTCAAAATTCAATGCACTGGGGACAGCCCACAATTCAAAATGGAACTTACAAAGAGCTGATTGGGAAAAGTTCAAAATTATGTGCGCAGAAACATTAAAAATAAACGAAAACAATCCAACACAGGAAATAGCAACAGACTTTGTAGAATCCCTCCAACAAATTTGTCAGAAAACTATTCCTAAAACAAAACCAAAAGTAAAATCGCTCGGACCGCCCTGGTGGGATCAGGAAATTACTATAGCTATCAAAAAACGTGAACAAGCTAGAAAGAAATACCTTAAAAATAAAAATCCAGAACAAAAACGAAACTATAACAGGTTAAAAAATGAAGCAAGAGACATTAAAAGGGACAAACAGATTAATTCATGGCGTGACTTTGTATCTAAACTAGACCATAAGGCAAACTCCAGAACAGTATGGAATATGATTAACCGCTTCCGGGGCAAACCTACTGACCATATTACCTGCCTAGAGGTAAACAAAACAATTATTACCGATGAAAAAGAAAAAGCTAATGCTCTAGCACAACATTATGACAACATGTCGAAATCATCAAATCATATGCCCAAATTTCAAGCTGTTAAAATAATTATGGAAGATAGGGGACTTGGTCACATCCCGGAACCCCAGGCAACAGAAAATAACTCGGATTTAAACCGACCCTTCACATTTTTTGAACTGGGAACTGCACTATCATCTAAAAAGGAATCAACACCAGGAGCGGACACAATCCATTATGAAATGCTCAAACAACTACCCGATAACTCCAAAATGGAACTATTGAAACTTATGAATATCTCCTATCAGAGAGGAGAACTCCCACCTGAATGGAAACTTGCCACCATCATACCTATTATGAAACCAAACAAAAATAAACTGGAACCAGGGTCATACAGACCTATATCACTTACATCGTGTATCTGTAAAACAATGGAAACCATGATTGCTAAACGATTGACGGCCCATTTGGAAAACAAAGGGCACCTGGCTGACACTCAATCCGGTTTTAGACCCAACAGATCTACCACTGATCAACTAACCAGATTAGACTCTGAGATAAATATGGCCTTTATGGAAAATAAGATAGTAGCTGCCGTCTTTCTAGACCTGGAAAAAGCCTTTGACCTCATGTGGTCAACAGGAACCATCTGTAAACTGAAACAATTTGGCATAAACGGAAACATGCTCAAATGGATACACAATTTCCTCCACAATCGAAAAATTCAAGTAAGGGTGGGACAAGAAACATCAAATCAGCACAATTTAGAAAATGGCTGTCCCCAGGGCAGTGTTATTAGTCCCATCCTCTTCAATATAATCATGGTTTCACTAAAAGAGAATCTCGACCCTGAAGAAAGACTGCAGCTGTCGCAATTTGCAGACGATAGCGCAATATGGAGAAAACATTACTCACCCAGTTGCGCCGTAGATGCCCTTCAAAAAGCACTCAAAAAAATCGAATTTTGGGCTGAGGCGTGGGGGTTTAAGGTGTCCAACACTAAAACTAAAGCCATACTTTTTAGACGTAAGAAAAATATCGACACCTCCAAATTCGATCTCAAACTTTTTGGCAAAAAACTTGAATTTGTGGACAATGTAAACTTTCTAGGGATGATCCTTGATAAAGCACTTAGATGGGATGAGCACATAAAACAGCTCATCCAGAAATGTAAGAAGGACCTAAACATTCTTCGTTTGGTCACGGGCACAACTTTTGGTGCCGATAAGAATACCCTTATCAACCTGTACAAAGCCCTCATCCTAAGTAAACTAGATTATGGCGCACAAGCCTATAATTCTGCCTCACAAGCCCAACTTAAAAAGCTCGACACAGTACAAAACCAAGCCCTTCGCATTGCAACAAGGGCATTTATAACCACCCCGATTAATGCACTCGAAGTAGAATGTGGCATAAAACCACTCCATTTAAGAAGAGAGGAATTAATCCTAAAATATTGGGCACGTTCCTCGCCTTTGGGTAAAAATCTCCCTGTAAATGACCTCATTGGGGAACATGGGTGCCAAACTACTAAAAAGGCACACCAATACCGACCATACTCCGTTACAGTTCAGAAGCTCATAGCTGAGCTGAACATACCTAAGGATATCGAACCACCCCATTATAGAAACAAGTGTGACTTAAAGCACAACCCCCCCTCCTGTACAATCAAGGACATTATTGGGAAAAAAGGCGATAATGACATAACAATTATGAAACAAACTAGTATAAACTATATAGAAAAAAAACATAGGGATAGATTACAGATATATACAGATGGCAGCAAAGATATTGAAAAACAAACAGCAGGAGCAGCAGTTTCGGTCCCTGATGAAAACGTGAATATCGAACTCAAAACCAATCCGAGCCTGTCTATATTTACTATTGAACTGATAGCAATAGAACATGCCATTAAATGGATCATCGATAATAACATCCCGGAGGCAGTCATACTTACAGACTCCCTCAGCTCAATACAAGCCCTCCAATCTGGCCAATCAAAAACAAGACCAGATAAAATAAACAAAATACTTCTACTCTTAGACTCAGCCAAAGACAAAGGCAACAATATCTACCTGGAATGGATTCCTTCCCATGTAGATATCCCAGGTAATGAAATGGCAGACTCCAGTGCCAAATCAGCAATGACAAACGGTAAAAACGATCAGACCTTACCGACCAAAACAGAAATATATCCGGCAATTAACCAGGCCATCATGACAAAATGGCAAAAATTATGGGACGACCCACAAAGTAAAGGTCGCTTCTACCATAGACTGGAACCTAAGGTTAAAAATACTACTACCCACTACAGCGATAAACGAAAACATGACGCAGTTTACTCAAGTTTGCGTCTAAACCACAGTAAACTAGGGACCCATTGTATATTTAATCAAAACCACATCAAATGTAATAGATGTGATAAAGATGAACAAAATAACATCAAACATATCCTTTTTCACTGTGAAGGAAATATACCCGTATTTCGGCGTGTATAATACGCACTTTTTTCTCTCAGAAATATGAAATCAAAACTGGGTGCGTGTAATGTAACAGAACACAAAACTTCCAACATTTTTCCAAGCGTTGTCGAAGTTTTGCGGTCGCGAAATCTAATGACAATCGCGAATTTACTACAAAAAATTCTTGTTAGACCGACTTCAACAATAAACAGATAGTTTTGGATACCAAGCAAGCCCCTGAATATATTTTCTTACCTGGAAACTGTAATTACTTATTTTTGCTTCAGAAATTTGACTTAATAAACGTAATAACGAATGAAAGAAAAACCTGAATCTATATATAAATTTGATTGACAGCTAAGTAAGGGAAGCAACTGTGCGTAACTTTAATTTGAGCCAGGGCATTAATTTCCTGCAATTTAACACGTGCGTCCCCGCGAAGAATCAGACCCGCCTATACACCCATATAGTCTGACCAGATTTTTTTTTAGCTTTCCTCAGATTGTACATTGAACACTGATAAGACTGCGCAGGCTGCTCTGAGTGAATGGTCATTGCTGGACGCACATGAAAATTATAAAGATTTCTCTTCCTGGACAAAAGAGCAATCCTTAGAGCATTCAGCAAAGTTTGATAAGACTGCACAAATGCGCTGCGCTGCTCTGAGCAGACGGACTGTGCAGAGCGCACATGTAAATTGAATAGATTTCTCTTGCTGCACGAAGGAGCACAACGAAATTTGATAGGGTGCGCAAATGCGCAGGCTGCTCGGAGCAGACGGTCTTTGCAGGGGGCACATGTGTTTTGTAGAGATTTCACTTGCTGCACGAAGGAGCACAATAACTTTGATAAGACTGCGCGAATGCGCAGGCTGCTCTGAGCAGACGGTCTTTGCAGGGCGCACATGTAAATTGTAGAGATTTCTCTTGCTGCACGAAGGAGCATTGGGCCCTTAGCTATCGTTACAGCGCACAAGGAACTGATCAGACTGCGCGACTGCACAGGCAGCTCTGAGCAGACGGTCCTCAATGTGAATTGTAGGAAATTATTCCAAACAATATGCCTGCTTGTAAATAAGAAGAGTCACTTCAGTATAAAAATATTCCATTTGCCTTTTTGTATATAATTAAATGAAGCGTTGCAGTATGACATGCTATCAACAGTGATTGGTGTTTATTGCACTGAAGTGTGAATTTCACAACAAACGGATTTAGAATACTGCAGTTGAGAAGGTGCTAATTATTGGACGTGTCAAGCGACTCAGAACTGTGGCAAACTCTGCCCAATATACACACATTTTGTAATCCCCAAGGGGGTGTCATAACAAAAACTTATTTTAACACTCTGGGTCTTGGAAATTATTTTTTTGTATAATAAAACTATTTTGTCATTATTTTTTTTCACAAGATAGAGAGAACAGTACCCTTAGAAATGACCCTTGTCACACTTCATTTATGTCTTTTGGCGACGAGATTGGGGAAAAACTTACGATAATTTGTCTTGTATTCACACAAAGAAAAAAATTACCGAACACATTTACACTTGTAATGTCACATTACCATACACTTAATTCGTTTAAGTCTGGAACAGGGAACCAACTTTTACCTGTGGGGAATCTGGGTAAAACTGAAGCGTGTTATATATACGAACTTATTTTTTTCCCGCCGATCAGACACTGAAAATCGGGTGCGTATTATACACGAGTGCGTGTTATACACGGCAAAATACGGTAGAACCCAGACAGGAATTAAAAGCTGCACTGTTTATATTGGGATACAACACTTTTGATGAACAAGATCTACTTAACCCCCCCACGCAACATTAGGCCTCAGATAGTCGAGGCAATCATTACATTTTTGAAAGACACTGAGTTATTCGATAAAATATAGACAGCTGCAGTATAAAAGAGTAACCATGTAATACTAATCCAAGTTTATTTCTCTTCCAGCGCTGGAATCCTTTCATGCAGCGATCATTAATACTGCATGTTTCTTTCTATTACAGACACAGCCTCCAATAACCACCTGGCCCTAACCCAATAACACCATAAATCCTTGCCCCCAGGGACTCGAGGGGAGGTTGTCCGGAGATATGATTCCCCCACTCTCTAAACTAGATCATAAAGCAATATGAATCTCTCAATCTAATTATGCTGGGCGTGGGACTAAGGTTTCTAGGTTTCGATCAGAGAGCCAACCAATGCTGCTAACGTTAGGTTACTGACTGCGGGAGGCAATCTGGTTCCCTGTGCCTTGTTCCATAACCAGTCTTTAATTACATGTAGATGCCCAGAACTGTGTTCAGGACATCCTGAATGCATTGGGTTTGCACATCCGTATATGCCAAAAGTGCTTGTATGTAGTTTGGCGTGTGCGGATTTGTGGACCTATATATTCCTGTTCAGGCGCACTGGTCGCTATGGCTGTGTGTGCCGGAAAATGATTTATACTCATTGGTTCTCTCGATTTTGGCAGGCAGTTTCATCTGTGTGTCTGGGTCGGGAGAATCAACTGAAGTAGCATATAAGTTTCTCTCTAAACAAAGCATTCAAATCAAAAATTGCGCTTGGTCGTGATCGCGTGCTTGCTGGGGCATGGGCTGGTTGCAACCTAGGTGGGGCACTTTCCCAATCAGACCGTGACCGCGTTATGCTTCTGGCCTGCGCCGCCGCGAACAGGTGAATTATCTTTACTAAGAATTTAACAGTGCTGCTTATCCTGCCCAACCCATAGATATAGGCCCCATTCTCATACTTCTGCCTCTCCGTGCACCTGGGGGCCTCGGGCTGGTGCCCCTGGGCACATGATTCCCCCACTTTGGGCGGACTGGCCGTTCCCGGGGCGGTGGCCCTGGGTCCCCGGTTGCATGGGTGTGGGGGGGAACACAAAACCCACACATTCTTATACAGTGGTTACATAAGCACTGCTTCTACCTCTTACAGACCCTACCCTACAGGACTTGGACTAGAGCCGGTTGAACCGAAGCGGGGCGCTGTGGTTGCGGCTCATTTGCTTTGCACTTATGAGTGCTCCGCCGACGCAACACATCGGTGATAGACAAGTCTAAACTTAGGCTTATGTAACCCTAACCCTAACCCTAGCCCTAACCCTAACCCTAACCCTAACTCCAATACATACTAATCATAATTTCTTTTGCAGGTACATGGGGATCCTTGACGGGGAATCCCACCATACCTCGTGTAGGACATCTACCGAGAAGTCATCAGCTGGGTGCCCAGAAGGCTGCCTCGCAGAGGCCCCCTTGGGGACACCCTCCTGATGAAACCCGGAAATGTGCGAAGCGAAGACAGCATGCTGTCAGAACGGAGCATACATCTCTGGAGTAGGTCAAATACAGAACAATTTAATAGGCGGGGCAACGGTAATGACCAAATTTGATAGGGATTTGGACACAGGAAGACCCTTAAAAAAGCCTTTCAGACCGACCGTTCAAAATGAAATAAAAGCGAAATTGCACAATGGCTGGTTAGCCACATACTCGCCTTTGCCAAACCACATAACTTTTCACCACTAAAAGACACGCCTATGTGTAAACATTATAATTCTAACCACACTGATCCTGAACAAAAGAGGGTTACAACACTACCACATACAATCAGTACTGATCCATAATGTATTACAATCCATATATCCCCAATATGATATCCTCCTTCACGGAGGATGAGATAATGATATGCAAATATGGCGGTCCGGTCCCAATTAACCCACTTATGAATTTATAAGAACTCGACATCCTACGTCGATGAAAGCATCACCTTTTCAGAAACTGGAAAGCTAAGAAGCAAAATAGGATTGACCTCCTTTCGCATCCTCCGCGATAGAAGTCAACAACTGCACACTGATTGGCTGAATTAACTACAAACTAAGAGAAAAGCAACAACCAAAACACCAACATATGACATCCCAACGCGACGAAAGTAGGGGCCAGTAGTACATGGTACTACCAAGATTATCTTTATAGAGACCTGGGGGGTAGCGACACAGCATAGGTGTGTTCTCAAGGTGGTAGAGCACGGGTACTAGGACATTTTGCAATAGCCGAAATTGGCTGGTCTAATAGTAACCCTTCCTGGCTCACTTTTGGCCGCCGTTCAAAATTCAAAATTACATGCATTATCACCCTTTAACAAGCACCGTGTCCAAGGCGTTTTCTCTACCACGGCAGGGGTGGGGGTAGAGTCTAATGGAAGCCAAAACCGATAATGCATGAGAAGCTTTTTTCCTCGGTCAGACAAGGGCTGTGTACTGACACATTTTGCAGCCGGAATTGGCAACGTGTCACCACATTCTAGAGCCCGACCATTGGTCTGCATCTGCATTCAAAATTCGAACCCCGCCAGAGGACTGCCCATTTTACAGGACAAACGCTTAACATTGGGTGCGTTCTGTGCCTACATGACATCTTGAGCGGGGGATGTGGGAGGTGGGATTGACCTATTTCTCACATCCTCCGCGAAAGAAGTCACCCAACTCCCAATCGGCTAGCTGATAACTGTCAAGCAGACAGGAGTCAGCATATTGGCAGCCTAGGGAAAAGAGCAGTACCTACAACTAATCCCAGATGGCGAACTGGGGGTAGCCCCTATGTGCCCATGGCGCCCGGTTACCTTAAAAACAACTGTCAGTCAGTCAGTCACTTCCTAGTATGAAAGCTGCTTTTGAACTTAATTAAAGTATTACAAACACTTGAAGTTGACATTTTACTTCCACAAATGATAATTTTCAACAGTTATATGCTACATGTACATGCATTCTAATGTGCTTCTTTGTTAGTTTTGCTTTAGATTTATAGTATTCGCATAAAAAAGGTAAGTCCTATGAATGGCGTAAGGGGAATGGGAACACATTCAGGGGAGGCAACTCCTGCAAAAGTGTTTCTGTCTACCATGTCAATAAGGGTCAACTGTTGAAGGAAAGAATTTGCTCCTGAGGAGCAAATTCTTTCCTTTAAGAGTAGACTCCTTTTTCGATGGGTCTGAACCTATAGAAAAGTGAACAGGAAGACCCAAAAGTTGTCTCCCTTTGAAAAATGGCAGAAAAATGTGCTAGGTGTTCCCATTCCCCTATAACCATAGACGACATTTGGTTTGCAACAGTATGGGCCATTATGAGAAAACCTGTTTTTTGCCATTTGTGAACAATAAAGATGCTGATCAGACTGCACATCCATGATCAGCACCTTTATGTTCGCCGCTTTGGCAGTGCAATACCTCTTGTTGCTATATATGAAATTTCAAGACTTTTGCTCATCTGAGACTCTGGGCAGCCCAGTTTGTGTTGTACCCATCGAAAAATTCCAAATGCAGATTTTCTGGTAACAGGGCTCGTATCAAAAGATAAACTTTCCTTATATTTGTTTATTTGTTTGTTTGTTTGATTTGAGGTTTAACGTCCCCGTCAACACTGTAAAGGTCATTATATTTGTTTATATATAATACATTATCAAATATGATGTTGCATCACATTACGGCCCCCGCCCATAGGGGCTTGAAGAAATATATGGGCTGCACGATGCTTCCACCCAGAGCTGAATCCGGTCTGCACACTAGTACTGGTAAACCGCTTAGAGGATCTAAGCCTGTCCAGGAACCGTGGTGCGAGGCGGACCTTCCATGCTAATAAACCCTATTGGTTTCATTGGGCGACAGGGCTTGAGCTGTCATTTCATCTCAATGTCAGGTAAAAGTCCCACACAATTGGAAGCAATGTCTCCAAAATGACCTTTACAGTGTTGATGGGGACGTTAAACCTCAAATCAAACAAACAAAGCTAAGCATTACATTAGCAAGTGCATTTGAATGCTAGTTTTTGAATCGAAATTGATTTATACTATTTTATTTTAGTTTGATTTTGATGAAAGCGCCAAGCTTATTGAATCACTTTCAAACACTCATTCAGGATGTTATCACATGCTCGCGAGAGAGAGGCAGTGACATTTACACCACTGCTACCCATTTACACCTGGGTCGAGTGGGGCATTGTCATAAAGTGTCTTTCCCAAGGACACACGTTGGCTCCGGTGGCCAGATTCGAACCCGCAACCTCTTGATCATAAGTCAAACGTGCTTACCACTGAACTATTGAGGCTGACTATGCACCCTGGCTCTAAATTCTTGAGCAATTGATGCGAAACTAAATTGTTATTATTTTTGCCATGTTTTCTTTTGAGTTTATTTCCTTTGTTGAAAATAAAAAAAGAAAAGACAGCTGTTTTGTTTTATAATTTTATCCTTTTAACACTTACAATGAGAGGTTGGACTGTCAAACCTGAGTCCAAATGTTATAATTTTATCCTTTTAACACTTACAATGAGAGGTTGGACTGTCAAACCAGAGTCCAATTGTTATAATTTTATCCTTTTAACACTTACAATGAGACGTTGGACTGTCAAACCAGAGTCCAATTGTTCAAAGCATTGTTAGCTTAACGAGCTCATTAGTGGTTTAAATGTTAACTCTTCTATTGCATGTACAAGATCTAATACAGGTGTATTTGGGTAAACAAATCTGAGTAGCTTTTGCTTTTACTCTAATTTTTATTTGCAAAATTGTATATTTGGCAAAATAGCAATCAAAGTTTAAACAATATGTTAACCCTTCTCTTGCTGAATATTCAGTTTAGCCACACCCATTTCTGACTTTGAACCAATCAGATCACTTGATGTAATTTATTTCTACAAATTCATAAATTGAATATCAAACAGTGTAGATTCTGATCAGATGGCTTCTGAAGAAGCCATCTGATCTGGATCTACACTGTTTCCAAAGATAGGGGTTGTCGTGAACAGCTGGATAAGGGTTAACTAACGACATCGTTAGATTTGAACAACTGGACTTGGAGATCTTTGGTTAACAGATACCGAAATTTATCTTATTGTGTTTATTTTTTTGTGTGTATGTGTGTGTGTGTGTTTAGGTTTTACATTCCCCATCAACACTATTCAGGTCATTTTGGAGAGGTTGCTTCCAATTTTGTGGGACTTTAACCCGACATTGAGATGAAATTACATCTCAAGCTTACTTCCCAAAGAAACCGCTAGGGTTTAAGGAGCAGTCCAACTTGCACCACTTCTCCTGGGTAGGCTTAGACCTAAGAGGTTTACTAGTATTCAAGTTCGGTCGGTTTCAGCTCTGCGGGAAGCACCATGCAGCCCAATCTATTTCTCCCAAGCCCTAATATCCAACGTTATCAGTAGTTGTTGGATTCATTAGACTGACTGATGATTGTTTTTAACCCTTATCTTGCTGTTCATGACAGCCCCTATCTTTGCAAACAGTGTAGATCCAGATCAGATGGCTTCTAAAGAAGCCATCTGATCAGGATCTACACTGTTTGTCATTCAGTTTGTGAATTTGAACAAACTCATTATATCATGTAATCTGATTGGCTGAAAATCAAAAATGGGTGTGCCTTAGTTAAATATTCAGCAAGATAAGGGTTAAAATTGATCAGGGGAACTGCTGGACATATTTACAGTGTTGTTTATTATATATTTTGGATGTGCTAAACTTTGCAAAATGTATAGATTATACAGAAAAAATGACCATCCATCAGATAGAATAGATTATATAGAAAATGACAATAAATGCTCATTTTTTCTATGTATTCTTGCAATCTATAGATTATATAGAAAAAAAGACCATAAATGGCCCTTTTTCTATGTAATCTGTACATTATGAATTTACTATAATAACAGGTATAGTGGGGGTGGTTGGATGAGGTGAAGATGTAGTGTAACTTGCATCCATTACGAAAACATGCCTATATAAATACATTGTAACCTTTATCGCCGAAAAAATGAAAACTTTAAGATGAAAAATTGTAATATTTATACCCCCGACATACGAAGTATGTCAGGGGGTTTATTGTTTTCGTCTTTCCGTCCGTTGGTTTGTTGGTTCGTTCATTCGTTCATACTTCCATCTGTCCCGCTGTTCATCAACCTTTACGTCAAAGTTTTGGGTTAAATCTTTTTGATAGCTCATATCTCTGTAACCACATTTTAAATTCTCTTCATATTTGGTAAAGGATATCTCCATAGCATTACCTTTCATATGGAATATCTAAGCCCCTGGGTGGGCTGTCCGTCCGTTTGTCAACTTTTACGTCAAAGTTTTGTGTTAAAACCTTTTGGATTGCTCATATATCTGCAACCTTGTGTTAAATGCTCTTCATATTTGGTACAGAATATAGCTATAGTATTAACTTTCAAATGGAATATCTAAGTTCCTGGGTCAAGCCCCTGGGATGGGGCTAGGGATCAATAATTAAGACATACGCATTTTGATTACGTCCAAGTTTTGTGTTAACTGGTTTCATTATACTCTATGTTGTTGAAATGCAATAGTTATTCTCAGTGGACTAAATGGAAAGTTTATATGGAAATGTTCAATGCTACAAACAAATTGTCATTTCCACTAAAAGGGGATGGCACTGGTCGGGGTATACGTGCCCCACTGGGCACTTTCTCTAGTTTTCTTATTTCTGCTCAAAATATAGATTGTGGGCACTCGTTAGAACTGCCTCATGGGGGCAGTAAACTGGTTAATCAAATCACTAGGGTCCACAAGAACAAATTCTTTCCTTTTTTAGGGGGTGTGGGTGTGGAATCTATTTACAGGAATTGCCTTTGCAAAAATGTTGGTTAGTCAGATGATATATTCCTGCCAAAGTTCGACATAAGACAGCTGGATGCTTTATGTATAGCATAATAAAGTAGTTGTCCAATGTATAGATTGCAAAGTGTTAAGCCAGCCCTAGAGTTAAGCAAGCCCTAGAAAACTATGGTTTCGGTTTACTAATCTACTCAACATGACCTTAATAGTGTTGACTAGGCTGCTGAACTCCAAAATAAAACTAATAATCCAGGCATACCTAAAGTTATTTGAATTTCTCCTACTTTTACATCTCATGAAGTCCAGGGTCCCAATGTTCAAAAGTAACAATGTCCTTAGTTTAAAGCTTTACATGCTGGGTATTTTTTTCAGCAGACGACAATTTGAAATATTTTTTCGTAATATTTCTCAGAAAACAGGGTTTGACTTTTCATGCAAATTGTCTCCTGGAGACAATTTGCATGAAATTTCAAAACCTGTTATCAGAAAAGAAAATAAGAAAAAATATCACTAATTTGCCATCTGCTGAATCAGCCTAGAGAGTGCAAATAGGCTAATTGTTTGCTGAAAACATGTCAATAGCTTATGCAAATGCGAAACCTGCTCACATGTTTCTAGCAAAAATACCAGAGTATTAGATATTGTACTTGCTAGTACAGTTTACATTTTGACCACTAACAAGCTTGCACTGACAAGTTTTAGTTCACCAGAGCCGAAGGCTCCGGGGGAGCTTATAGGATAGGCAGTTGTCCGTCGTCATGGTCATCTGACGTTGTATGTCTTGTGACGTCAACACTTTCAAACGACATCTCCTCTGAAGCCACTGGGCTGATTCAGCCCAAATTTCATCTGAAGCATCCTTGGGCTAGGGGATTGAAAGTTTGTGTTTTAATGAAAATCGGCTCATTAGTTTGGTAGCTATGGCAACTTGGAGTTTCCATAGACTTATAATGAGGAAAATTGGAAAATGGCATTTACTGCCAAGCCTTTGCAGATATTTTGACAAAACTTCTACAGAAATGTTTCTTGAGTAACCTTCTCTCAGCCATATGCTTTTATGCCAACATGAGGGTTCTGGGGCCCTGCCCCACCCCCTCCACTTCATAAAAGGCCATATATCTCAGAAACCCCTAAACCATATAATATTCTTGTTCCTTATGATAAGACGCATTCAGTGTCACCAACCTGGGGGCCTCCAGGATGCGCCAGGGCCTTGACCCACCCCCTCCACTTCATAAAAGGCCCAATATCTTGGAAACCTTACAGATCCCCACCCCTAAGCCATATACTTGTTCCTTATGATAAGACACATTCAGTGACACCAACCTGCCCCCCCCCCCAGGATGCGCCGGGGCCTTGCCCCACCCCCTCCATAAAGGGCCCAGTATCTCAGAAACCTTACAGATCCCCACCCCTAAACCATATATATTCTTGTTCCTTATGATGACACATTCAGTGACACCAACCTGGGGGCCCTCTGGGATGCGCCGGGGCCCTGCCCGTCCCCCTCCACTTCATAAAAAATCATATATCTCAGAAGCGATTAAGATCCCCGCCCCTTAACCATATATATTCTTGTTCCTTATGATAAGACACATTCAGTGACACCAACCTGGGGGCCACCGGGATGCGCCAGGGCCTTGCCCCACCCACTCCACTTCATAAAAGGCCCAGTATCTCGGCAACCTTACAGATCCCCACCCCTAAACCATATATATTCTTGTTCCTTATGATAAGACACATTCAATGACACCAACCTGCCCCCCCTCCACCCAGGATGCGCTGGGGCCTTGCCCCAACCCCTCCACTTCATAAAGGGCCCAATATCTCAGAAACCATTAAGATCCCCACCCCTTAACCATATATATTCTTGTTCGTTATGATAAGATGCATTCAGTGACACCAACATGTGGGCCGCTAGGATGCGCCGGGGCTTTGCCCTACCCCTTCCACTTCGTAAAAAGGCCCAATATCTCGGAAATCTTACTTGTCCCCACCTATTAACCTATATATTCTTGTTCCTTATGAGAAGACATTCAGTGACACCAACGACGGGCCCGCCCTTGGATGCTCCGGGGCCCTGCCCCAGACCCGCCATATATCTCAGAAACCATTAAGATCCCCATCCCTTAACCATATAATATTATGTTCTTGTTCCTTATGATAAGACCCATTCAGTGGCACCGACCTGGGGGCCCCCAGGATGCGCTGGGCATTGCCCATCCCCTCCACTTCATAAAAAGGCCAATAATCTCGGAAACCTTACAGATCCACACCCCTAACTCATATATACTCTTGTTCCTTATGATAAGACAAAGTCAGTGACACCAACCTCAGGGTCTGCTTGGGTGCCCGGGGGCCATGTCCCAACCCTCAAATTGGCAAAAGGTCATATATCCGAGAAACTGTTCAGAGCCCCACCCCTAAACCATATATATCCATGTTCCTTATGATTAGGGACATTCAGTGACACCAACATGGGGGTGCCCCCCCCACCCCCACCCCCCCCCCACCCCCCCTATTTTTATTTACCTTTATTTTAAGGATGGCAAGTGAAAGTGGAAATGTTGATGTAGATGAAGATAAACCATACACAATAGAAGAATTAGAGAATATAATTACAGCTGGTAGTGGCCTAACACTTCTTCCAAGTGATGCTTACAACGAGGTGTACGATAACCTGTATATTGGTGAAGAGTAAGTACCTTGATTTTAATACATGTATTTGGAATGATATGAGTTAGAAAAAGAATGATACAAGGCTGTGCTGAGTATAAGTATTAACCCTCTTGGTACAGGAAACCCCAAAATGGGTAAGTGGCAAACAGTGAAATCCCAGATTCCAGAACGCGGCATCTGATCAGGGCCTCCCACTGTTTGCTAAAAGTTCAGTCATTTTCCAAATAAATTTTGAAGAAAACACAACCTGACACCCCTAAATTTTGAAATGGACTTGTGCTATATATAAGGAGGAAGATTCCATTTGGAACAACAAGGGTTATTGTGGGTAGGGAAAATAACTGGAATTTTGCTAGCATTTCATTGATGTTATTATTGGTAGGTAGTTTGTTGGCTCTTCATCAATGTCAGTAGGGAAAATAACTTTCCAGCATTATGTCCCCCACCAGATCCCTTCTGCGTATGCATCGGCATGGCACTTATGTGCAAGATATCTCATGAACCTTTTTTGCCCTCGCCTATTGGGCTTGGAGAAATAGATTGGGGTGTATGATGCTTCCACGCAGAGCTGTAACCGACTGCATATGAGTACTGGTAAACTGCTTAGAAGGTCTAAGCCTGCCCGGGTTTCTTTGGGGGGCAGGGATTGAGATGTCATTTCATCTCAATGTCGGGTAAAAGTCCCACAAAATTGGAAGCAATGTCTCCAAAATGACCTAAATAGTGTTGACGGGAACTTTAAACGTCAAACAAACAAACATCTCATGAACTTTAATCAAATTCACATGGATATAACATTGGGACAGGATGAAGAATTAGTTTTTAGCTTCCTTGACCTTATTTTCAAAGTCGCAGCCATGATAAACAGGTCAAATTTTGTCGGCGTATGCCTCCACGTGACACTTTCTTGTGTGCAAAATATATCATGAACAACTGGGTGAGTTTTAATCAAATTTGCATGGATATAATATTGGAACAGGATGAAGAACTAACTTTTCATTAATGAAAATTGTTGTCTGCTGTTTATGTTTAAATCATTGTTGCAAACAGTGTGGACCCAGATCAGACTCCTCTAGAGGAGCAGTCTGATCAGGGTCCACACTGTTTGTCTGTATATAAAACTATGAAATGTTTTCAAGATGCACAGACAACATTTTCAGATGTACTTTTTCTTGGCATCTTAAGGGTTAAAGATGGTTCCCAAAAATGGATAATTATGCAGGAAAATGATCATAAATTTTTCTATATAATGTATAAATAAAAATCAAAAATGAGTTCCTTTAAGAGCAATGAAAACATTCATAAGAAAGAAGATGGGTCATACTACGTAGTTTCGGCTAATAAAGCCTCATCAGTGACCCTGTAATGATCCGGCAACGAAAGCCAGAGGAAGCATACTGCAATTTTGCGAATTTCGAATAGGCAGTCGATTCAAAGACTGATATAAATCAAAGTGAGGTCCAAATAATTAAAAACCTGTCTAGAATTTGAGTCTAAACTTATAATTATGTCTCCCCCGAAAAATTTTTTTTCGGAGAGACATATTGTTTTTCCCCCGGGCGTCTGTCTGTCCGTCTGTCCGTCTGTCTGTCTGTCCGTCTGTCCGTCTGTCCGTCTGTCACACTTTCGTGTCCGCTCTGTAACTTGAAAACCGTTAGAGCTATCGTCACGAAACTTCGTATAAATATTAATCAGCATTAGACGACGTGCAGTGCGCAAGAACCATAACTCTCGCATTTATACTTTTTGAATTATCTCCCTTGGAAGTTTGTTGGTATGTATATATGTATGGGCAAATCGTGTCCGGTCAATAACTTTCTTATTTTTTGTTGGATTTTAAAATTACTCGGCAGAAATATTAACAACCATAAGACGATGTGTGGTGCGCATGAGGCAGGTCGGTACCTCAAAGGTCAAGGTCATACTTAGAGGTCAAGGGTCAAAAAAGGGGCCTTTTTTTCGTATTTGGTCAATAACTTTCTTATTTTGAGATGGATTTTAAAATTACTTGCCATAATTATTAACAACCATAAGACGATGTGTGGTGCGCATGAGGCAGGTCGGTTCCTCAAAGGTCAAGGTCATACTTAGAGGTCAAAGGTCAAAAAAGGGGCCTTTTTTTCGTATTTGGTCAATAACTTTCTTATTTTGAGATGGATTTTAAAATTACTTGGCATAATTATTAACAATCATGAGACGATGTGTGGTGCACATGAGGCAGGTCGGTACCTCAAAGTTCAAGGTCATACTTAGAGGTCAAAGGTCAAAAAGTGGGCCTTTTTTTCGAATTTGGTCAATAACTTTCTTATTTTGAGATGGATTTTGAAATCACATGGCAGAAATGTGAACCAATATAAGGCGATGTGTTGCACGCATGACCCAGGTTGGTACCTCAAAGGTCAAGGTCATACTTAGAGGTCAAAGGTAAAAAAAGGGGCCTTTTTTCAGGTTTTGTCAATAACTTGCCTATTTTTAAATAGAATTTGAAGTTACTTGGCAAACATGTTAACTATCATGGGATGATGTGTTGCATGCATGATTCAGTTTGGTACCTAAAATGTCAAGGTCATACATAGAGGTCAAAGGTAAAAAAGGGGCCTTTTTTCGTGTTTGGTCAATAACTTTCTTATTTTTAGATGGATTTTGAAATTGCTAGGCAGAAATGTTAACCACCATGAGATGATGTGTTGCACGCATGACCCAGTTTAATGCCTGAAAGGTCAAGGTCATACATAGAGGTTAATGGTAAAAAAGGGTCTTTTTTGTGTTCTGTCAATAACTTTCTTTTATGCCCCCAACTTTGAAAAAGTTTGAGGGGCATATTGGTTCTGGTTCGTTCGTCTGTCCATTACGCTTTTGATGCATAGCATAACTAAAGAACCGTGTATGCTAGGGTTTTGAAATTTCATATATGGATTCCTCATGGAAAATTAGCTGACGCGTATTTTTTTTCTCATCCGGATTATGCCCCCTTCAAGAGTTATTGCCCTTTGAATTTTTTTTTTTTTAATAAAATCTTGTCAGCAAGATATCTCAAAAACTATTGGAGCTAGAGCCTTTAAAGTTGGTGATTATATTGATGGTGATGAGTAGATGAACTGATTAACTTATGACAAAATTCCGAAAAAATACTTTGTGAGTTATGGCCCTTTGTCATTTTGGTAATTTGTGCCCATTATAATGTATGCTAAAAGTGATGCATAGCATAACTTTAGAACCATGTATGCTAGGGTTTTGAAATTTCATATATGGATTCCTCAAGGAAAATTAGCTGACGCGTATTTTTTTTCTCGTCCGGAATATGCCCCTTTCAAGAGTTATTGCCCTTTGAAATTTTTTTAATAAAATCTTGTCAGCAAGATTTCTCAAAAACGATTGGAGCTAGAGCCTTGAAAGTTGGTGAATAGATTGTTGGTGATGAGTAGATGAACTGATTAACTTATGACAAAATTCCGAAAAATACTTTGTGAGTTATGGCCCTTTGTCATTTTGGTAATTTGTGCCCATTGTAATGTATGCTAAAAGTGATGCATAGCATAACTTTAGAACGGTGTATGCTATAATTTTGAAATTTCATATATGCATTGCTGATGGAAAATAAGCTGACGCGTATTTTTTTTTCTCGTCAGGATTATGCCCCTTTCAAGAGTTATTGCCCTTTGAATTTTTTTTAATAAAATCTTGTCAGCAAGATATCTCAAAAACTATTGGAGCTAGAGGCTTGAAATTTGGTGAATATATTGGTGGTGATGAGTAGATGAACTGATTAACTTTTGACGAAATTCCCAAAAATACTTTGTGAGTTATGGCCCTTTGTCATTTTGGTAATTTGTGCCCATTGTAATGTATGCTAAAAGTGATGCATAGCATAACTTTAGAACCGTGTATGCTAGGGTTTTGAAATTTCATATATGGGTTCCTCATCAAAAATTAGCTGACGCGTATTTTTTTTCTCGTCCGGATTATGCCCCTTTCAAGAGTTATTGCCCTTTGAAATTTTTTTAATAAAATCTTGTCAGCATAATATCTCAAACACTATTGGAGCTAGAGCCTTGAAAGTTGTTGAGTATATTGGTGGTGATGAGTATATGAACTGATTAACTTTTGACAAAATTCCGAAAAATACTTTGCGAGTTATGGCCCTTTGTCATTTTGGTAATTTGTGCCCATTGTAATGAATCCTAAAAGTGATGCATTGCATAACTTTAGAACTGTGTATTCTATGGTTTTGAAATTTCATATATGCATTCCTAATGGAAAATAAGCTGACACGTATTTTTTTCTCATCTGGATTATGCCCCTTTCAAGAGTTATTGCCCTTTGAATTTTTTTTTAATAAAATCTTGTCAGCAAGATATCTCAAAAACTGTTGGAGCTAGAGGCTTGAAAGTTGGACCATGAATCATGTGCAAGACCAAGGTCCATACCTCCAATGTCAAGGTCATACCTAGAGGTCAAAGGTAAAAAAAAGGACAGTCAATAACTTCCTTATTCTTTGATGGATTATGAAATTACTTGGCAGAAATGTTAACCATCATGTGACGATGTGTTGTACCGCAAAGGTCAAGGCCATACTTAGAGGTCAAAGGTAAAAAAGTGCTTTTTTTGTTTACGGCCAATAACATTTTTATTTTTCTATGAACATTTTTAAAGTTACTATGCAGAAATGTTCATCTTCATTAGATGATGTGTTGCACACAAGACCCAGCTCAATACCTCCAATGTCAAGGTTATACTTAGCAGTCAAAAACGGGGGAGACATCTGTGTTTTTGTAGAAAAACAAATTCTAGTTTATTTCTGATTTCTCAGAATATTCACGCTGATCTCAAAGGACCAAAAGTAAAATATAAACTGCACTATGGTTGATGTACGGGGAGACGTTTTACGGCCGCCACACGGCACAACACCAGCTGCAGTGAAGGCAAATAAAAATCAAAAATGAGTTCCTTTAAGAGCAATGAAAACATTCATAAGAAAGAAGATGGGTCATACTACGTAGTTTTGATTGGTAATAACATGGTTGTCAGACTAACAGTTTTGTCTTTGGATCCCAACAACAGTGTTATAAAGAGGTTGTGGTGTAGTTATTAACATCTCAGAGTTTCAATATCTTGACTTTTCAAATTTTCTTACATAGCTTATTGTTGTTGTTGCTTATTGAGCAGTAGATGAGGCCTCAAGCAGTTCTTTGCTTTTATCCCATTTTAGACAGGAAACCCCAAAGTGTGACATGCAGTGTAGGACCAAAAACAAAAAACTGCAGAACGCAATGCTAGAACACTATAACTGCTTTGTTCGGGGTCCAAAGAAGAAACCATGTTAGTTAAATAACCCTGACAGATTGTCATGAAACATGATATGTAGCATTGGGGACTCAGGGCCCATCATAGATTGTTCAAATGATTACCTTTGGATGACCTTGACCTCTTTTACGCCAAGGCCAAATTTGGTCATATACACTTTTGTATGGGAAAAACAGTCAAAACCATGTACTTTTCGGAATCTATTGGAGCCTGTGATCCTAAAATTGGTAGATACAGTTAGCTAAATGAGAGGATGAGACTACATGAGTATTCAAGGTCATTCTCTGAACCTGGCCCAAGGTTATTCAGATATGAAAAATAAAAATTTATTTTCCTTTGAAACCACTAAGAGTTTTGTAACCAAATTCATATGGGAAGCTTTTGGGAACAAGAAAATGAAAAATTAATAATATGAGTTTGGTCACGACCAATATGCCCGCCATGCCCATTTAAAGTAAAAACCCTTCAAAAATCTCCACCGGAACCAATAGGCCGATTATCATAAAACTTGATATGTAGGACTGGAAACTCGAGCCAGTAATAGTTTGTTCAAATGATGACCCCTATATGACCTTGACCTATTTTAAGCCAGGGTCAAATTTGGTCATATAGGCTTTTGTATGAGGAAAAGTCAAAAACATGTATTTTTCAGAAACTGTTGCAGCCTGTGATCTGGAAATTGGTAGATGCAGTTTGCTAAGGGAGTAAATTAAGCTACCTGAGTATTCAAGGTCAAGGTCATTGTTTGACCTTGGCCAAAGGTCATTGAGATGAAGCCTTTATGGGATGGAGGCAAAAAAGTTTGTTCAAATGATTGAGGTCACATGACAAAGATGGCTGCCATGGTAAAAGCCCTTCAAAAATCTTCTCAGAAACCAAAGGGCTCCATAAATGCTCTGCACTCAGTTGAGTGGTACAGGACCATTGGTCCTCTGGTTCTGATTTCTGCCCAAAAATGTAGATTGTGGGAACTTGTTAGAACTGCCTAAGTGGTTCTAACAGTCACTCACAAACTGTGTTTTTAGTTTTAATGAGAAAAATGTCACACATTTCAATCAGAAAAATGTCACCCCGTTTTGGAGACACGTAAGAATGTGAAGTCACATGGTCATGTTACCTTGATGAACATTTTATCCTGTACTTTTACAGATCAATAGCCAAGAGTAGATGTGGATTGAAACATCTTGGTATCACCCACATAGTGAACACAGCCGAGGGTAAAGATGATGGATTTCATGTTCATACCAACCATGTGATGTACAGACCTGTCAATATAACCTATTTAGGGATAGAAGCAACTGATATGACTAGTTTTAACTTGTCACAATATTTTGACAAATGTGCAGATTTTATAGATGAGGCACTTGAAAATGGAGGTAAACGTCTCACAAAATAATATTAACCATTATCCTGCTGTTTACAGCAACCCCTATCTTTGTAAACAGTGTAGATCCAGATCAGATGGCTGAAGCCATCTGATCAGGATCTACACTGTCATACAGTTTGTGAATTGAAAGAATATGTCAAGTAACCTGATTGGCTGATAGCTAGTAATGGGTGTGGTTAATATATTCAGCGGTATAAGGTTTAAGCCTTGCCCTGCTGAACCAGGCTACATCTTACTTTTGCAAATGGTGTAATTGTTTGTTTGAATTGAGGTTTTACGTCCCCGTTGCAAACAGTGTATATCCAGATCTGATAAGGATCTATACTGTTAGTCATTCAGTTATTGAATTTGCTGGAATAAATTGCATCAAGTATTTTGATAGGCTGCAGGAATAAATTGCATCAAGTATTTTGATAGGCTGCAGGAATAAATTGCATCAAGTATTTTGATAGGCTGCATGAATAAATTGCATCAAGTATTTTGATAAGCTGGTAGTCAGAGATGGGTATGGCAAAATTAATTTATTCAGCAGGACAAGGGACTTGTGCCACAAATTGATAATGGAGAGCAAATATTGAAGAAATCTGTTACAAAATCTGTATGATTTACAAGATCTCGTGATAGATCTGGTCCAAGTTTGTTCAAGGCATTGTTGTTAGTGGCCAAAATATTCAGTTGTCTAGCATGATGATGATGATGAGTTCATGTTTAACGACGCGTCAACCCTCTTTGTGGGTCATAAGCGTCAAGTGGTTAATGATCAAAAGGGAAGTAGAATTATGAGGATATTAAAAGTACACAAGTTAGAATGAAAATGTATAAAAATCTGAAAAACAAATAAATCTTATGAAAAAGTCCAATTTCTTTTAAGAATAAGATAATATTATCAACAGGTACATCTTGAAACAACTGCCGCAAATTGTCAACTTTGAAGTATAAGTTAGGGGATGGTGATCAGTTGTCTAGCAAATATCATCTCTAATACACAGTTATTTTTACTGAAAGAAAATGAGTTGCTTTTGCAGGCCTGTAGAAAATATTCTAGGATTAATAACCATAAAAGTTATGTAGCTAGGCTTGAAATTGAACTTGCCACTTCTGAATCTGCTGTTAGACATGCCACCAACTGTGCTGAGCAGTCCTGCAGTTGATAACATTTATTAATCTTTTTAGCTCACCTGTCACGTAGTGACAAGGTGAGCTTTTGGGATCACTTTTTGTCCATTGTGTGTGCCTGCGTCACTGCATCCGTAAACTTTTCTTGTGAACACACTAGAGGTCACAGTTTTGGGCCAATCATCATCAAACTTGGTCAGAATGATAATCATGACAATATCTCGGTCACGTTCGAATGTGGGTCATGGCAGGTCAAAAAGTAGGTCAGTAGGTCAAATCAAAGAAAAACCTTGTGAACACTCTAGAGGCCAAAGTTTTCGGCCGATCGCCATCAAACTTGCTCAGAATGATCATCTTGACAATAACTCGGTCAAGTACGGATATGGGTTATGCCGGGTCAAAAAGTAGGTCAGTAGGTAAAATCATAGAAAAACCTTGTGAACACTCTAGGGGCCACAGTTTTGGTCCGATCGTCATCAATCTTGCTCAGAATGATCGTCTTGACAATATCTGGGACAAGTTCGAATATGGGACATGTCGGGCCACAAAGTAGGTCAAATCATAGAAAAACCTTGTGAATACACTAGAGGCCACAGTTTTGGTCCGATAATCATCAAACTTGCTCAGAATGATTATCTAGACAATATCTTGGTCAAGTTCGAATATGAGTCATGTCGGGTCAAAAAGTAGGTCAGTATGTCAAATCAGAGAAAAACCTTGTGAACACACTAGAGGCCACGGTTTTGGTCCGCTCATCCTCAAACTTGCCCAGAATGATCATCTTGACAATATCTCAGTCAACTTCGAATATGGGTGTTGTTGGGTCAAAAAGTAGGTCAGGTCAAATCATAGAAAAACCTTCTGAACACACTAGAGGCCACAGGTTTGGTCCAATCATCATCAAACTTGCTCAGAATGAGCATCTTGATAATATCTTGGTCACATTCGAATATGGGTCATGTCGGGTCACAATGTAGGTTAGTAGGTCAAATCATAGAAAAACCTTGTGAATACACTAGAGGCCACAGTTTTGGCCCGATAATCATCAAACTTGCTCAGAATGATTATCTTGACAATATCTCGGTCAAGTTTGAATATGAGTCATGTCTGGTCAAAAAGTAGGTCAGTAGGTCAAATCAGTGAAAAACCTTGTGAACACACTAGAGGCCACGGTTTTGGTCCGATCATCCTCAAACTTGCCCAGAATGATCATCTTGACAATATCTCAGTCAACTTCGAATATGGGTGTTGTCGGTTCAAAAAGTAGGTCAGTAGGTCAAATCATAGAAAATTCTTCTGAACACACTAGAGGCCACAGGTTTGGTCCAATCATCATCAAACTTGCTCAGAATAAGCATCTTGATAATATCTTGGTCACATTCGAATATGGGTCATGTCGGGTCACAATGTAGGTTGGTAGGTCAAATCATAGAAAAACCTTGTGAATATTAAAGAGGCCAGTTTTGGTCCAATCATCATCAAACTTGCCCAGAATGATCATCTTGACAATGTCTCAGTCAAGTTCGAATATGGGTCATGTTGGGTCAAAAAGTAGGTCAGTAGGTCAAATCAGAGAAAAACCTTCTGAACACACTAGAGGCCACAGTTTAGGTTCGATCATCATAAAACTTGCCCAGAATGATCATCTTGACAATATCTCGGGCATTTTCGAATACGGGTCATGTCGGGTCAAAGTAGGTCGATAGGTCAAATCATAGAAAACCTTGTGAACACACTAGAGGCCACAGTTTTGGTCCGATCATCATCAAACTTGCTCAGAATGATAGTCTTGACAATATCTCGGTCAATTTCGAATATGGGTCATGTAGGTCAAAAAGGAGGTCAGTAAATCATAGAAAAACCTTCTGAACACAATAGAAGCCACAGTTTTGGTCCGATCATCATCGAACTTGCCGAGAATGATCATCTTGACAATATCTCAGTCAAGTTCGAATATGGGTCATGTCTGGTCATAAAGTAGGTCAGTAGGTCAAATCATAGAAAAACCCTCTGAACACACTTGAGGCCACAGTTTTGGTCCGATCATCATCAAACTTGCTCAAAATGATCATTTGACCATGTCTTGGTTAATTTCCAATATGGGTCATGTCTGGTCAATAAGAAGGTCAGTAGGTGATTGTTGAAAAACCTTGTGAACACACTGGAGATCCCAGTTTTGGTCTGATCATCATCAAACGTGCTCAGAATTATCATCTTGACAATATCTGGGTCAAGTTTGAATATGGGTTATGTCGGGTCAAAAAGTAGGCCAGCAGGTCAAATCATAGAAAAACGTTTTGAACACTCTAAGAGGCCACAGTTTTAGTCAAATCACCATTAAACTTGCTCAGAATGATCATCTGGACAATATCTCAGTTAAGTTCGAATATGGGTCATGTCAAATCAAAAAGTAGATCGGTAGGTTAATTTGTCATAACTTTTGAACCGTTTGAGATAGAGCCTTCATATTTGGCATATAGGTTCCTTGTGACAAGGACTTCCCACTCATATAAAGATTTGACCTGTGACCTTGACCTGTGACCTACTTTATCATAACTTTTGAACCATATGAGATAAAGCCTTCATATTTGGCATGTACATGTATGTTCCTTGTGACAAGGTTTTCTTAACCATTCAAAACTTTTGACCCATGATCTTGACCTTTGACCTACTTTGTCACAACTTTTGAAACATTTGAGATACAGCCTTCATATTTGGCATGTAGGTTCCTTGCGACAAGGGCTTTCTATTCATACATAAAATGATCTTTGACCTTTTTCCTTGACATTTGACCTATTTAATTTTATCTTTTGAACCATGTTGTGTAGATGACCCTCTAGGAAAATAGCATAAACGATTAACAAATGGTCACAAGAGCTAACAAGAGTTGTCAGCAGACAACATAGCTCGCCTTTCGGGGCCTAAGATGGATGAGGGCAAGTTATCAAAATTTTTTCTTCTGTAAAAAAGCCCAACAGACTGCAGCAAATGAAAGAGAACCAAAAAGTACCCCTAATCATCCTGTTTTCAAGCCTTTCCACTGTAAAAAAAGAAAAAAAGGATGAAAAAGAAATCTATATTTAATAAAAAAAAATCTACAAACTTCCAAGTAATAACAAGGCATCACAGCCAATACAAATTACCTCGTGCAAGACAAATTAAAAAAAGCCTAGCCTAGCATTTGCGTAAAATTACATTATATCCATCATTAAATGTAGGTACTTAAGAGTGATGACAATGTTTTTCTAAAAATTGCCACAGTGACCTTGACTTTGAGCCCCAGGCCCTGAAAGTTGAACTGACTCGAGATATTATCATACCCAACATTTGTATGAAGTTATCTTAAAATCCATCAATAAATGTGGACACTAGAGCAATGATCAAGTTTTTCTAAAAAATAGCCACAGTGACCTTGACCTTCAGCTCCTGACCCCGAAAGTCCAAGTCACTGAAGATATCATCATACCAAACATCTGTGTCAAGTTATATTAAAATCCATCAATAAATGAAGGTGCAAGAGCGATGGCAAAGTTTTTTCTAAAAATAGCCACAGTGACCTTGACCTTCAGCCCCAGACACTGAAAGTCGAACTCGCTCGAGATATCATCATACCCAACATTTGTGTAAAGTTATATTAAAATCCATTCATAAATGTAGGCACTAGAGCGATCACAAAGTTTTTCTAAAAATAGCCAGTGACCTTGACCTTCAGCCCCAGAACTTGAAAGTCAAAGTCACTCGAGATATCATTATACCCAATATTTGTGTGAAATTATATTAAAATCCATCCATAATTAAAGTGCAAGAGCGATGAAAAAGATTTTCTAAAAATAGCCAAAGTGACCTTAACCTTCTGCCCTAGACCCTGGAAGTCAAACCAGCTCGAGATATCATCAAACTCAACGTTTGTGTAAAGTTATATTAAAATCCATCCATAAATGTAGGCACTAGAGCGATCACAAAGTTTTTTCGAAAAATAGCCACAGTGACCTTGACCTTCAGCCCCAGACCCTGAAAGTTGAACTTGCTAGAGATATCATCATACCCAACATTTGTGTGAAGTTATATTAAAATCCATCAATAAATTAAAGTGCAAGAGCGATGACAATGTTTTTCTAAAAATAGCCAGTGACCTTGACCCAGTGACCCTGAAAGTAGTGACCCTGACCCTAAGCCCCGGACCCTGAAAGTCAGTCACTTGCGATATCATTATACCCAAGTTATATGAAAATCCATCAATAAATGAAAGCACTAGAGCGATGACAAGGTTTTTCTAAAAATAGCCACAGTGACCTTGACCTTGAGCCCACGACCCGCTATGTTTTTAAAAAAGAAAAAAAAAAAAGAAAAGAAAAAAAAAAAACATGCCTCCCCCTGGGATTCGAACTTACGCAGCTTGCAGGTAAACTTTAACACAGGGAAGTAAGGGAGGTAATACAGAGGATAATATTAACTTCTCAAAAAGACCAATTTAAGCCAAAAAACCTGTAAAATGAAGTACAATGATAATGTTAAATATTGTTTTTTACCAATTGTTAATTATATATTCAAAATAAACTTGTAAAACATCACATATAAGAGCTTGCAGGTAAACTTTAACCAAATGCTGACGCCGACGCTGACGACGGACGCCCGGGGGTATGGCAATAGCTCCCCCTTACTATCGTAAGGCGAGCTAAAAATAGAAAAACATTGTAAATTTGCTTCAAATGCGAACTCCTTCTTAACCCTTGGGCCAATTGGATTTAAAACTTCACCGGAATGTTGCCTAGGTGACTCCCTACCAAAATAGTTAAAACTCATTCCACTCAAATGAACAAGATGGCTGCCAGAGCTAAAAATAAAAAAGATCTTCAAACGACAATTCCTTCTGTACCCTTGGGCCATTTTCATTCAAACTTCGAAGTAATGTTGCTTAGATGACCCTCTACCAAAAAGGCTAAAACGATCCCGCTCCGATGAACAAAATGGCCACCAGAGCTGAAAATAGAAAAATATTGTAAATTTGATTCAAACGTGAACTTCTCCTAAACCCTAAGGCCAATTTGATTCAAACTTCACAGGAATGTTGCCTAGGTTACTCCCTACCAAATAAGCTAAAATCACTCTGCTGATGAACAAGATGACCACCAGAGCTAAAAATAGAAAGTACTCAAGACAGTGACAAACAGGTGAGCGAACCAGGGCCCTGTGGGCCCTCTTGTTTAACTATCAAACTTGTTTTAAAGTCTAGAAATGAATACCCATACAAGGTCCCTTTTTCTTACTCTTCTTTCTTAAGAAATCCTCTGTCTTTTTTTTTTCAGGCAAAGTAATGGTAAATTGTAAGCAGGGAGCCAGCAGATCGGCCACTATAGTTTTAGCATTTCTAATGATCAAGCGACACATGACTGTTGCCGAGGCAATCAGACTGGTGCGTTCAAAGCGCGAGATATGTCCTAATGATGGCTTTCTTCAACAGCTCTGTGATCTCAATGAAAAACTGAAATCCAAAGGACATTTTAAACAGAGGAATGCAGAGGTAAAATGAGTGGACAGTTACCCAAGAGAGACTATTTCAGAAAATGATCAGAAGGGAAGAATTAACTCCCCTCTTACAAAATATGTCGTTCAATTGCTTTATCTCAATGAAATACTGGAAACCAGAGGATATTTTAAACAGAAGAATGCAGACGAAAAATAGACACCCAAGGGAGACTACTACAGAATGATCTCAGCCACTCCTTTTGAAGGGAAGAATTAACTCCCCTCTAACAAAATGTCGTTCAACAGCTTTATCTCGATGAAAAACTGGAAAGCAGGACATTTTCATCAGTAGGAAACAGGCGTAAACTGACTGGATAGAAAAGAAGGAAGATTATTCTCACAATATGTTCTAACGACAGATTCCTTTGACAACTAAATGAAAAATTGAAATCCGGAGGAAAATTTAATCAGAAGACAGCAGACGTGAATTGTTTGGATAGCTTTCCAAGGGAGATTATTCTCACACAAAATGACATGATCTCATAAAGGGTTACTCCTAAAGGAAAGAATTTGGGCTATACTTAAAGGAAAGAATTTGCTCCCTTGTTGGAGCAAATTCTTTCCTTTAAGTATAGCCTCAAACTAAAGGGTTCAGATACTAGGAAAGCTCTTTCCCACAACCTCTTCCCCACCATTTTTTCAAAGTAGCTCCTTTTAGCTCGCCTTTACAAAGTCCAGGAAGAGCTATTGCACTACGCCCGGTGTCGGTGTTGGAATCAGCGTCGGCGTCCACATTTACCACTGTTCTTTCAAACAATCGTATTTTCCAAACCATAGCACTCGTATTTTCCAAACTATACAATGGATCTGGTCCATGTTTGGTATGATGATAGATACAGGTATGTTTTATTCAGTGATGCCCCTCCCATGCCCGTGACCTGAAGGTCAAGGTCATATACTTTGAATTTTTATGTTAAAGTTTTTTAGAAATTTTTATGTTAAAGTTTTTAACTGCTCATATTTTCCCAACCATATGACGAATTTGGTATGATGATAGATATAGGTCCAATGTTTCATTCAGCAATATCCCCTCCCATATCCATGACCTCATGGGATAGAAATTTTTAATTTTTAATGGTTAAGTTTTTTTCAGAGCTCATACTATGGATTTGGTTCATATTTGGTATGATGATAAGACATAGGTCCAAAGTTTGATTCAGCAATTCCCCGCTGACACCTATGACTTCCAGCTCAAAGTCACGAGTTTAGAAATTTTATGTTTAAGTTTTTTCAGAGCAACTATATGATGGATCTGGTTCATATTTGGGCCCGGTCAAGCGATTTTGTAATTATCGCCTATGCGAGCAGCGAAGGTTCAGGCGAGCCTGCGCATCCACTCAGTCTCGCCAGAACCTTCGCTGCTCGCTCATACAAGCAGTGAATCAAGAGGAACCTTCAGACAGAAAGCCATATGCCTGGCCCCTCTGAATGGCTGGGCATGCGCAGTTAAAATTTGTCAAGACGGAATGCTCGAAGACACAAATTCGCTTGGCGGGGCTCATTTGGTATAATGATAGATGATTTATTAGGCAATACACCCACCTGTGCCCATGTCAGCAAAGACACTTTAGTAGATGAGCTATATGTTGTCTCACGACAGCTCTTATTTTTAAAACAATGGTAAATCATCTCTAATTTGCAGAGCCAATATTTTATGAACAAATATTTTATGAACTGGGTCAAAGTGCATATTCATAAGTATTGTGTTGTTGCCAATTTCTGACAAATGACAAACTGCAGTAGTGCATACTATAAATAGTGCTCTGTGAAATCAAGGCAAACTGTGAAAGTAGAGATTAACTGAGAATGAAAAGCCAGTTAAAAATGTTTTGAGTGTAGGTAGCTTTTAATGTATTAAATGTGAATTTTCATTTGCAGTTTTATTTTCAGTTGGCAACCAAGCCTAAATATTAAGTATACTAGTATGTGTTGCAAAAAATACACCAATCACATGTTCTGTGGTTGCCTGGGTAGGACTAGGTAAGATAACATGGGTAAAATGCAGTAAAATGTAGATATCCTTATCTGCTATACTAGAAATTGCTGTCAAAGGAACTTGGTCATTTCCTAAGCCAGACAACATATGCAGCTGATCTTAAGGGGAATGGGAACACCTGGCAGTTTTTTCCGCCATTTTTCAAAGGGAGACAACTTTAGGGACTTCCTGTATGCTTTTCTATAAGCTTTGTCCCACTGAAAAAAGGTGTCTACTCTTTATGGGAAGACTTTGCTCCTCAGGAGCAAATTCTTCCCTTTAAGAGTTGATCCCTATTGACATGGCAGACAAAAATACTTTTGCAGGAGTTGACTCCCATGAAGGTGGGGGATGGGGGTGTTCCCATTCCCCTTAATGGCTCAACCATGAAGATTTGTTCTAGTTGGGTAGTTCGAGCCACTTAAGGTTAATAGGACCATGTCAAAGAGAGATAATTAGGATAACTGAGAGTAACAAAATAGTGAAATTCCGCCATTAAGACCACCTAAAATTAAGAGTAATTGTGCTTTAAAAGGGTTATTTTAAAGGCTGCACTTAAACTTTCATTGTGTTTTCTGCCCGCAGTATCCTCTGGTCAGGGACCACCTTTGGAATAGTCCCAAAGGTGATCTTAATGTGTGTGTGAATTCGGGTTTAACGTCGCTTTCAACAATTTTTCAGTCATATCACGACGGTGTCTGGTTGCGACAGGGAGCTCAATGCTCACTTTTATAGTGCTGCCTCACTGAAGTATCATGTCCCAGACACATTACATACCACACCCAGTCACATTATCCTGACACTGGGTTGACCAGTCTTAGCTCTACCCCGTAAATCTGAGTGCCAAGCGAGGAGCAGCTAGTACCATTTTTAACGACTTTGGTATGTCGCGGCCCGGGATCAAACCCGTGACCTCCCGTTCCCCGGAGCAGACACTCTACCAACTGAGCTATCGGGGCCGGTAGGTGAACTTAATAGGTGAATTTTACTGTAATGGTATAAGCCACTGAAGGTTAAAAGTACCATGTCAAAGAGAGATAATGGGGATGACTTAGAGATTTACAAAATAGTGAAATTCCGCCATTAAGACCACCTTAAATTAAGAGTAATTGTGCTTTAAAAGGGTTATTTTTAAGGCTGCACTTAAACTTTCATTGTGTTTTCTGCCCGCAGTATCCTCTGGTCAGGGACCACCTTTGGACAGTCCCAAAGGTGATCTTAATAGGTGAATTTTACTGTAATGGTATATAATGTATAATCATTGGAATCACCTCATTTAGTTAATCCCCCACTGCAAAGTTGGGATTATAGGAATGGCTTTCGTCTGTCCGTCCATCCATCCGTCTGTGCGTAACACTTTCTCTGTCTGTCCATAACACTTTCTTGTCCGCTCCATATCTCCTGAACCCTTTGATAGATTTTCATTAAACTTTGGTCAGTTATTCGTCTCAGTGAGCTGGTGTACAGAACCCATAAATGAACCATGCCGACTCAAGGTCAATGTCACGAGTTTGAAACTTGGAATTGTGTGTCTGTTCCATATCTCCTTTACCTTGGAAGGATTTTCATTAAACTTTGGTCAAATATTTTTCTCAGTGAGCTGTTGTGCAGAACCCATGTCCATCCGTCCGTCTGTCTGTATGTAACACTTTCTTGTCCGCTGCATATCTCCTGAACCCTTTGATAGATTTTCATTAAACTTTGGTCAGTTATTCGTCTCAGTGAGTGCTGTGCAGAACCCATAAATGAAGCATGCCCACTTAAGGTGAAGGTCACAAGTTTGAAACTTGGAATTTTGTGTCCGTTCCATATCTCCTTTACCCTTGGAAGGATTTTCATTAAACTTTGGTCAAATATTCTTCTCAGTGAGCTGATGTGCAGAACCCATAAATGAACCATGCCGACTCAAGGTCAATGTCACGAGTTTGAAACTTGGAATTGTGTGTCTGTTCCATATCTCCTTTACCTTGGAAGGATTTTCATTAAACTTTGGTCAAATATTTTTCTCAGTGAGCTGTTGTGCAGAACCCATGTCCATCCGTCCGTCTGTCTGTATGTAACACTTTCTTGTCCGCTGCATATCTCCTGAACCCTTTGATAGATTTTCATTAAACTTTGGTCAGTTATTCGTCTCAGTGAGTGCTGTGCAGAACCCATAAATGAAGCATGCCCACTTAAGGTGAAGGTCACAAGTTTGAAACTTGGAATTTTGTGTCCGTTCCATATCTCCTTTACCCTTGGAAGGATTTTCATTAAACTTTGGTCAAATATTCTTCTCAGTGAGCTGGTGTGCAGAACCCATAAATGAACCATGCCGACTCAAGGTCAAGGTCACAGTTGTAGGTCACGAGTTTGAAACTTGGAATTTTGTGTCCGTTCCATATCTCCTTTACCATTGGAAGGATTTTCATTAAACTTTGGTCAAATATTTTTCTCAGTGAGCTGTTGTGCAGAACCCATGTCCATCCGTCCGTCTGTCTGTATGTAACACTTTCTTGTCCGCTGCATATCTCCTGAACCCTTTGATAGATTTTCATTAAACTTTGGTCAGTTATTCGTCTCAGTGAGTGCTGTGCAGAACCCATAAATGAAGCATGCCCACTTAAGGTGAAGGTCACAAGTTTGAAACTTGGAATTTTGTGTCCGTTCCATATCTCCTTTACCCTTGGAAGGATTTTCATTAAACTTTGGTCAAATATTCTTCTCAGTGAGCTGATGTGCAGAACCCATAAATGAACCATGCTGACTCAAGGTCAAGGTCACATTTGAAGGTCAAGAATTTAAAAGTTTGATTTTTGTGTCCATTCCATATGTCCTTTACCCTTCCAAGGATTTTCATTAAACTTTGGTCAAATATCCCCTTCAGTGAGCTGATGTGCAGAACCCATAAATGAACCATGCCAACTCAAGGTCAACGTCACATTTGAAGGTCACAAGTGTAAAACATTTGAATTTTTTGTCCGTTCCATATCTTCTTTACCCCTCAAAGGATTTTCATTAAACTTTAGTCAATTATTCCCCTCAGTGAGCTCATATGCAGATCCAATAAATGAATCATGTCGACACCAGGTCAAGGTCACACTGGAAAGTCACGAGTTTGAAACTTTGTGTCCATTCCATATCTCCTTTACCCTTCAAAGGATTTTCATTAAACGTTGGTCAAATGTCTCTATCAGTGAGCTGATGTGCATAAAACATAAATAAACCATGCCGACACAAGGTCAAGGTCACAGTTGAAGGTCACGAGTTTGAAACTTCGAATTTTGTGTCCGTTCCATATCTCCTTTACCCATGGAAGGATTTTCATTAAACTTTTGTGAAATATACCCCAGAGTGAGCTGATGTGCAGAACCATAAATAAACCATGCCAACCCAAGGTCACGGGTGAAGGTCTCAAGTTTGAACCTTGATACAAAGTGTGGCGGGGGATTTGGCTGTCCTTCAGATTGCTTTCTTGTTTATCCTGAAGAGTACCGTAAAAATCCTAAACATTTGGACACCTTGAGGAATTGCTGTAATTCTCGTAAACTTTAAACAAGTTTGTTCCGAGATCCAGCAAAGAGTTAAAAAAAATGGAGACGGAATGGCATATGGTGTAGACCCTGAAGGAGCAGTCTGGTCTGGGCCGTCACAGTTTGCTGAGATCTGTCTGTCCCAATACATGTATTTAGAATCCGTACCATAGTCCTGATTCCTGCTGGAAGGATTAAAAGGTTCTCACAAGTACAATAGCTAATAAACTGGTATTTTTTGCTGATAAAAATGTGAGTACATGTAGTTTTTGCAATGCATTGTGGTATACCACTGCTACTCCCATTTTTCAGAAAAAAAATATTAGTGAATTTGCCCTGCGGAAAATTGGTTTTAAACTTACATTTACCGTAAAAATTCGGCTATAAGACGATTCGGCTATAAGACGGGACCCCTTTTTCAATTATTCTATAGTGGGATTTTGCTTATACTCTTTTATAAGACGGGTCAAATTTTTGCCATATCTGTCGGGGGCCTTTCTGCTACCGCCAGATGCTATTTAGATGTGAGAAATCAGCCTTTTTTTCGTCAGAAAACCCCTCTACTTACCCCTCATTTCCAGCCACAAAATTTAGAAATATTTGTTGCAGCTTTTTTATAAGTAACTGAACGTTTTTTTTTTATCGGGGAACACAACACCTAGCTATTCAGTTTCGGAACCAACGCCCCAGCTAGCACAAAATAGCGGCAAACGTCGGGCCGATACGTCGTATCGCTGTCGGCCCGGTACATGCTTTGCTGGCTTAGGCTACACAAACTTCTATTTAATAGACGACAGGGGCTGACAAATCCATTTCCTGGCCGTCCGGGACAAGACCGAAATCACGCCGGGCAGGTGCACTTTGACCTTATGACGCTCGGTCGGGACAAGTGCAAAGGTGCAAAAAAAAAAAAAAAATTGCTAGTCTTTTTGAGTCCTTAAATACGGTAAAAGTAACCCAGTAAGTAAATCGCTGTCAATTCAGAGACAAACCATCTGTGTATTTATTACGGTTCAAGTATGACACTATTGTTAATCCCTGTCGTATAATTGCCAACCTGCGGTGCGTGTCGATAAGGTGTGAAAATAAGGTCAAGTTATGTCTCTAATTTGCGTTTATCCTCCAGTCATAAAATTTAATCCACAATCAGTGTGAAACTGATTTAATTGCTCCTCAGACTATTAGCTACATCTAACGGTAGATGTTTGCATTATAAAATCGGACTTTTCTACGATCTCATGAATGGTTATGTTTTGGCGCCAAATAGACGTTGGCGGGAAAAGTCGAACGCTGTTGTTGGTTATTGACACGGAGCTTCTGGGGATAATTCTGGAGCTGTGCAAAGCATCCACCTCTATTCACAACCGCTTAGCTATCGGGAAAATATTTTTTTACCGGTTCCAAACATTTTTTTTTTATGAAAGAGATACATGCAATGACATAAAACACGTGTGGGGGTAATGGCGTCGGATGACGTCATTTTCCGATCGCGTGCAGAAAAATCGAAGCGGTGGTTTGTGGGCGGCGATTTATATCAATTCATAAATCACCGATCGGCTTTTTCCATATGTCTGGTCTTCGCCGGACATTGCCGGAAAAAAGCCTGCAGTCCATGACCTCGGCTATAAGACGGGGTCGTTTTTTTGGGCTCATTTTGGAGGGAAAAATCCTCGTCTTATAGCCGAATTTTTACGGTACTTACACCTTCATTAGCTTTAAAAAATTGGGTCAAGCGTCTCCAGAGTGATCATCATTAATATATGCTGTAAAGACCTTTGTCTATATTGTATTTCACGTGAACTTGTATAAAAACAACAACACATATCAAATTACTGGTTCTATTGCAAGAATAGCACTACACTGAGAATAAAAATGCTTTTTGTTGGTCCAAGCTTTGCTGTGTCTCTCAGTCTTATGTCACAACAGAACACTTATGGCACGTTTTTACAGGTTAACCCTCAAGATACCAATCAAAACAAAATGCCGTCTGCTCTGTCGTCTGCTGGTTACTTTAAAAGTCATTGTTGCAAACAGTGTGACTGTGGACCCAGGTCAGACTGCCCCTCTAGGATTAGTCTTATCAGGGTCCACACTGTTCGCCTGTATGCAAAAATAGTTTTTACAAGGTTTGCAAAAAGATGCAGATGACGTCATAAACAGAACATTTTTATACACTTTTTTTAATCTTTAAGGGTTAAGAACATATGAAAGCCTAATAGCACTGATGAGTATAACATGATTCAATGTATATCATGGGTAAAACATGAGTCCATAAAACGTTGCATCTTTGTAGACAAACCAAACTATGGATTATACAAAAATTTCCATAAAATGATCAGGTCTCTATAAAATCTACACATCTGAGTTGAAGGTCCTTTTTCTGTTAAGTCTATACATTTCTGCATGGATACAACATGGCCATCTAGTTAACACAATTTTGTTTTGGTTCCCAGCAGTAATGGAATAAGTATTGTCTGACGCACAGGTTTTAAGGGGAAGGGAAACACCTAGCACATTTTTCTAAGGGATGCAACGTACGGGACTTCCTGTTCGCTTTTCTGTAAGCCCTGTCCCGCTGAAAAAGGGGTCTACCCTTAAAGGAAAGAATTTGCTCCTCAGGAGCTGAGGAGCAAATTTTTCCTTTAAGAGTTGACCCCTATTGACATGGGAGACAAAAATACTTTTGCTGGAGTTGACTCCCCTGAAGGTTTGCCCATTCCCCTTTAAGTCCAAAGGCTTGCAAATGCAATTTTATACTCCAACTCCGTAGTGAGCACAGATGGTGTCTATCAAATCAGCTTTCTTGGATCCAGAACATGGTATACCTTCTTTTTTGATCAACTCCTTCAACATTGGCACCGTGAGCTTGCCAAGCTGAAATATACAAGAAGAAGCTTACTTCAATGACTTAAACACCATAAGATGCCAATCACAACAGTTGTCATCTGCTTTGTCGTCTGCTGGTCACTTTAAAAGTCATTTTTCCACAAACAGTGTGGACCCAGATCAGACTGCTCAGGGTCCACACTGTTTGTAAGTATGCAAAAATATGTTTGAAAAGTTTGCAAGAATATGCAGCAGAAGACATAAACAGACCACATTTTCAGATGCAGTTTTTCATGGCAACTGTCGTGGTTTATTTTTGTTATGGCTTGTCTTTGAGTGTGTGTATCGCTTATGTTATTTTGCTTTGGATAGCCGATTGGCCATTTGTGGGAAAGTAACTGTCCTTTTGGCTTTCCGCTAGTGATGTTTCCATGAGGGTCTAGTTGTTTCATGTTTGTTTTTCTTTCCCTTGGCGTCTCTGATGGGAGCTGTGGGTTAATTGTATCTGTTCCTGATCATTGCCTTCACTTCTATTTAACATTTTAGTTAACATTCTGAAGGAAACTTTCTCATCACTCTAGATTTAACTCGCAGTAGCTTGAACTAACCCCACCCCCACCCCACCAGGCTCTCAATGCTGAATCAACATTGAAAACAAACACTATATATGTTTCAATGTTGAATCAATGCTGTGTGCTTGCTAGGCCCTGTTTATAGAACAAATTTTCAAGATCCCATAGTTCGATGAGCCATTGAAGTTTGACTATATGGGTTATCCACAGAAAACCAGGGCCTGACATTATAAACTTTTTAATACTCAACAAATTATGAAATTTATCCTGTTCACAAATATTTTAATGCCTTCAATAATTATTGTTGGTTTTGTTTTGTTTGTTTGATTTGAGGTTTAACGTCCCCATCAACACTGTATAGGTCATTTTGGCGATGTTGCTTCCAATTTTGTGGGACTTTTATCCAAGATGAAATGACATCTCAAGCCCTGTCACCCAATGAAACCAAAAGTGTTTATAAGCATGGACAGTCCAACATGCGCCGCTTTGCCTGGGCAGGCTTAGATCCTCTAAGCGGTTTACTAATTTAATTATTGTTGCAATACGATAACACACCCGTGCGACATAGTGCATTTTTTCACATCTCTAAAATGGTTACTTTTCTGATGAAAATCGGTGACATTGTTCTTAAAAATACTGCAAACATAGGTTGTGGGTGCTTGTTAGAACCGTCTCATTGAGGCGGTTCTAACGAGTACCCACAACCTATGTCTTGGAGCAAAAATAAGAAAAATAATGTAAACCCCCGTAATCCCCAGTTTTCCCTATATAAAGTGGGGTATAGGTGGGTCTTCATTTCACGGATTTGTTCAGGTGATGGTATTTTTATATCTATGAGCCGGATAAATATTACTCCCTTCTGATATGAACAGAAAGAAACCCTTACTTCGTATTTTAATATAAGCAATGCAAATTTTGTGTTCAGCGGAGCTGAGCATGTTCAGCGGAGCTGAGCATGGACAGTTTTTTTTTTTACAACATTGAGAACTATTTTCAAATATTCAAACATTACAGGCAGATAAGTCTTTTATGTGTGCTCTATAGATTGACCTTAACAGCAATAAGCAATAAGCTTGCTTTTCATTACGAAAACACGCCTACAATAATACATTGTAACCTTTATAGCCAAAAAATGAAAATTTTAAGATGAAAAATTGTGATATTTTTCTTATTTCTGCTCAAAATATAAATTGTGGGTACTCATTAGAACCGCCTCATTGGCGGTTCTAATGAGTATCCACAATCTATATTTTGTTATTTTTCTTATTTCTGCTCAAAATATAGACTGTGGGTACTCATTAGAACCGCCTCATTGGCGGTTCTAATGAGTATCCACAATCTATATTTTGAGCAGAAATAAGGTTTACCCCTGCAAACCCCAGTTTTACTATATAAAAGTGGGGTTCGAGGGGGCAAAATTATATAGACGTGTTTTCGTGATGTTGTATACAGAATTTGATTACTCTTTGAACTAGACAAAGTGCCCAGTGGGGCACGTTTACTCCCGGCCAGGGCCATCGCCTCAGCTGAAACAAGAACTACAAAGGGAAATAACTCTAAAAGGCCTGACCCCTTGGCCCTTATTTTCTTTCCCACAATACAAGTAGTCATACTGATCATGTGTGAAAAAATTTCAAGTTTCTATGTGAAGCAGTTCCTGAGATATCTTTGACACAAAATAATTGTTTACGGACACACAGACAGACGGAAAAGACAAAAACTATATACCCCCATTGCATACTTCGTATGCTGGGGTATAAAAAGGAACTGGGAGCAAACCATTTCTATTCAATTAAAGTAGCTCCATGTTCACTGACCTATGTAACTTTATGCAGATGTGCAGTAAAATTAGACTGGCCGGCTTGGTAGCTTAGTTGGATGAGCATCTGACTGGTGAACAGGAGGTTGAAGGTTCTGCATGTGCCCGGTTGGCAACATTCTTTTCATTGAGACTGATCATGCAATCTACAGTCATTCCTTCAATTCCGCTAATTCAAGAAGGGCAGCTGTCAGTTTCTGGTGAAAGAATGTGCACCATAAAAGTTTTTTGTTTGTTTGATTTGAGGTTTAAACTCCCTGTCCGACTCGCATCGCTTTGCCTGGGCAAGCTTAGATCCTCTAAGCGGTTTACCAGTACTCGTGTGCGATCGGTTTCTGCTCTGCGTGGAAGTTTCATGCAGCCCATCTATTTCTTCAAGCCCCGATGGGCTGGGGCCGGCACTGTAGAAGCCTGCTTAGGAAAAGTATGGTTAGGTAAACTGAGTGGCGCAACATGACCTAATTTCCAGTTTTGACTGGGACATTACTTTCCAAACAAACGAATCAGATTGACTATGCATCATCAGTTTTTAGCTCACCATCACATAGTGACGAGTTGAGCTTTTGGGATCACCTTTTGTCCGTCGTCCGCCGTGCATGCGTGCGTAAACAATTTCTTCAAACGACATCTCCTCTGAAACCACTGATCAGATTTTGATCAAACTTCACAGGAATGATCCTTAGGTGGTCCCCTTTCAAAGTTGTTCAAATGGTTCCAGTCTGTTGCACATCTAGGTCGTAGGAGCCAAAAAGGGATTTTTTTTCACCAAAAACTTAAAAAATCTTCTTCTCTGAAACCACAAGGCCCAGGTCTTTGATATTTGGTATAAAGCTTCATCTAGTGGACCCCTACCAAGATTGTTCAAATTATAGTGCTGGGGCCAAAAATGCCCCGCCCCGGGGCCCTTTTGTTTTACATGGGCTTATATAGGGAAAATCTTTAAAAATCTTCTTCTCTGAAACCGCAAGGCCAAGACCTTTGATATTTGGTATGAAGCTTCATCTAGTGGACCCCTACCAAGATTGTTCAAATTATAGTGCTGGGGCCAAAAATGCCCCGCCCCAGGGCCCTTTGGTTTTACATGGGCTTATATAGGGAAAATCTTTAACAAGACCTGTCGCCGGACAGGATAGCTCACCGGAAGTCGCGCTTAGACTAGTCGTGCAAAGTCAAATTTTCAGACTCATAATAGAAACAAAGTCACTAGGAAAGAAACCAGTGCTATATCAATATTTGGGGCTCACGTATGATTCAAGTTTGACTCATTATTATCACTTTTAATTCCATTTAACCCTTAGACATGAATCAACGAATCAAAACTTGCCAAATATAAAGGCTCTATTTCAAATGGTCAAGAAGTTATCAAAAAAGAAGATCACAGGACCAGGATCAAGGTTACAGGTCAAAATTTTATAAAAGAATGGGAAGGCAATGTGACATGGAACCTACATATCAAGTAAGAAAGCTAGTGTTAAGGCAAAGTCACAAGGAACCTACATGGCAAATATGAAGGCTCTACCTCAAAAGATTAGAAAATAATGATAAGTAGGTCAAAAGGTCAAAGGTCAAGGTCACAGGTAAAAACAATTTGTATAAGTGGTAAGGCAATGACACTAGGAACATTCATGCTCTGGAGCGATAACAAAGTTTTTCTAAAAATAGCCACAGTGACCTTGACCTTGAGGCCATGACCTGCTCGAGATATTATCATGAGCAACATTTGTGTGAAGTTCTATTAAAATCTGTTGAAAATATAGGAATTTATATACCAAGTATGAAGGTACTACCTCAAATGGTTACGAAGTTATGATAAAGTAGGTCAAAGATAAAAAAAATTGTATGAGTGGAAAGGTGATATCACAAGGAACTTATAAGCCAAATATGAAGGCTCTATCTCAAATGGTTATGAAGTTATGACAAAGTAGGTCAAAGGTCAAGGTCACAGATATTTTTTTTGTATGAGTGCTAAGGCAATGTCACAAGGAACCTACATGCCAAATATGAAGTCTCTATCTCAAATAGTTAAAAAATTATGACAAAGTAGGTCAAAGGTCCAGGGTCAAGGTCACGAGTTATAATAAAGTAGGTCACAGGTATTTTTTTTGCATGAGCGGTAAGGCAATGTCACAAGGAACCTACATGCCAAATATGAAGTAGGTCAAAAGTCTATGGTCAAGGTCACAGGTCAAATTTTTTTGTATGAGTGAAAAGTGAATGTCACAAGGAACCTACATGCCAAATATGAAGGCTCTATCTCAAACCGTAAGAAATTTATAATAAAGAAGGTCAAAGGTCACAGGTCAAAATTTTTTGTATGAGTGTTAAGGCAATGTCACAAGGAACCTACATGCCAAATATGAAGGCTCTATCTCAAATGGTTACAAAGTTATGATCAAGTAGGTCAAAGGTCAAGGTCATCGGTATTTTTTTTTGTATGAGTGCTAAGGCAATGTCACAAGTACCTACATGCCAAATATGAAGTCTCTATCTCAAATAGTTAAAAAATTATGACAAAGTAGGTCAAAGGTCCAGTGTCAAGGTCACAGGTCAAAATTTTTTGTATGAGTGGAAAGGGAATGCCTAAAGGAACATACATGCCAAATATGAAGGCTCTATCTCAAATGGTTAAAAAGTTATGATAAGTAGGTCAAATGGTCAAGGGTCAAGGTGACAGGTCAATTTTTTTTGTGCGAGTGGGAAGACAATGTGACAAGGAACATACATGCCAAATATAAAGGCTATATCTCTAACGGTTCTAAAGTTATGATAAAACAAAAAAAATACCATAATTACCATAATAATTCAAAGTATGTGGCCTTGAACCCATGGTTACGGTCAAGGTTACAGGTCAAAATTGTTTGTATGTGTGGGAAGGCAATGTCACAAGGAACCCACATGCCAAATATGAAGGCTCTATCTCAAACGGCTCCATAGTTATGTTAAAACAAAGAAATTACCATAATTACCATAAAATTCAAAGTATGTGACCTTGACCCAAGGTTACGGTCATGAAAGCTGATGCTGCTGCTTAATAATTGAGATTAAGTATAAACTAAATCCATCAGAAGGTAAAGTAGTAATGAACTCCTAAAACCTTTAACACAAAAACTTGAAAATTAGAATTCTAAGTCTGTGACCTTGACCCAAGGTCACGGATATGGCTACTGATATTGCAAATAAAAACTATACACCAGTATCTATCATGATACCAAATATAAACTCAATCCATGTAGGCATAAAAAAGAAATGAGCTTCTAAAAAACTTTAACACAAAACTTTAACATTTGTGGACGCCGACACCGACGCCGACACCGACGCCGACGCCGGGGGTAGTAGAATAGCTTACCTGACCTATCGGTCCGGTGAGCTAAAAATCTTCTTCTCTGAAACCGCAAGGCCCAGGTCTTTGCTATTTGGTATGAAGCTTCATTCAGTGGACCCCTACCAAGGTTGTTCAAATTATAGTGCCGGGGCCAAAAATGCCCCCGCCCCTGGTCCCTTTGGTTTTACATGGGCTTATATAGGGAAAATCTTTAAAAATCTTCTTCTCTGAAACCGCAAGGCCCAGGTCTTTGCTATTTGGTATGAAGCTTCATCCAGTGGACCCCTACCAAGATTGTTCAAATTATAGTGCTGGGGCAAAAAATGCCCCCGCCCCGGGGCCCTTTGGTTTTACATGTGCTTATATAGGGAAAATATTTAAAAATCTTCTTCTCTAAAACTGCAAGGCCCAGGTCTTTGCTATGTGGTATGAAGATTCATCTAGTGGACTCCTTCCAAGATTGTTCAAATTATAGTGCTAATTATAGCCCTGAGACCAAAAATGCCCCCACCTCGGGGTCCTTTGGTTTTACATAGACTTATATAGGGGAGATCTTTAAAAATCTTCTTCTCTGCAACCACAAGGCCTAGGTCTTTGATATTTGGTATGAAGCTTCATCTTGTGGACCTCTACGAAGATTGTTCAAATTATAGCCCTGGGGCCAAAAATGCCCCGCTCCGGGGCCCTTTTGTGTACATAGCCTTATATAGGGAAAATCTTGAAAAATCTTCTCTGAAACCACATGGCCTAGGTCTTTTATATTTGGTATGAAGCTTCATCTTGTGGACCTCTACCAAGATTATTCAAATTATAGCCCTGGGGCCAAAATTGCCCCCACTTCGGAGCCCTTTGGTTTACATAGACTTATATAGGGAAAATCTTGAAAAATCTTCTTCTCTGAAACCACAAGGCCTAGGTCTTTGATATTTGGTATGAAGCCTCATCTAGTGGACCTCTACCAAGATTGTTCAAATTATAGCCTTGAGACCAAAAATGACCCCGCCTCGGGGTCCTTTGGTTTTACATAGACTTATATAGGGAAAATCTTTAACAATCTTCTTCTCTGAAACCACAAGGCCTAGGTCTTTGATATTTGGTTTGAAATTTCATCTAGTGGACGTCTATCAAGTTTGTTCAAATTATAGCCCTGGAGCCAAAAATGCCCCCACCCCGAGACCCTTTGGTTTTACTTAGACTTATATAGGGAAATCTTTAAAAATCTTCTTCTCTAAAACTGCAAGGCCCATGTCTGGAAGGCCCATATTTGGTATGGAGCTTCATCTAGTGGACCTCTACCAAGATTGTTCAAAGTATAGCCCTGGAGCCACAAATGCCCCCGCCTCGGGGCCCTTTGGTTTTACATAGACTTATGTAGAGATAATCTTTGAAAATCTTCTTCTCTGAAACAGCAAGACCCAGGTCTTTGATATTTGGTGCGAAGCTTCATCTAGTGGGCCTTTGCCAAGATTGTTCAAATTACAGCTTTTGTTGATATTTGGTATGAAGCTTCACCTTTTAAGACCTCCTTCAACATTATGCACATTATAGCCCTGGGGTCAATAATGGCCCTCCCTTGGGCCCACTTGTTACTCTATGGATCAGGTGAGCGATCCAGGGCCATCATGGCCCTCTTGTTTGAAGAGAATCATCAATTGAGCCCCGCCAAGCGAATTTGTGTCTTTGAGCATTCCGTCATGACAAATTTTAACTGCGCATGCCCAGCCATTCAGAGGGGCCAGGGATATGGCTTTCTGTCTGAAGGTTCCTCTTGATTCACTGCTTGTATGAGCGAGCAACGAAGGTTCTGGCGAGACTGCGCAGATGTGCAGGCTCGGCTGAACCTTCGCTGCTAGCACAGGCGATAAGTACCAAAATCGCTTGACGGGGCCCAATTATTATCCATCTATTTCATTTGACATTTCATGTTTGACAGATGATGAGGTAAGGAACTTTCTCAGTAAACTATGTTTGCACAATAAAACTTTGATAAACCATGAATTGTGGAATACTTCAATTCTTTACAACAATGGAATACAAATGACATATATTCTTCTTGTATATTAAGTAACAAGAGGGCCCAGAGGGCCCTGGTTCGCTCACCTGATCCAATGTATAACAAGTGGGCCCCGGGCAGGGTCAATTTTGGCCCCCAGGGCTATAATTTGAACAATCTTGGTAGAGGTCCACAAGATGAAGCTTCATATCGAATATGAAAGACCTGGGCTTCTGGTTTCAGAGAAGAAGATTTTAAAGGTTTACCCTGCATATAGAAGTCTATGTAAAACAAGATTTTCCCTATATAAGTCTATGTTAAACCAAAGGGCCCCGGAGCGTGGGCATTTTTGGCCCCAGGGCTATAATTTGAACAATCTTGGTAGAGGTCCACTAGCTGAAACTTCATAACAAATATCAAAGAACTAAGCCTTGTGTTTCAGAGAAGATGATTTTTAAAGATTTTCCCTATATAAGTCTATGTAAAACCAAAGGGCCAGATGGCGGAGGCATTTTTGGTCTCAGGGCTATAATTTGAACAATCTTTATAGAGGTCCACTAGCTGAAGCTTCATAACAAATATCGAAGACCTAAGCCTTGTGGTTTCAAAGAAGAAGATTTTTCAAGATTTTCCCTATATACGTCTATGTAAAACCAAAGGGCCCCGGAGCGGGGGCATTTTTGGCCCCAGGGCTATAATTTGAACAATCTTGGTAGAGGTCCACAAGATGAAGCTTCATACCAAATATCAAAGACCTGGGCCTTGCAGTTTCAGAGAAGAAGATTTTTCAAGATTTTCCCTATATAAGCCTATGTAAAACAAAAGGGCCCTGGTGTGGGGGCATTTTTGGCCCCAGCACTATAATTTGAATAATCTTGGTAGGGGTCCACTAGATGAAGCTTCATATCAAATATCAAAGACCTGGGCCTTGTGGTTTCAGAGAAGAAAATTTTTCAAGATTTTCCCTATATAAGCCCATGTAAAACCAAAGGGCCCCCATGTGGGGGGCATTTTTAGCTCCAGCACTATAATTTGAACAATCTTGGTAGGGGTCCACTAGATGAAGCTTCATACCAAATATCAAAGACCTGGGCCTTGCGGTTTCAGAGAAGAAGATTTTTCAAGATTTTCCCTATATAAGCCTATGTAAAACAAAAGGGCCCTGGTGCGGAGGCATTTTTGGCCCCAGCACTATAATTTGAACAATCTTGGTAGGGGTACACTAGATGAAGCTTCATACCAAATATCAAAGACCTGGGCCTTGCGGTTTCAGAGAAGAAGATTTTTCAAGATTTTCCCTATATAAGCCCATGTAAAACCAAAGGGCCCCCGTGCGGGGGCATTCTTAGATCCAGCACTATAATTTGAGCAATCTTGGTAGGGGTCCACTAGATAAAGCTTCATACCAAATATCAAAGACCTGGGCCTTGCGGTTTCAGAGAAGAAGATTTTTAAAGATTTTCCCTATATAAGCCCATGTAAAACCAAAGGGCCCCCGTGCGGGGGCATTTTTGGCCCCAGCACTATAATTTGAACAATCTTGGGAGGGGTCCACTAGATGAAGCTTCATACCAAATAGCAAAGACCTGGGCCTTGCGGTTTCAGAGAAGAAGATTTTTCAAGATGTTCCCTATATAAGCCCATGTAAAACCAAAGGGCCCCTGTGCGGGGGCATTTTTAGCTCCAGCACTATAATTTGAACAATCTTGGTAGGGGTCCACTAGATGAAGCTTCATACCAAATATCAAAGACCTGGGCCGTGCGGTTTCAGAGAAGAAGATGTTTAAAGATTTTCCCTATATAAGCCCATGTAAAACCAAAGGGCCCCCGTGCGGGGGCATTTTTGGCCCCAGCACTATAATTTGAACAATCTTGGTAGGGGTCCACTAGATGAAGCTTCATACCAAATATCAAAGACCTGGGCCTTGCGGTTTCAGAGAAGAAGATTTTTTAAGTTTGCGGTGAAAAAAATCTATTTTTGGCTACTGTGACCCTATATGTGCAACGGACCGGAACCATTTGAACAACTTTGAAAGGGGACCACCTAAGGCTCATTCCTGTGAAGTTTGGTCAAAATACGATCAGTGGTTTAGGAGGAGATGTCGTTTGAAGAAAAGTTTACGGACGCACGCACGGACGCACGACGGACAAAAAGTGATCCCAAAAGCTCACCTTGTCACTACGTGACAGGTGAGCTAAAAAAAAAGATCCATCAAATTTCTCGGCATCTTAAGTGTTAACCCAAAAAGTAACGTAATTACCCTAAGTATAGGGACAGATAAACCTCAGCAAAAGGACAGACCAAGATCAGCATCTACACTGTTTGCCATTATGTCTGCATCTTTTGCATCATGAAACAAGTTTGTTAAAATTTTTAAGTGAATTACAGCAAGTCCTCAACAAGTCCGTAGTCTTAGGATTTTTATGGTACTGCCTTCTTACCCTTCCAGCCTCGGCTTCTGTTTTAGCATCCAGTCCTGCTAATGCCTCCTCTGTCTTGGCTTTCTTAGCTGCAGGGTCTAGAGCTGTTGCTGCCTGAAAATTTTACAAAAATTACAAATGAGCCAGCACACGACAAAACCTACAGTAAGACATGCACCCATCGAAGACTCAGATCAGCCGGCGCATCCATAATAGTCTAACCAGATACTTCTCTTGCTGCATGAAGGAGCATTGGGCCCATAGCTAGCCTTAAGGTGCACAAGGAAGACTCTGATCAGACTGCCTAGATGTGCAGGCTGATCTGAGTCTTCATTGGGTGCACGTGTCTTATTGTAGGTTTTGTTATGCACTGGCTCAAATGCTTGATTAGTGGCAAACTGTAAAACCATTCATGCCGTGCTTTTCTCTTACTGAAATTGCTCTCCACCTTCCTGACTAATACTATATAAAAGTCCAGCACGTTTCTTATGACTGTGAACATAAAATACCGCAGAGAGACCGATAATATGATGTTACGTTACGCAATCGCTAGGTAATGCTAATAAGCCAGTTAATTAGAGATAATTAAGTCTATATTAAAATTTCTCAATTTAAAAAGTCAATTAATTGGGCAAAAATAAAAATCTGCATCAAATTTTAATCAAATAACAAGTTTCAAACGTTTTTCTAGCTTGAAAAATAAGTATTTTAAGGTCAATCATTTCGAACGGAACTGACAGATATATTGAATAAAAGTAGTCCCCCAGGTAAATGTAGTAATGCCACCTGTTGTGAGAAGAGTCATTAGTGAAGATAGATGATGCCAGCAGCCAAAAAAAATTATCTGATTAAATCATCAGTGAAGCATGAATTTTTGGTCATTTTTTCTACGAGAAAAAAACGTCATGATTTGAATACTTTGTGTGGAGTAATTGTTAACAAACCAGGACTCGAAAATTAATTATACAATACATTATTTCAAGAGAAGATGGCTAGTATGTAGTGATAAGTAATCTATCGTAAATAATTAACAAAGAACATGTTATAAGATAATAATGGAATGTCATGGTTGCTTTAAGGGGTCTGGGAACACCTGGCCGATTTCTTTGCCCTTTTTCAAAGGGAGACAACTTTCAGACTTCCTGTGCACTTTCCTATTAGACCTGTCCCACTGATAAAGGGGTCTACTCTCAAAGGAAAGAATTTGCGGAGCAAATTCTTTCCTTTAAGAGTTGAACCCTATGGACATGGGAGACAAAAATGTTTTGGCAGGAGTAGCCTCCCCTGAAGATGTTCCCTTAAGTGAATAAAAGCCCAGTAGATTAATCTTCTTGTATCCAAAAAATAAAAGTTTGGACACCTGCGAAATCAATAGTATTTTCTTAGAAGCCTCTGTGGTGTAGTAAACCAGGGTTAGAAGGATCGATCCCGAGCTTCTCCAGACTTTCGGATGAGTCTTTAAACCAAGGTCCCGTCTCCGTATGACCTTTGCTGTTGGTGAGAAGTAAAACACAAACACTCACTCCAATAGTATTTTCTTAAACACATAAAACAGAACAGCACCATGAATGATTCTAACAGTTTCACTGACTGAAGTTCTAATGGATCATCAATCACTTGGAAAACCCATGACTGACTACAAATCTGTGCCAAGTTAACCACTGCTATAGGGAAACCTTGATGTTTCAATCATGGATGGTTTCTTATACGTCCGTTTTGAAAAAACGGTCGAATTATGTTATGGGGTCGGCGTCTGCCCATCTGTCCGTCCGTAAACTTTTTCGTTTCAGGATAACTCCTCCTACAGTTTTCATCTGATTAACCTGAAACTTTGTAGAAAGCGAGACTATGAGGTGGACATGTGCGTAAAGTTTCAAGGTTAACCATACACCAAATATTAATAGAGTTATGCCCCTTTGAAAACTGCGGTAAACATTTTTGTTTCCGGACAACTCCTCCTACAGTTTCCATCCGATTAACCGGAAACTTTGTAGATAGTAAGACTATGAGGTGGACATGTGCGTAAAGTTTCAAGGTTAACCATACACCAAATATCAACAGAGTTATGCCCCTTTGAAAATTGCGGTAAACATTTTCATTTCCGGATAACTCCTACAGTTTTCATCTGACCAACCTGAAACTTTGTAGATAGCAAGACTATGATGTGGAGATATGCGTAAAGTTTTAAGGTTAACCATACACCAAATATTTATAGACTTATGCTCCTTTTAAAATTTGGGTAAACATTTTTATTTCCGTACAACTCCTCCTACAGTTTTCATCCAATTAACCTGAAACATTGTAAATAGTAAGACTACAAGGTGGAGATGTGCATTAAGTTTCGAGGTTAATCATACGCCCCTTTGAAAATTTAGGTAAACATTATCATTTTCGTATAACTCCTCCTACAGTTTTCATCTGATTAACCTGAAACTTTGTAGATAGTAAGACTGTGGTGGATATGTGCTTAAAGTTTTGAGGTTAACCATACACCAAATATTAATAACATTATGACCCTTTGAAATTATTGGTAAACAAACAAAATTTTGTTTACAGATAACATCTGATCAACCTGAAAAATATGCTCATTTTGATAAAAAGGGTTGCATTATGTTATAGAGTTGGCATCCATCAGAAACGCGTCCGTCCATCTGCCCATAAGCGTTTTCTTTTTGGGAAAAGCCTCCTACAGTTTTCACCCAATCAACCTGAATCTTGGTAGATAGCAAGACTGTGATGTCGAGATGTGTGTAAAGTTTCGAGGTTAATTACTACTGAATTAAGGTGTGGCAGATTTGGTCATGTAATCATTTTCCATTTATTAAGGCTGAAACTTGAAAAATAGTTACACCATGATGGAGCAGTGAATACTGTTTTCAGGTTTCAGTCCACCAAATATGAATTTGCCATGGGCGTATAATGCCCCGCTTGCGGAGCTCTTGTTAACCCATTGTATACTGAAAACCCCTAAAGGGGTACCTTGGCAAACAGAGCAAGCCCAGATCAGACGCCACAAACCTGGCTTCTGATCAGGGCCTGCACTATTTGCTAACAGCATTTTCCATCAAAAATAGAATAAAAGCGAAAAAACAGGGCTTACACACCCGTTATGACTTAAGGACTTGTCCATTATATAGCAATGGAATAGTCCACTAGCATACAATGGGTTAACTATGGCTAACAGGCACTTGCACTGGAATCTTTAGACAATTCTTTGCATAGCTCCAGGACCCAGTTGTTCATTTGTTAGATCAATGCGCTCGTTAGGGGTCAAATTATTTAACTGTTCTAGCAGGTAAAATATCTTTTGTTTGTTTGTTTGATTTAGGGTTTAACGTCCACGTCAACACTGTACAGGTCATTTTGTGAGATATTGCTTCCAATTGTGTGGGACATTTACCCGGTACTGAGATGAAATCCCGGCATTGAGATGAAATGACATATCAAGCCCTGCCGCCCAATGAAACCAATAGGGTTTATAAGCATGGACAGTGTGACTCGCACCGCTTTACCTGGGCAGGCTTAGATCCTCTAAGCGGTTTACCAGTACACGTGTGTGGGTCAGTTTCAGCTCTGCGTGGAAGCATCATGCAGCCCATTAATTTCTTCAAGGGGCCGAGGAAGCACCATGCAGCCCATCTGTTTCTTCAAGCTCCGATGGGCGGGGCCTATAATTCTGGTATTTCTGCTGAAAAAAAAGTGAGTAGCTTTTGCATACGCAAAAAGTACTCACATTTTTTTGGCAAAAATATTAGTATATTTCCCATATTAAATCATCAAAATTTTAAAGATTCGTTAACTAACAGTGTCGTTAGTTTTGAACAAATGGCCACAGATATCCATGTATTAAGTGTAAATAAGGGAGGTTTTTCTGATTCCAGTTTGAAAAGGAATGTTGTCTGAATTCAAATGAGTACACATAAAATTCCTTTATAATCTGCTGTGTGTACTCATTAGAATCACCTCAATGAAAAGATTCTACTGAGTAAACAAAACATCCCTTTATTTTATTGAAAATCAAATAGATATCTTTAACCCATTTTGTACCGGAAACTCCAAAACGAGTATTTGACAAACAGTGCTAGCCCAGACCAGATGCCACAGAATGCGGTGTCTGATCAGGGCCTACACTGTTTGCAAAAAGTTCAGCCATTTTCCAAATAAATTTTGAAGCAAACACAGCTTGACACCCCTAAATTTTGAAATGGACTCCGGTTATATATAAGGAGGAAGATTCCATCTGGTACAAAATGGGTTGAATCATCCTCATTATGCCTTGTGACCAGGGGCCAGTTGTTGAAAGCATTGTTAGCTTAATGTGCTCGTTAGTGGTCAAATTGTTAACTGTTCTAGCAAGTACAATATCGAAATTTTGAGCAGCTTTTGTGCAAAAGTTGCTTACATTTTTTCAGCAAAAATATTAGCATATTTGCCATATTTAATGATCAAAGTTTTAACGATATGTTAACTAACCACGTCGTTAGTTTTGGACAACTGGCCCCAGGTGCAATGATTAACCCCCAGTAGTTTGAACTTCTCTTGTCTCAAACAAATTCTTTCCATGGTCCCAGAGATATTTGAGCTATCAAAATTGATTGTAATTACTTTCCGATATTCTATACCAACCTTTCTCTTGCCTGCCCCTGGCACATAACCCTCTGGGAACACAAGATCTTTAAACTCATCAATTATTTTACCAGCTCGCTTTGCCATTCTGTCTTCATCTGGCACTAAAATAGCAGAGCAAAGTAAAACTAACGGTGAAAATTGATGACGGCTTCTCTCTGAGGAATGGGTCTAACTTCAGATGGTGGGGATGGGGGGTAACTCTTTCCAAAACGATCTTGTTTCCTATGTTAACCCTTAAGATGCCGAGAAAAACTACATCTGAAAATGTTGTCTGCTTATTTCGTCTGCTGAATCTTCTTGCAAACTTTTTAGAAATATTTTTTTTATAGTTTTACCTGAAATAGCAAGTGCAATATCTAATATTGTCATTTTTGCTGAAAAAGGTGAGTAGCTATTTGCAAAAGCTACTCACATTTTTTCAGCAAAATTATTTAATAGCATATTAACCTGCATGTAATCCCCGCGAGGGGGTGATGCAGTATAGATATAGGTAGATATTTTACATGATATTAAGTTTTAATCATACTTTAACCACACTTTTAACTTCCATCCTTGTTTGTTTTGAACAATTGGACCCTGGGCCCTGTTGTACCTATTGTTCCATCCAAACACATATTCTCCGACTCCAACTCAGTTCTAGTGTCACAACTTACATGTATAGTCTGTCATTTCTTCGGGAGCATCTCGGTCCAGTGCTAGTGCCTCGATGTTTCTCCAGTGTTTCTGTAGAACTGGGTTCTCAAAACTCTCCGCACTGTATGAGAACTGTAGTTTCTTCACCAGTTCTTTAGCTGTGTCTATCTGTTCTGCATTGGCTGAAAAAAAAAATAGCGCACATAGAAATAGGGGTTCATAGAAATAGATAAAAGGGGCCAGTTGTTCAAAACTAATTACGTCATTAGCTAACATACTGTTAAAACTTTGATCATTTAGTATGGCAAATATGCTAATATTTTTGCTAAAAAAATGTGAGCAGCTTTTGCAAAAGCTGCTCACATTCTTTCAGCAAAAATACCACTATTAAATATTGTACTTACTAAAACAGCTAACAATCTGACAACTAACGAGCTCGTTAAGCTAACGATGTTTTGGGCCAAGGTGCATATTTGGTGATAACTGAAAGATAATTGTCCTTAGTTCTCCATAAAGACCTGTTTTGTGTATCCATTGTAACCGCCTAGGTTTTTATGGAGAATCGACAAAAAATCATCTTTCAATTATCACTGAATACTGAATGATCCTAAGTATTGGGACAGACAGGCCTAAGTAAACAGAGCAGACCCAGGTGGAGCAGTCTGATCAAGGTCTACACAGTTTGCCATTCTGTCTGCATTTCTTTTTACTCCTTGCTGGATTGTAAAATGAATTTGTTAAAATTTTAGGAGAATTACAGCAAGCCCTTAAGGTGTCCAAATTTTTAGGATTTTTACGGTACCCGCCGTATCTGTTTCTATGGTGCCATAATGCACGTGCAATGTAAGTCAACATTGTCAAAAATTGTGACAGAATATTGTTCAATGTAACCACCGGCTTTATAACATGCACAGCCCTTGCTTTAAGTACAAATAGCAATCACTTTAACACATTTAACCATTTTGTACCAAATGAAATCTTCTTCCTTATTTATACCAATAGTCCATTTCAAAACTAGACAATCAAGTGAGCATATGCTCACTAATATCCCCGGCTACAGCCATCAGTAAAACATGAGCCAAAGAAACCATGAAATTATCTCAAACAGTTTGAAAGTTACAGAGCGGACACAAGTGTATGGTAAAAATGGCCATTTTCAAATAGTTAAAGGGCAATAACTCTGAAAGTAGGAGAGCAAGAGTTATGGTTCATGTGTTCTGCACGTCGTCTCATGGTGTTCAACATTCCTCTGGATTTTCATGAAAATATGTCAAAACTATATACCCCCATGGCATACTCCCTATGCCGGGGGTATAATTAAGGGTGTCCGGTTGTATTTTCTTAAAAATTAATTTCAAAATTGGCTGACCTTTTTGCGGCATCTGAATTGAGCCTGCACTGTTTGCAAGGGTACCCGTTTTTGGGGTTTCCAGTATAAAATGTGTTAACACCATGTAAAATTTGTTCAAGCCAGGTTAGTCTGGCCACAGAGGGTTAACCATAGCACGATGGCAGGAGGCATAACAGGGACATTGTTTTGATTTTCTTTTTAACCCTTTTTGTACCAAATGGAATCTTCCTCCTTATATATACCAGGAGTCCATTTCAAAATTTAGGGGTGTCAGGTTGTGTTCTTCAAAACTGATTTGGAAAATGCCTGAACTTTAAGCAAACAGTGTAAGCCCTGATCAGACGCCGCGTTCTGCGGCATCTGATCTGGGCCTGCACTGTTTGCCAACTACCCATTTAGGGGTTTCCGGTACAAAATGGGTTAATACAGGTAAGAATTGCCTCATCAAGGCAAACAAGCCATAGGTGTTCGAGTCACTGTGGTTTCACAGTGTTCTGCAATATTCTGCAATGTCACTTACCATGCTTGACTTTGGATAAATTTACAGTATGCACAGCATTTGCTTTTTGTGTGAATTGTAAAATTTTACACAAAATTAATGAATGAGTGCATTATGTGTGGAGTGCTGTGGTGCAGCGGTAAAGCATCAGATTTGAGATTGAGAGGTAGCCGGTTCGATCCCCTCAAGCGCCATGTGCTGTTTCCTTAAGCAAGAGACTTTACCCACATTGCTTAGTACTGGCTCCTACCCAGGAAAAGAGGACCACATGGAAGATTATTACTAGTACTAAATGTGTTACCCTCTATAAAATAAGGTCGATTATTATTATTATTATTTATTATTATGCAGATAACTAAACCCTTATCTTGCTGAATATTCATATAAGCCACACCCATTTCTGTCTATCAACCAATCAAATTACTTGATGTAATTTATTGCCACAAATTCATAAACTGAATGCCAAACAGTGTAGATCCTGATCAGATGGCTTCTTCAGAAGCCATCTGATTTGGATCTATACTGTTTGCAAAGATAGGGGTTGTCGTGAACAGCAAGATAAGGGTTAATAGAAAATTGTCATTTTGGGAGGTAAAATGTCAGATTCCACTTTAATGCTGATGTGTTCTCCTCCTTAACCAGTGGCAGAGATGTGGATCAACCTGCACATCCATACAGGCTGATCCAAGCCATTTTGCTGCTCGCTTGAGCTTTCTTTAGTGTCTACAGGCCTCATACTGACCAAGCTTTTCCATGCCTGAAAGTCAAGATTCTACAGTCTCAACCCTCATCCTGCTAACATGACAACCATTGCCTTTGCAAACAGTGTAGATCCAGATCAGATGGCTTCTGAAGAAGCCATTTGATCAGGATCTACACTGTTTGTAATGGAGTTTGTGAAAATATAAAGTAATTTGGTTGACTTAGTCAGAAATAAGGGTTAAATGGTTTTTTAAACAGACTATATACACAAAAATCAGAATCTAAAAGCCTGAAATCAAGAAATAAATCAAGCTTTAAAAGCCTGAAATCCTGCATATGCCTGAAAAATATGAGGCTTGTGTCTAGGGTATATGACCCCAGTAGATAAGTCACAGTGATCAGGAGGTTACAGGTTCAAAACTGGCTGAGTTGGCAACATTCTCACATGGAGATTGATCAGGAAATATTTTCCATGATCATTCTCCCCTTCTGCTGGTTCAAGAAAGGCAACTGTCTGTTTCTGGTAAAAAAAATTTTCACCTTACTGGTTAACCACTGATGTATAAACCTAACCAGGAAAAGTGTGGCCAGGTATACTGATCAGCTCAATATGACCTAAATAGTGTTGATGGGCCCTTGAACCCTAAATAAACAAAATCACTAGAGCTGTCAGTGAAACTGACTAGGGCCCCGGCAGCGCTATCAGAAATTTGTGGACGGACAGACGGACGGACGGACGGACGGACGTTCTAACAAATCCGGTTTATGGGCTTTTCCCATTATAAACTCCCATAGAGAAATTAAGCTCCTAAGCCGAAAAATAGCCCCTAAGCAGTAAGGTTTATGAGTTTATAGTGTTAACTTAACGGAATAAACCCATAAGGTTGGACAAAATATAACCCCTAACACTTATATGTTGGCCCGGACAGACAGACAGACGGACGGACAGAGTGATTACTATAGGGCACCCACACTTTCAGTGCGGGGCCCTAAAAAGCATGGAAAACAAAGGTTATTTATAGTGAGACAGATCTGACTGGTTGCACAGATCCTAACCTAGGTTTTGTTATATCCTGGTATTTACCTCTTGGTGCCTGGTCCTCCCATGGGACTTTTCTAAAATCATCAGCGAATGGCAGAAACAAAACATGGAAGCCAGGGGGAGTTAACTGTACTTTATGTTCATCCAGAACCTCCTCCTGAGGCATCAGGACGACAAATCTCGGTGGACTATTTTTACTTGGGATGTATTTACAGAGAGGAACCACACCTCGGTCTTTGCACCTCTTCAGCAGAGCTGTGAACAGTGTTGTGCTTCCTAGTATATTCTGAAAATGAAGTTAAAAATTCACATTCAGGGGAGAAAACTCTTTTAAAATATTTTTGCTTACTCTTAAAGGAAAAAAATACTCCTCAGGAGGCAGTTACTCTAAAAGGAAAGAATCTGCAATTACTCTTAGAGGAAATAATCTGTGGGTACTCTTAAAGGAAAGAATTTGGTCCTCAGGAGACTCTTAAATGAAAGGATTTGCTCCTCAGGAAGAGATTCCTCTTACAGGTAAGAATCTTCAATTACTCTTAAAGGAAAGAATTTGTTCCTCAGAAGGGGTTACTAAGAAAAAAAAAATTGTGGTTACTCTTAAAGGACAGAATTTGTAACTGAGGAGGGGGTTTCTCTTAAAGGAAAGGAATTTGCAGTTACTCTTATAGGAAAGAATTTGATCCTCAGGAAGTGTTTTTTTAAAGGAAAGAATTTGCTCCTTAGTTAGACTGCCATCTCTCTAGAAATTTATCTAGCAGTTAAACTGTTAAAAACTGAGATGTGATCTCCTTGTCCACTTTGAACAATGTCAATATACGGCGGAAAGACTGTTGGAAGCAATGTAAAATAGATTATTTCACATGAGTGCTCATTTTATATGAAATTCATGAAATGAATATTCGTCAAGTTTATAACGTTCATAAGAAATAAGCCAGCCTCGGTAGCTCAGTCGGATGTGCGTCTGACTGGTCATCAGTAGAACATGGATTATGGCCATGTAAAATCGATTTAAGCCCCCCAGTGGAATTCTTTCCACTGACCGTTCCAAGGCGGTTCTTCTGTGGCGGTTAATTTATGTTGTTGTTTGTTGCTTGCAGTGTGTGTCGCTTGTGTCTTTTTATTTTGGATGGCCATTTTGTGATAAAGTAACTGTCCTTATGGCCTTCCTTTGTTTAGGTTTCCATTATGGTCTGGTCGCTTCATGTTTGTGTTTCTTTCCCTTTGGTGTCTTTGATGGGTGGAGTAAGTTAATTGTATCGATTCCTGATCTTTGTTTTACTTCTACTTTCGATACCTGCCGTGGTTGGCAACATTCTTTCGTGGAGATTGATCATGAAATCTTTTCTACAGTCATTCTCTCCCTTCCACTGATTCAAGAAGGGCAGTTGTCAGTTTCTGGCAAAAGAATGTGCACTGTACTGGTTAACTGCTTACGTATAAGCCTGCCAAGGAAAATTGTGGATAGGTAAACTGACTGGCTCAAAAATGACCTAAAATAGTGTTGACTGGGCCGTTAAACTCCAATCCAAAGAAACAAATCATAAGAAATGACCTTGAGTGTGAGATTTTCATGATGGCTGATGAGACATTTTATTGGCCAACCATGTTATCCTGTTAAGCACATTTTCTTGTGACATCGCAAATAAAACGTAAAAGCAACCAGAGCCCAGGTCCAGTTGTTCAAAACTAACGCTGTCGTGAGGTAACATAATGTTAAAACTTATAATGTAATACAGCAAATATGCTAATATTTTGCTAAAAAAATGTGAGTAGCTTTTGCATTTGCAAAAGCTACTCACATTTTTTGCAGCAAAAATACCAGTATAATATTGTACTGACTAGAACAGTTAACAATTTGACCACTAATGAGCTCCTTCAGCTAATGATGCTAAAAACAACTTGGCATCAGGTGTTTGAAGCTAACAAAATTTTAAGTTTACATAATGATTAAACTTCAACCATACAGTGCATCGAAAAAAAAAACAAGAGGGCCATGATGGCCCTGGATCGCTCACCTGACCCATATGATAGAGTAACTAGAGCCAGTGTTTATGAAACACAATGCCCCCAACTGCTTGACCCTAACACTGCTTGTCCCTAACAGTAATTGAGATATCTTGTTTTTATGTGGCTGTAATGCTGAAATTACACAAGAAAAGCTGTAGTTAATCAGGTCGTTTATTTATCACCCCCTACTAGTTTTTTAAGTTACAGGATAATAGCTCATACAGTTTTAGAGATACAGTCAAACTTGTCTTAGTGGCCACCTTTATTAAGAGAGCAACCTGTCTTAAGCAAGCATGCATTAAGTTCCACAAACTATTCTTCCGCGAAAAACAAAGAAGCATAATACCTTGCATCTTTTATCCAGTGTTTTTCATGTAACTGTAATGCTCTAAGATACTGTTCATGAACTATGGGTCCAAATTTGTATGTGGTCATCGTTGAATCAAATCCTAAACCGTAGTATAGTGGATATGGAGCAATGAGTTCTCCTTCAGAAATGCGTTGCAGGATCTCATCTGCATTTGGAATCGAACCCTTGCATGTGGAGGACAGTTTCACTGTGATTGGGTTCTTTCTCTCCTCTCGAAACACCATGAGCTTTTCGAACTTTCGTCACTTTGCATTGTAAATGATTTTAGTGTGGTATGTAATGGCTTTGGAATTGATATCTATCCCATAGATAGTGTTCTCCCAACATCTAGAGACTGGAAATATTTTGATTGCAGGAATAATGAAGCTTGCACGTGTACAAATTTCGCTTGAAAGCTCACTCACAAGAAAATTACAAGGAGGCTTTGTCAGTCTTTGAAACATAATATTTATATGAAAATGAAGGGTGATAACTTTTCTTATACTTATCTCTGTTATAAAATATATGCACGAAAATTAAAATCAACATTTAAGAATTAGAATTTAGAACTTGCCAATATTGAAACATATGCAAAACTCCATTAATTGGTTCTGACATAAGAAATTTAGGCTGATGAAATTTTTTTACATCAGTAAGAAGCATAATTCTAATTCAATTTAATAAACTATCACCATTTTTTGTATTTTGTAGTAATCAATCATGTGATGAAATCATGAAGTTTCAAGACAACTGGTCCAGTGGTTGTGGTAATTTTTTTTTATAACGCTTTTACCATATTTAGGCAAGGTGATCAGGTTAGTCATGTGGCCATTACCACTCAAACTTTAGTCCACCAGTCATAGGCTGCGTATAAAATTTAATTGAAACAGACACATTTTTTTATATAATTGATTTGTGGTTATATACTGTATAGGCCATTTTGGAGATGTTTTAAAATTTCTGGGATGTTTACCTGATATCCGAAATGAAATGACATCTCACATTTTTTTTTCCAACAAAACCAATAGGGTTTATACGCATGTACATTCTCGTGTAAAACACTCTTTGTCAATAGGCTTAGAACCTCTAAGAGGCTTACCAGTAGTCATTGGTTTCAGCTCTGCAGGAAAGCATTATGCAGCGTTATCTATTTTTCAAGCAGTTCATTTTCAAGTCAATGGGCCTCGAATGCAAGTTATCCTTGGTTAAATGCCCAAAAGACCTTGACATTTAGTATTCATTGACATTCATTTTATATCTAATCTCATGACTTGCACCAGGATATTTTAACAAAATGTGTTTGTTTACCCTTCAAGAAAAAAATTTCGGATTTTTTTCAAAAGTTAATCAGTTCATCTACTCATCATCCCCAACCAGCCTGTAAAGTTTCAGGGCAATAGCTCAAACAATTTTTGAGATATCTTGCTTACAAGCTGAAAACACGAAAAAAATCAAAGGGCCATAACTCAAGAAAAAAAAATTGGATTTTTTTCAAAAGTTAATCAGTTCATCTACTCATCATACCCAACCAGTCTGTGAAGTTTTGGGGAAAAACCTCATATAGTTTTTGAGATATCTTGCTTACAAACTTAAAACGCGAAAAATTTCAAAGGGCCATAACTCAAGAAAAAAATATAGGATTTTTTTTCAACAGTTAATCAGTTCATCTACACATCATCCCAAACCAGCTTGTAAAGTTGCAGGGCAATCGCTCAAACAATTATTGAGATATCTTGCTTACAAGCTGAAAACACGAAAAAAATCTAAGGGCCATAACTCAAGAAAAAAAAATCGGATTTTTTTCAAAAGTTGATCAGTTCATCTACTCATCATCCCCGACAAGTCTGTGAAGTTTCGGGGAAAAACCTCAAATAGTTTTTTTAGATATCTTGCTTACAAACTTAAAACGCGAAAAATTTCAAAGGGCCATAACTCAAGAAAAAAATTTCGGATTTTTTTCAAAAGTTAATCAGTTCATCTACTCATCATCCCCAACCAGCATGTAAAGTTTCAGGGCAATAGCTCAAACAGTTTTTGAGATATCTTGCTTACAAGATTTCATAGTATTTTTTGCAAAGGGGCATAACTCAAAAAAGGGGCATAATCCTGACGAGAAAAAAAACACGGGTCAATTATTTTTTCATGAGGAATCCATATATGAAATTTCAAAAACCTAGCACCCATGGTTCTAAAGTTATGCTATGCAGTAACAAGAGGGCCCAGAGGGCCCTGGTTCGCTCACCTGATCCAATGTATAACAAGTGGGCCCCGGGCAGGGTCAATTTTGGCCCCAGGGCTATAATTTGAACAATTTTGGTAGAGGTCCACAAGATGAAGCTTCATATCGAATATGAAAGACCTGGGCTTTCTGGTTTCAGAGAAGAAGATTTTAAAGGTTTACCCTGCATATAGAAGTCTATGTAAAACAAGATTTTCCCTATATAAGTCTATGTTAAACCAAAGGGCCCCGGAGCAGGGGCATTTTTGGCCCCAGGGCTATAATTTGAACAATCTTGGTAGAGGTCCACTAGCTGGAGCTTCATAACAAATATCAAAGACCTAAGCCTTGTGTTTCAGAGAAGATGATTTTTAAAGATTTTCCCTATATAAGTCTATGTAAAACCAAAGGGCCACATGGCGGAGGCATTTTTGGTCTCAGGGCTATAATTTGAACAATCTTTACAGAGGTCCACTAGCTGAAGCTTCATAACAAATATCGAAGACCTAAGCCTTGTGGTTTCAAAGAAGAAGATTTTTCAAGATTTTCCCTATATACGTCTATGTAAAACCAAAGGGCCCCGGAGCGGGGGCATTTTTGGCCCCAGGGCTATAATTTGAACAATCTTGGTAGAGGTCCACAAGATGAAGCTTCATACCAAATATCAAAGACCTGGGCCTTGCAGTTCCAGAGAAGAAGATTTTTCCGGATTTTCCCTATATAAGCCTATGTAAAACAAAAGTGCCCTGGTGCGGGGGCATTTTTGGCCCCAGCACTATAATTTGAATAATCTTGGTAGGGGTCCCACTAGATGAAGCTTCATACCAAATATCAAAGACCTGGGCCTTGAGGTTTCAGAGAAGAAGATTTTTCAAGATTTTCCCTATATAGCCCTAGTAAAACCAAAGGGCCCCCGTGCGGGGCATTTTTAGCTCCAGCACTATAATTTGAACAATCTTGGTAGGGGTCCACTAGATGAAGCTTCATACCAAATATCAAAGACCTAGGCCTTGCGGTTTTAGAGAAGAAGATTTTTAAAGATTTTCCCTATATAAGCCCATGTAAAACCAAAGGGCCCCCGTGCGGGGGCATTTTTGGCCCAAGCACTATAATTTGAACAATCTTGGTAGGGGTCCACTAGATGAAGCTTCATACCAAATATCAAAGACCTGGGCCTTGTGGTTTCAGAGAAGAAGATTTTTTAAGATTGCGGTGAAAAAAATCTATTTTTGGCTACTGTGACCTATATGTGCAACGGACCGGAACCATTTGAACAACTTTGAAAGGGGACCACCTAAGGATCATTCCTGTGAAGTTTGGTCAAAATACGATCAGTGGTTTAGGAGGAGATGTCGTTTGAAGAAAAGTTTACGGACGCACGCACGGACGCACGCACGGACGCACGGACGCACGACGGACGACGGACAAAAAGTGATCCCAAAAGCTCACCTTGTCACTACGTGACAGGTGAGCTAAAAAGTGGGACGGACGTAAGGACGGAAGGACGGAAGGACGGACGGACGAACAGGGCAAAACCAATATGCCCCCACAACTTCTTCGAAGTTGGGGGCATAACAAGTGGGCCTCGGGGAGGGCCATTATTGACCCCAGGGCTACAATGTGCATATTTTTGAGGGAGGTCTAAAAAGGTGAAGCTTCATACCAAATATCAACAAAGCCTATAATTTGAACAATCTTGGCAAAGGTCCACTAGATGAAGCTACACACCAAATATCAAAAGACCTGGGCCTTGGGGTTTCAGAGAAAAAGATTTTTTAAAGATATTCCCTACATTAGCCTATGTAAAACCAAATGGCCGCGGTGCGGGGGCATTTTTGGCCTCAGGGCTATAACTTAAACAATCTTGATAGAGGTCCACTAGATGAAGCTTCACACCAAATATCAAAGACCTGGGCCTTGCTGTTTCAGAGAAGAAGATTTTCAAAGATTATCTCTATATATAAAACTATGTAAACCAAAGGGCCCTGGGGCAGGGGCTATAATTTGAACAATCTTGGTAGAGGTCCACTAGATGAAGCTCCACACCAAATATCAAAGACATGGGCCTTGTGGTTTCTGAGAAGAAGATTTTTAAAGATTTCCCTATATAAGTCTATGAAAAACCGAAGGTTCTCGGGGCAGGGACATTTTTGGCCCCAGGGCTATAATTTGAACAATCTTGATAGAGGTCCACTAGATGAAATTTCACACCAAATATCAAAGACCTAGGCCTTGTGGTTTCACAGAAGAAGATTTTTAAAGATTTTCCCTATATAAGTCTATGTAAAACCAAAGGGCCCCCGAGACAGGGGTGTTTTTGGTCTCAGGGCTATAATTTGAACAATCTTGGTAGAGGTCCACTAGATGGAGCTTCATACCAAATATCAAAGACATAGGTCTTCTGGTTTCAGAGAAGAAGATTTTTCAAGATTTTCCCTATATATAAGTCTATGTAATACCAAAGGGCCCCAGTGGGGGCATTTTTGGCCCCAGGGCTATAATTTGAACAATCTTGGTAGGGGTCCACAAGATTAAGCTTCATACCAAATATCAAAGACCTAGGCCTTGTGGTTTCAGAGAAAAAGATTTTTCAAGATTTTCCCTAAATAAGTCTATGTAAAACCAAAGGGCCCTGGAGCGGGAGCATTTTTGGCCCCAGGGCTATAATTTGAACAATCTTAGTAGGGGTCCACTAGGTGAAGCTTCATACCAAATATCAAAGACCTGGGCCTTGTGGTTTCAGAGAAGAAGATTTTTAAAGATTTTCCCTATAGAAGCCATGTAAAACCAAAAGGCCCCAGAGCGAGGGCATTTCTGGCCCCAGCACTATAATTTGAACAATCTTGGTAGGGGTCCACTAGGTGAAGCTTCATACTAAATATCAAAGACCTGGGCCTTGCGGTTTCAGAAGATTTTTAAAGATTTTCCCTATATAAGCATATGTAAAACCAAAAGGCCCGGGGGGGGGAAGGGGGGGGGGACCTGGGCCTTGTGGGGTGAAGCTTCTTACCAAATATCAAAGACATGGGCCTTACAGTTTCAGAGAAGAAAATTTTTAAATATTTTCCCTATATAAGCCCATGTAAAACCAAAGGGCCCCGGAGCGGGGGCATATTTGACCCCAGCACTATAATTTGAACCATCTTGGTAGGGGTCCACTAGATAAAGCTTCATACCAAATATCAAAGACCTAGGCCTTGCGGTTTCAGAGAAGAAGATTTTTAAAGATTTTCCCTATATAAGCCCATGTAAAACCAAAGGGCCCCGGGATGGGGGCATTTTTGGCCCCAGCACTATAATTTGAACAATCTTGGTAGGGGTCTCCTAGATGAAGCTTCATACCAAATATCAAAGACCTGGGCCATACGGTTGCAGAGAAGAAGATTTTTAAAGCTCTTCCCAATATAAGCCCATGTAAAACCAAAGGGCCCCGGAGCGGGGGCATATTTGACCCCAGCACTATAATTTGAACAATCTTGGTAGGGGTCCACTAGATGAAGCTTCATACCAAATATGAAAGATCTAGGCCTTGCAGTTTCAGAGAAGAAGATTTTTAAAGATTTTCCCTATATAAGCCCATGTAAAACCAAAGGGCCCCGGGGCGGGGGCATTTTTGGCCCCAGCACTATAATTTGAACAATCTTGGTAGGGGTCCCCTAGATGAAGCTTCATACCAAAAAACAAAGACCTGGGCCTTATGGTTTCAGAGAAGAAGATTTTTAAAGCTCTTCCCTATGTAAAACCAAAGGGCCCCAGAGCGGGGGCATTTTTGGTCCCAGCACTATAATTTGAACAATCTTGGTAGGGGTCCACTAGATGAAGCTTCATACCAAATATCAAAGACCTGGGCCTTGTGGTTTCAGAGAAGAAGATTTTTTAAGTTTTTGGTGAAAAAAATCTATTTTTGGCTCCTATGACCTAGATGTGCAACGGACCGGAACCATTTGAACAACTTTGAAAGGGGACCACCTAAGGATCATTCCTGTGAAGTTTGGTCAAAATCCGATCAGTGGTTTAGGAGGAGATGTCGTTTAAAGAAATTGTTTACGGACGCACGCACGGACGGACGGACGCACGACGGACGACGGACGAAAAGTGATCCCAAAAGCTCACCTCGTCACTACGTGACGGTGAGCTAAAAAAATACTTTTGTGCAAAAGTGTGAGCAGCTTACCGTAATGATCCGGCTATAAGACGATTTGGCTATAAGATGGGTGTATTTATTGGCTTTTCTTTGGGTGATTTTTGCTTAGTCTCGGCTATAAGACGGGTATAAATTCTAACAATCTGACGAGGGTTGCGTGGATGTAGAAAGTGCGAAACATTTCAGAGTGAGACACTGGTTGATCAATTTCGCTCGGTGTTTTGCGGTCGCGAAATCTAATGAAAATGACGACTTTACTAAAATAAAATTTATATTAGACCGACTTCAATGATAAACAGATAGTTTTAGGTACCTAGCAAGTCCCTGAATAAATTTTCTTACCTAGAATCTGTAATCACTTATTTTTTGTCTGAAATTTGAGTTTATTAATGTCACAACTTTCGCCTCATTAATATTCATGAACTCATTATCATAAACCAATGAAGGAAGGAAAGTAAAATGACTGACAGTAACTTAGGGAAGCAACTACGCATAACTGGCATTTCTACAGTTTAATACATGTACGTCGGCATACATTTGATATCTCCCGATTCCATCGAAATAACAGGATTTCGAACCCTATCTCCCGGTCTTCCACCCGATGGCCCCAATCTCCTGACAAGACAATTTTCCTTTAGAAATATTTCGCCGCCCGACCATTCTAGTATTTACGGCAGTAAAATACTTATGCGGTTGACAGATTTACACCTGTGGTGAACTGCTGACGCGTGTAAACATTATCGGACAGTTAATAAGGTGATTAACTCTGCAGGTAGTTATTGGATAATTGGTGTGTTTATATAAGAGATTAAATAGATTAAAAAACAGGCCATTGCTAATCAAGAGTGATATAGGAAGAGACAGAATAGCCTGTGCATCCATAATGTTTAATATACACCTGCGGTAATGGTCAAAAGTCAAAATGTGACCGACGCAGTATCTGTAGATAGATAGATAGATAGATAGATAGATAGATGATAGATAGATAGATAGATAGATAGATAGATAGATAGATAGATAGATAGATAGATAGATAGATAGATAGATAGATAGATAGATAGATAGATTTATTTTGCTGCACTGGGCTTTTATGGAAAAATATAATAACAATAATAAAAAAAAAACATAAGGCATCATCAACTTATTTTCTTATGCAAATGGAGTGAAACTTTCGCATCATTGATATTTATGAACTCATTATCACAAACCAATGAAAATTTGCGCATGCTTATTTGTTCCGGGGCACCTTCTGGGGAATGTATCCATTGAAAACGCATGGGAATTAATCCAATTATGATTAAAAAAAAACTGATCTTTTGGTTTCTTTTACCGATGTTTATTATCATTTATTTGGAATCACGCTCCCGCCCCTCACTTCCCAGACCCATAGTTACGCAACAGGTATACACATGTACTTACCGCATGTGATTTTCCTTCCGTTCTTTGCGGAAAATTTCATGGATGCCCGAGATCTCGGTTATAAGACGGGTGTAAAAATTAGGGGGTATTCTGGCGGTAAAAACCCCGTCTTATAGCCGGATCATTACGGTAAGTCACTGTACTTGCTAGAACAGTTACATTTTTATCACTAACGAGTTTGTTAAGGCAATGATTTGATTACCTGGGTCCAGTTGTTCCAATCATCATTAGCTTAACAAGCTTATTAGTAGTCAAATTGTTTACTGTTCTAGAAAAAACAATATCAAAAATTCTGGTATTTTTGCAAAAGCTACTCACATTTTTTCAGCTAAAATATTTATATAGTATATTTGCCTTATCAAATGATCAAAGTTTGAACAATTTGTTAACTAACAATGTGGTTAGTTTTGAACAACTGGCTCCTGTGCCGCCTAGTCAGTAGGTTTGGCCATGACTTTCTCCAGTACAATTGTTGTAAAATTTTAAAAATTCTATCCTACTCACTGATTCATCTGGGTATATGAAAGATGCTGGTTTCACCTTAAAATACTTCTTCATACAACCCTGAGGTTTGAATCCCATTAGATACAGCCCTGAAAAAATATCATCTCAGCTGAAGAACAATTAAACAAACAAAATGTGCAACTAGCAAGGACTCAGAATAGTCAGAGCATCCAATGTAGTTTATAAATACCGTAAAAATTCTAAAAATTCGGACACCTTGAGGACTTGTTGTAATTCTCTTACAATTCTAACAAATTTGTTACATGATCCAGAAAGGAGTCCAAAAAGTGCGGATGGAATGGCAAACAGTGAAGGTCCTGCAGTCTGATCTGGGTCTGCACTGTTTGCTTCCCAATATTTAGGATCATTACCGTAGTATAAATCATGGGACCTTAGTTTAATGTCTCACCCAAAATATTATGGAAGCCTAAACATGTTTTGGAATTCAATGGCCCTATCAACATTATTAAGGGCATATAATTATTGAGCCATTCAATTAAACTAAGAACACTTTTCCTTGGCAAGCTTAGTTCTGAGGACCCATAAACTATTACAGAGCACATTCTTTTGCCAGAAACTGACAACTGACTTATTGAAATCTGTGGAAGGGACAGAACGACTGTAGAAAATATTTCATAATCAGTCTCCAAGAAAGAATGTTGTGGGACCAACGGACATAACACCTGTGACCTGATCATCATTCAGACCTGTATCCTGATTTTCAAGAAGAGTTTGTTGGTTTGTTTGTTTGTTTTGAGTTTAATGGCCCAGTCAACACTACAAAGGTCATATTGAGCAGGTCAGTTTACCCATGCACACTTTCCCTGGGCAGGCTTATACGTAAGCGATTAACCACTACAGTGCAAATTCTTTCGCCAGAAATCAAGAGTAATTTATCCACTAAATGAGGTGAATAGCTGACCAAAGCTTCAGATAAGGAACAGTAATGAAGGATAATTAACCCTTGTCCTGCTGAATATTCATATATGCCACACCCACTACTGATTATCAACCAATCAGATTACTTGATGCAAATTATTGCAACAAATTCACAATCTGAATGGCAAACAATGTAGATCCTGATCAGATGGCTTCTGATGAAGCCATCTGAACTGGATCTACATTGTTTCAAAGATAAGGCATATCCGGGATTAGCAGGACAAGGGTTAATGGATAGTTTCCCTTATTTCTTAATAGAAACATCTGTTGTGGTTACTTGTTAGACTAGTGCCCAAAACATGTTTTAATACTTTTGCATACAGGCAAAGTGTGGACCCAGATCAGACTGCTCCTGATCTGGGTCTGAACTGTTTGCAAAAACGATTTTTAAAGTTACCAGCAGACAATAAAACAGACACCTGTTGTTGTGATTGGCATGTTACGGGATATGTGTTTATAAGAATGATGTCAGAACCCATACTTCTATACAAAGATGTCACTTATTTGCCTCCAAGTAAAACACTGAATAACGTCATAGCTCCAGAGAAGGTGTTTTTTCATCCGAAGAGTACTGATAATTTTCTTAATTCTGCATGAAAACGTGGGTACACATTACAATTGCCTCACCAAGGCATATGAGAACCCACAACAGATGTTTTTGTGCTGAAAAAGAAAAATAATATGTCATCACGTGAACAAGTCCGTGAAATGAACACCCCCTAAGTCCCACTTTATAGAGAAAACTGGGGTTTGCTGGGGTAAACATTTTTCTTATATCTGCTCCAAGACATAGGTTGTGGGTATTTCATGCTACTGAGAATTAATCAAGTTCATCTTTTTATGCTATGGATAAGTAAAATAACAATCATCCATCTCCAATGCAGACTGAGAAACCCATACCCTTAGATCAAATGATAAAGTCAGAAACAAATACCAATTACAACAAATGTTGTCTGCTTTGTCATCTGCCAGTTATTTTAAAAACCATTGCTGCAAACAGTGTGAACCCAGATCAGACTAGGAGCAGTCTGATCTGAGTCGACACTGTTTGCCTGTATGCAAAAATATATTTGAAAAGTTTGCAAGAAGATTCAGCAGACGACATCAACAGGCAATATTTTCGAATGAAGTTTTTCCTGGCATTTCAAGGGTTAAAACTTTTTTCAAACTATATCCATCAATCCTTGGGTATAAATTTCTCTGTGTGCACTGGAGATGGGTGATAGATTCTATTTATCCCTGTCAATCATTCCCATCTGGAGCTGTTACCTGAAGGATCAAATCTCTTTATCTCAACCACTTCATCATTTTCAAAACAGATTCTTTTCCCGCCGTAAGTCTGGGCTTTCTTCAAGTCTTGGGGCATCAGTACTTCTCCTGTGTCCTGCAGACAAGAGCATTGACAGCATGGTATACAAATACAAGAGTCAATATTGTACACTCAGAAGAGAGAATAATTATAGCCCATTGACTTTATACTGTGAAATATTCAGCAAAAGTTCATATAGCAAAGGCTGCATGAGGTTCAAAATACAGTAAAATTCCCCACTTAATACCATCTAAAATTAAGACTAAATCTGCTTTAAAATGCTTATTGAGAAGGTTTCAGTTATTCTTTCTTTGTGTTTCCTACATCCAGTGTCTCCTTATAAGAGACTACCTTTGAGACTGTTCAAAAGTGGTCTTAAAGACCACTTTTGAATAGTCCCAAAGGTGGTCTTAATATAGGAATTTTACTGTACATGTATAAAGTCTGTAACCTTTTTATTATAAACCAACTGCTTAGAACAGCCTTGCAGTCAGATGTTTAAAACTAATAATGTTGTAAGTCCATGCAGTGACATTGAAAACACAGCATTACTGTCATCAAAATAAAGCAGATGCCGACAATCAAAGTTACTGCAGAAAATCCATTCTCAGAAATAAAGATGTGCAAGAAAAAGTATCTCACATGGGTGTGAGGGGTAGACAGAAAAATCTGTCCCTCCAGATCACTGTCCAGCATCATGATGCCGGACAGTGGCCCTCGGAACAGGTTGTATTGTGGCTAAAATTGAGTATAGACTGATTTAAGGGGAATAGATACACTTTCAGGGGAGACAACTCCTTCAAAAGTACTTTTGTCTCCCATGTCAATAAGGTCAACTCTAAAAGGAAAGAATTTGCTCCCGAGGTGCTCCTGACCCTTTTTTAAGTGGGACAGAGCTTATAGAAAAGCGAACAGGATGTCCCAAAAGTTGTCTCCCTTTGAGAAATGGCGGTAAAGTCTGCCAGGTGTTCCCATTCCCCTTAAGTCATAGGGCAAGTTGTTCAAAACTAATGTTGTCATTAGTTAATGTTCATTAAAACTCAGATCAGTCAATATGGCAAATATACAAATATTTTTGCTGAAAAAATGTGAGTAGCTTACTCAGGGTTTTTTTTGTTGTTTTTTTTTTTCAGGAAAAATAAAATTTTGGATATTGTACTTGCTAGACAGTTAATAATTTGACCACTAACGAGCTTGTTAAAGGCATTTATTCTTGATTATTGAGGACTATCATTTCATTACATAATATTATGTAGCCCTCAGTGCTCACTGGAGAGAAGTCCTCTGTCTTCAACAGGTAAGGGGCCGCCTTTGGGAAAATCAATAAATTACTTACTGTTGAATGGTGTACATTATTGATTTTCCCCTTAAGTGTCTCAGTCAGGGGATTCAACAAGAGCTACTAATCACCCTATTAAGGGCCGCCTTTGATCTGCTATAGTCAGTATATCACAGGGGGCAATAAAACAATTATGGACACACGGTGTGTTTTACTGTTACAGAATAAATGCCTTTAAGCTAACAAGGTTTTAAACAACTAGACCATATGCTCAAAGACCCTTTTTCACTTTGGCTCAAATGTCCCCCAAGATCTTCAGCAACTGACAGCATTGACAGAGGAACAGGTTTTCTCATGACACAGTTCATTACATCATATATAAACAGCCTATCAAATCTCGCAGCTGTAAGATGGAGCATAAATTGTTCAATTTACCTTGAGGTATGTTTTGGTGTGGCTCTTGAGTTCTTCATTGGTTCTCTTGTCTAGTTTCACAGGGTAGGGCTTGGCACACGGTCTTACCAGGTTATACCTAGATTGATTGAAAATATATTTTAAGGGGAATGGGTATGCCTTCAGGGGAGGCAACTCCTGCAAAAGCACTTTTGTCTCCCATGTCAATAGGGGTCAACTCTTAAAGGAAAGAATTTGCTCCTGAGGAGCAAATTCTTTCCTTCAAGAGTAGACCCCTTTTTCTGTGGGGCAGGGCTTATAGGAAAGCGAACAGGAAGTCCTGTAAGTTGTCTCCCTTTGAAAAATTACGGAAAAATCTGCTGGGTGTTCCCATTCCCTTTAAACACTGGAGTAATAGCAGCAAGCACTACAGGCACTGACTACAAACTGACAGTATGAAATAAACTATACTGGCACTACAAAAGCACTGGATTGTGAAAATCCATATGAGGCTCAAACTGACAGTCACAGTGGTAAAAGACCCAGGGCCAGTTGTTCAAAACTAACGATGTTGATAATTAAAGTATGGTAAAAACTTTGATCGTTTAACTAGAAACCTCCATGGTGCAGTGGTTACGCTACTCGCCTTGTAAACCAGGGATCGCAGGATCGATCCCGGGCTTCTCCAGACTTTCGGATGAGTCTTTAAACCGAGGTCCTGTCTCCATATGACCTTAGCTGTTGGTGGGACGTAAAACTCAAACACTCACTCACTCACTTGATCGTTTAACATCTATTTGAAATGTTGTACTTGCTAGAACAGTTAATATTTTGGCTACTGATAACTCGTTAAGCTAACGATGCTTTGAACAACTGGCCTCAAATCTCCAAGAGATAACACTCTTAAATGTAAGGCTACAAAGGCCTGTCACACATTTCCTCTATTAACATGTCCAATGCATATTTAAGTGCCTTACCTCAAATGCTGCAGAAATTGCAGGGTCACACAGAAGATCTGAGCCCAACTGTTCAAAGCTAGCCAACATTAGGTTAAAAATTCAATCATTTAGTACAACAAAAAGCCTGTACGTTTGCCAGAAAAAAAACATGTGAGTAGCTGTGTGAAAATTTAAGCTGGTCAGTGGTCTAAACATCAATTGTTCTCGAACAGACAAACCAAAAATGAACCGACAAAAAGATTGACATATATATAGATAGGGCAAAACTATATTTCTTGCACACCAGATAAGGAAATCTGTGGTTTTAGCCTGGGATAGAAATTATGTTCTTAACCTGGTGTTCTAACCCAGGCAAACTACAAAAGTATAATGCACAAAAACTAAAATGTTTTAGTAAAATGAAAAATTTTGGTAAAAGAATCTAAAAGGGTTTTCTGTTATAGATGGGTGTTTCCAATGAGGGATGACTGTGCTGAGCGGAACTGAGGCTTCTACGCCGAGGTTCCGCTCAGCACAGTGATCACGAGGGTTGGAAATGCCTATCTACAGCAGAAACCCATATCAGATTCTCATATTCTCTCCCCAATTTTTGATGGTACATGTATTGGTATGGAAGCAAAAAAAAATATCTATATTATTTCATGCACAAGAATTTTACATAAAAAGTCAAATAAACAACTTTCAATGGCTCAGGACCATGAAAATGTTTTCGAGAAGGGTAGTTTGTGCCACTCAGGATCGATCACATTGCCAGATCATGAGGCATCTTTTTGGAGGGATATCTTTCGATTTGTATTGATTTGAACCGCCTCATTGGGGCAATTCTAATGAGTACATGCAACATACACTTTGAAGATAGAATAAGAAAAATATCCCAAATATATTGATATAGATCTGCAGTTTTCAAGAACAGGTTTGAAACGGTGGTGGCAAATGAGTCATTAGTGTTTGAGCCATCAAAAGTTTCATTGTCCTATGCAAAAACATTTATGAGGACACATACACTCCAACCCCCATCTCAAGTCCCTCTCCTAGCTTTAGTGAAATGTGTCGTAATGCTCTCTTCTTGTGGTCCTTAGATCGTACCCTGAAAATAAACAAATTTAACCAATGAGATGCTAAGAAAAACTGCATCTCAGAATGTTGTCTGTTAATGTCGTCTGCTGCATCTTCTTGCAAACATTTCAAAAACATTTTTAATACAAAGTGTGGACCATGATCAGACTGCTCCAAGTGGAGCAGTCTGATCTAGGCCCACACCATTTGCAACAATAACTTTTAAGAGCAATCAACTGACAACAAAGCAGACAACAATTGTTGTGATTGGCATCTTAAGGGTTAATAAGGTGCACCTCAATTTTCCTGATTTCATGTTCCTGTTATATGTTCAGATCAGATGAGCTGAGCATGAAAACAATTTCATAACTGTGGGCCCTAGAAATATATGCCACGTTTCTCATAGGGGATAAACTGCTGCTTCTGAGAGAAAATTCTTCCCTTTAAAACAGGGGTTTGCCAAAAGATCAAATATCTGTTGGTACACAGAACAATCTTACCGCCCCCGCCCATCGGGGCTTGAAGAAGTAGATGGGCTGCATGATGCTTCCATGCAGAGATGCTTCCACGCAGAGCTGAAACGGACCACACTCGAGTATTGGTAAATCACTTAGAGGATCTAAGCCTGCCTAGGCAAAGTGGTGCAAATCGGACCATCCAGGCTTATAAACCCTATTGGTTTCATTGGGTGACAGGGCTTGAGATGTCATTTCATCTCAATGTCGGGTAAAAGTCCCACAAAATTGGAAGCAATGTCTACAAAATGACCTATGCAGTGTTGACGGGTATGCGAAACCTCAAATCAAACAAACAGGACAATCATAATCCAACATCTACTAGTCCAACACTATTTAAATAGGTCCCCTGATTTTGATGATTCACGATATCTTACTCTTCAAGTGCTATAAATACTTTATGTACTATTTTTATTTTCAATTTAGAGAAACCAAGTTAAAAAATTTTGATTATTTGATTTGGGGCTTAACATCCCCATCAGCACTATTTAGGTCATTTTGGAGACATTGCTTCCAATTTTGTGGGACTTTTACCCGACACCGAGATGGAATGACATCTGAAGCCCTGCCGCCAAATGAAACCAAAAGGGTTTATATGCATAGACAGTCCGTCTCGTACCACTAGATATCGAAATAGATCAGCAAAATCTGTTCTTCCACTGACATGCCATGGCTAACCATATCTGGTCCCAGTCCAAAATAGCTGGTCCCGGACCAAGGGATTAGGCCTAATTTTGTGTCCCCCACCCATTGAGCCTTGGACAAATAGATTTGGCTGCATGGGGTTTATGCCCAGAGCTGAAACCGACCGCACGTCATCAAGGTCTTAGCCTGCCCAGGAAAAGTGGTGCGAGTCAGACTGTTCCTTCAACCTTAGTGGTTTCTTTGGGTGGTTGGGCTTGAGATGTCATTTCATCTTAATGTCAGCCAAAAGTCCCCCAAAATTGGAAGCAACATCTAGTGTTGATGGGGATGCAAAACCTCAATACAAACCAACAAAATCAAACAACTGTTTATTAAGTTTTTGTTAGGTTGGCCTTGAGCAGAAATCTTAAGGTATATCAAGTCAAACACACTCATGCTTTGTATGTTTGTTTGTCTGTATTGGGGTTTAACAGCCCAGTCAACACAATTTAGGTCATTTTTGAGATGGTCAGTTTACTTATTCACACTTTTCCTGGGCAGGCTTATACATAAGCCATTAACCAGTACAGTGCACATTCTTTCCCCAGAAACTGACAACTGCCCTTCTTGAATCAGCGGAAGGGAGAGAAATCATGTTTTGCATGTCAGTCTATTGACAATCTTTTACCCATAAAATAGAGCAATGCTAACTACACCAAGATACATCACAGAAAGTGGTATCTAAGTATGACCTGCACTGTTTCCACTAAATGCAGAATTTCTGCAACAGAAATAAACTGTCAGAAGTCAGACAGCTCTTAACCCTTATCCTGCTATGATAAGCCCTAACTTTGCAAAAAGTGTAGCTCCAGATCAGATGGCTTCTGAAGAAGCAACCTCATCAGGATCTACATTGTCATTCAGTTTGTGGATTTGAATGAATATGCATCAAGTAATCTGATTGGTTGTAAGTCAGAAATGGATGTGGCAAAATTAATTTATTCAGAAGGATAAGGGTTAAAATGAAAATAAGGTGAATGGGAGAAGTACCCTCCACATACCGAACCATATGATAAAGGTTTCACTCTTTGCAAATCTTCCACTACATCTTGCATCCATTTTCAAACAGCAAGAACCCCAACAGTTTCTGAATAGGGGATTTCAAAATAATATTTATTATTTACCTTTAAAGCACCACAAAAATGTTTTGTGCATATCAACATTTTATTTTTTAAATTATTTTTAGAGAAAATATGAACAGAAATCAGAAAGAGTTTTCATGATGTTGCTTGGCTCCAGGTAAGGTGCATTTTTTTTTCATCCAAAAAGTACTGATGTTTTTCTTATTTCTGCATGAAAACGTATGTTGTGGTTTTCGTGCACAAAATAAGAAAAATAATAAATGGATATCCCTCTCATCAGGGCCAAATGGAGACCTTGCAGATGACATCATGCACCCACAATTATCTTTCTTGCTGGAGACACCCAGGCTTATTTCCAACAGAATTTTAATGTACTTCCCATGTAAATAACTTTCTTGTCCCTTGGAAAATTATGACTACTCCTTGATTACTCTATTTTCTTGACCTTTTAAAACCCCTTCAGTGTTTTTATCACTATGGTATTACAGGTCAAGAATGAATAAATTTGTACACAAAAACCTGCCTGGTGTCTCCAACATGGCGGATCACGGGAGCATAATCTTACAAAAATGCTGTGTCTGCAACCTCACAATTAGTGTTTTTAATGATTATCTTCCTTTCTAACTTACAGAAGGGAGATAACTCAGTCATACCTGGTTAGTAATTCCTCCAGTTTTTCAGCAGGATCTGCCAGTTCTGTTACTTCATCATCATCAAAAAACAATAGGTCCTAGATGTGGGGAAATATGAGAGGATTATTGTGAAAGAATACAAGAATCTTTTAGGAGTATGGATTTGATTCAGACATTTCCAATGTCTGGGATTCCCGAGCCGATTGGAACTGAGGCTTAGCCAATGTTCTGATAATCCTGAGCTTCCCGAAGGTTGAAAACATATATATATCAAATCCAAAGGAATAAAAGATACTTTTTCCTGTATACCACAACTTTTATTTTCAATTTATTCATTATTTTTACCTCAAAGACAGGCAAAGTGGCCTACAGTTTTTGTGCAGATATATACACCACCATACAGCCAGAATACAACCATCGTTTATTGTAATTTTTAGCTTGATGTAACTGTCCAGAACTACATTTGTGGTTATAGATACTCCTTCAGGGGCAAATTCAATTCTTTCCTATAAGAGTTTACCCTATTGACATGGGTGACAAAAAAAACTTTGAATGAGTTGCCTCCCATGAAGGAGCTCATTAGTGGTTAAATTGTTACCTTTCCCTTTAATTTCAAATTTATTAAACAAGCCTTCAGTGAGTTTCAAACTTTCAAATGAAACGACCATGTGTGAGATTCTTTTTATCATAATTTTCTTTCTATTTTCTCCATATAAGCCTGGACAGGGTGGCTGACCTGATAAAGTAATGGCTTTACTTTAAAGCAACAAATTTCATCACTTTCAACTGAATGTCATGACCAGGGGAGAGGGTAGTACTAGAAAAAATCAAAGTACTGAAAGTACTGAGGAAAGTTGATTTATGAGGAATAATTATTATGATAACAATGTCAGTTGTAGATCAAGCAGATACGTGTATCTAGTTATTATGTTGACAAAGTCCCAGAAGGTTAAAAAATTTGAAGAAGAAAAAAAAGATTCATCGATTGTTTTGAGTTTAACGACAGGTCAACCTTTGTGAATCATTTTTGTCTTCTCCGAGAGAAAGGGAGAAAAGAGATAGAAGAGATAGTAGAGGATATGAAAGAGAGGAACAGAGGAGAAAGAGGAAAATGAATGGAAGTGTAGAAACAGAAGAAACCAGAGGACCATTGGTCCTGAGCCGCTCACCTGAGTGCTGAGAGCTTATGGAGCCATTTCATTTTTGAGAAGACGATTTTATAGGGTTTTTACCAAGTATTAATCTCGGTCTTGTGACTTGATAATGGGCCCATTGGTTCGAAGAAAACAAGAGGCCCATGGGCCACAATGCTCACCAGAACTCAGGCGGACACTGCCCACTGGCAGCCATGTATGGTTTCAGGTTTTAATTTATTGATTATAAAGTCTCCCAAACAAACCCCCATTTCAAAATGAGCACCCATGTGGACTCTGTATCTGAAATATTAGGCCTTTTATGAGGAGGAAGGATGAGACATGGACCCAACAGAGCCCTGAATGGTATCACTGAATCCATCTTATCATAAGGCACATGAATATATATGGTTTAGGGGTTGGGATGTGTACTGTTCCTGAGATATAAGGCCTTTTAAGCTGCGAAGGGGTTGGAGCATAGCCCTGGCAGACCCCAGGAAAGCCAAGATTGTTGTCGCTGAATGTGTCTTATAATAAGGACCAAGAAAATATATTGTTTAGGGGTGGGGCTATGAACAGTTTCCAAGATATGAGGCCCTCTTATGAAATGATGAGGAGAGGAATGGCCCCTGTGGATCACCAAGTTTGTGTGGCTGAATGTGTCTAATCATAAGAAACAATAATATATATGATTATGAGGTGGGGATCTTAATGGTGTCTGAGATATATGGCCTTTTATGAAGTAGAGGCGTGGGCCATGGCATCAGCATGTTGCCCTAGCACATTAATGTGAGTGAATGAGTCTTATTATAGGGAACACAAATATACATATTTTAGGGGTGGGGATCTGAACAGTTTCTGAGATATAGTGCATTTTATGAAGTGGAAGGGTGGGGCATGGCCCCAGCGCACCCCAGTGAGACCCCAATGTTGGTATCACTGAATGTGTCTTATCATAAGGAACAAGAATATATATGGTTTAGGGGTGGGGATCTCAATGGTTTCTGAGATAAATGGCATTTTATGAAGTGGAGGGGGTGGGGCATGTCCCCGGCACATCATGAGGGGACCCCAAGGTTGGTGTCACTTAATGCATCTTAGCATAAGGAACAAGAATATATATAGTTTAGGGGTGGGGATCTGAATGGTTTCTGAGATAAATGGCATTTTATGAAATAGAGGGGGCAGGGCATGTCCCCGGCACATCCCGAGGGACCCCCAGGTTGGTGTCACTTAATGCATCTTATAATAAGGAACAAGAATATATATGGTTTAGGGGTTGGGATCTGTAAGGTTTCTGAGATATAAGGCATTTTATGAAGTGGAGGGGGCGGGGCATGGCCCCGGCACAACCTAGGGGACCCCCAGGTTGACATAAAAGCATATGGCTGAGAGAAGTTTACTCAAGGAACATGTTTATGTAAGTTTTGTAAAAATATCTGCAATGACTTGGCAGTAAATGCCATTTTTCAGTTTTCCCCATTATAAGTCAATGGAAACTCTAAGTTGCCATAGCAACAAAACTAAAAGGCCAAATTTCATAAAAAACACAAAACCTGTAAAGGCAAATATGGTGAATATTTTCATAAAGTCTCAGCCTCCTAGAGCATATGGTTTCTGAGGAGATGATTTTTTAAGTATTTTTTTTTTCTATTTTTTGCATTTTGGTTTCCATGGCAACCATTAAAATTGAGCAGTAGGCCTAAAATCATATGGTAGATACTAGATTGCTTAAGGAACATTTCTATGAAAGTTTTGTTCCAATATCTGCAAAGGCTTGGCAGTTAATGCCATTTTTCAATTTTCCCCATTATAAGTCTATGGGAGCTCTAAGTTGCTATAGCAACCAAACTAATGGGCCAATTTTCATAAAAAACACAAACTTTCAATCCCCCAGCCCAAGGATGCTACAGATAAAATTTGGGCTGAATTGGTCCAGTGGCTTCAGAGAAGAAGATGTTTGAAAGTGTTGACGTCAGACGACGACGACGACGACGACAACGACGACGACGCCGGACAACTGCCTATCCTATAAGCTCCCCCGGAGCCTTCGGCTCTGGTGAGCTAAAAACCCAAAGGGTATACATGTATATCGACATGGCAGCCATTTTAGTAATGTGACCAAATTCATATTAATAAATTTTCATTTGTTTGTTCCTATAAGTTTTCAAGTGAAATTTGGCTACAAATGGAGTAGTGGTTTCTATGAAAAGTAAATTTTAATTTCATCTGAATGACCTTGGGACAACGTCAGAGAATAATATTGACCTTAGTTCTATCCACTCATTTAGCTTATTGCATCTACCAATTTTCAGATCACAGGTTGCAATAGTTTCCATAAAATACACATTTTTTTTACTTTCTCAAATACAAATGTATAGGCAACCAAATTTGACCTTTGCGTAAAACAGGTTATGGCCATCCAGGGGTCATCATTTGAAGAAACTATAGTGGGCCCAAATCCCAAATCCCAAATGCTACATACCAAGTTTAATGAAAATCGGCCCACTGGTTCTGGAGTAAACGATTTCTGAAGTGTTTTTACCTTATATGGGCATGAAGGTCATTTTGGTTATTTGAGCAAACACATGTATTTAAATCTTCATTTACTTGTTTCTACGAGCTTAGTATAAAATTTGGTCACAAACGGCACAGAGGTTCTGGTTAAAAATAAATTTCAATCTTCATATCTGAAAGGCCTTAGGCCAAGGTCAAGGAATGACCTTGACCTTGAATACCCATGTTGTTTCATCCACTCATTTAGCTAACTGCATTTATCAATTTTCAGATCAGAGACTGCAATAGTTTCCGAAAAAAACATGGTTTTGACCTTTTTCCCATCCCAAAATCTATGTGACCAAATTTGACCTTGGCGTAAAATAGGTATCAGAAAGTCAGCATTTGAATAATACGTGATGAGCCCGAGCCCCCAATGCTGCATATGAAATTTTTGTTACAAATGGCTGAGTGGTTTCTGAGAAAAATATGTTTTAATTCTCATATCTGGATGACCTTGAATCAAGATCAAAGAATGACTTTGACCTTGAATACTCATGTCATTTCATCCATTAATTTAGCTTACTGTATCTACCGATTTTCAGATCACCAGGTGCAATATTTTCAAAAAAAGACACAGTTTTGACTTTTTCCCCATCCAAAAGTCTATGCGAAAAACTTTGACCTTGGCCTAAAATAGGTCAGGGTCATTCAGGAGTCATCATCATGGGCTCAAGTTCCCAATGCCACATACCAAGTTATATGATTATCGGCCCACTGGTTCCAGAGAAGAAGATTTCTGAAGGGTTTTTACCTTATATGGACATGACGGCCATATTGGTCATGTGATCAAATTCATATTGATAAATTGTCAGTTCCTTGTTCTTGAAAACTTTCATATGAAATTTCATTACAAATGGCTATGTGGTTTCTGAGAAAAATAAGTTTTAATTCTCAATAACTGAATGACCTTGAACAAAGGTCAAAGAATGACCTTGACTACTCATGTAGATTCATCCACCCATTTAGCTTACTGCATCTACTAATTTTCAGATCAAAGGCTGCAATAGTTTCCAAAAAATACACGATTTGGACTTCTTCCCATACAAAAGTCTATGCAACCAAATTTGATCTTGGCTTAAAATTGATCAAGGTCATCCAAGGGTCATAATTTGAGAAAAAATTTGATGGACCCAAGTCCCTAATGCTACATACAAAGTTGCATGATAATCGACCCACTGGTTCCGGAGAAGAAGATTACTGAAGGGCTTTACCTTATATGGGCATTACGGCCATATTGGTCATGTGACCAAATTCATATTGATTAATTGTCATTTCCTTGTTCTTAAAAACTTTCATATGAAATTTTGTTACAAATGGCTTTGTGGTTTCTGAGAAAATAAGTTTTAATTCTGATATCTGAATGACCTTGAACAACGGTCAAATAATGACCTTGACCTTGAATACTCATGTAGATTCATTCACCCATTTAGCTTACTGCATCTACTAATTTTCAGATCACAGGCTGCAATAGTTTCCAAAAAATACAAGGTTTTGACTTTTTCCCATACAAAAGTCTAAGCCACCAAATTTGACCTAGGACTTAAATTGGTCAAGGTCATCCAAGGGTCATCATTTGAACAAAATATGATGGGCCTGAGTTCCTAATGCTACATACCAAGTTTCAGGCCAATCGGCCCAATGGTTCCAGAGAAGAAGAGTTTTGAAGGGTTTTTACTTTATATAGGCATGGCGGCCATATTGGTCATGTGACCAAATTCATATACATTATTTGTCATTCCATGTTCTTAAAAACTTTCATATGAAATTTCGTTACAAATGGCTTTGTTGTTTCTGAGAAAATTAAGTTTTAATTCTCATATCTCAATGACCTTGAACAAAGGTCAAATAATGACCTTGACCTTGAATACTCAAGTAATTTCATCCACCCATTTAGCTTACTGCATCTATTAATTTTCAGATCACAAGCTGCAATAGTTTCCAAAAATACACGGTTTTAACTTTTTCCCATACAAAAGTTTATGCGACCAAATTTGACCTTGGACTAAAATTGGTCAAGGTCATCCAAGGGTCATCATTTGAACAAAATATGATGGACCCGAGTCCCTAATGCTACATACCAAGTTTCAGACCAATCGGCCCGATGGTTCCGGAGAAGAAGATTTCTGAAGGGTTTCTACCTTATATGGGCATGGTGGTCATATTGGTCATGTGACCAAATTCATATTGATTAATTGTCATTAACCTTTTTCAAAAAAACTTTCATATGAAATTTCGTTACAAATGGCTTTGTGGTTTCTGATAAAAATAAGTTTTAATTCTCATATCTGAATGACCTTGAACAAAGGTCAAAGAATGACCTTGACCTTGAATACTCATGTGGTTTCATCCAACCATTTAGCTTACTGCATCTACTAATTTTCAGATCACAGGCTGCAATAGTTTCCAAAAAAAACACGGATTGACTTTTTCCCATACAAAAGTCTATGCGACCAAATTTGACCTTGGCCTAAAATTGGTCAAGGTCATCCAAGGGTCATCATTTGAACAAAATATGATGGGCCCGAGTCCCCAATGCTACATACCAAGTTTCAGGCCAATCGGCCCACTGGTTCCGGAGAAGAATATTTTTGAAGGGTTTTTACCATATATGGGCATGGCGGCCATCTTGGTCATGTGACTTGGACCCCGCGAAGAAACTTTCGTTCCCCCATCCCACTGAGGCCCCACATGAAATTTGGCTTCAATCGGCCCAGTGGTTCCAGAGGAGAAGATGTTTGAAAATGTTGACATACAGACAGCATGACCACCCTATAAGCTAACCAATGAGCCTTCGGCTCAGGTGAGCTAATAACAACAACACCCCCCTCCCCTCTATCGTTACCTGCTGCAAGGACAGCAGGCCTTGCCCAACTGTAAGTCAATATCAGCTGGACTCTCCAGATACACATCACCTTTGCTTCACCCAACTACCCCCACGGAGAAAAAAAAAGGAAGAAGGAAAGAAAGATAAATGTGTCTGCTAATTTCTTCATGGTAAAACCATAAATTTCTAAAAGCTCAATTCATTCTGTGCTTGTCCCATCTGTTAATAATCTTACTAGCGGGCACATGGTGTCTTAGCAACTCGCATTAATGTCCCGTTGATACGACGATGTACATAGGTTGTGCAGCAACTTGGAGCTATGTTCCTTCGGGCATCAGGACATAAAAAGGAGAATAACTTGACCAAAAAAAAAACATTTTTAAACCATTTGATTTAGACATTACATGTATAACCCCGATCAGACGCCGCGTTTATCGAACTTCGACTACCATACGTTTATTCCAACCTGTACATTAACCCATAAATGGCAATTGTTTCCATACTGGGACATTCGGAAACAGTTAAGACAGATTAGAGGCCACAGAATGTAGCGTCTGATCGGTGTCTTCACTATTTGCTAAAAGTACAGAACTTGATTTAAAAATCACAGCTTACAACACGTTTTGTAATTAGAGCTCTCGAAAGCAGGTGAATAACTGTGTTCGATGTCGGTCAGTAAAGGGTTGTTTAGTTGGTCACTGAGCTAAGCCTTTTAACCCTGTAGACCGGTGCAAACGCCGGTTCAGAAATACATTGTATCTATTCAAACCTTGCAGGTCCTAATAAGACGGCACTTAGATAGCACTACCGCCAGAATCTACATGTACACTGTTTGCCATCATTAGGGCTGACTATCGATGCCAATTTTGACTATCGTGATAGTATTGCTATCGTGGAAACTACTATCACGATACTATCACTATCGCGGCATACTATCAGGATACTATCGTGATAATATCGGGTACACTTATAAATGATTCATAGATGTTATATATCACTCACATAAAATGGTTAAGAGTGACAGAACGAGTTAGGAAAATCCAATGGCCTAAAATTGTATGTTTATTGTGTGTTTCAATATCAGCATTCATTCCCTCGGGGCTATTCCAGAAAAAAAACATCATGGGGAGACGGCTCTTTATATATATCCCCACCACCGCCTAAAAATAGTTTGCTGCTTCCAGTATATATGCCTGTAAGTGATGGTTATCATAGCTTTAATAGCTTTGCAGTGTTTGAGATTTTTTGCTTGTGGAAACTGACACATGCTGATCATTCTTCGATTGTTTGATGTTTGCCGCCTGTGTTAAATTAATCTGTGGATTCAATTAATTAGGTAACCCGATTATTACATATTATTACGTAATCACAGCACACTATTTTAACACCTCTTTAAGGGCTACATGAATCTAACAAATTGCATTAAAACTTGAACTTACATATTTTTTATTTGAAGTTAGCATCAAAAGCTAGACTATCAAAATAGAAGTAAAGCAATGGTCAAGTCTTTTTTTTTTTCATTTAGCTATATGTACAGGGCTCGACCTAGGCTCTCTGACTCTGTGGACATTTAGTCCTTACACACAAGACAGCTAAGACAAGCAGCAATAATAAAACAAAGTTTTCATGTAATGAAATTTGGCTGTTTTGACATGTTATTTTTTCTGGAATATCCCTCTATTATAATACAAAGACAACCAAAAATAAAATCAGAAAGACCCACGACAAATAAAAACGCCAATTTGTCCCAGGTTGTCCAGTGTCCACCATCAAAACGTCCAGAATCACCTTAAGAAAGTACTTCATAGACGGAGACCTAAGGCCTCGTGCTGCACATTTTTTCCCCCTACAGGATGACGACAGGAAAATAAAACTTTGTCTGCTTAAATATTCCCCCAAGAATTCTATCCCAATCGGTCCTGCTAGCCGACTGATGACATCATCATTGATGCATTTGTGCATACTTACCGACTTATCTGAGTCTATCATGTACTCGCATGCACATTCTGTGCATTTTTCGAGAAATGCATTTCTAATGAGACCACAAAAGGGCGGTTTAACAGTCTGGTCCTTATGCGCAAAAAGAGTCACATAACGGTATACAACAAGTTAGACTGCATTATACCGTCATTTATTACGCATTTATTTACCTATATGAATGAGTCAGCACACAGCAAAAACAAACATTTCTTCATACAAAAGATCAGCTTGTGCATCTTGCAAATGTCTTCGAAACTGAACAGGGAAATGGCGTTTGTCCCAGAAGTTATACTGCGCAAGGATAATACAAACAGCAAACATTTATATATGACTGCGCAGGCTGATCTGAGCCTTCACATGTCGCACAGGTTTCACTGTCCTGTTTTCAAAAAGTTGCGTGCAACAAACGCGTGTTCAAACTATCATTGACGTTTTGTTATTGAAAAACGCGGGAAAATTTCTGACTGACTCAACTGCACGTGCAAAAATGACGGCGGGAAATTCATCGCCGCGAGAAATTCACCACACGGCAAAAAACTATGATACACATGTGCGATCAGCAAAGACTCAGATCATCATGCACATATGTGAAGGCTTATCAGTCTGTCCTGATTACAGCTGAATGGATATCCTAAGCAAAAATACTTGCGTAATTACACAACAGTACAGGTATATTTTCAAAGTATATTCAAGAAAAAAAAACAAAAATAGCCATCGGAAGAGATGGCAAATCCCCCGACCAAAAGCCAATATGGCCTTCAGAAGATTGTTCACTAATAGAAAGTGCACCAGAATTAAACCACATATCACAAAAGTATTGCAGTTATGGCCATCGCAAGATTATACTGTCAGGGGAGATAACTAAAAAAACAGGGCACTCAGAAATGTGGTTCTTGCGCATGACATGCCTGCTTAAGCTCATGTAATTCTGCACAAAGTACCATCGATATGTCTCAAAAGGTATTGGAGATATAGTGATCACAAGCTGGTCATACTGTTATATTGGAAGGGTAGATAACTCAAATACCACAGCAACAACAGTTGTGGTTCTTGTACATGACATCCCTTGTGTACTTGTATACAATTGTGCTAAGTTCCTTCATTAATCTCAAAGGGAGTTGGAGTTATGGCCATCACAAGGTTATATTGCCAGGGGAGATAACTAAAAAACCAGAGCACCCAGAGTTGTAATTCTTGAGCATGACACACCTGCTTAACCTCATGTTCATCTGCATCAAGTACCACCAATATGTCTCAAAGGGTATTGGAGGTACGGTGGTCACAAGGTTGTCATACTGTTATACTGGAAGGGGAGATAACTCAAATATCATAGCACCCAGAGTTGTGGTTCTTAGGCATGAAGCGCCATCTCAACGTTGTATACAATTGTGCCAAGTACCATCAATATATCTCAAAGGGTATTTGAGTTATGGCCATCACAAGGTTATATTGTCAGGGGAGATAATTAAAAAACCAGGGCACCCAGAGTTGTGGTTCTTGAACGTGACACACCTGCTTAACCTCATGTACAACTGTACCAAGTATCATCAATATATCTCAAAGAGTGTTGGAGATGTGGCCATCACAAGGTAGTGATTCTATATTACTGGAAGGGGAGATAACTAAAAAAACACGGCATGCAGAGTTGTGGTTCTTGTGCATGACACACTGTCTCGGCCTTGTGAACAACCGTGCTAGGTATCATCAATATATCTTAAAGGGTATTGGAATTATGGCCATCACAAGGTTGTCACTCTATTTTATTGGAAGAGGAGATAACTCCAAAACCATGGCAACCAGAGTTGTGGTTCTTGTGCATGACACGCCGTCTAAGCCTTGTGAACAACTGTGCCAGGTACCATCAATATATCTCAAAGGGTATTGGAGTTATGGCCATCACAAAGTAGTCATTCTATTTTATTAAAAGGGGAGATAACTAAAAAAGTATGGCATCCAGAGTTCTGGTTCTTGCGCATGACACGCTGTCTCAGCCTTGTGAACAATTGTGCCAAGAACCATCAATGAATCTCAAAGGGTATAGGTGTTATGGCCATCACAAGGTTGTCACTCTATTTTAATGGAAGGGGAGATAACTCCAAAACCGTGGCAACCAGAGTTGTGGTTCTTGTGCATGACACGTCGTCTCAGCCTTGTGAACAACTGTGCCAGCTACCATCAATATATCTCAAAGGGTATTGGAGTTATGGCCATCACAAAGTAGTCATTCTATTTTATTAAAAGGGGAGATAACTAAAAAAGTATGGCATCCAGAGTTCTGGTTCTTGCGCATGACACGCCGTCTCGGCCTTGTGAACAATTGTGCCAAGAACCATCAATGAATCTCAAAGGGTATAGGAGTTATGTCCATCACAAGGTTGCGTCTACGGACGGACGGACGGACGGACAGACGGACGGACGGACGGACGCCAGGCTGATCGCTATATCCCCCGAACCTATTCGGTCGGGGGATAAAAACAATCAAAACTATCGATAGTTGAGTGAACTATCGGCGATAGCTATCGATAGTCCAAAGTACTATCAATGCATTGCTATCGAGGCAGTCCCTATCGCGATGCATCGAACTATCGATGTATCGTTACACCCCTAGCCATCATGTCAGTGAACTAATCAGAAATCCCTTTCTATAAGAATATATTTAAAGCACGAAGAGCCCTGTTCAGAAACTCAGGGATGAAAGAGTAAAATCTCAAACCAGTTACATAAATGTAATCGAAAAGTGTGTAGGAAAATAGTTCCAGAGTATTGTTTTCTTTTCAGAATTCGTCTTTCTGGGCCAATTTATATTCAATCAATATAAAGTCTCGAAAAATGAAATATTTTGAAAGACGTTCCATGCCTGCAAAATTAGTTTTCAAGAGTTCCTCTGGACTATTTTATGCAGTGAAAGAACAGCGGAAGTGGAGTAACGTGGTCCAGTACCGGAAGTAGGAATGTGCTGACATAGAAACTTGATTTTGAAAATCAACTTTCAAAAATCAGAGATCATGCCAAGTATAAATTCAATTTACATTTTGGGAAAAAAAGTTGGGAAATATGCTCTTAAAAACTGCTGGGAAGCAAACTTTGGACTTTTTACCGTTGCTGATACCTCCTACCTTGTAGAATTTGGTGACATCAAAGGTTTCTCCCGGTAACTGCAGATGCATCAACTCAAGATCAACTCCTGTTTCATTGAGATCACTAGCCTTTGTCTTTGCTTGTTTCTGAAAAACAGCATACGCTAGAACATTCTTTTTGTTGCACAAAGATAAACAAGAGGGCCCTTAATCACTCACCTGAGCCATTTGTAGCCTTAACCCTGACTGACTGTTGTTTTAAAGGTAACCGGGCGCCAAAGGCACATAGGGGCTACCCCGCCTTGCCTTAACCCTCAACCTGCTGAATATTTAAATATGCCACACCCACCACTGATTATCAACCAATCAGATTTCTTTATGCAAATCATTGCAACAAATTCATAAACTGAATGACAAACAATAAAGATCCTGATCAGATGGCTTCTTCAGAAGCCATCTGATCTGGATCTACATTGTTTGAAAGCTAAGACATATCCCGGTTCAGCGGGACAAGGGTTAAGAGTGCACAAATAGATCCAAGATATCGTCAAGAGAAACATTCTGGCAAAGTGTAATGAAGATTGAAGAAAAACTGTGGCCTCTAGAGGATGAACAAGGCTTTAAAGAAATTTGACCTTGTGAATTAGTTTTGGTCTGACATGACCCAAAACATACTGGTAAAGTTTCATTAGATTGGATTAAAACTGCGGTCTCAAGAGATTGCACAAGGTAAATGTTGATGAGGGACCACATAAATGTATGATATATGACTGAAGACGGGCACAGGGCGATCACAATAGGTCACCTTGAGTACAAAGTGCTCAAGTGAGGTAAAATTTATTCCCTTGAATTTCATGATTTTCGGTTCAGTTGAAGATGTTTAATAAACTTGGTTATTGTGTATTGATCCCTTTCTGCCTGCACTTTGCAGGACAGGTTATAGCAGACAATCTTAACACTGAAACATACACTGATCATTACCACAGGTTATGCATGCTACAGGCTGAGGCTTGCCTCATCATTAAAATACATCATTCATCATAATCATACAACCTGAGGTACCGTATTGATCCTAAGTATTGGGACAGACAGGCCTAAGCAAACAGTGCAGACCTAGATCAGACTGCTCCTGAAGGATTTGGTTTGATTTGAGGTTTAACATCCCTGTCAACACTGTATAGGTCATTTTGGAGAGGTTGCCTCCAATTTTGTGGGATTTTTACCTGACACTGAGATAAAATGACATCTCAAGCCCAGTCGCCCAATGATACTAATAGGGTTTATAAGCATAGATGGTCCGACTCGCACCACTTTGCCTGGGCAGGCTTTAATCCTCTAAGCGGTTTACCAGTACTCGTGTGCACTCGGATTTCAGCTCTGCATGGAAACAGCATGCAGCCAATCTATTTCTTCAAGCCTTGATGGGCAGGGGCGGTGCTCCTGAAGTAGCAGTCTGATCAGGGTCTACACTGTTTGACATTCCAACGGCATCTTTTAGACTCCTTGCCGCATTGGGAAACAAATTTGCTAAAATTTTAGGATAATTACAGCAAGTCCTCAAAGTGTCAGAACTTTTTAGGATTTTTACGGTAAAATTAAGCAGCCACTTACAGCTTGAAAGAGCGTCTAGACCATAGGGCAAGACTATAAGAATCTGATATGGGGTTCTGTTGTAGATGAGCGTTTCTAACCCGAGGGATGACCGTGCTGAGCGGAACCAAGGCTACGCCGAGGTTCCGCTCAGCACGGTCATCCCGAGAGTTGGAAACGCCCATCTACAACAGAACCCAATATTGGATTCTTTTTCTTGCACAACACCTCCGGTTAGTTTTGACAGCTCGCACATGTATATTGTTTACAAAATAAAAGTAGTGCGAAAGTAGTTCCGGCAGTTGAATAGAATTGAAGCGCATTTATGTTAGTTGCCTGGGTCGGAACACCAGGGTCAGAACATAAATTTCTATCCCAGGGTAAAATCACGGATTTCCTTGTCTGGTGTGCAAGAAAAAAAACTATCAACTGGGTCCAGTTATTCAAAGCATCGTTAGCTTCAGCTCATTATTGGTCAAAATGCTGTTCTATCAAGAACAATACATCACAATACAGTAAAACTTCGATGGCTCGAACACCGGTGGCTCCTTTACCATGGCTGAGTCGAACCCATTTTTGAGTCCCTAGGGAATTCCTCAACATTAGAAGTAGTGTGGGATAATTAAGGACATTTTCGACTTTTATCTTGCAAATGTATGCTGTGTGTGCTCATTAGAATCGCCTCGTCGAGGCGATTCTAATGAGTACACACAGCACACATTTTTATTATGGAACACTGAAAAGATGTCCCAAAACTAACCCCGTTATGCCTCCTGGAAGTAACCCTCAGTGGTTCGTACTACCCCTGTCTCGAACAGATTTTCATTGTCCTAAAGGTGTTCGAGCCATTGAAGTTCGACTGTATCTTCATAACACTTTAGTTGGGGTTCGAAGCAGAAACTGTTAGTTAAACAACTGTGTCCTATCCAAACAAAAAAGTTTCAAATAGATATACAGAGCAAGAAATATGCCAACCGCATTATGAAAGGATTTTTCAAAATGTTTAATTAGAAGGTAAACCTGTTGGGCAATGTGTGAAGCCTGCCTGTCCAACCCCCTAGACATCACTACTTTGGTGGACAGACTTTTCAAAACCCAATTTATGGTCATTTTCCATATAACCTATACATTTCTGAGAACCATCTCTTGACCATGTTATATCCAAAACCATGTTATAATGAACAGCATTGATGTTGTATCTATTACTCTGGTAGCTTAAAGCATTTACATTTTCTTTCAACAAAAATAGTGTATATAATGTCATATTTTACAATCAAAGTTTTAACTATTATGTTAACAAACAACACTGTTTTGAACAATAGGGTCCAGTTGTTCAAAGCAACGTTAGCTTAATGAGCTCGTTAGTTGTCAAATTCTTAACTGTTGTAGTTAGTACAGTATATTATATAATTCTCTGGTAGTTTTGCTGAAAAAATATTAGCAGCTTTTGCAAAAACTGCTCACATTTTTTCTGGAAAATTATTTGTATATTTGCGATATTTAATCCTTATCTTGCTGTTCACGACAACCCCTATCTTTGCAAACAGTGTAGATCCAGATCAGATGGCTTCTGAATCTGATCAGGATCTACACTGTTTGGCTTTCAGTTTATGAATTTGAAGCAATAAATTACAGGTGCAGATCATTCTGTGCATACACTCAGTCCGATCAGCACCTTTGTGTTCGCTGCTTGGATAGTAAAATACTTGTAATTTCTATATACAGTCGAACTTCAGAAATGGGTGTGGCTTAAATGAATATTCACCAAGATGATGGTTAAGGATCAAATTTTAACAATATGTCAAGTAACGATATCATTAGTTTTGAACAAATGGCCCCTGTTCTATAAAAGAGATTCTTGTATCGTTACCTGCAGCTGAGCACTGCCAGCATGTGGATTGTCATTATTAGTAAATAATAATATTCTTTTGTAGTTGATCTTCTGAGCACTGAAAGAGACATAAAAACTTTTGAAATCAGTGGAACATATTTATGTTCATCATATTACATCGCTATTATTTGTTTGATAATGTCACGTCATAAAAGTCATGACCACATGTGTAATAACACATGGTTAGTGTAATAACACATGGTTACTGGCACGTAATGTTAAGACCCCATCTGTGACAACCAATGTTTACAAATGATATCCTTAAAGCAGGTAAGGTTTGAGGGGGAATGTTGTTATTTCTTCAGTTTTTGCACTTCCAATCATTTTCCTCCTTCTCCCCTGTCTCCTACTTTCATCTTCTCTACTGTCTCTTCTATCTCTTTTCTCCCTTACTCTGGAAGACGACACAACATGACCCACAAGGTTTCATATGTTGTTAAACCTCAACACAATCGATCAAACCATCATTACAAAATCGTTATATGATAAACATGATCTTACATTTATAGTTATTTCATTAGGAATGTGTGTGTGAATTCGGGTTTAACGTCGCTTTCAACAATTTTTCAGTCATATCACGACGGTGTCTGGTTGCGACAGGTAGCTCAATGCTCACTTTTATAGAGCTGCCTCACTGAAGTATCATGTCCCAGACACTTTACATGATACAACACCCAGTCACATTATCCTGACACTGGGTCGACCAGTCTTAGCTCTACCCCGTAAATCTGAGTGCCAAGCGAGGAGCAGCTAGTACCATTTTTAACGACTTTGGTATGTTGCGGCCCGGGATCGAACCCGTGACCTCCCGTTCCCCGGAGCGGACACTCTACCAACTGAGCTATCGGGGCAGGTATATTTCATTATCTTACACTTATAGTTATTTCATTAGGAATTTATGAAACTCGCCAGGGGCTATTTGCAAACAACGAAGGTGGAGATCATTCTGTGCATACACTCAGTCTGATCAGCACCTTTGTGTTCGCTGCTTGGATAGTAAAATACTTGTAATTTCTATATACAGTCGAACTTCAATGGCTCGAACACCTTTGGGACCTCGAAAATCTGTTCGAGACAGGGGTAGTTCGAGCCACTGAGGTTACTGTCAGGAGGCATAACGAGATACTTTTAGACATCTTTTCGGTGTTCTATAATCAAAAATGTATGCTGTGTGTACTCATTAGAATCGGCTCATCGAGGCGATTCTAATGAGTACACACAGCATACATTTGCAAGATAAAAGTCTAAAATCCCCTTAATTATCCCCACTATTTCTTATGTAGAGGACTTCGCTATGGGCTCAAGAATGGGTTCGACACAGCCACTGTAAACGAGCCATCGCTGTTCGAGCCATCGAATTTCTACTGTATAAAGTTTCAAGATGCTGGCTAGTCTGTATAGCTAAGCAGGTTGGTTTATGTCTCATCTCATCACAAACCTCGAAGACAGGTCTTCATGTGATGGGGCTCATCTCTCCTTTAACCCTTTTTGTACCAAATGGAATCTTTTTCCTTATATAAGGCAGGAGTTCATTTCGAGATTTAGGGGTGTCAAGTTGTGTTATCTTTAAAATCTATTTGGAAAATAGCTGAACTTTTTGCAAATAGTGTAGGCCCTGATCAGATGCCGCATTCTGCGGCATCTGATCTGGGCCTGCACTGTTTGCCAGAGTTCCTATTTTGGGGTTTCCAGTTAAAAATTATTTCACACAAAAAGGAGTACCCGGAGAAAAACACCTGACCTCTCATTGCACTACTTGGTATTTCACATATGACCGAAATGTATTACATGATGTATGCATTCAGCTAAACAGACATATAGTAAAATTCCTATAGGAAGCACACCTTTAGAAGTGTTCAAAAGTGCTTTAAGACCATTTTTGCAAAGTTCCAAAGGTGGTCTCTTACTAGCGGACACTGCTTGTACATGTATAAAATACAAAGAAATAACAAATCAAACCATCTAAATATGCTATTAAAAGCAGAATTAGTCTTAATTATTACTGTTCTTAAATGCAGAACTTCACTGTACTTTTTCCTCTGGCTTTCTTGTGAACTAAACAACTCCAAAACAGTGGTATTTTTGCTCTGCAGAACCAATTTGTTTTCCTTTAAGAGTACATGTAAATCCCTAATGAAAAGGGAAACAAAACAATCACTATATAGTTGACTCCCCTTTCAAACTATCTACTTCCCTCCATCCATTCTGATGGTGCTAAATGGCCTACTTTGTGCTGTAACAGGTGAAAAAAATGCTAATCACCTTTACCCGGCCGGGGATCGAACCTGGGTCGCCGGATTGGTAAGCAAACACTCTACCACGTCACTATAAAAGCTGGCTTGTACCGCAAGGCAGTACAAGTGTGCTATATACCTATACTCTATGACATTCTCCCCCTCCACATTGAAATTCGTCCTCGAATTTCTGGGAGTCCGAGAACCATTTGAAATGATACTCAAGGAGTTTTAAAGCCCATAAGTGGGTTATTTACGGTGGGTGCCAAATGTAACAGGTGAAAAAAATGCTAATCACCTTTACCCAGCCGGGGATCGAACCCGGGTCGCCGGATTGGTAAGCAAACACTCTACCACGTCGCTATAAAAGCCGGCTTGTACGGCAAGGCAGTACAAGTGTGCTATATACCTATACCCTATGACACAATGTTAAACAACAATTGATCAATTAACCTTATTTGATGGGTAACTCTAAAACTGGACATTGGCAAACAGTGCAGGCTCAAATGCTGCAGAATGCACATCTAATCAGGGTTTTCACTGTTTACCTTTTTCTAAATGAATTTCTAAAAACAACTCAACCTGAACTCCTTAATTTCAAAATGGACTCCTGCTAGGTACAGTGAGATAGATTCTATTTATTTGGAAATAGGATAAATACAACAAGAATTCCGCCGAAGGCTATGTCGCGCATGTGGGGGTGAAAAGTCACCTTACCATGAAATCCAGGACAATGTCAAATATCTATGCTTCCATAAAAATTGCCATTCCTAGATACAAGCTTGTACCAAGTATCATTAATGAAGCTCTAATAGTTCTTGAGAAATGAACTTAAACATTAGGTTGAACACTAGGGTTGATGCAATAGTTCACTAAGTCAGTGGACCATGAAATTTAGCTTAAGGTCAAATATGGATGCTTGCATTAAAATTGTCATCCCTAGATACAAGTCTGTACCAAATATCATTAATAAAGCTCTTATAGTCCTTTTGAAATGAATTTGACCATTAGGGTGAACAATATTTCATAAAGTCAGTGAACCATAAAATGTAGGTCAAGTTCAAATATAGATGCTTGCATTAAAATTCTGATCCCTAGATACAAGTTTGTATAAAATAACATTAATGAAGCTCTTATATTTCTTGAGAAATTAACTTGACCATTAGGGTCAACACTAGGGTGGTCACAATATTTTACAAAGTCTGTGGACCATGAAATGTAGGTCAAGGTCAAATATGGATTCTTGCATTTAAGTTGCCATCCCCAGATACAAGTTAGTACCAAGTATCATTAATGAAGCTCTGATAGTTCTTGAGAAATAAACTTAACCATTTGGGTGAACGATAGGGTGGTCGCAATATTTTACCAAGTCAGTGAACCATGAAATGAAGGTCAAGGTCAAATATGGATGCTTGCATTTAAGTTGCCATCCACAGATACATGTTTGTACCAAATATCATTAATGAAGCTCTTATAGTTCTTGAGAAATAAACCTATGACCATTTGGGTGAATGCTAGGGTGGTCACAATATTTTACAAAGTCAGTGAACCATGATTTTGTTTGTTTGATTTGAGGTTTAACGTCCCCGTCAACACTGTAAAGGTCATTTTGGAGACGTTGCTTCCAAGTTTGTGGGACTTTTACCCGACATTGAGATGAAATGACATCTCAAGCCCTGCCACCCAATGAAACCAATAGGGTTTATAAGCATGGACGGGCCGACTCGCACCGCTTTGCCTGGGCAGGCTTAGATCCTCTAAGCGGTTTACCAGTACTGCGGGTCGGAATCAGCCCTGCGTGGAAGCATCATGCAGCCCATCTATTTCTTCAAGCCCCAATGGGCAGGGGTGGCAGTGAACCATAAAATATAGGTCAATGTCAAATATGGATGCATGCATTTAAGTTGCCATCCACAGATACAAGTTTGTACTCAAGTATCATTAGTGAAGCTCTTATGGTTCTTGAGAAATAAAATTGACCATTTGGGTGAACACTAGGGTGGTCGCAAATGTTTACGCCTTGAAAAACGGACGAACGAATGGACAAACGGACAGAAAACCGGGGGCCAATATCACGCCATGGTCAAAGCAGGCGCTACAAAAATCACTTGTAACACACTTCATTACAATATTCTAGAGACCTACTGTTAAGAGACAAAATATTTTAGAGTTGCTTCCCCTCAAGGGTACCGTAAAAAGCCTAAAAATTCGGACACCTTAATGATTTGCTGTAATTCTCCTAATTTTTGGTCAAATTTGTTTCACGATCCAACTAGGGGTCTAAAAGGTATCGATTTTTAGGAGAATTACAGCAAGTCCTCAAGGCGCCTGATTTTTTAGGATTTTTACAGTACTGCCAAATAATGTCGAAGTATTTGAAGGACAATTATCTCATTACTCTCAATTACCTGGGGCCAGTTGTTCAAAGCATCGTTAGCTTAACGAGCTCGTTAGTGGTCATATTGTTAAGTGTTCTGGCACGTTCAATATCTAAAATTTTGGTATTTTTGCTGAAAAAATGTGAGCAGCTTTTGCATCTGCAAATTTGCTGAAAAAATGTGAGAAGCTTTTGCATCTGCAAAAGCTGCTCTCATTTTTCAGCTAAAATATTAGCATATTTGCCACAATAAATGATCAAAGTTTTAATGACACTTTAACTAACGACGTCGTTAGTTTTGAACAAATGGCCCCAGGAGGTGTACAACTACAAACCTGGTAGCAAACATATTCTGACAAGTCCATAATGCTTCACTGAGAGAAAATGCTGAACTGTGACCAAAGTCTTTACTAAAGGTCTTGAAATTTTCTGCAAACAATATGAAGAGTAATTTATACAGCAGGGCACATCTCTTTAAAGCTGATAATAATGTTAGTAAAAGTACTCAGTTGTCATTTGATACTGCAAAATGAAAATATTTTTGCTGAAAAAAAAAGAAGTAGCTTCTGCAATTTTTTCAGCAAAATATCAGTGAACTAATGAATTTCTCTGCTACAGACTGGGTCTACTTCTTCAAATCAAGTAAGTTGTCATCCCCAGATACATTTGGGCAGGGTATAAAACATGTTACCATAAGAAGTCCATTGATGAAATGTTTGAAATGTCGTTCAAAGGTCATAATGATTTTGATAAGATTTCTACACGATTTTCCAAATATGTCTTAGGAGTACATTCAAAAGCTTCCAATTTTGCTGATTTTAGTGAGGGCTGTTCCAGTAAAATCTATATGGTGGGGGAGGAAGGCACTTAGATTTTCACATAGCCTACGCTTTAAAACAATTTTTTTTCAATACAGCCTACGGATATTTGTATTTTTTTCTAGATATAACCAACGGACATTTGTATTTTTTTCTAGATATAACCAACAGGGTAAAACTATTTCAGGTAGAGACAACCCACAGGTAATTAAATATATATTTAGATATATTCATCAGAAAAGATCTTGCGACTAAAAATCTTTCCCTCTTTATAAACTGAAATCCTGGATCATGTGTAAAAACCATTGTCACAGTTGGTGTCTTTATATTGATTACTGAATGCCCCAAAAATGAATAAATTTTATCATGAAAGTTGTTATTTGTTTACTTAAAAAAAAAGAGAAAAGACAAGAAAGCAGTCTGGAGGACAGCCAAATCCCCCGCCGCATTTAGTATCAAGGCTCAACCTTGTGACCTTCGCCTGTGACCTTGACCTTGAGTTGGCATGGTTAGCTCACTGAGGGGGATAATTGACCCAAAGTTTAATGAAAATCCTTTTAGGGGTAAAGGAGATATGGAAGGGACAAAAAATTCAAAGTTTTAAACTCGTGACCTTCAAATGTGACCTTGACCTAGAGTCGGCATGGTTCATTTATAGGTTCTGCATATCAGCTCACTGAGGGGGATAATTGACCAAAGTTTAATGAAAATCTATTAAAGGGTTCAGGAGATATGGAACGGACAAGAAAAAGTTACGGACAGACGGACAGACTGACAGACAGATGGATGGAAGGACATGGGTTCTGCACATCAGCTCACTGTGAAGACTATTTGACCAAAGTTTAATGAAAATCCTTCCAAGGGTAAAGGAGACATGGAAGAGACAAAAAATTCCAAGTTTCAAACTCGTGACCTTCAACCATGACCCTTGACCTTGAGTTGGCATGCTTCATTTATAGGTTCTACACACCAGCTCACTGAGAGGTATAATTTACCAAAGTTTAATGAAAATCTATTAAAGGGTTCAGGGATACTGAGCGGACAAGAAAAAGTTACGGACAGACGGACGGACAGACAAACTGACAGACGGACAAACGAACATGGGTTCTGCACATCAGCTCACTGTGAAGAATATTTGACCAAAGTTTAATGAAAATCCTTCCAAGGGTAAAGGAGATATGGAACGGACAAAAAATTCCAAGTTTCAAACTCGTGACCTTCAACCATGACCTTGACCTTGAGTGGGCATGGTTCATTTATGGGTTCTGCACACCAGCTAATTGAGACGAATAATTGACCAAAGTTTAATGAAAATCTATCAAAGGGTTCAGGAGATATGGAGCGGACAAGAAAGTGTTACGGACAGACAGACAGACTGACGGACAGACGAAGGCCATTCCTATAATCCCAGCTCTGCTCCGCTTCGTGGCGGGGGATTAAAAATTCAGACAAGGCTAAAAAAATGTGTTTCAGGTAACCTGACTATTCCTAATTTTTTGCCCACAATCCTATTTTAAATGGTTGACGATGATTCTTTTGGACTTTTCCATTAAAAATATTGTTTTCTTATCCTCCCCATTGGATAAATTTCAGGAAAAGCCAAAAAAAATATCTTACCTTCCGACGGTATTCCAGGTTACCTGACTTAAGTTGTGGGTACTCGTTAGAACTGCCTCAATCTATACCCACAACCTATGTTCCGAGTATACGTTTACTAAATGTGTTACCCTCTATAAATAAGGTCGATTATTATTATTATTATTAAATAAGACAAATATCAAAGTTTTCAATGGAAAAGTAGCCATTTTGGAGAAATCAAAGAATGCACTATGACACACGGGTGTGATTTTTTTTATAAAATAATATAATAAAATAAAATAACTTTTATCCTCTATCTATCATTTTTGCACCCCCTTCCCCAACTTTACTTTTTTTTCAAATCAGTGTATCAACCACCCCATAGCCAGCTCACCCCAAAGAGCTGGCTATGGGGTGGTTGATACTCAAAATGTGTTTGAGTTCTTGGGATCGCAAGGTTACTTTGTCAGGGGAGATATCTAAAATATCTTGGCACCCAGAGTTGTGGTTCTTGTCCAAGACACATCGTCTTAACCTCTTGTATTTCTGTACCAAGTCCCATCAATATATCTCAAAGGGTAATGGAGTTATGGCAACCACAAGGTTACATTGTCAGGGTAGATAACACATTGCCAGGGGAGATAGCTAAAATACCATGGCACCCAGCGTTTTGTTTCTTGCTCACGACACTCTTTCTTGACCCCAAGTACACTTGTACCAACTACCATCAAAATATGTCAAAGGGTATAGGAGTTATTGATCGCAATGTTATTTTGTAAGGGGAGATAACTATAATACCATGACATCCAGAGTTATGGTTATTGCTCATGACAACCCTTCTTGACCTTATGTACAACGGTATCAAGTCAATCAATATATCTTCAAATATATAGGAGATATTGTGATCACAAGTTTATATTGTCAGGGGAAATAACTAAAATACCAGGACACTCAGAGTTTTGGTTCTTGCTCACGGCATGCTTTTTGAACCTCATGTTCTATTGTAACAAGTACCGACAATCTATCTCATAGGGTATTGTAGTTTTGGCTATCACAATTTGGTGTCTGCGGACGGACGGATGGACGGATGGACGTCAGGCTGATCGCTATAACCCCAAACCTATTTGGTCAGGGGGATAAAAAATAAAACGCACCGTCAGCGGTCAGACCCTAATCAGACCACGGGTAGATGACGCCACGCTGATCGCTATATCTTCCGAGCCTGTTCAGACTAGGGATAAAAAACACCACCGTCGGCGATAAGACCCTGATCAGACGCCGCATTGTCATTGCGCAGCGTCTTGTCTGGGTCTGCGCCATCTCAGATGTCGTTTCAAACCTGTAGACCCTCATCAGACGCCATTTAATAATTGTACGACGTCTGATCCGGATCTGCATTGTTTGCATCTGTCTGTTGCGTCTACGGACGGATATTTATAAACGCCACTCATAATTTTGTGTCTACGGATGGGCGGATGTACGGACGCCAGGCTCCGAACCTGTTCAGACTAGGGAAAAAAAACACCACCGTGGGCTATAAGACCCTGATCAGACGCCGCATTATCCTTGCGCAGTGTCTTGTCCGGGTCTCTGCCAACTCAGATGCCATCTGCAAACCTGCAGACCCTCAACAGAAGTCGTTTAATAATAGTATGGCCTCTGATCTGGATCCGCATTGTTTGCATCTGTCTGTTGTGTCTACGGACGGACGGACATTTGGACGGGCGCAAGACTCATCGCTATATCCTTCAAACCTATTCGGTCGCGGAAAATAAAATAAAATGAACCGTCGGCGGTTGGAGCTGGATCAGACGTCGCACAGTGATTGTGGAGTGTCTGATCCGGGTGTCGTAGCATTATAAGGTCCTAAAACCTGTAGACCCTGATAAGATGCCGCTAAATAATTGCGTCTGTCTGTCTGTTCAAGTGTCAGCGTTGAGGCCCTGATCAGACGTTGCATATTTTTTTTAAGAAATTAATATTTATTAAAGGGACTGAAACAATTGACCAATGAAAGGCTGTCTACCCATCTGTGGGTTTTATTGCCCGTCCGATGACCACCTGGGTACACTTTTGGGTACTGTTACGTAATTTATTACAGCTCAAAGCTCGGCACGCTCTGGGTGGCATCCGCTGTATAAACATTCCTTGGGTATCATAATCCCCAATTAACTAATTATCTCGGGCCATAAATCCCTTGAAGCTTACTGATTAAACAGCGTGCTAATATTGTGTTTACATAAATCATGCAAATCATGCGCTACCAACACAAGTATTTTTTTTTTTGGAACGGGGATTATTGCGTCATTCAGTAACTAAGCCCAGTAATTTTCCATTATGTCAGGCAAGGTCATCGCGTCCCGTTACCGGATATTGATTTGTGTCCTACTCAAACGACCTTTGACCTGTAAACAGCAGTAAAATTGCCGAGCCTTTCTTTTTTTCACAATTTCAGCGTTGCTTTTTGTTTAAAATCTCTGCGGAACTTCAAACTGAACGATTCAGATGTCTGGGCCCTGTTGTTATTTGACAACCTACAACAATTATTTATTTTCTTTCAACATAGCCTACGGGATTTTTTAAAAAATCGGTAGTACAACCTACCGTAAATTTTAAAAATTCTGTTGTACAGCCTACGGCCTATATAGTTTTTCTAAAACCATAGCCTACGGCCACTAAATAAAAAAGTTGCCGTCCGCCCCACCCTAATAGATTATACTGGAATAGCCCTGAGCTAGGTCAGTTTCCTTTAGTAATCTCTATTATAACCAGTTGTATTAATTTTTGGCTACATACTTTACAATCAGATACAGATTCACTTATATCTGCAGCATATTGGGAACAATGTAATAACCCTGAATTGAAAAGCTTGTGGCTGTGTTTTATTAAAACTGCATTAAGTGATTTGGGATTTTCACATGTATGGGATAATCATAGTACATTCAATGTACCTGCTTTATTTGCATGTATAAAAGCCAAGTTGAAAGAAAGGTTTATTTCATTTTGGAAGAAAAGTATTAATTCTGAAGTTGGAATGGATAAGTTAAGGACATATAAATTGTTTAAGCAAAAGTTTGAATTTGAAAAGTATTTGGATATTCTACCAGACAGAAAACAGCGAAAAGCTTTAACAGCCTTCAGAATAAGTGCACATCATCTAAAAATTGAAAGGGGAAGATATTCAGGGCAAAGACTGGAAGACAGACTATGTACTATTTGTAATATTTTAGATGACGAAATACATTTCTTTTGTGATTGCTCTAAGTATAATGTTCTGCGAAATAAAATGTCTCAGAACATGGCAGTTTTAAATAATCATTCATTACAATCTAAAAAAGAGCATTTCGTCAAACTTATGGCATCTACAGACGATACTATTTTGAAAACAATTGGATTATTTGTAAGTGAATGTAATATATCATAGTATGTCATGGCTCTTATGACTCAAGGCTATTAATATTATTATTAAATTTATTTTTTTTTTTTTCCTTTTAACTATTATTTATTTATTATTATTTTTATTTATTTATAAAATTATTATTTTCATATCATTGAAGAATGTATTATGTCATGTTTGTATTTGCTTGCCTTTAACCCTTATAGGGTATAGTTGTGCAGTAAATAAAATTCTAATTCTATTCTAATTCTATTCCAATCAGTTACCACAACAAGCTAAAAGTGGTCAAAATGTTAACTATTCTAGCAAGAACAATATTCTCTGGTATTTTTGCTGAAAAAAATGTGAGTAGCTTTTGCATTTGAAAAGCTACTCACATTTTTTTCAGCAAAAATACTAGTGTGTATGTCATACTAAATTTTCAAAGTTTAAATGATATATTAACAAAACAACATCGTAAGTTTTGAACAATTGTGCCTTTATGATCTTAATCTAAGTGCATTCCTAATATTGCATGAAGGTTACAAGAATTTTCATTAACCCTTATCTTGCTGTTCACGACAACTCCTATCTTTGCAAACAGTGTAGATCCAGATCAGATGGCTTCTGAAGAAGCCATCTGATCAGGATCTACACTGTTTGAGATTCAGTTTATGAATTTGTAGGAATAAATTACATCAAGTAATTTGATTGGCTGATAGACAGAAATGGGTGTGGCTTAAATGAATATTCAGCAAGATAAGGGTTAAAAGCACTTGCTGATATGATGATTCAAGTGTCCTATATCATTCCATGATCATTCTCTGTTCAGCTCTCGAACAGTCAACAACGCTCTTATCATGTCTGTCTGTATGAAAGAGTATCGTCTACCTGAGCCACTCGTGGCTTTTCTGAAGTCCTGTCGACTTCATGGGGTGCCTGAGGTAAAAACAGGCCTCCACCATCAGTTTGTGACAGTGAGCCTTCGCTGGGATCTCAGCACTCCAGCTCCAAAGAGACCCAGCAAGACAGCCAAGACAGCCAAGCCACAGCAGCCAGCCAGGGAGAGACCGCTACAAGAGACAGCGCCACCAGCAACAGTGACCATAGAGGTCTCTCCCTCAGCCACCATTTCAAGACCAGCGACAGCAAGCGCCGAACCAGCGCCCGCGCCGACACTGCAGCGACCTTCACCTGTACCAGCGCCTTCTTCACCAGAGCCATCTCAGCCAACACCGCCTGAGCCACAAAAGAAGCAGCGCGGCAAGACCTCGCCGCCCAAGCCAGCCTACCAGCCACTCGCGCCGGACATGGACTTCGTGACGATCGACCAGCATTTCCGGGTACAAGACCACTACGACTGCCAAGCTGTCCGCCGCTACGATGATCATGACATCTACCTGCTTAGCAGGAAGCCTACGGATCGAACCTACCCGTACGCGACAGAGTGCTATGCCTTCCAACATCGGGAGAATGGCACTCTGTACGTGTCAAGGTCATCGGATGCGGGGGACGACGAGTTCGTCCCCGGAGCTTGGCGGTTCTACAAGCAGCACTTCTGCATGGCTAAGCCGGTAGGAGATGCTGAGGGCTTGTACCAATGCCTGGATCGTTACGCGCTCATCCTGCCTGCTGGTTGGGAATAAGACTTGCGACCAGTCTTCTTCCTGGACCGTTAGCCGTGTGTTTTCCTGAATGGAAACCTGCATAGGCAAGCCTCATTGGCAGCCTAAGTCCGATGGCCAAATCGCGCGGCCCCAAGAGAGAGCACCGTTGACCTACTTTCCACTCTCGAGCACAGTTGAGAAATCGCGATTTGCAGCCTAATTGGCACTGATTTCTCTACATTTTTGGCTCAATTTAGACCGGCCTTCAAAATTTCTAAAACTGGCAGTGCTTCATTTTCCTCGGCAGGGCACAGGCAGACCAACGCGATTGACTCGTTGGATAAACTGCCGCGATTTGCAGCCCAGAAGCACAAAACTTAGGTCTCGCTGTGGAGCTATGGAGTTCAGTCCGCTCGACCTTGGCAGACGTAAAATGCCTTAACTTGAACGAACGAACGAACGATGATTCAAGTGTTATCTTTGGTCAAGTTGTTCAAAGCATCCATTACGATAACACATCCGTGCGACGTTTTTGACAGAAAGAGAATGGAAGCTCTCTGCTATCGATCCTCATGAAAGACAAGCCTAAAGATCTGGTGTAAGATCTGCCATGCGTGCAGCAAGCCAGCTACCTGGAAGGGGGCCCACTTGTGTGGATCTTGCCCCTGTACCTGCATGTTAATCAAAAATCTGTTGATGATGATGATGATGACGTAGTGTATTTTTCACATCTCCAAAATGGCTACTTTTCTGATTAAAATCTGTGATATTTTTCAAATTTATACTACAAACATAGGTTGAGGGTGCTCGTTAGAGTCGCCTTATGGAAGCAGTTCTAACCAGTACCCACAATCTATGTCTTGGAGCAGAAATAAGAAAAATAAAGTATACCCCCGTAAACCCCAGTTTTCTCTATATAAAATGGGGTTTAGGGGGTGTTCATTTCACGGACTTGTTCATGTGATGGTTACCTTAACAAACTCGTTAGTGGTCAATATGTTAACTGTTTAAGCATTTCAATATCTAACTCTGGTATTTTTGCTACTCACATTTTTTTTCAGTAAAAAATATTGGTGTATAAGTCATCTCTAATGATCAAAGTTATAATGATATGCAAACCAACGATGACAGTTTTGAATAACATGACAATGATACAGCTCCCAAGCAGGATGGCATCTTTTCTCGGTATAATTATGATACATTATAACCTCTTTATAACACTATTGTTGAGGTCCAAAACAGAAACCGTGCCAGATAATCAACCCAAATAAAAATTTATAGATTATTTTGAAAAATGTTTTTTTTTTTAATAAAATTTATACATTTTTGGGACCCATCTATGTTTGTTTGATGTTTGGAGTCTAACAGCCCAGGCAATACTTTTTAGGCCATATGGAGTCAGTCATTTAACCTGGGACCCAACTTTAAAATGTGTTATCTTCAAAACCATGTTGTAATGATCAGTGTTATAAAGAGGTTAATGTGTAGTAGTAAAATAAAGATTTTCAGTTACAAACATCTAAAATAATCTACTTTTAAAATGCCAATCACAACAAGTCTGTGACCTTGACCTTGAGGTTATGGAGATTTGCAGGGTATTACTGAATAAATTTTTGGACCTGTATTATTCTATCATTTTACCAAATTAGAACCATATCAATCTTATGCTTTGGAAATATGAACTCTTAAAATACTTTAACATTCAACATTTCTAAGTCCATGACCTTGGCATCGAGGGCATTGGCCTGGGTATTGCTAAATAAAACTTTGGACCTATATCTATCATCATACCAAATATGAACCAAATCCATCAAACGGTTTGGAAAATATGAGCTCTTATAAAGGGGGTCTTTCAAGGTATAGGAAATTTGCATTGGTTTCTGCCCACGCTTGGATTTTGATGAAATTATGCACAGTAATTGCCTTCGGTATAACCATTATAATTACGATGCATTCACTTTTAAATTTTATTTCCGTAGTAAATTTATTACATATTTTATGAAGTCTCTATCACAACAGAGAGTACACTCATATAAACTTGTCTACAGTATTCAGAGTTTCATATATCTAATGCTGCTATGTTGTATGAATTAAATCCATAATTGGTGAGTTAGTTGATACTATGAATGACCTCATATGTCTAGTAATAGTGGCTGGGCATTCAGTTTTCTTTGATGGTGTCCCCATATTTTAGCTCCTATTTTTGTATTTATTAAAATTTTATATGAATTTTTACCATGTTCCAATTTTTGTCAAGACACCATTTTAGCATAAAAACTACCCACGTATCTTAGGAACATGTTGATGAATTTTGATGGAAATTGAGGACCGGTAACATTGTGTTTTAACAGACTGAATACTGATAGTCCTGATTCAGCAAAGTGTGAAATTATATGATTATCATGTTTTGGTCATGCTGTTTAATAATACTTAACTATTGCTTTCAATTTGGATAGCTATAGTATAGTATGGTTTGTGTAAGTAGTTCATAGCATAATTATAAGTATTATTTCAAAACATCCATTTCGGTAAATTTGCCCCATATGGAACAAACTATTTTGCCTACAGAACTATACCGCAAAGGTTTTGATGACAAACGTCATCAAACGCATCCATGTAATCATGTGCACAGTTTTCTTTCTGTCTTTCTTGTCTAATTTGGTAATGGTGCTAAGGTGATGTTTAGATTTAACATTCAAATCAACAACATACCAGTCACTTTAGATGTTGCTTCAGATTTTGTGAGATTTGTTATCCGACTCGAGATAAATGACTCGCAAGTCAAACTGTTGTTTGTTTATTTTACCCTAACTGTCCATTTAAAAAGAAAGGTTTACTCTAGGGAAAATCAATAGCACTTGAGATTACTTTTCCTGAACATTAAGTTTTCAGAATTTGTATCTGCATAGGCACTAGCCAATCTATCTTTTTTGTATAGCCCCATAAACGAAATCAAACGGCTTCCTGAAGCTGTATTCCAAAGCCATTTGAATTTGCTTTTAGAATTCACATGGCCGTACATTTGTCAGTGTTCCAAAACTTGTGTGATCATGATTCTGTTGTTTATATATTTGTATAGGTCTTTCACTTCATTTACCTGTCTCAGCAGTTGTTGCAGTAATTACCAAGCACATTATGTAAGATATCAAGAAGCATTTAAACTGCTGATAATAATTATTCAATCTGTGAGTAAGTACACGTAGTTATCGCATTACTCATAGGATTTTAAATTATTTTCAGTAAATACATTGTGATGCTTTTTTCTGTCCAAACACTGCAATGCTCTTTCTAAGCTGAGAGATACATTGCACAGAAATGTACTGGTTATTATTAATGAACAAAAAGCAAGCAAGAATAGTGCTTAAAAAAACAGTGAACTTGCATTCAGCAGAAACATTCAAGAAGTGGTTGAAAGTTTTACAACCAGAAAAAAAATACTAAAAGCTCGCTTCCGATAAATTAACCACTATATTGACAAAGTAAATAGAACAAATAAGACACTACAGAAACGTCAACAATTACAATACCACCGCAGAAAAGAGACATATTTATGTATGTGTACTATAAGGAAGGAAACTGTTTATTTCCCTGTCTAATAGCAAAATTTCACTAGGTCATGGAACAGCTTTGTTTACAACAAATATTCTGCGCCTCATCCATCAATGATATCTTTTGCAACAGAAACTCAATATCAGTGACATTTCGATTTTTAGAAATACTAACCAATAATTACTGTAACTTTTTTGTTAGGATAATAATCAAGCATTCATAAAGAAAAATATATCTAAGGCTTAATCTGGCCATGGATTTATCAACAGAACTATTTCAACTAGTAACAACAAACCACTGACCATTGCGTCCTTGCAAACCAGCTTAGTATGGAAATGAAAATAATGGATCTCCTTGCCTTACACCTATTTGAGTAGCATGACTTATGCAAAGTCATTAAATAAAGTTGCACATGTTCACAATAATTTTGCTGCTAATAAAAAAGCAATATATGTTGTTAAGCCTAATTTGTTGATTAGAATACCTTTTGATTTAGTGTTTCACTGTCTACTATTTTGGATAGATCATAGTGTATAAATGAAAGGAAAATATCAGAAATTCATGATATTTTAATAGTTTCTAAGCTAGATCAGCTCAATATGTATTCATTTTGATTTGTATAATCTCATTTTATTACGTAAGCATTACGAATTGCCTTTTTGTAAGGTTCTTGGATGATTTCAATAAAATAGTAAATTTTGCAGAAACGACTTACATCCATTAAAGGTGTAAAATTACAGTGTTACCGGTTTCGGATTTTCATGAAATTTGGCATAGCTAAAGACATGGTTCATACAGACTGGACAAAACAAAATTCCCTGACAATTCCCTGACATTTCCCTGGCGGCAATCCAAATTTCCCTGACATATACATGGCCATCACCGAAACATGCTTTTATTCAAGCCTTTATATCTATAGAAAATAGCTCTGTTTTAAATCAATACCGATTATTCTGAGTTATGCAAAAAGATATTGTAATTAACAGCACGTAAATTGCTGTCTTGTGTTTAAAATTCAGAAATTTTGATTTTTAAACCTAAGCCACTCATATAGCGGAGAGCAGAGCATCTTTTCAGAGTTGGAAGTGGAATATCTCACTGCAAAAGCTACAACAAACTGGTTATTGTTTTCAATTTCTGCAGTCCTGCATTTATCTTATGTTTAGAATATAACTTGCAAAGATTTGAGAAATATACTTCTTAGCAAGAATATAACTTCCAATATCTTTAAATATATTACTAAACACTGCTATGCAGGTGCTGATTTCTGGCTAAGTTCTCTTATATATGTTAATCTGTTATAGGTGTTACCATGCATGATAAACAGCAAAACTGCAGTAGATGGAATTTTAGAAAATGAAATAGAAGGATGGTGTTAGTTCTTACAGTTACTAGTAATAGTTTAGCTGTATGACTTACTTGAAATTATAAGAATTCATCTACTTTCACAACATTAAACATGGACAAAATAAATATAGTGATAAGAGGCATTCAGTGTGACTATTATCTTTAACCTATTGCCCAGTTGGTTACTCTACAAACTGTGACATTCATAATCAAACTAATTTGAAGTTATCTATTATAAAGTATTTTGAAGAAGTTATGGTAATGTTCTAAACAAGCTGCTTTGTCAATTTTTGAAATGATAGGATAGAAAATAGGGCCAATACAGAACTCTCTGAAATAAACAGAAAGTCATGCAATATGTTTCATACACAACAGATTTTAAGACAAGATTTATGCTTCCTCACTTAAAAGTTCTGTGAAAAATCTAGACCCAATAAAAGATTACAACCAATCAATTTTTTAGAATTGTGTATTGTCATTTGCAACTTCTTTCGGCCAATTTATATTCTGGTTCAGACTTAAAAAAACCCCTAAATCCTGCCTCTTTTAAGATACAAAACATATAGCAGCTTTATTTGTAATAAAATTCATGTAAAAGTAATTCTCACATTCAAAGGACACTTGACAGTTCCTATATTTGTATAGTTTTGCTCTTGTTCATACTGCTATTTATACCAGCTTCTCTATTTTGATTTTAGTTTTAACCCTTATCCTGCTATTCACAAAGACCCCTAATTTTGCAAACAATGTAGATCCAAATCAGATGACTTCTGAAGAAGCCATCTGATCAGGATCTACACTATTTGACATTTAGAGTAAATAACATCAAGTAATCTGACTGGTTCAGTCAGAAATTGGTGTGGCTTAATTGAATATTTAGCAGGATAAGCATTAACTGTGATCGGATAATTTTTATTGATGATTAAATTGAATATCAACAACTCTATCACCAACTCTCCCCATGATGCTGCCAAACATTCTAAACCGGTTTTGTTAGAATTGAATGTCCCCTTCAACACTATATAGGTCGCTTTCGAGACCTTGCTGACATCTCAAGCTTTGCTGCCCGATTTAACATATAGGGTTAACTGTTTAAATGCATGGACAGCCCAACTTGCTCAACTTTTCCTAGGCAAGCTTAGACACTCTTAACGGTTTGTCAATACTCATGTGCAGTTGGTTTCTGCTCTACCTGGATGTATCATGCAGCCCAAACTATTTCTTCAGGCTCTATTAAGTGCGAGCCATTTCTTAGTCCATGGTTCAAGTGTTGCCTTTACAAAGTTTATTTGTGTTTTATTGATTTGATGTTGTGTCATGCCTTGAGCTCATATTGTATGGTCTCTTTGAGCATTTCAATCACCTCCCCTGTGGAAAACAGAATAGGTGTTTGGGCAGTTTGAAATCTCATGGATACAAATAAATGGCTGGCTATAATGACTTTTCAAGATCTTATCAGACTATGGACTATATACAAAGCTTTGTGTGAGTCATTGAAAAAAAAAAAATACAACCAAGCCAAAGCTTTAAGCCTATGCTAGCAACACTGATGGATCTTTTTCATCAATGTTTTGTGATAAAGTCAAGCTTCTGCAAACACGCACCTGAAAATTATATGAATGATAACAGTTTACTAATGCTTTTATGCTTCAAAATAACATTCATGTACCTTAAATGAAATGCAGCTGAGGAGACAAGGACGGTCAAACCCTTCAGTTTTCTTGAAGTCAGAAGCAATTCATAAGCTATTAATATAATTCTGTTTTTGTCCAAAATATTAAGAAAAAGAAAATGCCCTAATCACCTTCTGTTATTCTCTATCCATCGTGACTGGAATTATAAAATTCCCTGACAATTCCCTGACATTTTAGCAAAAATTCAATTTTCCCTGACACAACACAAAATTCCCTGACAATTCCCTGACCTTGAAAAAATTTAAATTTCCCTGACATTTCCCTGACGCGTATGAACCCTGAAAGAAGATACATATGGCAAGGTTTCCTAGCAAAATGAAATCTTGACAAAGACTGGAACATATTTATCTTAGGGATTGAATTTTGATAATTTTTTAAAATTTTAATTAAAAAATGAGATGTTTGATAATTATTTTATCAGAAAATGTAAACTTTAATTAATTTAAAAGGTTTTTTAGTATCAAAGGAATGCCTAGGGAGTTGTACATTCAATCCAGTTCACAGATCTTGAAACTAAATAAAACATAAGATTTAAGACGCACTTATTTAGAGACAGACACCAGCTCATGGGGGGAGTCAGTTAGAGTGGCCTCTTGAGTCCTACTTTGATTTCTAAAATTTATTTAAGACATTTTTATAGGTTGTATATGCTGAGTTATTAATATACAAAGTTTAAAGAAAAAACATGCATGGGCACAAATGAAAGACCCCCTTTAACATTGAAAATTTCTAAGTCTGTGAGCTTGACTTTGAGGGCATAGGCGAGGGTATTGTTGAATAAAACTTTGGACCAATATCTATCATCATACCAAATATGTTCCAAATCCATCCAACTTCGAGTTCTACCTGATACAAATATCATAACCTGAGTCTAACAGGACAATGTTTGGAAGGACATACACACACACACAGTATGCACACACGCACATATGGAAAACCGAAAAACTATATATGATGCCGATGGTGGGGGCATGATAATCAATGTCTACCCTAAAAATTTCTGTGTTGCTTTAAGGATTAATCTTACCTTCTGACATTTCTTCCAACTCTAATATTCTTGGAGCTCCAGGTTGATCTAACTCCTATATAATCAAGAAAAAAAAATCAATTTTATTCTACAAACAACTGGCCGATAATGATTTGGCAAAGAGGCTTGAATTTACCTAGCTTTTGTGAAAATATATCAAGAGGATCTAACATGAGAGGTCATTTATATGAAATTCATGTAACGAGACTTTGGAGTGTTTTATGAATTTCACATGAAATGACCATAAGTTTAAGATTCTGTTTATCAAATAACGGGTTTAAATCAGATTTTATTGCTGAAAAAGTTAAAAAGAATTTCGACAGAAAACCCACTATATAACCGCAACTTTATATGATAAATCCATATTAAAACAAATACATGAGAACTTTGACTCAAAACCAATAGCTCATTTACCATAGCTGGCTTGAACTCGTTCTTGACTCTCTGCAGATTTTTCTGACAGCTCTAGATAACCAATAATTTGAGGATAATTTAGTTTTTTTTGTTGTTGTTTTTTTTTCTTATTTTGTCTTGAAAAGGTAAGTTGTGTGCCCTCATTAGAAATGCCTCATTTAGGAAAAGACAGGTATTCTCAAGTCAAACGACAGTTAAGTCATATAAAAGAAATGAAGTATAGCTGAAAAATGTTCCTGCAAACCTGGCCTGCTTGGGTGAAAGTCCAATGTCCTAACCACAGCAAAATGGTCCACTCCTTGACGCAGTTGTCAGAAACTGGTTATAAAACTATCAGATATGCATAATCTACCAAGGTAGATAACTTACGAGTCAAAGTTGTGGGTGGTACCACAAGTGACACATATATAAATGATGAACATGTTGCATATGTGCTTTAAAGGGCTTTATGTATGGTTACCACAAACCAAAGTGTTGGCAGACTTGTAAAAACCAGAGTAAATATTTAACCCTTATCATGCTGAACACGACAACCCCTACCTTTGCAAACGGTGTAGATTATGATCAGATGGCTTAGAAGCCATCTGATCGGGATCAACACTGTTTGTCATGCAGTTTGTGAGCTGAACAAAAATACATTTTATCAATTACTTTCGAAATCTTACCTGATATATGTAGATATGTTTGAAGTCATTTGGATTCTTTGACTTGTCCTGTTAAAAACACATAAAAAAACAGCTTTTATGGCATTTATATCATAATAGCAATTACAGTAAAACATCGGTAACTAAAATATCTTTGTGACCAGGAAAATTTTATTGTGACAGGGGTAGTCCAAACTACAGTCAACCTTCTTTATACCAACATGAAATATAACAACAAAACGCGTTATAATGACAATTTCATTGGGATCGAAACCTTTGTCCAAGACAAGAGGGCCATGATGGCCCTGGATCGCTCACCTGATCCATAGAGTAACAAGTGGGCCCTGGGGAGGGCCATTATTGACCCCAAGGTTATAATGTGTATAATGTTGAGGGAGGTCTAAAAGGTGAAGCTTCATACCAAATATCAATAAAGGCTTGATTGTCCACTAGATGAAGCTCCATACCAAATATCAAAGACATGGGTCTTGCAGTTTCAGAGAAGAAGATTTTTAAAGATTTTCCTATATAAGTCTATGTAAAACCAAAGGGTCTTGGGGTGGGGGCATTTTGGGCCCAAGGGCTATAATTTGAACAATCTTGATAGAGGTCCACTAGATGAAATTTCACACCAAATATCGAAGACCTAGGCCTTGTGGTTTCACAGAAGAAAATTTTCCCTATATAAGTCTATGTAAAACCAAAGGGCCCCGAGGCAGGGGCATTTTTGGCCTCAGGGCTATAATTTGAACAATCTTGGTAAAGGTCCACTAGCTGAAGCTCCATACCAAATATCAAACACCTAGGCCTTGTGGTTTCAGAGAAGAAGATTTTTCAAGATTTTCCCTTTATAAGTCTATGTAAAACCAAAGGGCCCCGGAGGGGGTGGGTGGGGGGGGGGGGGGGGCATTTTGGTCCCAGGGCTATAATTTGAACAATCTTGGTAGAGGTCCACCAGATGAAGCTTCATACCAAATATCAAAGACCTTGGCCTTGCAGTTTCAGAGAAGATGTTTAAAGATTTTCCCTACATAGCCCGGGGCGGGGGCATTTTTGGCCCCAGCACTATAATTTGAACAATCTTGGTAGGGGTCCACTAGATGAAGCTTCATACCAAATAGAAAAGACCTGGGCCTTGCAGTTTCAGAGAAGAAGATTTTTAAAGATTTTCCCTGTATAAGCCCATGTAAAACCAAAGGGCCCTGGGGCGGGGGCATTTTTGGCCCAAGCAAAATAATTTGAACAATCTTGGTAGGGGTCCACTAGATGAAGCTTCATAGCAAATATCAAAGACCTCGGCCTTGCGGTTTCAGAGAAGGAGATTTTTACAGATTTTCCCTATATAAGCCCAAGTAAAACCAAAGGGCCCCGGGGCGGTGGCATTTTTGGCCCCAGGGCTATAATTTGAACAATCTTGGTAGAGATCCACTAGGTGAAGCTTCACACAAAATATCAAAGACCTGGGCCTTGCGGTTTCAGAGAAGAAGATTTTTAAAGATTTTCCCTATATAAGCCTATGTAAATCCATAGGCCTCTGGGGCGGGGGCATTTTTGGCCCCAGGGCTATAATTTGAACAATCTTGAAAGAGGTCCATTAGATGAAGCTTCATACCAAATATCCAAGATCTGGGCCTTGCGGTTCCAGAGAAGAAGATTTTTAAAGATTTTCCCTATATAAGCCTATGTAAAACCAAAGGCCCCTGGGGCGGGGGTGGTTTTGACCCTAGGGCTATAATTTGAACAATCTTGAAAGGGGTCCACTGGATGAAGCTTCACACCAAATATCCAAGATCTGGGTCTTGCGGTTCCAGAGAAGAAGATTTTTAAAGATTTTCCCTATATAAGCCAATGTAAAACCAAAGGCCCCCGGGGCGGGGGCATTTCTGGCCCCAGGGCTATAATTTGAACAATCTTGGTAGGGGTCCACTAGGTGAAGCTTCACATCAAATATCAAAGACCTGGGCCTTGCGGTTTCAGAGAAGAAGATTTTTAAAGATTTTCCCTATATAAGCCTATGTAAAACCAAAGGACCCCGGGGCGGGGACAATTTTCGACCCAGGACTATAATTTGAACAATCTTGGTAGAGGTCCACTAGATGAAGCTTCATACCAAATATCGAAGACCTGGGCCTTGCGGTTTCAGAGAAGAAGATTTTTAAAGTTTTCATTTAAAAAATCTATTTTTAGCTCCTGTGACCTAGATGTGCAACAGACTGGAACCATTTGAACAACTTTGAAAGGGGACCACCTAAGGATCATTCCTGTGAAGTTTGGTCAAAATCCGATCAGTGGTTTAGGAGGAGATGTTGTTTGAAGAAAAGTTTACGCACACACGCACGCACGCACGCACGCACACACGCACACACGCACGACGGACGACGGACAAAAAGTGATCACAAAAGCTCACCTCGTCACTACGTGACAGGTGAGCTAATAAAACAGATATATGGAAATATGCATTTTCTTAATCCTTCAAGAAATCTTGGAGTACTTCTGAAACATGCCTATTCAAGTATATTGAACATTTTACCACCGAAAAATGAAAATTTTCAGATAAAACAATCTGATATTTTTTCATATGTCTGCTCAAAACATAGATTGTGGGAACTCAACTGCTTCTGTGAGGTAGCTGTAACGAGTACCAACAATCTATGTTTTTGAGCAGAAATAAGAAGAAAAATGTATACCCCTGTACATTAAAGTGGGGTTCAAGGAGGTCAAACTTATATGGGCATATTTTCCTGATGAAATATTTATGATTCTTTATCGCAGTAAATTCTTTATAATGGTGAAAGTAGGGGGACAAATACTGTTGATGTAACTAGAGTTCTCTCTGTATTGAGGTTTGATCATAGCACCAGACTGATAAAGTATTATTATAAACCGACAGATGACAAAGCAGACAACAAATGTTGTGATTGGCATTTTATGGGTTAATTAATATTTCCCTCCCTCTATGCAAGTTTGTACCAAGTATTATTAAAGAAGATCTAACAGTTCTTGAGAAATGGGCTTGAACATTAGGGCTGACGCCAGGTCAGATATACTATTCTCAAAGTCAGTGAACCCAAAAATATTCTTCAAGATGTAATATAATGGATTCTTGCATTAAACTTTCTCTCCCTGGATGCAAGTTTGTACCAAATATCATTAACCCTTTGCATACTAGTGGAATTTTCCATTGCTATATGTTGAACAAGTCCATTTGTCATATAAGGGGGCCAGGCCTATTTTTTCGATATTATTCTATTTTTGACAGAAAATTCTGCTAGCAAATAGTGCAGCCCCTGATAAGCTGATCTGGACCCACACTGTTTGCCAAGGTATCCCTTTAGGGGTTTCCCGCATGCAATGGGTCAAAGAAGCTCTTACAGTTCTTAACCCTTGTTCTGCTGAGCCCGGATATGCCTTTTCTTTGAAACAATGTAGATCCAGATCAGATATCTGATCAGGATCTACATTGTTTGTCATTCAGATTGTGAATTTGTTGTAATAATTTGCTACAGGTAATCTGATTGGTTGATAATCGTTAGTGGGTGTGGCATATATGAATATTCAGCAGGACAAGGGTTAAGAAATAGACCTGAACATTAGGGTTGATGCTAGGTTTAATGCAATATTTCTTGTCCCCTTTTAAGAGATGCTTCACTTTGATACTATATGGTGAAAAATAGTATACTTACCGTAATGATCCTAAGTATTGGGACAAATAGGCCTGAGCAAATAGTGCAGACCCAGATCAGACTGCTCCTGAAGGAGCATAGTCTGATCAGGTTCTGCACTGTTTGCCATTCCGTCTGCACCTTGGGGACTTCTTGCTGGATCATGAAACAAATTTGTCACCATTTTAGGAGAATTACAGCAAGTCCTTAAGGTGTCCTAATTTTTAGGATTTTACAGTATTCTCCATGATAAGTATGACTACTTACAGTACCAAAGAAGACAATTCCAACCAAATCTTTGTCACTGCTGATAATCTTGTTCTGTAAAGTTGTCTTACAACACTGAAACAGAAATCAAAATACTGATAACCATATTGACTGGAGTATTCAGACAGACAGGCCTGAGCTAACAGTGAAGACCCAGCTAAGATGCCCCAGAATATGACATCTCATCAGGGTCCACACTGTTTGCTACACCTCCAGCTATTTTGAGTGACAACATAATGCAGTAAATTGTACTTGTTAAAATTTTAGAACAAGTCTGGGTAGTAGTAGAGGTGTCTGAATATTTAGTACAAATATGGGTATACATCTATGCTCATACTTTTGTACAAAACATTATTTGAAAGTCCTTTTGCCACCGACAGAAACTTTAAGTCACGATAGGGACTTGAAGAGCTCCAAACAGTGTTTTTAGCTCCAGTTAAGGAGGAGCGAGCATAATTCAGGAATTATTTTCTTATCTTGTTTGAAATATGAGGGCAAGTCACCAAGTAACCAGCCTATCCAATTTCCAATTGACCGAGACAACCGAGATTTTCATGCCTTGTTTCAATAAATGGGTTAGACATGAGGGCAAAATTGCACCCTTATCGTGTCATTCACTCATAAGATACTGAACATCAAACATGGCCAGCGATGCAAAAGCAAGCTTTTCATTAAAAGAGGAGTACCATGCTGTAATTCGTTACTTATATTTGAAAGGGAAAACAGGTCAGGAAATACATTGCAAGTTGACCAATGTTTATGGATCTTCTGCACCATCGTATGCCCAAGTTAAATTCTGGGTTTGGGAAATATGAAATGTGGCGGAACGTCTTTAGAAGACGAAACCAGTCTGCACTCCCATTAGATACCACCAATGAAGAAATGTGTAACAGAGTACGGGATCTGGTGTACTCTGATAGGCTAATTAAGGTGGAAGAAATAGCGAATGCATTTCACATGGTAGCGTTTCAACAATTTTACATGATCGCTTGGGTATGGGCAAGCTAACAGCCCATTGGGGTACCAAAATCCCTTAGCGACAAGCAAATGGCAACCAGAGCATCAGTATGCAGCGCCTTGTTGAAGCGGTTTTGGTCAAAGGAAGATGATTTTTCTTTCATGTCTGGTGACCGTAGATTAGATTTGGGTCTAATATTATGAGCTAGAGAATAAAACTCAAAGTCGCAAGTGGGTAGGGCCGCGGTCTCCAAGGCCAAAGAAGTTCAAAACGCAACCCTCTGCTGGCAAGGTGATGGCAACTGTATTTTTGGACGTACAAGGCATTATCATGTTGGACTTTCTAGCAAAGTAAAGTACAATAACAGGTGCGTATTATGCAAATTTGCTCTACCAACTGAGAACTGCATACATGTGATATATCTCAGATCATATCGGAAGCTCCTGGAAATGGAGCTGATCTCCTGGGCTCACAGAAAGGATGCAAAAACTCCTGGAAGCTGATTTTTTTTTAGGCATTTTTTTCTGAATCGTACATTTTTTGGTATATATGTACTGACTTAAATCAGATTACCTTCACAGCAGAGTGCTATTATCGGCTCTGGCAATTAACAGTATTCACTGATAAGTCGAACTGAAGTGTGAAAGTGACTCAGGCATTAATAGGAACAGTAATTTTATGAAGGTATGTGATGACTGGCATCTATTTTACGTATATGCCCCACCCAATAAGTTACAGAATTTGGGTACCTAATTGTCCTTACTCTAGTTTGTTTAACAAGATATTTTGTTATAAATAAAATAAATATTTTTTGGACAGTCTGAAGAAAAAAATATTGAAATTTAGCTTCAGAATAAAGTCGCAAGATGCACTGAAATGAGTGTCTTCCTTTAGGTCTGTCACTACGTTTTTATTAAGGTAGCAGTTACCAAAATTTTCAGAATCAGTGCCACTAATGTTTATTAAGGTAGCATTGACCAAAAAAAAAATTTTTTTTGTCTTGTATGAACCTGAATGAATGTAAGGAGGCCCAGATGCTTGAAAAATGTTGCCACCTGTTTTTTGTTTTTCTTTCTTTGGAGTAAAAAAAAAAAAAGATAACAGGTTTTGCTTTTTGACAGAATTATTACTGCAGTCCCTGCCATATACTTTTCTGTATAAACACCCAACCATTTACGGGTCCTTAAATTTTTATTGGATCCCAGTCATTTGAGACTTTGTGGCTCAGTTGGCCCATGGGCAGGTACATGTAAAGGTTTATCCCCTTGTTATTCCAGTCTACTGTCTTGCACAGGTCTGCTTGTTTGTTTGTTTGCTACTGTAAGAGACAAATAGATAAAGTAGAAGTAAAACAAAGATCAGGAATTGATACAATTAACTTACTCCATCCATAAAAGACACCAAAGGGAAAGAAATACAAACATTAAGCGACCAGACCATAATGGAAACCTAAACAAAGGAAGGCCATATGGACAGTTACTTTCCCACAAAATGGCCATATGGCCATCCAAAATTAAAAGACACAAGTGATACACACAGTAAGTAACAAACAACAACATAAATAAATCGCCACAGAAGAGCCGCCTTGGAACGGTCAGTGGAAGATTTCCACTGGGGGGCTTAAATCGATTTTACGTGGCCACAATCCTCGCCCTTACTTCCGTCGCGATTTAGACAAATAATTTGTTCAGTCCGCATGAAGGCCTCCTAAAATTGAAATGAACTGTACTTTTATTCATAGATTATTTTGAATTTTCTTTACTAATTTACTGAAAAAACTTCGAAATGATGTCTCAAACTTGTCGTCTGACAGTCTCCAGGAAATGAAAACCAAATCTCCAGCAAGGTCATTGAAAGGTTATCACATGTATGGAACTGCAATCCGTAAAAAATGTCAAAGTAAACTCTCCGAAGGGACTCTGTTCCAACAGGACAATGCAACAGTCCACACTTGTAAAATTGCAATGGATGCTGTTGAGCAGAATGGATACGAGCTAATACCGCACCCCGCTTATTCTCTGGACATAGCCCCTAGTGACTATTCCTGTTCCCAAACTTGAAAAAGGATATCCGTGGACGTTATTTCCGGTCCAGCAAAGAAGTTGTGGCGGCAGTTGAGAAGTGGGTCAGACAAGGACCCTGGCTGCTTCAGTTCTAGACTGATGGCACTGGGACAGAGTTGGTCCAAGTGTATCACCCTAGAGGGCAATTACATTGAAAAAGAAGGGATCGATCTCACCCAAAAATAAGTTAGGCTGGTTTTTTTATTGACTCGCCCTTGTATATGCCATGGGGACTTGCTAGAATTGCCTCATCAAGGTGATTCTGACAAATTTGTTTGTGTTGAGGTTTTTGTTTGTTTGTTTGATTTGATGTTTAATGTCCCCTTAAACACTATATATGTTTACTTCCCTATCAACACAATTTAGGTCATTTTGAAGAAGTTGCTTCCGATTTTGTTTGACTTTTATTCAACAATGAGATCTCAAGCCCTACAACCCTAAGATATAGCAAGGGCTTAAGTCTGACTTTTGTAATTTTACTGGACAGGCTTAGACCTAACCGGCATATCAAAACATTATCATTGCTACTCCTTGTCTTGAGGTGTGGTATTATCTGTTCATTCTGTCTGCAAACCAGTCTAATTGTTAATTTGATTGGGCGAGTGTAAATTGGCTAGATGTTGACAATCCCCTATTTGCTCACATCAAGATAAATTTTTGGCCAATCAAAGATAACCATGTGTTGCAAAAATGGCTTCCTATCAGTTTTTGACATCTTTAGGTATATGATCCCGATGAACATGCTTTGCTTACAAGTCAACTTACTGTGAAACCCAAGGGTTCCACTCAATGTAGGGCAGATGTTAAGCAGCAACCTATTAGTCAACTAATCATTTCAAAGGTTTATGGTAATGACCCTCTTGTGGCAGACAGTTTTCCCTGGAAAATTATGATTTCATTAGTTTGCCTCCCATGGCAGTACTGACTACTGAGGCTGAATTTCAAAGACAGTATGCAGTACGGTCCTGTGGAATGGGTCACCCTAATAAAAAGGGGCAAGGATCTAATGGTTGGGTAAAAGGGGATTCTGTTTTGTTGCCTGGGGTCATGCCAGGTATTTGACCTTATTTTTCCTAAACATGTGCTTGTGAAACATTTCATTTTATTTCTATTTTAAAGTTTTATCCTTGGACTGACACTTACTCATACTGTTGAATGGCTTCAAGATATACAAGGTTCCATCATTTAATCTAGCTGACAGCTTAGCTTAACTGTAATATTTTCACTTTGAATTTGAAACTTTCTAAAGTTAGAAGGCCAGCTGTCATCATTGTTTTTGCTTGTAACTGCCAGGATGTAGATTGTTGTACTTGTTGCTTGGAGACTGTGCTAAAAATAACTCTATCAGCTTCTTCTGGATGTAAATCAATACTGAAATCACCTGTAGACCTCAAACTTTGATGTTCAAACTTATATTTCAAACTTAATTCTGAACCAATTTTTGTGCCTTTTGGAGGTAAATGAAGGTTAATTATCATAGATTTTATTTGTTTTAAAGATGGAACATACTTCATTCAGAAAAGCAATGTTTTATTAACTTAAAATGTATAGGGGTGACTTTCCAAGCCTCCATTTTGTTTTCTCCCTCATAAAGTTTGAGTGTGGGATTTGTGGGAGAAGTTAACTTATGTGGGAAAAGAGGGAGATGGGGGAGTGGGGGACTGTGGGACTATATAAAGAATCCCACAGAGTTCTCTGGGACTTCGACCATTTTGATTTCTTTGGGTTAGGTTGGTTTTTAAGGTGTGTTAGAATTTTTGGGTTATTCTTAAAGGAAAAAAGTTTTTAATTTCAATACTAGTTTAAGGCTTTGGGGAAAACATTTTAAATCAGTTCAGCTTAATTCTAAGGCATTTAGGATAATTTTTGGTGGAATAGATATTTTTTTTTCTGGTTTATTTCTCTTGTAATTTGAGATATACAAATATATCTATGTATGCAAGCTCTGGAGGTTTAACGGTGAAGGCATAAAGAGAGAGTCCACATTTGCAAAGAAACTGTGAATCAAATTACTGTTGTATGTAACAAGTTGTACTTTGCCTGCTTGGAAGCATTGTTCTTTCTTTTATCAGAGCCACACAGTAGCACCCTAAAGATGCATTTCTCAACCATATAAATCAGAATTACATTCCTTACTCTATTTTTGATATCCAGTTAAGTTTCAAATAAATAAAAACACAGCATTGTTGAAGTTTATTTGAATCTTTGTGATCTTTTCTTACCCTAACACTTAAAGAATAAGCTTATATTAAGTTAATGACCTTAATCTTTCTTTGGTTGGCGAAGTCCTGTTTAGTTCCCATGTAGCTGTACATGAGGGGCTTTTAGTGTGATCACTGTCCGTAGTCCGTCGTCCGTCCATTGCCGTTTATTTGAGAACAAATATAGACAGCAGCCAGTTTGGTGGAGCTAGGGTAAAAGGAGCATCCATCATACAGGCTGTTGACATAATATCACTGTCCACGATTAGTCTGCTGTTGACTGTTACCACGCTACCAATAACAAACAGTCATCAGTCATTCTGGTGGTCGACAGTCAGAGGTGAGTCTACCGTCGAGAATCAGTCGAGAACTGAACGTCATAAAATCAGAAGTCCTTCTTAGACCTTCGGCACGTTACATTTTTGGTGGCACAGCGGTGGGATTGTAGCGTTTTTCTACGGTCCAGAGATACGAATCTGACGTCTTAAAGTAAACAGACACGGTGTAGAACCATAGTTGAGTTCATCATGGGTAGAAGAAAACAAAACAGAAAACAAAATATTGACCAAATAGCATCAGGGACATCCTTGATTGAGGGTGATATTTCAGGGTCAGAATCTGAGACCTCTTTAGTACGTGGTGTGCGCAGTGAAACTTTGACTACTGCCTCTGCCGAGGTCCTACCAAGTAGTTCCTTGCATGCAAGTAAACAGGACACACATTTGGGTGAGGGGAGCCATTCTAATGGGACTGACACTATTAGCCCAACTTCTAATAACAGCAACCAAGATCATAGCCTTCAGTCACAGAACACAGGGTCAGGAGATGAGCAGTTGAGCTCCTTTAACATGAACAGTCCTGACAGTGCTGCTCAAATGAGTATTCTTCTGCAAACTTTGATCAAACAGCAAAATGAAGCCAACACTAAGGCCATGAAAGAATGCATGTCAGGTACCATGAATACACTGAGAGAAACATGCGAGGCAGTGAAGGAATGTGTTGTATCAGTGACAAGCACAACACAAAATAACTTTCAACAAATACTGTCTGAGCTGAGAGAAATGAGGAATGAGAGAACATTCCATTCAACTTCAAAAATAAGCTATACTGGGTCACAAAACCAGCGTCCAATTACAAGTGTTTCCCAACAGCATGTTTCCAGACAGCCTCATGAAGTACTGGTGACAAATGCAGGAACTACCATTCACAGCCCTATGCATAATCAAGTAGCAGTTACTTCCCTTGTTCAATCACAGCCCTGCATGGCTACCCATAGCAGACTACCCACAATAAGCACATCTCACCCTACAAATGGGACTCAAAGCACTGATTCATCAACAGGTACTAACAGCCCACAAAATAGCGCAATACGGTTAAATGTCACTGATGCCCAGCCATTTCTAGCCCCAAGTTTAACCAGTATGACAGATAAGCTGACTTCTGAGATAAACAATGTAAGCGGAGCCAGTTGCGCTAAGCATCAAAGTGTGCGATTACCAGCATTTTCAGGAAATTCAAATGACAGCTGGAAAGTATGGCATGCACGCTTCACCACCATTGCTAATCTCAATAAATGGGACGAGACTACACGTCTGAGTGAGCTTATGCAAAGGCTGCAGGGAACTGCAGCTGACTTTGTGTTTGATGAAATCCCCACTGAGATGCTGACTAATTATGAGTGTCTCCTTAATGAGCTGGACTCAAGATTTAAGTCTGTCGAGACAAACAGAACATTCAAAGTCCAGTTCGGTAAGAGAATTCAAAGGTTTGAGGAAACTGTTGAAGATTACGCCGCAGAATTGAAACGGCTCTATGATAAAGCTTATCCCGGTAGAAATCCTGAAATGCGGCGGCAACTCCTCTTACAGCAATTTCTAAATGGGCTTAGAGATAAAGCCGCCAAATTTGCAGTAGAATACTATAAAGAGCCCAACTCTATAGAAGAAGCAATTCATCATGTGGTAACATACCTGGAAGCCCAACAGGGTCCTAAGGCAAATGACTGGGGTCGACCTGATCCTCACTCTAGGTCCGTCAGATTTGAGGATGAGGCTGGCAATGAGGGTGATTATGATAGTGATGATGATTATGATATATCCCGGGCCCGCTCAGTATCTCCCTTCCAGAAGCGAAGAAGTAGGTCAACCTTAAGAAAAATCAAGACCACACCCAAAGGGTATAAAGATCAGAGTCCCGGTGGGGTGAATACAAATGACAAAGATATTTTACAGAAAATTCTCTCATTAATGGAGAACTCCAATAAAGAGCTACAGATAGCCCCATCAACCCAGTCTCAACATAAGGAAGTTCAAGGACACAAACTTTGTAACCAGAATTCTGACCCCAACAACAGAGGTCAAGGTTATGACCCAACCCAGGGTCAACACACAAGCAATACGAATCAGGGTCAAGGTAAGAACCAAGGTCAAGGTCGTTATGCCAATTTTCAATGCTTTTATTGTTCTCAGTGGGGGCATATAAAGGTAAACTGTCCAGTACTGAAGGCGGAGTATAACAAGGGTAGCCTAAGTAAACAGAACAGAAATCAGAGGTCGGCACCGGCTGGTACGCATTATTCATCACAGAGCCATGTCAACAATATTGATTTAAACTAGCAAGGACCGGTTTGTTTGGCCGACAGGCGGTCCCTGAAAATAAAGGCCAACCCCAATTGTTTTTGAATGAAAAATTAAACCATGAAACCATGTTGACCCAAGTTTCTAATTTGGTTAATATGAGAAATGCCAAGAAATTGGCACAAGAAGGGGCCCAACAAATTGAGCAAGACTGCTGCTCCTCTAAAGTTCCCTTGTTTAATGGCAAGAAGAGCACAGATGAAACAATTACAGATTCTGCACTCCAGGTCACCCCAGAACAGGTTTCAGCAACAGCCTCCCCAAAAGACCAAACAGTTCTTACATCACCTGGGGCCTCTACAGAACTTCAGGCCGCCTTTGAAGGGAGCAAAACTGACCAGAAAACCTCCGAATTAAGATCCAAAGAGGCTTCATCAACTGAAGGGTTATCTGACCTTAAGAACTGCTCTGAACCCCCAGTTTTAACAACAGACAAAAAGTGTGAGGGCTCTTCATTAAAACGAATAGTGCGCAGTGATGGGTTCTACTTGGAGGCCTTTTTGGAGGGCAGAAAAGTTGTTTTTACCATAGATACAGGGGCGACTAAAACTGTTATATCCAAAACAGTTTATCAATCAATTCCGCAGTCAAACAGGCCTGTATTATCTAAAACCATGGGTCTTACAGAGGCCTCAGGCCAGCCTCTCTCACAATTAGGAACCGCAGAATTCACTATTGAGTTAGCTGGTCTCCAGTTCAAGGCAGACATTGTAGTGGCGAATATTGAAGACGAGGGTTTATTTGGGCATGACCTTTTAAGCATGGGTGGGGCTCATTTACTGTATGATGAATGTGCTTTACTGTTTATGGGCATGCATATACCATGCATTAGAGTGGGCTCTGCTCGCAAGATTCGTAGAATCACTGCTGCAGACCGATTTGTTATCCCTGGCAACAGTGAGAAGATAATAGAAGTTTTCATCAGCAGGCTAGAGGGGGATGACCAGCAGGAAACTCCTGTTCTCTTAGAACCAGGTCCAGAGTTTCAAGACCGGTACTGTCTTTTAATGGCATCCAGCCTTACAGACCTTAACTCAAGAGTCACCCATAAAGTGAGATTGCTCAATCCCAACATATATGACATCTCAATAAACCAAGACACGGCCATTGGAACTGCGGAGGATGTGATGGAAATCACCACAGTATTTGAGGAAAATGCACTTTCACACCTAGCACTCCAAAACACGCCAACAAACCAGGCATCTGAAAATGGCACTTCAAACCAGGCATCCCAAAACATACCAACACACCATGCATCCGAAAATGACAATTCACACCTAGCATCCCAAAATATTCTAACACACCGGGCATCTGAAAACAACAATGCAGCACCCCAATACATATCCACCTACCCAACATTCAGAAATGTCAATTCATACCCTGCAACCCAATACATCACCACACACTGTGCATCTCAAGCTGCAATTTCACCACCCACAATTTCATGCAAAACCACACATACTCCATCCGAAAACTGTCGTGCGGGATTGAGAAGGGTTGCTGAAGAACCAGTGCCTGAGCACCTTCAAGAACTTTATCGGACTGCCTGTATGGACAGAACAGAGGCTGAGAAGGCCAGGATAGCTCAGACTTTGAACAAGTTCCAAGAAACATTTTCAAAAAATGAGTTTGACCTTGGCCTCACACATTTAATAGAGTACACAATAGACGTAGGTGACCATCCTCCAATAAAACAGGCTCCTCGCAGAGTCCCTGTTGCTTTTGCAGCCGAGGAAGAGAATGTCTTAAAACAACTTGAGGAACAAGGGATCATTAGGAAGAGTACCTCACCCTGGGCTAGCCCAATATGTCTTGTACGCATGCGGTCGGGAAAAATTAGACCATGTGTAGACTATAGGAGGCTCAATATGATTTGTAAGAAAGATGCGCAGCCACTGCCAAGGGTTAATGACTGTTTGGATGCCATCGCAGGTGCTAAATTCTTGTCAAGTTTCGATCTTACGTCCGGCTTCCACCAGGTTCCAATAAGAGACCTGGATGTACCCAAAAGTGCATTCTGCACCAAATTTGGCTTATACGAATATTTAACTATGCCCATGGGAATGTCAAATAGTCCGGCGTGCTTTCAAAGGCTTATGGAATTAGCTTTGACGGGCCTTCAGTGGCACACTTGCCTCATATATGTTGATGATGTGCTGGTTTACGGGGCAACTTTTGATGAGCACATGCAAAGAGTCGAGGAGGTGTTGACGCAAATGAAAGAAGCTGGCTTAAAACTAAAGCCAGAAAAATGTCGGCTGTTGCAAACACAAGTAAACTTTTTAGGACATATTGTCTCTGCCAAGGGAGTTCTTCCGAATCCAGAAAACCTAGCAAAGGTGAAAGCATGGCCTATTCCTAAAACTCCCACACATGTTAGGCAAATACTCGGCCTTGGTAGTTATTATCGTCGTTTCATTAAGGGTTACAGTGACCTGGTTAGACCACTGACACAATTAACACATAAGAATCAGCCTTTTCTTTGGACTGACCAATGCCAGAAGTCCTTTGAAGCTTTAAAAGCAAAACTAACCAGCTCGGATATAATGGCCTACCCAATTAACAATGGTGGCTTATTTATTTTAGATACGGATGCCAGTGATACTCAGGTTGCTGGTATCCTTAGCCAGATCCAAGACGGGAAGGAGAGAGTCATTAGCTATGGAAGCAGGACTCTCAATAAAGCAGAAAGGAATTACTGTATAACTGATAAAGAGCTACTTGCTATCAGGTATTTCACTGAATACTACAGACAGTATCTGCTTGGGAGAAAATTTTTAGTACGCAGTGACCACCAAGCTTTAACCTACCTTTTCCGGCTAAAAGAACCAAAAGGCCGTATAGCCAGATGGATTGAGATACTCTCTGCGTATGATTTCAGCATTGAATTCCGCAATGGAAAAAAGCACAATAATGTTGATTGCCTTTCACGTTGTCCGAATCCCTGGGACTGTGACTGCTCAGAAGTGGATAATCTCGAATCATTAAAGTGCAGACCATGTGCAAAGTGCACCAAGCGATACAAAGAGATGCAAGGTGATACTCGCATAATGACTAATCAGGCCTCTGAACAGCACACAGAACAAGCTGAGAGTGTCCGAGCAGTCAACACTAGATCACAGACTGGGGGATACATTGACCAGATTCTCCCAGGTCCTTCAAAGACCACTAGCACCTCTTTAAATCAATGGCTATCTGATCAAGATTTGGCCAGAGTGCACAGATTGCAATCAGCGGATGCTGAACTCGCACCTATTATGAATGCCATAGTCAAGGGTGAAAGACCTCCCCACTCTGAAGTGGTAGCGCTGAGCTCAGCCACCCGGCACTATTGGAGCATATGGGATTCTCTGACTTTGCGAAATGGATGCTTATACAAGTTGTTCTACCGCAAAGATGCCACTGGTTGCCATTTGCAATTTATTGTCCCCAAAGTGCTTAAAAAGGAAATCTTGGCACAAGTTCACAATTCCCTAATATCAGGACATTTAGGTCAAAAGAAGACCCTTGGCAAACTATTACAAAGGTTTTACTGGTACAATGTTAGGGAGGATGTTCATATGTGGATAGTAAAGTGTGATGTATGTGCCTCCATAAAGCCACCACAACGTAAATCCCGTGCACCTATGGAAAGGATGCTGGTTGGTGCTCCACTAGATAGAATTTCTACTGACCTTTTGGGACCATTGCCCCTTACCCCACGTGGCAATCGGTATATTTTGTTAGCCACTGACCACTTCACAAAGTGGGTGGAGATCATGGCGGTGCCAGATCAGACCGCCAAAACTTGTGCCAACAAACTATTAAATGAGGTTATAGCACGATATGGCTGCCCCCTTACTCTACACTCAGACCAAGGAAAATGCTATGAAAGTTCTATTATGGCGGAGTTGTGTAAACTTTTTGAAATCAAGAAAACAAGGACCTCACCAAGAAACCCCAGATGCAACGGCCAAGCTGAGCGATTCAACCGTAGTCTCTTACGAATGATAAAATCCTATCTTCAAGGAGAGCAGGAAAACTGGGATTTAAACCTTGGCTGCTTAGCTTTTGCCTACAGATCCACCCCACAGGAGTCCACTGGACTCTCACCTTTTCTGCTAATGATGGGAAGAGAAGCCCGTATTCCTGCTGAACTAATGTATGGGGGTCAGTGTAATGAAAGCTGTGAAGTACAGAACTATGGAGAGTATGTTGAGCGGCTCCGAACCCGAATGCAGCATGCACATGAAGTGGCCCGGAAACACCTGGCTGTTAGTGCCAAAAGGCAAGGAGAAATATATGATTCTAAGCTTTCTGTGAATCACTACAATGTTGGTGATTTTGTCTGGGTTGAAATAGAGGCTAGCAAACCTGGAATTTCTCCAAAATTACGGGCCTTGTACAGGGGTCCCTGCATAATAACACAGAAGTACAATGACCTTGACTTTAAAGTTCAGCTTTCACAGTCTGGGCTACAACAAGTACTGCATCACAACAAATTAAAACCATACAAAGGGGAAAATGTCCCGGAGTGGGCCAAGATAGTCAAGGCCACCCTGGAATCACAGAAACGGAACTAAATGGCCATATCTTCAAGATGGATTTTTTTTCTCAGTAGTTTAAAGATTAAGTGATTGTAAATTGTGTTTGATTTTTTTTTCCACGCTGGAGTCAGATGATTTTCTTATTACAGTCGGAACCTGTGGTCTGATGGGAGAAAATCAGACGACAGATGAGATGTTTTTTTTTTATTACAGCCAAAACCTGTGGTCTGATGGGAGATCAGAAGACAGAAGATATTTTATTACAGTTTAAGCCTGTGGTCTGATGGGAGAACATCAGAAGACAGAAGATGGTTTTTATTACAGTTTGTGTCTGTGGTCTGATGGGAGAACATCAGAAGACAGAAGATGATTTTTATTACAGTTTGAGTCTGTGGTCTGATGGGAGATCAGAAGACAGAAGATATTTTATTACAGTTTAAGCCTGTGGCCTGATGGGAGAACATCAGAAGATAGAAGATGGTTTTTATTACAGTTTGTGTCTGTGGTCTGATGGGAGAACATCAGAAGACAGAAGATGATTTTTAGTACAGTTTGAGTCTGTGGTCTGATGGGAGATCAGAAGACAGAAGATATTTTATTACAGTTTAAGCCTGTGGCCTGATGGGAGAACATCAGAAGATAGAAGATGGTTTTTATTACAGTTTGTGTCTGTGGTCTGATGGGAGAACATCAGAAGACAGAAGATGATTTTTATTACAGTCTGAGCCTGTGGTCTGATGAGACAGCATCAGAAGACAGAAGATAATTTTTATTACAGTCTGAACCTGTGGTCTGATGGGAGAACATCAGAAGACAGAAGATATTTATTATTACAGTTTGAGTCTGTGGTCTGATGAGACAGCATCAGAAGACAGAAGATAATTTTTATTACAGTCGGAGCCTGTGGTCTGATGGGAGATCAGAAGACAGAAGATAATTTTATTACAGTTCAAGCCTGTGGTCTGATGGGAGAACATCAGAAGACAAAAATATAATTTTATTACAGTTTGAGTCTGTGGTCTGATGGAGATCAGAAGACAGAAGATATTTTATCACAGTTTAAGCCTGTGGTCTGATGGGAGAACATCAGAAGACAGAAGATGATTTTTATTACAGTCTGAGCCTGTGGTCTGATGAGACAGCATCAGAAGACAGAAGATAATTTTTATTACAGTCTGAGCCTGTGGTCTGATGGGAGAACACCAGAAGAAAGAAAATATCTATTATTACAGTTTGACTCTGTGGTCTGATGGGACAGCATCAGAAGACAGAAGAGATTTTTTTATTACAGTCTGAGCCTGTGGTCTGATGGGAGAACATCAGAACTTCAGAAGACAGATTAGCTGCATTTATTACAGTCCAAACCTGTTGTCTGATGGGAGTACATCAGAAGACAAGTGGAAAATATCATTTATTATGTTCTTAAAGTGTTGTCTAGTGGATGTACACAAGAAGACAGAAGAAGAATCTTCTACAGTCTGGAAACCTTTTCCTGATCTGAACTCACTAGAAGACAGAACAGTTATCGCATATATACAAGGGATTTTTTTTTTCAACCAGAATATCATCTCCGTTAGAGCCTTCCCTTTAATGCATGTTAACATGGCCGTCAGATACTTACAGTGGAACACTTTGTTCTTTTGGGCTCAATAAAATGAAAATCATAATATTCAAGAGCAACTGGTGTGATTAACTGATTCACTGATTTGTCCTTCAAACCCGTTCTATTGCAGTGAAGAGAAAAAAATCTCAGTCGGAAAGAAGACTAGAAACTACAGATTAAGACTAGACAGTGCAGACTAAGACTAGAAATTACAGATTAAGACTAGAACCTACAGATACAGATTAAGATTATCACAGGTTGAATAAATGAGATATCACAGACATACAGCAGGATCAACCCGAAGTTATGTAACCAGCACAAGTGTAAAGATTCCAGGACCTGCCCGGGTGTAAAAAAAAAAAAAAAAGTTAAATTTCAACAGTAAAGATTCTTAGAACTAAGAACATTCTACATTATCACCAGGCAGTCAGTTAAGAATATTGGGTAATATACATGTTTAACTTTGCAGAACATCCCAAGAGATGGATAAAGCAGCTGGTGGGAAGATGTTTAAACATTCCAAGGACAAGCCATATGCCCAGCATATTGATATGATTGAAGCAGCTATGGAGTTAGAAGGCCACTCAGAGTTCCTCATGGGCCGACTGAGATCTCATGACAGGACCACCAGACCCCATAGGAGAAAGCACTTTAGCACAGGCATGCTTCTTAAATGCTATGTTGATGACTTGGTGTTAGTGGAAGCTGCAGATGTGACATCTCCGCAACTACAGGATAATAGCAGCCAATTGAATTAGAGATAACAGCAGCTCATAGAAAAAAAAAAATCTTTTCTATACTGACTTGTGTGTTATGCTTCTTTATTCACTGACCAACAACTGATGTTTATGTTTTTGAAACAGTTTTTCTTCTGGTCTCTCGGGTTGTCTCTATTTGTGCAGGTCCAAGATTGCACATGATTCATACGATGTTAAAGACCCTTTTGTCATATCAGTCTATCCCAGTAACCAAATCCAACCAAGCACAGAACATTAAGGTCCAAAATCTTCAGGGTGTTAAGGTGTAGCTCTTAAGGTCCCTCTTTTCCTCACATTATTGGATTTGTTCCTTGTCTATTTGTAGTCTCGAGATGTCAGAGCAGAAGAACAAACACAATGGTGGCAGGGCTTATCAGTGCCGTTACTGTCTGGCAACTGGCAAAGAATACATCAACGAGAAGGCGAGGGTCGAGAACCACATCAGGAATATGCATCTTAGGCCGGATCAGTTACCATTTTATTGCCAACTATGCAAGTTCCATTGTACTAAGAGGGACGAGTTAGACAACCATGTCAGCAACTATCGTTGGCATGCGAAGAGGCTTTTCGACTCAACAGGGAATCCAATACCTGATTCACCCAGCTTCCTAATGGAGAACCCAAAGCCATATGTGATTGGGTTACATGACTACATCAAACTATCCAAGGAAGACTCTGACAGCTACTTTGCCCAGAAGCGCGAGGCAAAGAGGTCATCATCTATCACCGGGGATCTGCTGACCCAGGCAGTTCAGGTTCTGAATGGCTGTTCTGATGACCTGGATGGTGACCTCCTGCAAGATACCACAGTCCAGTCACCACAAGCCACAAGTCAGGAAGGAGGCCCATTGTCTGGTATCTCAGCTGGCAAAGATGTCCCATCAACTCCAGCTGTGGTTACCACAACATACGAGGCTGTTGAACTGGTGCCAGTAGGACCTGCAATCCAGATGAGTGATGCTCCAGTTTTGAGTGTTCCCAACCCAGTCGAGGTGCCTACAGCGAGTGTTCCCCCTCAGGGTCAGGTATATGTTCAGCCTGTTCTAGACCTCATGCAGGCTCTTCTAGGTGCAGCAATGCCGGGATATCCAGGGCCATCAGGAAGTCTTACCAGACCTGTGAGTGGTTTAGTGGGGCCCAACTTGGAAATCACCAAACCGATGTTGAGGAAGACTGTCCCATCTAGCCACGCACATGGGAGTACCAGCACTGCCAAACCCCTGGATTTGACACAGACCTCTCAGAATCAGAATGATGAGCCTCTAGATCTATCCATCATGGAGACTGGTCAGATGGGCCACAAATCACCTGAGATGTTACCCAGTATTACCAATGGCCTCCCCAAGGGACCTGCTGGACCAGAAGAATTGTCAAGGAGTACTACTCCGGGCTCAATCTTATCTTCCTCAGGGACCCCTGATGTTTCAGAGCCCCTCACAGTGGGACAGACAGGGAGTGGTGACAAAACAGAGAAGCTGTCAAATAAGGATGACCCACCTATTGTTGAACCAGTTGAGGAAGAAAACCTAATGAATCAACTTTTAGGAGATGGGGAAAAACGTATACTGTCTCCTATAAGGGATGACTGCCGGGTGGTAAAAATAAACAAACAACAGGTAGAAAATAATTGCATCTCCAAAGAACATTTCAACACCCTGATGGATACCTTGAAGGAAGAAAACAAGAAGTTAAAGGAAGAGTTAGAGAGAAATAGCAGAACTGTAAGATGCCTGGAGAAAACAGTAGAAAAAGAAATGAAAGAGCAGACCAAGACCCTTAATGTAATAATTGACAATTTGACAAATCTCGTAACATTTTTACGAACAAATGCCAGGGAGGAAAGAAGGAGAAGAGAGAGAGAAGAAGAAGAGAGAAAGAAGGAAGACGAGATCAAACAGAGAGAAGAGGATAGAAAACGGAAGAGAGATAGCCATGACTATGAAAATCAAGGGGCATCAAAATTATCATCAGTACTGGGAGAAATAAGGAAGAATAAAAGGAAGAAGTAACGGAATGTCAGTCTATTTAATATGAAGTGTGCCCTGAAGGCAATAAACAAAAACTTAAGGTTTCACACATAAAGGCAACATTTCTATAAAAATCACCCTTCCCAATAATTATGTTTTTTTAGCTGTTGTTACATACACCACCCTAGTTTTTGGACATTCATTATGAAAGAATACCGCAGAACCATGGCGAATCTGATAGAGTCTGTTCTCTGATTTCTTTGTCCTTGTGGGGTAGAGACACAGCTAGTTTGTATAACACAAATTGACCTTCCATGTGGGCCGTGTTTTCGCTCATGTGTAGGCCGGTTAGTGATATGCAGCTTATACTGGTTGATCTGTGCTTTCCTTGGGCAGAGGGGTCGTGAATTTGACACTAGCACATTCTAGATGTTCTTGCTGTACTCTATGAAGTGTCACCTCCTTTGTAATATTACCTTTACATAATTATCAATACTGAGTATATATCCCATATTCTTTGCTTCTGATATGCAATGTTAGAATTCTCAAATGTTGCCTACTTGTGTGCTATGCATATTTTGAGGCACATAGTGAAAGAAAGTAAAAAGTAAATAAGTTGTGAAAGTTCTGTGCTCAAAAAATAAATAAATAATGTGCCTAAAGTAAAATTTCTATGTAGAATATGTTGATAAATTGGAAATGGAACAAAGAGACTGACAAAACACAGCAAGACTGACAAAACAACAGCAGGACTACAACTACATATAAGAAATTCACACTAGATGAACTAGGGACACTCATCAATTAGCTGTGCTATAGAACTGAAAGAAAATATAATTATACACCTGGACTGGTCCTGAAGGCTATGCAGGACTTATCTGAACAAACTTATTAGGTTTCTTACATAAGTTTAATGAACAAATATTTGAACGCAATAATCATTTTGTGTCCTGCAATTTGTTTGCATAACCTTCAGCACTATATTGGTCATTTTTGAGATGTTGATTCAGATTGCACCAAATTTTCTTGGTGGGTTTGGACCCTCTAAGCGGTTGTAAGTACTCATATATGTGCAGATGGTTTCTGCTCTGTAGGTGGTTGCCATGGGGCCCAGTCTGTTTCTACAAGCCCTGATGGATTGGGGCCTTTGAGTCCTTCATATTCACAAGTAACAGTGAAGATATGTTAGTAAATTTACAGCAAATGTCATGGGTCTAAATTGTGTGTGCTAGACAGTTGGTGGAACCAAAAACACATGGTGTATCATGTGACCTGGGTGGTCACTGTTTGGGAAGGATGGCATTTTCCCTATCTCAAAATAATAGTGAAGCACATATTATCAAGGTGTGATATTGTGGATGAGGATTTTGGGGAACTGGGTGTTGGAGTTCCCTAAGATGTATCATCCTTGGCTCTCAACTTTGGTCTATAGGTGCTTATAATGTTTCAAGTAAGTCTAGTCAAAACCATTTTTTATTATCTCATCACCTAAAATCCATGATATAAAAACATGTGTTTTATACTTCAATACTGTCTTGCACAGGAAATAATCTGTGTTGGCTCTGATCAAAGAAGTTAGTAAATGATTCAGTTCATATAGTAAAGGTGGTGCAATTTCTTTGTTACCTTCATATAAATGAAGCTGCAATAATGCTGACAGGCAGGCAAGTTGGTTGCACATATTCCAAAACCATGACAGAGTTTCTATGTTTATAGTTTAACTTCCTCTGTATAGGTAGAAGAGGGAGTACTAGGGATGAAGAGTTTTAATTCTTTGTCTGCGAGTAAACCAGAAAATTAGTGCGGGGGAAAAAGTTATACAAATACCCCCCTAGTCTTATTCATGAAACTCTGCCGTGGTTCTGGAAGTCAATATGGCTCCAAGTTTTGATCAAACTTGTTCAAGTATTGATACATATGTGTCATGGAAGTCTTGACTAACAGGTGGCTGACAGCCCTTGATATCTATTATGGACAAATCTTTATGGATTTTAGTGTTCAGCAGGAGCTTTGAACATAAAAGTGGGGGGTAATGTGAAACCCAAGGGTTCCACTCAATGTAGGGCAGATGTTAAGCAGCAACCTGTTAGTCAACTAATCATTTCAAAGGTTTATGGTAATGACCCTCTTGTGGCAGACAGTTTTCCCTGGAAAATTATGATTTCATTAGTTTGCCTCCCATGGCAGTACTGACTACTGAGGCTGAATTTCAAAGACAGTATGCAGTACGGACCTGTGGAATGGGTCACCCTATTAAAAAGGGGCAAGGATCTAATGGTTGGGTAAAAGGGGATTCTGTTTTGTTGCCTGGGGTCATGCCAGGTATTTGACCTTATTTTTCCTAAACATGTGCTTGTGAAACATTTCATTTTATTTCTATTTTAAAGTTTTATCCTTGGACTGACACTTACTCATACTGTTGAATGGCTTCAAGATATACAAGGTTCCATCATTTAATCTAGCTGACAGCTTAGCTTAACTGTAATATTTTCACTTTGAATTTGAAACTTTCTAAAGTTAGAAGGCCAGCTGTCATCATTGTTTTTGCTTGTAACTGCCAGGATGTAGATTGTTGTACTTGTTGCTTGGAGACTGTGCTAAAAATAACTCTGTCAGCTTCTTCTGGATGTAAATCAATACTGAAATCACCTGTAGACCTCAAACTTTGATGTTCAAACTTATATTTCAAACTTAATTCTGAACCAATTTTTGTGCCTTTTGGAGGTAAATGAAGGTTAATTATCATAGATTTTATTTGTTTTAAAGATGGAACATACTTCATTCAGAAAAGCAATGTTTTATTAACTTAAAATGTATAGGGGTGACTTTCCAAGCCTCCATTTTGTTTTCTCCCTCATAAAGTTTGAGTGTGGGATTTGTGGGAGAAGTTAACTTATGTGGGAAAAGAGGGAGATGGGGGAGTGGGGGACTGTGGGACTATATAAAGAATCCCACAGAGTTCTCTGGGACTTCGACCATTTTGATTTCTTTGGGTTAGGTTGGTTTTTAAGGTGTGTTAGAATTTTTGGGTTATTCTTAAAGGAAAAAAGTTTTTAATTTCAATACTAGTTTAAGGCTTTGGGGAAAACATTTTAAATCAGTTCAGCTTAATTCTAAGGCATTTAGGATAATTTTTGGTGGAATAGATATTTTTTTTCTGGTTTATTTCTCTTGTAATTTGAGATATACAAATATATCTATGTGCAAGCTCTGGAGGTTTAACGGTGAAGGCATAAAGAGAGAGTCCACATTTGCAAAGAAACTGTGAATCAAATTACTGTTGTATGTAACAAGTTGTACTTTGCCTGCTTGGAAGCATTGTTCTTTCTTTTATCAGAGCCACACAGTAGCACCCTAAAGATGCATTTCTCAACCATATAAATCAGAATTACATTCCTTACTCTATTTTTGATATCCAGTTAAGTTTCAAATAAATAAAAACACAGCATTGTTGAAGTTTATTTGAATCTTTGTGATCTTTTCTTACCCTAACACTTAAAGAATAAGCTTATATTAAGTTAATGACCTTAATCTTTCTTTGGTTGGCGAAGTCCTGTTTAGTTCCCATGTAGCTGTACATGAGGGGCTTTTAGTGTGATCACTGTCCGTAGTCCGTCGTCCGTCCATTGCCGTTTATTTGAGAACAAATATAGACAGCAGCCAGTTTGGTGGAGCTAGGGTAAAAGGAGCATCCATCATACAGGCTGTTGACATAATATCACTGTCCACGATTAGTCTGCTGTTGACTGTTACCACGCTACCAATAACAAACAGTCATCAGTCATTCTGGTGGTCGACAGTCAGAGGTGAGTCTACCGCCGAGAATCAGTCGAGAACTGAACGTCATAAAATCAGAAGTCCTTCTTAGACCTTCGGCACGTTACATTACTTTGGTTTGGTTTTGAATCTAAGTTCTAACACTTAAGATGCCAAGAAAAAAACTGCCTCTAAAAATGTTGTCTGTTTGTCATCTGCTGTTATCTTTTTGCAAGTTTTGAACATATTTTGCATACTGGCAAGATCAGACTGCTCCTACAGGAGCTGTCTGATCTGGATCCACAATGTTTGCAATGATAACTTGTTAAGTTATCAGCAGACAACAATTGTTGTGATTGACATTTCAATCCAGCATATACATAAGCAGTAACCAGTACAATGAACCCTTTTCACCAGAAACTAACAACTGCCCTTCTTCAGCACAAGTAACTTTTATCTGTTTCTATTAATACCAGACCCCGCCCCCACCCCCCACATAGCACAAAATTGTGTTGTTTGTTTTCATAATATTTTGCACCTACCCTCATACAAAGTTGGAAGAAGCTCTCATCATCATCATTTTCTTTGTCAAACATAGATTTAGAACAGTCCACCAGGAGGATAAGACCATCTCGAAGACCAAACTTGAACTGTAACAGAATGATACAACTATAACTAATTTTGTACTGAATTAAATCTTTGTTTTTTCTTCAAAATGTTTTGAAAATCGCTGAACTTTTTTGCAATCAGTGTATGCCCTAATTAGATGCCATGTTCTTCACCCCCTCTGATCTGTTGCGTCTGATCGGGATCTTCACTGTTTGCCAATTACCTGTTTTGGGGTTTATGGTTAAAATATGTTAACCCATTGTGAACAGAACAGAATCAGCCTCACTATACATGTATATACAGTAAAACCTGTCTTAGTGGCCACCTCTATTAAGCAAGCAACCTGTCTTAAGCAAGCAGGCATTCAGTTCCCAAGAAAGGCAGATGTGTTAAATTTCACCTGTATTAAGCAAGAACCTGTCTTAAGCAAGCATATTTTGACTATCCCTTAGGCACTTGCTTAATACAGGTTGAACTGTAGAAACAAGAATACCGCCAAAGTCTATGTCCCGCCTGTGCAGGTGTAAAGTCACTGAACCATGAAATAAAGTCAATGTCCAAGTATCATTAATGATGCTCTTATAGTTGTTGAGAATTGAGTTGTTCATTAGGGTGAACGCTAGGGTGGAGTGACAGAGTGTTTGAGTGTTAAGTCTCACGAACAGCTAAGGTCATATGGAGACAGGACCTTTGTTTAAAGACTTATCCGAAAGTCTGGAGAGAATGCTAGGGTGGTCGCAGTAGTTTTCAAAGTCAGTGAACCATGTAATGCATTAAAGTTGCTATCCCTTGATGCAAGTCTGTACCAAGTATCATTAATGAAGCTCTTATATTTCTTGAGAAATGGACTTGAACCTCAGGGTGAACACTAGGGTGGTCGCAAATGTTGACAGCTTGACAGACGAATGGACGAACGAAAATTTTAACATCTTTATCGTGCCATGCTTAAAGCAGCAGGCATGACAAAAAGTGGAGGTCCTGATCAGATGCTGAATTCCGCTGCATCTGACCTGAGTATTCACTGTTTGCCAATGTCCCTTTTTGAGATTTTGCGTATAAAATTACAAATACACGCATCACTATTCCTATGTATCAGGTTTCTGATCTTTGCTGATGAATGTGATGCTTACATGTCCCCATCTAATCAATCTCCATGAATGACTATTGCCAGACCCAGCGGAGATCAAACCCTGTACCTGACCACCAGTCAGACTGAGCCAACGAAGCCGGCCACTATTAATAAGGGGGATAAAAGTTGCCTCTATTAACCCTTTTTGTAGCAAAGGGAATCTTCCTCCTTATATATAGCAGGAGTCCATTTCATAATTTAGAAGCGTCAGGCTGTGTTATCTTCAAAATTTATTTGGAAAATAGCTGAACCTTCCGCAAACAGTGTAGGCACTGATCAGACGCCGCGTTCTGCCAGGGTACCTGTTTTGGGGTTTCTGGTACAAGATGGGTTAAAAGTGTATACAGTATACAAGACCCTTCAATAAAAGAACCAGCTCCACTGTGCTGATAAGGTGAGAGAAATGGTTTTGAAGAAATCGCCTCCTCTGAAGGCGATCCATTTCCCTTAATACACCTAGTGATTTTTCTCACCATTTTTCAAAGGGAAACAACTTTCGGGACTTCCTGATCACTTGTCTTTAAACTCTGTCCCACAGAAAAAGGGGTCTACTCTCAAAGGAAAGAATTTGCTGCACCGGAACAAGTTCTTTCGTTTAAGAGCTGGCACTATCAACACAGGAGCCAGTACTTTTGCAGGAGTTGCCTCCCCTGAAGGTGTATCCATTTCCCTTAAATAAAAGAATTAGCTGCACTGTACTGTACTGATGGGGAGAAAGAAATACACCACAACCTCTTACATGTAATAACACAATTGTTGGTGTCTAAAGCAGAAACTGAGTTAGTTAAACAACCGTGTTATATCCAAACAAAAATGTATAGTTTATATAGAAAAATGACCATTTATGTATGGTCATTTTTCTATATAAACTACACATTTTTGAGATCCATCTTGTAACCATGTTATATCCAAACTGTTATAATGAGGCCGTCGTGTAATTTTGAAATAATATTGAGAGACCTTCTTCCCTTGCAGGTGTAACAATACTCCTCAAAACGTTTAATTTCCACTAACCTGTCCTTCAAATTCCTCTTCTTCTTCATCCTCATAATGTTGATAGCCAAAATCAAAAGCTGCCATTTTCTGAAATCAAATACCATAAAACTCCTAAAAATTTGAACAACTTGAGCTCTTGCTGTAATACTGCTAAAATATTAACCCTTATCTTGCTGTTCACGACAACCCCTATCTTTGGAAACAGTGTAGATCCAGATCAGATGGCTTCTGAAGAAGCCATCTGATCAGGATCTTCACTGTTTGGCATTCAGTTTATGAATTTGTAGCAATAAATTACATCAAATAATTTGATTGGTTGATAGACAGAAATGGGTGTGGCTTAAATGAATATTCAGCAAGATAAGGGTTAATAAATTAGTTTCACGATCCAGCAGGGAGTCCAAAAAGTGCAGACGGAATGGTAATCAGTGTAGACCCTGATCAGACTGCTCCTGAAGGGCCTGCACTGTTTGCTTAGGCCTGTCTGCCCCAATACTTAGGATCATTAAAGTAATATCTTGGCATACCATGAGGCATTAAATACCGTATTTACTAGGGCTGACTAATCGGAGCTGAAATGATAATCAATTATCACGCGACACCTTGTCATTGTGATCGATGATTGATTAGTAATCGCTGAAGATTTTACTATAATTTTACCTTTCTGTCTTTGACTCTTACCATATGTTATACAATATCATATGTATTTCAACCGACAGGCCTTAGCAAACAATGCAGACCCAGATGAGACGCCGCAAAATGCGGGGTATGCACTGTTTGCCACTCATTCAGCTATTTTAGACACGACTTTGGGTAGAAAATTATACTGATCAAATAATTGATTATTAGCATATCAGTAACGATAATCATTTTAGAATAATTTATCAATTGATTAATCAATTAACTGATTAATCGTGCCAGCCTTAGTATTTACTGTATGTATTTGGACAGATGTGCCTGAGCAAACAATGTAAACTAATTATCATTCTAGACGCTGATATAAAGCCCTATAGGACCTGTTGATAACAGGGCAATATAGATTGTAGGCACTCGTTAGAGCAGTTCTAACGAGTACACATAAACTATGTCTAGATACAATTCAGAAAAAATCATGCCTGCAGGGATATGAATGCGCCATTTTAGCGCAAAGGGTGTATTATTGTAATGCACAATATTGTCTTCGTCATCCGGAAAAGGGTCAGGGGTCTTCACAGACTGTAAAGTTGACCTGTATATAGCCTGGATGGACCATTTCTCGAATGGGACCATTTCTCGAACCAAACAATGGTTGAGCCAGATTATTACTGTTACAAAATATTCTCTGCTCTAATTTTGTATCATGCTATCATCATGTATTGTCAGGATGAACATTCTGACCAAGTTTGAGGAAGATTGGACCAAAACTGTGGCCTCTAGAGTGTTAACAAGGTTTTCTATGATTTGACCTTCTGACCTACTTTTTGCCCGACATGACCCATATTCGAACTTGACCGAGATATTGTCAGGATGATCATTCTGAGCAAATTTGAGAATGATTGGACCAAAACTGGGGTCTCTAGAGTGTTAACAAGGTTTTTCTATGATTTGACCTACTGACCTACTTTTTGACCCGACATGACCCATATTCGAACTTGACCGAGATATTGTCAGGATGATCATTCTGAGCAAGTTTGAGGATGATTGGACCAAAATTGTGGCTTCTAGAGTGTTAACAAGGTTTTCCTTTGATTTGACCTGGTGACCTACTTTTTTTCCTGACATGACCCATATTCAAACTTGACTGACATATTGTCATGATGATCATCCTGAGCAAGTTTGATGATGATTGGATCAAAACTGTGGCCTCTAGAGTGATAACAAGAAAAGTTTAGGTACGCACGACGAACGACGCACGACGACGCCGGACATCTTACAGTCACAAAAGCTCACCATGACCTTCGGTCAGGTGAGCTAAAAAAGTGTCCAAAATGGTTCGAAATATGGTACATGGAGGCTACCTATCTATCTATCTTTTTATACTGAGTCGGACTTTGGCCATTACCTCAGTTGGGTGCGCAACTAAATTTAGAATGATAACAAGAAAAGTTTAGGTACGCACGACGAACGATGCACGACGACGCCGGACATCTTACAGTCACAAAAGCTCACCATGACCTTCGGTCAGGTGAGCTAAAAAAGTGTCCAAAATGGTTCGAAATATGGTACATGGAGGCTACCTATCTATCTTTTTATACTGAGTCGGTCTTTGGTCATTACCTCAGTTGGGTGCGCAACTAAATTTAGAATTTAGCAAAAAAAAAAAGAGAAGTCACTGGATGAGTCCTTAAAACTATTTACAATCTGAATAACAGAGGTATACTAAAACGCATACCTCTGAATCTCAATCTTACACTGTACGGGCTTTGAACTCCTCTATGGTCCTAGCATTCACCACAGAAGAGGGAAGACTATTCCACTGGGGAATAGTTCTGGCGAAAAAAGAATTTTTCAGGGCATCACTATAGGACTGGTACCTATGATAAATGTGAGTTGTTTACTTTTGATGCCCTTGTTGGGGTTGAAACTGCCACAGGGGTCAAATATTTGTCTTTATTAATGGCCACTGTACCTGAATATATCTTATAGAAGAATGTTAAAGAGGACTGCTCATGACGGGCCTCTAGGGACGGCCATTCTAGCTTGTTAAGCATGTCACTGATGCTACTTCTATTGCGCCATTGTTGGCAGGTCCATCGAGCAGCTGTCCTCTGCACCTTCTCCACCTGCTGAATCTGAGTTTTAACATAGGGATGCCAAATGGTTGCCCCATTCCAATGCATCGCCCTTGCCCTTGTATAGACAGACAATGAAACTCTGTTCCCAGTCAGAGGGTACCTTCCCATCACGGATGATTGCAGCTGCAAGGTCGCGGATCATCAAGGCACCCGCATCACCTGCAGCTCTTATCATCTCCACCACTATGCCAGAGGGACCCGGTGCTTTGCCAGTCTTCATCTGAGAGATAGCCTTCTTAACCATATCAATAGTGATTGGGATGGGTGGCCCTTCCACTGGTGGTTCATCAGACAGGTGGTCTGGGTCCCAGTCATACTCAACATTGAGTAGCCTTTGGTAGTGTAGAGGTCAGGAGGCGTTACACGTAGGGGTGCGGGGTAAAATCGGTGCACCGGTAAACTGCAGTATTTTCTTCCGGCGGTACGTACTGCGTTACTTTTTGGCCGTACCGGTACTTTCGGCAAGTTCCGGATTTTATCGGAAATTTTATATACCGGTAATTTAATTCATTGTTTCAGTAAGAACAAAAATATGTTTGTGAAACGATTTCACTAGGGTCAGCCGTGAAAAAATACCTCGCAGGGACGCAAAGTATCTTTTATAATACCCCGCTAGTCATGCTGAGCACTGTTAAGTTCAAAGAGACCACAGGCACTTGAAGTTTGGTCCATCAAACATACTGAAACTGTCCAAATACAAAAGCTCTGGAAGCAATTTCTTACGAAATGGCTTACTGTCACTTTTGATTTTGGACATTTTGAATTATTTATGGACAGAACTTCATGCTCCTGTGAAGAGACCGCTGCGACTGATAGGGTGCTAATATTATCGGATACCTGAGTTGAATAGGGGTAATAATTAATAGAGCATGCTTTGCATGCAGACCACTTCGTATTAACATAGATAAATAGGTATTAAATTTATAACCAAAGCGTAACAGTTTAATCCTGCTAATTGGGGCTCAAACTAATCTTGCGTAACATATATATGCACTGCTTGTCGAAACACGACTGACAAAGATGACACGTTGATCAGTCTGCAGCAATTGAGAGGAAGAAACGGTTCCATTTACAAAAATATGTTTGCGAAACGATTTCACTAGTGTCGGCTGTGAAAAAATACCTCGCAGGGACGCAAAGTATCTACGCATGCTACTCACTGTTAAGTTCAAAGACGCCGACGCAACTGATAGGACGCGCAAATTATCGTATACTTGAGATGAATAGCGGTAATAACTAATAGAGCATGCTCCGCATGCGTGCCACTTCGGATTAACATAGATAAATAGGTAATAAATTTATAACCAAAGCGTAGCAGTTTAATCCTGCTAATTGGGGCTCAAAGTAATCTTGCGTGAAAACTTTGTAACATATATATGCACTGCTTGTCGGAATACGACTGAAAAAGATGACATTGCAAGACAGCATGTTGTGTGTTGATCAGTCTGTCCAGGGCTGTGTCGAACTGTGAATAAATAATTTTATCAAGAATTGCCCAGAGACAGTTCAAATGGATAATGGAGGGAGATAGCATGTGGCGACTTCTGAAGAACCCGATGTCTTTAATCCTGTTAATGCCATCAATAATTATAAAATATGCTCAATACTTAGCCAACTAAAGCCATTCATGCAATATCAAAAGAACCGCTATATTGGCGGGTTGAACATCAGGCATGGTCGTGATATTAAGTGACACATGAAAAGAAAGACTTGCAATCTTGGCTTACTTTATGCTCATTATCACATGGTAATTTGAAAAAAAAAACATTGTGTTTTATTTGTTAACAGGATTAACTAATTTATGGGCATAAGATTAGTGATACGCCATGGACAAACTAATAGCAATCAGTAAAGATCGCATCCAGATAAACTGCAAAGACAATATTATTGCTAATGTCACATTTTTCGCGACTGTAAACACCTAGAAAACGCGTAATGATTCTCTGTTTATTTGTCTGTTTTATTTTACGAAGTACAAACACCTGGTGTTTGAAACCTGTGGTATACCACGGTACGTACCGCGGTGCATGGGTGTATACCGCGGTACAATTTCAAAAGGCGGTACCCAGCCCTAGACTAACTGGTCATCAGTTTTTATATCCTTGTTTTCGTACCACAGTTCACTCCGGCGTCAGTCTGCCTGTCCGTCACGTTTCTTGTGATTGGATCTCCTCTGCAACCACTGAAGTTACACTTTTGAAACTTTGCATGTGGATAGTACATGGAACGTAGATGGCAGTGGGCAACTATTTTTTGTGACCTTGACCTCAACATGACACCAAGGTCAAAGGTCAAAAATAATGATTTGTCATATCTCCTAAACTATTGGAGTTACACTTCTGAAACTTTGCTTATTGGATGGTCCTTGGAATATAGAATATGTCAGGTTATTTTTGGTGTGACCTTGACCCCAAGGTCAAAAAGTATGATTTTGCCATATATCTTCTAAACTTTTAGAGTTACACTTCTGAAACTTTGGTTATTGGATGGCCCTTAGAATATAGAATAAATTTGGATACTTTTGGTGTGACCTTGACCTCAACATGACCCCAAGGTCAAAAATTATGATTTGCCATATCTCCTATCTATTGGAGTTACACTTCTGAAACTTTGCTTATTGGATGGCCCTTGGAATATAGAATATGTTGGGCTACTTTTGGTGTGACCTAGACTCCAAGGTCAAAGGTCAAAAAGTATTACTTTGCCATATCTTCTAAACTATTGGAGTGACACTTCTGAAACTTGGTTATTGGATGGCTGTTGGAATATAGAATAAATTGGGATACTTTAGGTGGACCTCAACATAATCCCAAGGTCAAAGGTCAAAAAGTATGACTTTGCCATATCTTCTAAACTATAAGAGTTACACTTCTGAAACTTTGCTTATCAGTTCTTTGCAATTTTTTAACTTACATGTAGTTTTGGCTAGCTAATACATAGTCATTAGTGTTATTAATAGAAAAAGCGGGTATTTGTGATGGTATACCATCGACTGCAGATTTAGTTTTTATTTGCAATGATACTACGCATACAAGTTAATCATTACTGTTATTCTTGAAAAATTTCTGCTCTTATTAAAAGGGTTTTGGAAAAAATCCAGTTGATTTTCATTTTAGCTAGTAGATCTTTCTTGTAACAAGCTAAACTTTGCTTGTGGCAAAAATACTTAAGTTCGGACCCTGAATTCACCTTTTTGGTTAGAACTAGGGACTAACTTCCCACATCACAGGTTCTAGTGTATGTTCGCCCGTGGGTTGTTTTGCCCTGATTAGGTGGGTCGTTTCGCCCTTATTTTTTTTCAAGCCCTATTGATTGAGGTTATGTTTGTTTTGGTATGTAAAGGGATTGATGTGGGTATTGGGTGTTCCGGAAAACATGGTTTTGCCCTCGTTTGGTGCAGCTGGACGACCTACTGACGGCTTCTACTTCAGGTTTGAGCAACTGCGCTACCACCTATTTGAGAAAGATATTTGAGCTGACATGAGATTAACAAGTCTTTGCAATAAAATGGGATTTATGGCTGTGAAAATGACTGTTTATATAGTGAACCGAAAAGAAACGCAACTCCAAACATTAATGCGAGTATTTGCAGAAATAACCATGTTTGCAGAAAATCGATTTAATGACGCAATAATATAATCATTCCTGAATGTAACTACTATAGAGAGTTCAATTTCAAGTGAGAATGTTTGGAACACAAATCCGTTTTGTCATAGAGGTAGTCATTTCACAAGTTCAAAACATAAGCAGTTAATAGCGAGTATGTCCTCTGTTTGCATTCAGTTCTGCACGCACACGCCTGGTCATGGACAGGATTAAACGACTGATCTCTGCCTGGGGAATAGCATTCCACTCCTGTATGAGTGTGAGACGCAAAGCTTGACACGTTGTTGGCGGCTGGGGCGGTTACGTACGCGCCTATCCAAGACATCCCACAAATGTTCTATAGGAGAGAGATCTGGACTATACGGAGGCCGGTGCATCACGTCAACGTTGTTTTGCTGAAGAAATCCCATGCTGAGCCGTGCTACATGCGCCTGAGCGTTATCCTGTCGAAATGTAACGTTGTGCAGTTGCACATATGGAACAACTACCGGTCGTAAAACGTAGAGTTGGGTACCACAGAAAATGAAGTACCACGGTATACCACGGTTTTTAGCTTTATACCACGGTATGTACCGTGGTGTACCATACTCTGAAAACTTTCAAAGAAGCAGCCATATAGCTTGCTATCTCAGTATCTTAGTAGGCTGAGCAAATTACATCCACTTGCCCGTTTGAAAAATGACCTTCCACTTTGGATCTTGTAGTGATATTTTAGGATGAAAAAAGTGTGATATTTTTAACATCAGGTCCAATCATATATTTTCATGGGCTTAGTGTCTGTCAAAGTTTGTCTCTGCCGATATATGACTAAAATATGTATACAGGGTACTAAACTACTTTTAAACTTACCCTACCCATCCATCTTTGATGTATAACCTTTTCTTTTACACTTTTAAACTTTGCACTATGAAGATTCTTTTTAATTGTTACTAGCAAGTAACATTCTACCGTAATAACACTCAAAAGATGGTTTAGAATTATGTAGAGGTAGGTAGATAGTGATTGTTTACCATTAAGTTTTGTCAATTCAGATATAAATTGTTTATGTCTTAAATAGTATGATCATTTTGTTGCTAATCGATTGCTTGGTAAATATATAAAAAAAAACAAAAAAACACCATGGTTTCTTTCTTTAATTCCTATTTTACAGTGCTTGATAGCCCTGTGCATTTAAGATTTACTTGGCATTCAGTAGTTTTTACTTGGTACCCAACAGCAAAGTCTTTTAATTCTAATAATTGTTTTATGAAGAATAAAAGCATTTTTATACAGAGCTCTCACTAGAATTTTGAAAACAGGATTCCAGGAATCCTTCCTTGTAAAAAGTAGGATTCACAGATAAAAAGTTGGATTCCCACATAAAAAAGTTGGAGTTCTGATCTTGATCGCGCATAGAACATAGACAAAAACTTCTTATTATCAGGCTACACGTCCATATGAAAAACTGTATACTTTCATGGTTCCCAAACTCTTTTTTCTGATAAATGCATTTAATAACTTCGTTCCAAACATGTAGAGTGTGGGTACTAGTTAGAAATATTTCACTGATGTGTCTACCCCCCCCCCCCTCCCCCCCCCCCCCAATGCAGTTGTTCAGATTTATTCTCACACTTCTAGTCAAATAATGCCACATAAAAATAAGGTTGTATTAGGATAACAGCAGATATAATGTAAACCCAGATCAGAAAAGCAGCATTCTATTTAGCTATATTTGTGCTTTCAAATTCGGACGTATATGTACGTGACAGTAGCTCAATTATTTTTAATTGGTGTAAACAAATACATAGGGGAAGCATCCTAACCACATCTGACTTCCCGTAATTGTTAAAAATGTTTGTATTTTGAAGAATTACATACATTTTTGTCACCAGTAAACGTCGAAACACACTTTGACTGAGCGATAAAAAGTATGATCGTGTAGTCGCGAAAATACATGACATTGGTAATTCGTCAATTATAACGTCTTCGCCGTAACCCTGGTTTAACTAAACGTTATATTTTACCGACTCATGCTAATCCGTTGATGATATGAGCTTACATCAATTAGTAAACTATTTAATTGTAATCCGTAATAACACGGGGATTAGCGCGGCGAGATTAAACAGGTACAATCATTTTTAACACGTGCCGCAAACCGACCACTTTCTAATATCGTCTCTCCCACTGACAGGTGCAAAAATACCTGTCAATATAAGTCACGCCTACTGATTTGTGGCACGTGCGCTTTCAACATAAAAAGCGGCGCCGCATTTGATCTTTTATTGGTATTGCATAAGCGGCCTAAATTAGCTTATGAATTTACCGCTTCTGTAATTTTGGACGCGTGTCGCAATAAAAACATGCGTACACAAGAATCGCCGGTTGTGAATTTTACGCGTACAACGGCAAAAGTTGGCGTAAAATACGCAGAATCCTGCGTTTCCGAGAGCTCTGTTATAACTGGCAAATCTCTCAACATTCATCAGATCTTATGAGAAAGAAACTAGAAATGGTGTTTGTAAAACACAATGCCCCCAACCTTTGCTTGTCCCTAGATGGAAAAATATTCAACAAATATTGTTAAAGACTCAAAAACATACAACAAGAATTCCGCCGAAGGCTATGTCATGCCTGTGGGGGCGCAAAGTCACCAAACCATGAAATCTAGGTCAAGGTCAAACATGGATGCCTGCATAAAAATTTCACTCCTAGTTGCAAGCATGTACCAAGTAACTCTTAAAAACAGACTCTTACATCAGGGTCAAAGTTAGGGTTGTCACACTATTTTACAAAGTAAGTGAACCATAAAATGTAGGTCAAGGTCAGAAATGGATACTTGCATTGAAGTTTCAATTCCTAAATGCAAGCTTGTACCAAATACAATTAATGAAGCTCTAATAGATCTTGAGAAATTGACTCTTACATTAGATAGAAAGTCAGGGTGGTCGCAATAATTCACAAAGTCAGTGAACCATGAAATATGGGTAAAAGTCAAATATGGATGCTTGCGTTGCAGTTGGAATTCCTAGATGCAAGTTTGTACCAATTATAATTTAAAAAGCTTTAATAGTTTTCGAGAAATGGTGAAAGTCAGGGTGGTCGCAATAATTCACGAAGTCAGTGAACCATGAAATATAGGTCAATGTCAGATATGGATGCTTGCGTTGAAGTTGCAATGCCTGGATGCAAGTTTGTACCAAGAATGATTAATGAAGCTCTAATAGTTCTCAAGATATGGACTTGCTGACAAGATTTTATTAAAAAAAAACAAGGCATCGCATGCGATACAAATCCCCTCGCACAAGACAACTTCGTGTGTGGAAAACACTGAAATGGCAAAAGTCCAACTTGCTTGAGATATTATCATATGCAACATTTGTGTAAAGTTTGTTTAAAAATCCATCCATAAATGTAGGTTCTAGAGTGATGACAATATTTCTCTAAAAATAGTCATAGGGACCTTGACTTGAGGCCATGGCCGCGAAGTAGATCTTGCTCAAGATATTATCATAAGCATCTTTTGTGTGAAGTTAGATTAAAATCATAAATGTAGGCGGTAGAGCAATGACAAAGTTTTTCTAAAAATAGCCATAGTGACCTTGACCTTGAGGTCATGACCAAGCAACTCGAGATATTACCATAAGAAACATTTGTGTGAAGTTCTATTAACATCCATCAATAAATGTAGGCACTAGAGCGATGACAAAGATTTTCTAAAAATAGCCCCAGTGACATTGACCTTGAAAGTCGAAATAGTTCGAGATATTGTCATAAGGAACATTTGTGTGAAGTTATACTGAAATCGGTGAAGAAATGTAAGCGCTAGAGCCATGTCGAAGTTTTTCTAAAAATAGCCACAGTGACCTTGACCTTGAAAGTCAAACTCACTCGAGGTATTATCATAAGGAACATTTGTGTGAAGTTATATTGAAATCAGTGAAGAAATGTAGTCGCTAGGGCGATGACAGTTTTTTTAAAAAAATAGCCACAGTGACCTTGACCTTGAAAGTAGAAATCGCTCGAGATATTGTCTTAAGGAACATTTGTGTGAAATTATATTGAAATTGGTGAAGAAATGTAAGCGCTAGAGTATTGACAAAGTTTTTCTAAAAATAGTCACAATGACCTTGACCTTGAAAATGGAACTCGCTACAGATATTGTCATAAGGAACATTTGTGTGAATCGATTTTGAAAATGGTGAAAAAATGTAAGCGCTAGAGCAATGAAAAAGGTTTTCTAAAAATAGTCACAGTGACCTTGACCTTGAAAGTCAAACTCTTTCGAGGTATTGTCATCAGGATCATTTGTGTGAAGTTATATTAAAATCGGTGAAGAAATGTAGGCGCTGGAGCGATAGCAAAGTTTTTTCTAAAAATAGCCATTGTGACCTTGACCTTGAAAGTTGAAATGGCTTGAGATATTGTCATAAGGAACATTTGTGTGAAGTTTTATTGAAATCGGTGAAGAAATGTTAGCGCTAGAGCATTGACAAAGTTTTTCTAAAAATAGCCACAGTGACCTTGACCTTGAAAGTGGAACTCGCTAGAGATATTGTCATAAGGAACATTTGTGTGAAGTTATATTGAAATCGGTGAAGAAATGTAGGCGCTAGAGTGATGACAATTTTTTTCTAAAAATAGCTACAGTGACCTTGACCTTGAGGTCATGACCCTGAAAGTCAAACACACTTGAGATATTGTCATAAGGAACATTTGTGTGAATTTATATTGAAATCAGTGAAGAAATGTAGGCGCTAGAGCAATGACAAAGTTTTTCTAAAAATAGCCACAGTGACCTTGACCTTGAGGTCATGACCTTGAAAGTTGACCTCGCTCAAGATATTGTCATAAGGCACATTTGTTTGAAGTTATATTGAAATCAGTGAAGAAATGTAGGCGCTAGAGTGATGACAAAGTTTTTCTTAAAATAGCCACAGTGACCTTGACCTTGAGGTCATGACCTTGAAAGTGGAACTCGCTGAGATATTGTCATAAGAAACATTTGTGTGAAGTTATATTGAAATTGGTGAAGAAATGTAGGCCCTAGAGCGATGACAAAGTTTTTCTAAAAATAGCCACAGTGACCTTGACCTTGAGGTCATGACTTTGAAGTCGAACTCGCTCGAGATTTTTTTATAAGGAACATTTGTGTGAAGTTATATTGAAATTGGTGAAGAAATGTAGGCACTAGAGCGATGACAAAGTTTTCTAAAAATAGCCACAGTGACCTTGACCTTGAGGTCATGACCTTGAAAGTTGAACTCGCTGAGATATTGTCATAAGAAACATTTGTGTGAAGTCACATTGAAATTGGTGAAGAAATGTAGGCACTAGAGCGATGACAAAGTTTTTCTAAAAATAGCCACAGTGACCTTGACCTTGAGGTCATGACCTTGAAAGTCAAACTCAGTCGAGTTTTTTTTATAAGGAACATTTGTGTGAAGTTATATTGAAATTGGTGAAGAAATGTAGGCGCTAGAACGATGACAAAGTTTTTCACAAATTACCAAAATGACAAAGGGCCATAACTCACAAAGTATTTTTCGGAATTTTGTCATAAGTTAATCAGTTCATCTACTCATCACCAACAATCTATTCACCAACTTTCAAGGCTCTAGCTCCAATAATTTTTGAGATATCTTGCTGACAAGATTTTATTAAAAAAAATTTCAAAGGGCAATAACTCTTAAAAGGGGCATAATCCGGACGAGAAAAAAAATACGCGTCAGCTAATTTTCCATGAGGAATCCATATATGAAATTTCAAAACCCTAGCATACACGGTTCTAAAGATATGCTATGCATCACTTTTAGCATACATTACAATGGGCACAAATTACCAAAATGACAAAGGGCCATAACTCACAAAGTATTTTTCGGAATTTCGTCAAAAGTTAATCAGTTCATCTACTCATCACCACCAATATATTCACCAACTTTCAAGGCTCTAGCTCCAATAGTTTTTGAGAAATCTTGCTGACAAAATTTTATTAAAAAAATTTCAAAGGGCAATAACTCTTAAAAGTGGCATAATCCGGACAAGAAAAAAAATATGTGTCAGCTAATTTTCCATGAGGAATCCATATATGAAATTTCAAAACCCTAGAATACATGGTTCTAAAGTTATGCTATGCATCACTTTTAGCATACATTACAATGGGCACAAATTACCAAAATGACAAAGGGCCATAACTCACAAAGTATTTTTCGGAATTTTGTCAAAAGTTAATCAGTTCATCTACTCATCACCACCAATATAATCACCAACTTTCAAGGCTCTAGCTCCAATGGTTTTTGAGATATCTTGCTGACAAGATTTTATTAAAAAAATTTCAAAGGGCAATCACTCTTGAAGGGGGCATAATCCGGACTAGAAAAAAAATACGCGTCAGCTAATTTTCCATGAGGAATCCATATATGAAATTTCAAAACCCTAGCATACACGGTTCTTTAGTTATGCTATGCATCAAAAGCGTAACGGACGGACGAACGGACGAACGGACGAACGAGGCAGAAGCAATATGCCCCTCCAACTTTTTCAAAGTTGGGGGCATAAAAAAAAGAAAAAAGTATTTTATAGTTACGGAAATCTGTGACATTTGCATCTATCGAGTCAGATCATGATGCGATACATACTGATTGACAACGTCTGTCTCTAATCCAATTTCTTGCTTACATAAGTCAGCAAATTAACTATAATCCATTTTTGTTACCAATTTACACAGTGTCTTTTCAAATACATGTGACACTGAGCGTAAAGTTAACTATGTCAATGATTCTGTGCACATGCCATTGAACTTTCAGTGTGTCAACTGATATTTCACAGGACTATTTTAAACTTAGATAGCGTTTCGTTTGCATATTAAGCATTATTGTTTAGCTACTAAATTTTATCGGATTACAGTCATGACAATTAACAGCTTGACCATGCATTTATTTGTGTACTCCCATGTCTATAATAATCAACTACCATGTCCAGAATTTCTAGGACCGACTTTTGGTTGCATTTTTCAATGAATGGTTTTTGTTTGAGCAGGTCCAGTCCAGTATATTTTTGAATTTTTAGCCCTACTAATAAGCACATTTCATTGCTAAAGTGTTTGTTTTGAAATAAAAATTATATAACCATTTCAATATGCTTAAAAATGCATATTTCCGAAGTCACAGAGATTGCTGGAGTACCGTACCGGTACTAGGCAATATACCGGGGTTTGTACCACAGAGATAAAACCGCGGTATTTACCGGTATACCGGTTTTACCGCACACCTCTAGTAAAACGACATCAACGTAACGCTGAGCCGTCAACGATCCTTCAATGAATACCAGGGGCGTTCTATGACCATAAGATATGCCAGCCCACACCATCAACCCACCGCCTCCAAATCGATCACGTTCAACCAAACAATTGTCACGATAACGCTCTCCGTCATCCTATGCACACGTTGACGGCCGTCAGCTCTGTACAACAAGTACCTGGACTTGTCAGAAAACATTACGTTACGCCACTGACGATGGGGAAACAGGTATTTTTGATATTTCTGCCACAAGACAAAGGTTGTGGGTACTCGTTAGAACCGCCTCAACCTATGTTTGCAGTATAGATAAGAAAAAGTACCACAAATTTTCATAATAAAAGTAGTCATTTTAGAGATGCAAAAATGTGTTATCGTACTGGTCTGTTGAATAATTTGCATTACGAAAACATACTTATTCAAATACTGGAAAATTCTACCACCAAATAAAAAAAATCAAAATTGTTCTGATCAAAGAATCTTATATTTTTTTTTCATATTTCTGCTCAGGTTCTCGTGAGAAACACCTCGGCGAAGCGGTTCTAACGATCACCAACAGTCTGTGTATTTTTGGGCGGAAATATGACAAACAAGAGGCCCAAGAGGGCCTGTCGCTCCACCAGCTAACTTCAGACAATTGTCATATTTATTACATTAACCAATTGTATACTAGTGGACTCTTCTATTGCTATATGCTGGACAAGTCCATTTGTCATATAAGGGATGTCAGGCCTATTTTTTCTATTTTTGATGGAAAATTCTGTAAGCAAATAGTGCAGGCCCTGATCAGACATGGTGTTCTGTGGGGTCTGATCTGGGCCAGCATGGTTTGCCAAGGTACCCATTTAGGGTTTTCCCGCATGCAATGGGTAAAAAAAAAACAAGTGAATGTCCATTCTATATTTTTGGACCCCAGAGCCATGGTGTGCAGGCTTTATGTGAGTGACCATTTGGCATTGCTCCGTTCTAAATATCTACAGTGCTCCAGCTAGGATTTCAGGGCAGAGGGGCGCTGGGCTAGGAAGGGCACTTTTGCAAGAAAAATAGGGCACCAGTTTTGGTCTTTGAAATGCCATCAAGATCGTTATGATCTGGGATAGGATAGTAAGCTATTGATGCTGATGTCTCTACTGAATTATATATATTTACATGCATTTCACAAGTAAGTGGTGTACTGGGTCGCAGCAATAGCAACGTTTATTATTTACATTTGAACATTTAACTTCTAGGTATCTTTTAATATAGATTTATAATATTTAAAAAAAAATAAATTGTTTGATTCATCTGAAAGCGTGTTATTAAAGCAATACAAAAAAATAACCCACGACTGAATAAGTAATCTGTTCAAGGGAAACTACTCAAAAATTATCCTTCCTGGCGAATGAATGTCATACTCAGGCTGCAGAACTCAGACTGAATGGGTGCGAAGGCTGATCTCCGCATTCACTGATCTGCAAAGACTCTGATCAAAATGCGCATCTAGTGTTTGCAATATCCCCGCTGCTTGATCACTTCGACAGTAGGCCTATTACACAGTAAACAGCGTGTATACTGAGCTTCGTCGCACAACACCTTGCGAAGACCCAGATCAACATGCGAAACCCGGGCAACCTTTTTCTCACCTTCTCTAAAGGCTCTTGGGGTCCGCGAAGACAGAGCAGTTTGTAAGGATGGGCAGGCTACTCCTAGTCTTCACTGGTCGCACGATACTCAAAGACTCAGACCAGCATGCGCAACCACTAGGCTATGTAAGTCAGAGCAACATGCGCAACAACTATGCAAGTCTGTTTGGATAACCCAGCTTGTAAAATCAGCGATGCGCAGACTGATGCAAGACGAAACGTTGAGCAATGGCCTGCTCATCCAATCAATACGGCTAATGAAGGCTTGCACGCATGCGCTGACTGATCCGAGACTTCACTTGCTCGCTCGTCTTAATGTAGTTCAAATTACTCCGGTTTACGCCCTCCTGATTAACGATCGGATCAGCTCTATATGTGATAGAATCTTGAAAGGACCGTAACCCCAACCCCCCAAAAACTTGATTCCCTTGAAATATGAATGCATAATTTTCCCGTTAGAGAATTTCCCGCCTTTTATCACACACGTCATTTATTTCACGTGCGTTCAGTCGCCGCACTGTTATGAAAATTTCACGTTTTTTCCAAATATTGGAGCCCGAGCGACTGTTGCATGGCTGGTTCTAGCCAGTATTTCTGGCAGAGTCATAAAAATACCGACAATACCGATCATCGAGTCATACTGTACCCAATGGCGTTTACCATCCGTTAACAGCATGATTACTTCGGCGCATGTCGCATAATTAATCCAGTATTATAAAATAATTACATCTACCCATCTGTCTTATTAACGTCTTAAATTACACATACGAGGATGCTAAGTGGCATTTATGAATGGATTTGAAACAGGGAATGTCATAAGAAAAGGCAGCGGGGAGATTGGAGAGGGCACGGGGGCGGGAGGGCCAGGCACGAGGGGCGGCCCTGGAGGGCACGAGGGGCGGCCCAGGAGGGCACGAGGGGCGGCCCGCCCCTCTGAAAGTAGCTAGCTGGGGCACTGATCTAAAGCTCTGGGCCTTATGGTTTCAGAGAAGAAGACTTTTTTAAGTTTTTCCTGTTATAAGTCTATGGGAACTAATAAGCCTCTGGGCGTGGCCATTTTTTACCCCAGGGGCATTGTTGGCAGGATTTATGTGAGTGAGCACTTGACGTTGCTGCATACTAAATATCTAAGCTCTGGGCACTGATGGTTTCAGAGAAGATTTTTGACAGTTTTTCCCAGTATAAGTCTATGGGAGCTTATGGGCCTCAGGGTGTGGCCAATTTGGACCCCAGGGGCATGGTTGGCAGGATTTATGCAGTTGAATACTTCAAGTTGCTACATACTAAGCTCTTGGCCTTATGGTTTCAGAGGAGAAAAGTTTCAAGATTTTTTCATTATTTGTCTATGGGAGCTACTAAGCACCGGGGCGTTGCCAATTTGGACTCCAGAGGCATAGTTCGCAGGACTTAGTAGGTGACCACATAACTTTGCTACATACTAAATGTCTTAGCTTTAGGCCTTATGGTTTCAGAGAAGAAGACTGTTTAAGTTTTTCCCTTTTATTGGTCTATGGAAGCTAATGAGCCAAAGGTGATGGCCATGGCGGCCATGTTTTTTGTCTGATCAAAATTTCTTCAATGAATCTGACAATGGTCCACACAAGGAGCATTCATGAAAATTAAGAACGAAATCCATTTAGCGGCTTTGGAGGAGAAGATTTAAAAAAAAAAAGATCCCTTTATAAGTCTATGGAAGCTAATTAGCCAATGGGCGTGTCCATGGTGGCCATGTTTTTTGTCTGATCAAAATTGTTTCAAGGAATCTGACAAAGGTCCACTCAAGGAACATTCATGCAAAGTAAGAATTAAATCCATTGAGCTGAGCGGTTTTGGAGGAGAGGAGAAGGTTTTTAAAACTTTTCCCCTTACAAGTCTTTGAAAGCTAATGAGCCAAGGGGCATGGCCATAGCGGCCATGTGGGGCATGGCCATGGCGGCCATGTTTTTTGTCTGATCCAAATTACAATGAAATCCGACAAGTACTTTTGCAGAAGAAGATTTTTTAGCATTACACTATATGTTAAATAGTGAAAATAAGCCCCGCCCATGGCGGCCATGTTTTTTGTCGGATCAAAATTTTTTCAAGGAATCTGAAAGAGGTCCACCCAAGGAACATTCATGCAAAATAAAAATGAAATCCAACAGGTGGTTTTGGAGGAGAAGATTTTTAAAGATTTTTAATTTTTTGTGTGGTTTTGTTGCCATGGCAACCAGAGTTCTGGGTGTAACAAAATTCTTTGAAGGAATTTAGAAGAGGACTAAGTAAGGAACATTCCTGTGAAGTTTGGTTACAATTGGCCCAGTAGTTTAGGAGGAGAGGATGTTTTAGCATTACACTGTATGTTAAAAAGTGAAAATAAGCCCCGCCCATGGCGGCCATGTTTTTTGTCGGATCAAAATTTCTTCAAGGAATCTGAAAATGGTCCACCCAAGGAACATTCATGCAAAATAAAAATGAAATCCAACAGGTAGTTTTGGAGGAGAAGATTTTTAATTTTTGTGTGGTTTTGTTGCCATGGCAACCAGAGTTCTGGATGTAACAAAATTCTTTGAAGGAATTTAGAAGAGGACTAAGTAAGGAACATTCCTGTGAAGTTTGGTTACAATTGGCCCAGTAGTTAAGGAGGAGATGTTTAAGCATTACACTATATGTTAAATAGTGAAAATAAGCCCCGCCCATGGTGGCCATGTTTTTTGTCGGATCAAAATTTCTCCAAGGAATCTGAAAGAGGTCCACCCAAGGAACATTCATGCAAAACAAGAGCTGTCAGTGAAACTGACTAGGGCCCCGGCAGCGCTATCAGAGGAGTAGGAAAATTTGTGGACGGACGGACAAAGTGATTACTATAGGGCACCCACACTTTCAGTGCGGTAAAAATGAAATCCAACAGGTTGTTTTGGAGGAAAAGATTTTTAAAGATTTTTAATTTTTGTGTGGTTTTGTTGCCATGGCAACCAGAGTTCTGGGTTTAACAAAATTCTTTGAAGGAATTTAGAAGAGGACTAAGTAAGGAACATTCCTGTGAAGTTTGGACCTCTTTCAGATTCCTTGAAGAAATTTGCCATGGCAACCAAAAAATTTGTTATCATTGATGGTATAAAGGATCCAAAAAAGTTTCAAGATAGTGGAGTGATTCAGAAAGAAATCAGGAAACATAAAGGTGATATACATATGAAATATGCATTCCCTCTAAACAGAGGTGGAATAGCTGTACAGGTAGAATCAGATAAAGAGATAGAAACATTAAAAGAAAAGTGGCCGGAAGATGCTTTTGTGAGTGGAGGCTCATTGTCAGTTCATGATTGTTCATATGTTCCAAAGTGTGTGTTAAAAAATATAGCTACATTCCATAGCATTGACAGGATTGAACAGGAAGTAGAAATTCAGACAGGTGTTAAGGTTACGGCAAGACGTTTGAAATATAGGGACTCAGGAAGGCCAATGCCTATAGTAGTAGTTACATGTGATAATTCCAAGGATATTCAGTGTTTACTTAAGGCAGATATAAGTGTGCATCATAGGCGGGTCAAGGTTGTGCCGTACAAAAGTAAGAGGTACACTCCTACACGGTGTTTTAACTGTCAAGAATTTGGCCATATAGCAGCTTTGTGTAAGAATAATAAGAAGTGTGAGAATTGTGCAGAAGACCATCAGGGTAGGTGTGTGGTTGGTTCTCACTGTGTAAATTGTGGAAATTCTCACCGTGCAAGTTCAGCTGATTGTCCTGTATACAGGGCATAAGCTACAAGGCGACATAAGCGACTTCTTCGCCCTGTCGGTGCTCACTTCGCCGATTTCCGCCGCTGGGGCGACAAAACTTCGCCGTGAAATTTCATGTTTATTTTTTTTTCAACTGTCTTCCTCGTGTCAACAGTAAAGGTATAAGTCATAATCCCTTGATTTAACTAGCTGATTTGTCATAGGTCACAGTTGGTCACACAGAATAAACAATTTGCACATGATAACTGCCACTTTTAATCCTTTGATGTATTGGCTACTTGGTGTCTGTGTAGAGTCATTAATCTCAGTTGATTGCACAAAATTGACACTGCAGTAAGTGACAATTAAGATTAGGTAAGATTATGTCATTTACAGCGTTTTCTATCCAGGTAGCTCGAGCCGAGACTATGTTAAGGACTTTCATATTTTTACACAACTGTTTTTTTTTTTTGCTCGAGCCTATTTTACGGTAGGCAGAGACTATGTTAAAGACTTTTCATATTCTTACACAACTGTTTTTTTTTCCTTCTTATAGATTAAGTAATGTCTTTTAAAAACATTTGTACAGAAATTTCATGTTAGTGAAATCTATAATTATTATGCATTTACTTTGAATATCTTATTTATAACTGACTACCAATAAACCTCTTTATAACAATATTCATTATATCAAGGTTTGGATAAAACAAAAGTGACTGCTTCTCTCTTTTTTACTTCAGAAGAGCTAACTACACGAACGTCATCTGGCATCCAGCCGCACTCACTTCTCCCTAGATCCAGCAAACTTCTCCCTATTTTCCCAAGAGGGAGAAGTCACTTCTCCCTAATTTTGGGGGCTAGCTTGGGCCCTGCTGTATATATAGCCATTAGGGAGAGGCTTCTTAGCAGGAGGCAGTGATCAAGTAGTTTAAGTTATAGTATAGAAATATATTGTTAAGCTTTTATTTTTATTATTTATTTATTTGTTTGTGTTTATTTTTTGTTGAATTTTATTCTTTTGTATACAGCATATATTTACATACTTGTTTGCTTAAGTTATATGAGGATGAAAGCATCTTGCCTTGTATAGGTACTGGGAAGTGGTAATTCTAGACTACTATTTTTGGTTTAGATAGTGTCAATAGTATTGTTTTAGGAAATAAAAATTCTTGTATACATGCACATTTAGTCTGACAGTTCTGGATACATAGATAGGTAAAAATGAAAATTGCGTATGCTAATATTAGATCATTAAATACTTCTTTCAGTTTAGTTGAACAGGCATGTGAGAAACAGAAAGTTCAGATATTAGGTCTATCTGAAATATGGCATCCTGAAAATGCTATCAAAGATAACATAAAAAGAAAGTGGAATTGGATAGCTACAGAAAGAAATCAAGAAAGAGGAGGTGGTGCAGCAATTCTGATAGCTAAAAATATTAAAGTTTTCGAGAGAAAAGAGTTCGACAAGGAGAAGGTAGAAGCTGTGTGGTGTAATATCTATTCAAAGGAGTGTAATTTTGTATTAGGGTCAGTCTATATTCCACCAAATGATACAAAGAGTCTAGATGTTTTAATGAAAATTGTAAGCAAGCTGATGACAGAGTCTTTACCAGTTGTTATTATTGGTGATTTCAATGCACATCATCCATACTGGTTTGACAGAGATGCAAATAAGTTGGGGAATCAGTTGTTTGAGTTTTTGATGGATAAAGATCTGACTGTTGCTAACAATTCAACACCTACTAGAAAGGATAGAATCATAGATTTGACCATAACAAGTACCATTTTAAGGAATAAATTATCAGAATGGAGAGTACAACAGGAAGTGTATCTTAATACAGACCACAGTTTGATCACATTTAGACTTGGTGAGTATATGGAAGATGATATCTGTGAGAAGTTGGATTTTAAAAATACTGATTGGGATCATTGGGAAAGTGTTTGCACAGATTCTATTGATGATTGGCTGGACAACAGAACGAATGACACAGATGTGAATGATGACTACAAAGACCTCATAGAGGCGATACATCAGAATGTGGAAGAGTATATTCCAAAGAAGAAAGTGTGTTGTCACAGTAAAGGGTGGTGGAACTCAACATTGAGCGAATTAGCAAAGGATTTCAAGAGGGCTAGAAGAATGTTTGCAAAACGCAAAGATGAAGCAAATGAGAATAGAGTGCAGGAAATATATAAATTATTCAAAGAGGAGGAAATCAAGGCTAGAGAAAATTATTTGACTGAGATGGTAGATATGATGGATCCTCATAAGCCTGATCAGTTTTGGAAAGTGATAAACGCAGTGAGAAAAGATAAGACTAAGTCAGTTGTGCAACCAATTGTTAGAGACGATGGTTCATTGGCTGTGTCAGATGAAGAGATTTTTGTAGAATTGAAAGGTAGGTATGGTAAGGAGACCTTAGACGTGAAGGATTTTGATGAAAAGTGGTTCAATTCAGTGGAAGAGGAGATGATGGATAGATTAAGGTTAGAGGAAACGGTGATTCAAGAGGAAAATTTCTCAGAAACATGTGGTCATGAAAATAGTGATATTCACATTGAAGAAGTGGAAGCAGCAATTTCTCAACTGCAAAATAATAGTGCACCTAGCCCTGAAGAAAAAGTGTTTAATATTTTATTGAAAAGGGGTGGTGAAGCCATTGTGAAAGGTTTACACTATTTAATACAGAAATGCTGGTCCAACGGTGTACTGCCTGATGATTTCAAGTTAGACCCAAAGGTAATGCTTCCCAAACCCGGAAAGACAAACTATAACAGTGTTAGATCGTATAGGCCAATTACTTTAGAAAGTGTGATAGGTAAGATTATGGAAAGAGTTATCAGCAAAAGACTGATTTGGAAGTTGGAAATTGAAGGTGGTATAGCAAGAACTCAGTACGCATATAGGAAGCAAAAGTCATGTGTTCAGTCTCTTTTAAGGCTGTGTAATTCAGTTTCAGAAGCAAGGAATAGGAAGGAAAGTACAGTGCTCGCAGTGATGGATTATGAGTCTTGCTATGAAAGAATATGGAGAGCAGGTTTATTGAAAAAGGCATTTGAAAGTGGGATTACTGGCAGATTATGGCTATACCTTAAGAACTTCCTTATAGACCGGAAGTACGTCCTAAAAGTGAACAATTTTACATCTCCTACATTCCAGTCGGCAGTAGGCATACCGCAAGGATCCGTTATCAGTCCAGTGCTTTGTAATCTGTATACAAGTGATTCAATGAAGGAAGTGGTAGGTAATCATGCAGAATTTGCAGATGATAGCTGTGTTTGGGAAAGTAATACATCAGTGGCGGAAAGTTGTGCTGTGTTGAATGATAAACTGGCATCTGTGGTAGATTGGTGTAGGAGATGGAATATGTTGATTGCACCGGATAAGACAGAGATAATGGTATTTAAACATAACGGCAGAGATTCAGAAGTGAAGGCAGAGGTGAAGTTAGGCGAGAGTGTTTTAAAAACAACCAATTCAAAGAAAATTCTGGGTGTCACAGTAGATGATAAATTAAACTTTCACGAACATATTCAACAGAAAACAAAGGCTGGTTTCAGTGCCTTGAAATGTCTTGATAATTTCGTTCAAGGACATAGAGGATGCAGCCAAACAGTGTATATGAGACTCTACAAATCCTTGGTTCTTCCGGTGATGGAGTATGGAGCAGCTGTGACAGTCGAGTCCCTTGAAGAAAGCAGTAAGGAGTTTGGAAAGGTTCAGAGGTCAGCGATGCTAAAGGCATCAGGTTGTTTGAACAGTACCAGCACAGAAGCTTTGGAAGTCTTGACAAACACCATGCCTATAGACCTACAGCTGAAGATAAGACAAGCACAAGAAGTCATCAGAATCAGTGCCAAGTATGAAGATGATCCTCTCAGGGAAGAGTTTGATGAATGGATAGAGGGGGATAAAACTGTGGGTAGAAGAGCTACTATTTTTCATTTATTGATGTCTAGGTTTAGGGAATTGAAGGGAATGTTAGAGTTTGAGAACATTGAGAAGGAATTCAGATATACCAAGGAATTGATGGGGCTCATCAAAGAGACAGGAAGTGTACACAAGGAAGAATTCACATTCTCCAAGGAAGAACAGAAAGAAAATATATTAGAGCTTCTTAGCAATTGTGATAAAAACGATGTATTAATGTTCACAGATGGATCAGCATTAGGTAATCCAGGTCCGACTGGAGCTGGTGCTGTGGTCTACCTTGAGGGTTACTCCAGCACACCAGTTTTGATGAACAAGGGAGTTTCTCCTATAGGTAACAATTATACTGGAGAATTGGTAGGTATACAGATCGGGCTAGAATTCTTGGCTGACCTAGACTTCAAAGGCAGAGTAGTTCATATTCTGACCGATTGTCAACCAGCTATTAAGACTGCTTTCAGTACTGAAATGCCAACTAACAAGATTGAAACAGTTCTCAGCATCAAGGAGAGTTTAGCAAAGGTAAGGTGTAGGGAGAATATTGTCAAAGTTCATTGGGTGCCGGGACACAAAGATATTGAGGGGAATGAGTTGGCAGATCAACAAGCAAAGGCGGCAGCATCAGAGATGATTAAAAATAATGAGGTAAAACCGACCCTGGACAAGAAAGAAGCAGTACGGGAGTGTAAATCACAGGGAAGGGAAAAATGGGAAAGAAGGTACAAGTGCTCAGACAAAGTGAATGTATTGCAGGATATAATTGGGGAAGTGGGAAAAAGGATCTGTTATGGAGATAGGGACAGAAGGACTTTCTCTGCAGTAAATCAGGTGCTGTGTGGACATTCAATCTTAAATGATCACCAGGCAAAAGTTAACAAAGATCAGTCAAGTTTGTGCGAGACATGCAACATGAAAGAGAATGTGGATCATTTTCTTTTTCACTGTCAGAGATTTAAATCAGAAAGGGATACTTTAGAGTATAATGTAGAAGAGATTCTGGCCAGGGAGGAGGTGAAATTGGTAACAGACATTAACTTGAAAGTGTTGACAGGCATGATTGAAGACATTAGTAAGCAAGGAAGGAAGGAACTGACAGATGCACTGATGGAATACATCAGGAGCACTAAAAGATTTTGAAGGTCATTGTATTATGAGCATCATGTGTTTTTCACATAGGGAAATGCACAAGTGACTTACTTAAGTACCATGAGTTTATAGGCAGCGAAAAAATGCCTTATAGATATACAACAACAACAAGTTTGGTTATAATTGGCCCAGTAGTTTAGGATGAGATGTTTGAGCATTACACTATATGTTTAATAATGAAAATAAGCTCCGCCCATGGCGGCCATGTTTTTTTGTCGGATCAAAATTTCTTCAAGGAATCTGAAAGAGGTCCACCCAAGGAACATTCATGCAAAATAAAAAAGAAATCCAAGAGGTGGTTTTGGAGGAGAAGATTTTTAAAGATTTTTAATTTTTTGTGTGGTTTTGTTGCCATGGCAACCAGAGTTCTGGGTGTAACAAAATTCTTTGAAGGAATTTAGAAGAGGACTAAATAAGGGGGTGGGGTGGGGTTTGGTTTTACGGCCCTTTCAAGATTATTTCACTCATATCAAGCCAATCGTTAATCAGAGGTGGGAGAAAACCGGAGTACCCGGAGAAAAACCACCCGATCTTCCGTTCAAGAACTTGGCGTCTCACATATGACCCAAGCAAGGCTCGAACCACAGCGGTAAGAACTCATCCATTCCGTTTATCACTCCCTTAAAATATAATTGCGGCGAAAGGACCCACGGACGAAACAACTCACGGGCGGAACGACTCACGGACGAAACAACTCACCAACTAAGGGCGAAACGACCCACCCCCAAAATCAGGGCGAAACGACCCGGCGAAACGACCCACGGGCGAAACGACCCGGAACCATTGGGCACGAAAACCTATGACATCAATAACTATTCAACCTTTGTGAGACATATCGTACCGATAGTTTCTGAAACTAATCAATTACATTAAAGGATTATTAAATCATTAGATTTACGGACAGTTATTCTTTATTTCGGCTTAAAATCGATGTAAATTATCTTCTCTGTTCAGGCGGTTTGTTTATATTCTGATCTATCTGTACAATGATCGTGTCAATGAAATCGAGACAACTCACCGGCTTGCCTCTATCTATCTCTATATACTGATAGATAGAGGCCAGCCGGTGAGTTACAATCAACTTCATCCATTCCATCCCAGCATACTCATGTTTTTATATCTCTATATACTGATATAAAAACATGAGTATGCTGGGATGGAATGGATGAAGTTGATTGTTGAAGACTGAGAGAAATATTTTAACTTTCTTACGTTTTTATGCTGTGCAGAGTCTTTTAAATGAGTTTATCGTGTGATAGTCTCTTATTTTGACAGGCCATGCACTTTAATTGCCCGAATTACTTACTGCGTCATCACTTGTGGACTTAGGGAGCGGGCGGCCATATTGAATATTTGTATTTTATGAAACTTCCCAGCTTTTTATCTCGTCTTTTTTCAAAAGTCTAAGTCATTAATTGTCTTAAGAAGATTTTAAGAAGATTTTACAAATATTGTATCCAGAAGTTGGTGTCTTACGACGAAATTTTTATTAGAATACTTTGGTGTTTCAAGATTGTCTACAATCCAGCGAGCTACGGACGTTCTTCATGATGTTGACGAGGAGACAGTCAGCTTCACAGCTGGCTACAGCAGAGGGCTATAGACAGCATACAGGGGTCACAGTTAGCAAGGAAGATCAGGCGATTGGGCCGCCTGGTGCAGCGACCGGTTGGGTTATACGGCCAGATGGAGGGAGTACACAGTTAGCTTTACATCAGAACCAGAGTGATAGTCGCCAGATCAAATCATTGGAGGATGGTGGATTTGCACCAGTATATAAAATTGATTCTCGCAAACAAACTCCTGTTCGAGTCGAGCATAAAGGCTACAGTCTTAACAAGGAGAGAGCTCTGAATAAGAAATTTGAAGGTTGTGCAAGGGACCATTTAAAAATTGCAATGAAGCCGAATAAAAATCTTGTCCTTGAATTTAGTTCTTCTGCATATGGGCTTGTGAGGCATAAGGTCATAAATTATTTCTTAAATTTAATACTTAATGACCCGCAGCAACAGCTTATCTTTGGAGAAGAGAAAGTATTGGATGAGAATGGAGATAATGTTGAGCCACGATTTAAGATTGTTAATCGTAAGGCAGATGGAAACCCAGGCAAAGTCACGAAAATGACAATTAATTGTTACCATACATCCTCTAGAATGCTGGTAAACGGTAAAAAGTAGACTTATTCATTACTGAAGCAATACCAATATTGAAACAATGTATCACTCAATATTTTCTGACCTAGATGATTTTAATTCTCACTTTGAAAGGTTGATTGAGTCATTAAATGCCACCAAAGCTGTTCCGGTGAAATGTAACTTAAGGGCTATCGAAGATAACTCTGGTAATCTAAATCGGACAGGGCGTAATGAAGAAGAGGTGCGTCTGGATGAATCCACATATCTTTGTCCAATCTGTGAAGAACCTGCTGAGGATCAGACAATTGGGTGTGAAGATTGCGATTCTTGGTACCACTATGGTTGCGCTGGTATATCGGTAAAAGATGTGGCGCTGATTAATTCTGAAATTCCATACGTGTGCGATAATTGCAGTGAAGGTCTTATTTATGGTGAAAACACTGGCACATCTATGCAGAGTGTGGAATTGCAAGCGGAGTCTAACGAAAAGTGTTCTCCAGATGATCAAGCTGGATATGTAGAGGATGCAGTGTTATCGGGTGTGGGAGAATCGGTATCTTCAAATAGACAGAGTGTCGATCCGCCAAATAGCACTTCCGATTCTGTGGTCTCTGTAGGGGAACCGGTATCTTCAAATAGACAGAGTGTTGATCCGCCAAATAGCACGTCTGATTCTGTAGTCTCAATTCCAACAGTGGCCAATAAGGGCAAATCAACCAAATCAAGTAGTGGCTCCAAATCTAACTGTTCTAATACGAGTAGTTCAAAAAGTAAGCGTAATCAAATCCAAGAACATCAGCAAACAAATTTATATCAGGCTCAATATATACAAAGGCTAGAATCACAAATTCAGGATTTACAGAAGTCAGTTTCGGTTTTAAAACGTAGAGACGAGATGTTAAACAAGAACTTAGGGTCCGGGTTATATGACAAAAACCTCAGCTTGGGAAAAATTGGACAGAACTGAAGTAAATCAAACGTTTTGTTCTTTGGACAGTAGTCAGCGGAATGACTCAGTGAAGTATCAAGTACAGAATATGGATTTAAGAATCAAGCAACTAGAAACGAACATGTTCCAAAATCTCTACCTTATGACGATGAATAGTACTCAGACCAACGTTCAGATGCAGCAACATGGTTATATGATCCAAAATATGCAAATGCAGCAGTTATATATGAATAGCATTGCTACTTCAAGGCTATTTCCTCCAGCTTATCAGCATCAACCAAGTAATTTTATGAACTTTAACCAGTATCCAGCTATGAACTTTAACCCATATCCAACTATGAACATGCCAGAGGCATTCCAGGCTCAACCACAGTCATTGCGGAACCCGCCTCTGTTCTTTAATACTAGTGTACCGCCACCCAACATAGGCAACCAAACGTTTGTGCCTTACCCTCGGCCTTTTATTCCTCCGCGTCCAGACATTAGGCATTCTGTTCCTATGGACAATACAGATATAATAAACAGCAACCATATAACTGTGGAATGTAATGGCCAGAGTATCGTGAACCATAAGAGACAGGCTGGTTCTATTCAAGATAGAGGAGAGAAAGCTGGTCGCTTGTCCTTAGGGAAAAACGCATCTCAAGGAGTTACTCAAGTTAATCGCGTTCAGTATTCTGGATTGAATAGTAGTTTTTCCAATTCAGAACAATTAAATGAAACTTTGGTGTCTTTTATGGGTGGAGTAAGTTAATTGTATCAATTCCTGATCTTTGTTTTACTTCTACTTTTTATATTCAAGTAAACTTGATGATGCACTAAGCGAAGTAAGTAAACAGGCAGAACGGGTTCATATACCAACTGGTAACGGGGAAGCTTGTAGATTTCAACCAACTGGAATTGAAATTAACAATGAAATGTCCAGAACAAGTAAGGAATCAGAACAGTATCGCTCTTTTGCCAATAGTGATGAAACACATATCAACCAGCAAGCAAGCAGTGTACCAGATGAACAGTCAAATTATCCTTCTTCGAGTGCTGGTAGTCTTAATGCACCCTGTGGGGAGAATTATGGCAGTGAAACAGAAGTTAGGGTGCAGCATCCTGAGTCTTTTTTAGTCATGCCGGGCCTTCAGCGGAAACCGCCAGACTCGATTCACCAGGAGGGAGTCCTTTTCCAGGTCGAAAGACTGTAAACATAGTTTCCCTTAATGTGGAGGGAATTAAGGGGAATGTCTCTTTTTTAATCAGTCTAGCAAGAGAGGAGTCTTTTATTTGTCTACAAGAGACTTGGTTATGGTCATTTGAAGAATCTATTCCTGTGAATTTAATCCCAAATTATGGCTCATTCGTTAGGTGTAGCGACATTAATGAAAATATTTCTAATTTTCAAATCTCGCGCGGCCATGGGGGAGTTGCCATTTTGTGGCCAAAATCGTGGACAAATAGCGTGAAGAAACTCGAGAATGGCAACGAGAGAATTCAGGCAATTGAGTTGACTACAAGGGACTCACTTCTTTGCATCGTTAATGTTTATCTACCTACATTGAAGCTTCCCGCATCGAAAGAGTTATACCTAGAATGTCTGGACATTATCCATAATATAATTGAAAAATATTCAAACACACATTCAGTTATCGCTTGTGGGGACTTTAACGGTTCTTTACTAGAGACAAGGTCAAATCCGCATGATTCTATGCTGAAAGGTTTTATAGAAGAGCATTGTCTTTTTAAACATCCAGACCATTGCGCTAGTTCTACTTTTTATGGTCATGCTGGTGCAGTTTCGCAGATAGACTATGTATTATCCACAAATCAGTCAGTTATTGCAGGAATTAAGGTTGAGAAAATGTCACCAATCAATATGTCATCGCATGTTCCTGTTTATGCACAACTTAATATCATGAAACAAGACTTGAATGTCATGCAAAAACGAACAACTGTTAAGTCAGTACGGAAACTAAACTGGGAGAAAGTAGATGAGCAGTTACACCAGGACGAAATCGTACTCCACCTTTCCAAATGTGACTCCCCCCAAGATGAACTTCCATTACTGATACAAGCGTTAAAAACTGCCAGCCAAAATAAAGTTCCCAACAGACTGGTCAAGGTGAAGGGTCCTAAATTTAAGCTATCGCCCACAGTGAAAAAGCTTGAAGCATCCAGTAAAAAGTTCTTCTTTGAGTGGAAGCAGGCAGGCTCGCCTGGCCCAGAGCACCCTATCTCCGTCCAACGTAAAATAGCCAAATATGAGGTTCGTAAGCAGATCCGTCGAGAATTCGCATGTGCCAGAGACTCCCTTTACGCTGAATTAATGGACAATCCTAGTGACAAGCTGTTTTATAAACTGATTAGAAGAAATCAGTCATCCAGTAGTTACCAGACTTCTTTATTTCTTGTCTGATCGTGGGTAGTGACGAAATTACAAGCAGTGTCAGCCAATGCAAGGCGTTTGCCAGTTACTTTGAAGATCTCGCGGTAAGGGTATGGATTTTAAAGATTTGCCCAGTATCTTCCGTGAGAGCTCTGTGCTTTCTTCAATTCCTGCTTATTTTCAAAATACTGAAACACCTATAATTTGCTATAAATATAACAAACCTGTTAGATCTATCATTTTTAATTTTAATAAACTTGTTTCAGATCTTGATATTGATACTAATACTCCTGATTCATGTGATTGTAAAAACTCAGTGTATTGCTATCCTGCTGCTGGTCATGTAATTACTGGCAATTTGAAAATTATTCCTGATTCTAGGATAAGGAATATAATTTCTAAAGGACCGAAATATAGGTTTCCTTCTAAAATTGATTTCAGTAAATGTAGAGATGAAATCGCTGCTTCCTTGAATGAATTCGGTAATCGATGGTGTAAGCGAGAGTATGTTGAGTATAAAGCCCTTAAGGACTGGAAACTAAGCATTTTAAAACTAGAGAATAAACGCATTTCTTTCTATTCTCAAAATACTAACTTATTACCTCCTAAGCCTAAGACGTCTTTACGTCATCTTAAGCTAGGTATTCAAGAATTTCATAAGAAGTTTGTTTTGGCCCCTGCAGACAAGGCCGCTTACAATGTCGTCGTTGTGTGACGGCTCCACTATGTTAAAACGCTTAAGCAGGAGCTTGGTGGTACTAAGGCCTATGAACTTCAGCCTTTAGCTGAAGAGAGAGTTATAGTAGATAAACATATTTGTCATTCAGCCACCAAGTTTGCTGTGTGTGTTACCGAAGGCCAAGACAAGCTTCCTACGCTATACTGGCTACCAAAACTTCAAAAAAGACCTTACAAAGCACGGTTTATTGCAAATTCTAGCTCTTGCACTACCACTGAACTTTCTAAATTATTAACATCCTGTCTTACTGCTATTAAAACGCATGTGATTAAATATTGTGATAAAGTCTTTGAGAGATCAGGAAGAAATCTGTTTTGGTCTATAAAGAATTCGAATGAGGTTTTAAATAAATTGAAATCCAGACATTTTCGTGCTTCAAGTCTGTCTACTTACGATTTTTCCACTCTTTACACTACACTTCCTCATAATCTTATAAAAGAAAAGCTTAATGATTTAATTGAATGGGCTTTTCACAGAGAAGATATTCTCTATCTTGCATGTAGTGTCAGAAATGCATTTTTCACTTCTAAAGAGCATACGAATTATACACTTTGGTCATGTCAGAAAGTGTGTGATGCCCTCACCTTTCTACTTTACAATATTTATATTAGATTCGGTACTAAGTTATTTAGACAAATTGTGGGTATTCCGATGGGTACGAATTGCGCACCTCTTGTGACTGATCTGTTCTTGTATTGTTATGAAAGAGACTTCTTAATCGGGGTTATCGGTACCATAAACTACGCAAAGCCTTTTCAAAATTTTATAGACGCCATTCTGATTTAATTTCAAAATTCAATATTGGACTTAAATCTCTTCTGCAACAAGGTCTATCGGAACCCGAATTTTATGGTGACTTAGTATATAAATTCAGAAAAATATATAACCGCAATGACTTCAGCACCCAATTTCGTAAAATCATTCTTCGATATAAAAAGATTGGGTACAACATGGATATTATACGACAGACTGCATGCATGGTAGTTAACCCAATCACGGTTGGCAACTTTGCTTCCCTCTTTAATTGCACGCCGGTGGGTCAGGCCTCAGATTCTATGACGGCTCCAACGTAAAGGCTTATTGAAAATTAAAGAGATAATGTTGGTTGGTGCCTGATGCTCTGTCTCTGGTCGGGCTCATCGGAGTCTAACTGTTGGTTTTCTTTTGCTCCAGCATTTCAGTGGTTTCTTGCTGTCGAGTCCTCACCGTTGTCTCACCTCTGTGGTTCTTTGATTTCTGTGTTCACGGAGATGTTGCACTGATGAGTTAGGAGGCCTTCATGCGGACTGAACAAATTATTTGTCTAAATCGCGACGGAAGTAAGGGCGAGGATTGTGGCCACGTAAAGTCGATTTAAGCCCCCTAGTGGAAATCTTCCACTGACCGTTCCAAGGCGGCTCTTCTGTGGCGATTTATTTATGTTGTTGTTTGTTACTTACTGTGTGTATCACTTGTGTCTTTTAATTTTGGATGGCCATATGGCCATTTTGTGGGAAAGTAACTGTCCATATGGCCTTCCTTTGTTTAGGTTTCCATTATGGTCTGGTCGCTTAATGTTTGTATTTCTTTCCCTTTGGTGTCTTTTATGGATGGAGTAAGTTAATTGTATCAATTCCTGATCTTTGTTTTACTTCTACTTTTCATGTTGTCGCTTTCCATTGATAACCAATCTGAAATTATTGAAGCTTTTAGCTGCACTTCTAGATATTTAGATGATTTATTAAATATTGATAATACCTATTTCGATGGTTTGATCTGTAAGATTTACCCCACAGAACTTCAATTAAATAAAGCAAATTCTTCTGATAACGAGGCCCCATTTTTGGATTTACATCTATCTATTGTAGATGGGTTTTTTTCGTGCAAAATTTATTATAAACGCGATGACTTTGTTTTTGAGATTGTAAATTTTCCTTTTTTGGATGGTGATGTTCCTCGTGCGCCATCCTATGGCGTTTAGATTTCGCAATTAATTCGATTTGCTAGAGTGTGTAGTCATGTAACTGACTTCAACACTCGTAATAAATTATTAACGGCTAAACTCCTTAATCAGGGTTATCGGTACCATAAACTACGCAAAGCATTTTCAAAATTTTATAGACGCCATTCTGATTTAATTTCAAAATTCAATATTGAACTTAAATCTCTTCTGCAACAAGGTCTATCGGAACCCGAATTTTATGGTGACTTAGTATATAAATTCAGAAAAATATATAACCGCATCAATGACTTCAGCACCCAATTTCGTAAAATCATTCTTCGATATAAAAAGATTGGGTACAACATGGATGTTATACGACAGACTGCATGCATGGTAGTTAACCCAATCACGGTTGGCAACTTTGCTTCCCTCTTTAATTGCACGCCGGTGGGTCAGGCCTCAGATTCTATGACGGCTCCAACGTAAAGGCTTATTGAGAATTAGAGAGATCTAATTCTTGGTAATGTTGGTTGGTGCCTGATGCTCTGTCTCTGGTCGGGCCCATCGGAGTCTAACTGTTGGTTTTCATTTGCTCCAGCATTTCAGTGGTTTCTTGCTGTCGAGTCCTCACCGTTGTCTCACCTCTGTGGTTCTTTGATTTTTTGTGTTCACGGAGATGTTGCACTGATGAGTTAGGAGGCCTTCATGCGGACTGAACAAATTATTTGTCTAAATCGCGACGGAAGTAAGGGCGAGGATTGTGGCCTTGTAAAATCGATTTAAGCCCCCAGTGGAAATCTTTCCACTAACTGTTCCAAGGAGGTTCTTCTCTGGCGATTTATTTATGTTGTTGTGTGTTACTTACTGTGTCTATAACATGTGTTTTTTTGTGGCCCATCGGAGTCTAACTGTTGGTTTTCTTTTGCTCCACCATTTCAGTGGTTTCTTGCTGTCGTGTCCTCACCGTTGTCTCACCTCTGTGGTTCTTTGATTTTTTGTGTTCACGGAGATGTTGCACTGATGAGTTAGGAGGCCTTCATGCGGACTGAACAAATTATTTATTTTTGTGGGAAAGTTACTGTCCTTATGGCCTTCCTTTGTTTAGGTTTCATTATGGTCTGGTCGCTTAATGTTTGTATTTCTTTCCATTTGGTGTCTTTGGTGGGTGGAGTAAGTTAATTGTATCGATTCATGATCTCTTTTCAGTCAAGAGTACTTGCAGTCTGTTGAATTCCAGGAGTCTTTAATTGAGAGAATTGCTGAGCAAAATCCAGATGAACTTAATCCAATCAGTGAACATGAAGTACACACAGCGATAAAGCTACTCAATAACGGCAAGGCAGTCGACGAAATGGATCTTACTGCTGAGCACTTGAAACATTTGGGAGAGGTGATATTGCCGTGTATTGCTCGTATTTTAATCATATTTTGAAGTCTAAAAATGTCCCAGACTCTTTTAAATCAGGAATAATTTACCCCATTCAGAAAAAGGGAAAAGATCCCAGGTGTATGGAGAACTACAGGGGTATAACGGTCTCTTCAGTACTTGGAAAGCTCCTTGAAACAGTTATTCTCAATCGTCTAGATCAACTTAATTCAGACCAGTCAGAGTTGCAGTATGGTTTCACCAAAGGACTGTCTCCAACCCTTGCTTCGTTACTCCTATCGGAGGCTGTCCTGGACTCCAACCTGAGCAAACGGCCACTCTACATCGCCACCCTTGACACACAGAAGGCGTTTGACGTCGTCAGTCACCCAGCATTGATGGCGAAGTTATACCAACAGGGCATCAATAGTCACTTATGGCAGTTGATCAGGTCCATGTATAGAGGTCTGACAGCGAAGGTGAAGTGGGAGGGGGAGGTGAGTCCATCCTTCAAAATCCTACAAGGTGTGCGCCAGGGTGGAATTCTGTCTACACATTTCTATAAGACATACTGTAATGACCACCTCATTGACTTGGAGGAAACAGGTCTAGGAAAGCACATAGGTCCCATTTACGTTGGATGTCCCACCGTGGCGGACGACGTTCTCCTCATCTCTGAAGATGACGTTGAGATGCAGCTTATGTTCAACTTATCATATATCAAATCACAAGAGAAGAGGTACCACATTCATCCTCAAAAAACAGTCGTTGTACGTAGAAACGTCTCCAAAAAATACCGTACCCAAGAAATCGTCTCTGAACGGAAATTAGGATCAACCAGTGTAAATGTTAGGACTTTATATGCACTTATTAAGACCGGTGTTCACGGAAGTAACGGTCTAAATCCAAAGGTGTCATACAGCATATATTTGACCTACGTTGTTCCAAGGCTATTATTTAGTTTAGAAACCCTGAATTTAAATCAAACACATATTAATCAACTTCAGCGGTTTCATATTGCTACGCTAAGAAATATTCAGTCATTACCGGTTCGTACAGCCTCGTCAGTTGTATATCTTCTTCTCGGAGCCCTACCAATTCAAGCGGAGATTCATAAAAGACAATTAAGTCTGATATTTTCCATTGTGAGATCCAAACATACGAAAATGAGAGACCTGATGTATAGACAACTGGCACTAGAGGTTCCAGGAAGTTTTTTCTGTGTAGTGGATGGTCTGCTGTCGCATTATGGTCTGCCAAAGATTGCTGACATTTCCGGATTCAGTAAGCTACGGTGGAAGAATCTTTGTAGAAAGTCGGTTAATGACTACTGGTCATCAGAGTTAAGAAGAAGCCCGTGGAAAGTCATCTTTGACAAACTGCAACATCGATCAAATGGCGGTTGGCGTGACCTACAAGGTCTGGGATTTTGTTAGCAACAATAGTGCAGACGTTAAAAGAAGTATCACAAAGGTCAGAATGCTTGTTGGGGTATATCTTCTCCAGTCTACAAATGCCAGATTTAACCAGATTTAACCAGTATGGTGTTGAACCGACTTGTCCACTCTGTAGATTGTCCGATAAAGATCTTCAGCATATGATCCTGAGATGCCCAGCACTTCATGAGGTTAGAAAGACTGTAATGGTTGGTACAAGGAGGCTCCTGGTTGATCAGTTTAGAGAACTATGGTGGAGATCACGCTCATACCACGAACTTGTATCTATCATCATGGACAGTACAAATTTAAAACTACTTGTGGCCGGGGATGTGGGGAACAGTCTGCTGGTTCGTCTGGAAACCTTAAGTAGACACTACTGTAACAAGTTGCACCATAAAAGGTTGCAACTCCACCATAAGCTATTATTGTAATTATTCATGGCCGCCCCTCCCGTGGTCCAGCAATTTAAATATTTCAGTCTCTGCCTGTGAATTAAATGTGTAAATAGTGATCTAATTCAATTGGTGGATTAATAACAAAGTTACGGAGATTCTTCGTCGAGGAGTCACCGGTGCGCCACCGACTGGCGGGATTTACAGCGAAACAGAAACAGAAACTGCCATACGCCCGCAAGGACATTCTACGCAGGGAATGTCGGCTCGAGTCTAAAGTCTGATGAAAAGGTCTCAGCTGAAGTCTATCTATCTATCTATCTATCTATCTATCTATCTATCTATCTATCTATCTATCTATCTATCGGTTGGTCTATACTGCGGAAGGAACCTTCCTTTCGCGAAAGGAAGGTTCCTTTCGCGAAAGGAAGATTTTTGCTACGAAAGGACTTTTTTTCGTAAATAGACGCAGTTTGGAAAAGAAGACCAATATTTCCATTAATTTTGTGAATATTGAGCGCCATGGAAGCATTTGACTAATATATATATTGTTTGTCTTGCGACATAAATATTCAGGACTTTGGTACAATAGTGCTCCTGATGTCATGATTGTTTTGTTGTTGTTGTTGTTTTCTACCGAAGGGAGTTTGTGTGAAATTATAGAAGGCGGTTCTTCTGTAGCGGTTTATTTATGTTGTTGTTTGTTACTACTAACTGTGTGTATCATTTTTGTCTTTTTAGCTCACCTGTCACGTAGTGACAAGGTGAGCTTTTGGGATCACTTTTTGTCCGTCGTCCGTCGTGCGTGCGTGCGTCCGTGCGTGCGTGCGTGCGTCCGTGCGTCCGTAAACTTTTCTTCAAACGACATCTCCTCCTAAACCACTGATCGGATTTTGACCAAACTTCACAGGAATGATCCTTAGGTGGTCCTCTTTCAAAGTTGTTCAAATGGTTCCGGTCCATTGCTTATATAGGTCACAGGAGCCAAAAATAATTTTTTTTCACCGAAAACCTAAAAAATCTTCTTCTCTGAAACCACAAGGCCCAGGTCTTTGATATTTGGTATGAAGCTTCATCTAGTGGACCCCTACCAAGATTGTTCAAATTATAGTGCTGGGGCCAAAAATGCCCCCGCACGGGGGCCCTTCGGTTTTGCATGGGCTTATATGGGGAAAATCTTAAAAAATCTTCTTCTCTAAAACCGCAAGGCCCAGATCTTTGATATTTGGTATGAAGCTTCATCTAGTGGACCCCTACCAAGATTGTTCAAATTATAGTGCTGGAGCTAAAAATGCCCCCGCATGGGGGCCCTTTGGTTTTACATGGGCTTATATAGGGAAAATCTTGATAAATCTTCTTCTCTGAAACCGCAAGGCCCAGGTCTTTGATATTTGGTATGAAGCTTCATCTAGTGGACCCCTACCATGATTGTTCAAATTATAGTGTTGGGGCCAAAAATGCCCCCGCACGGGGGCCCTTTGGTTTTACAAGGACTTATATAGGGAAAATCTTTAAAACTCTTCTTCTCTGAAACCGCAAGGCCCAGGTCTTTGATATTAGGTATGAAGCTTTATCTAGTGAACCCCTACCAAGATTGTTCAAATTATAGTGCTGAAGCTAAAAATGCCCCCGCACGGGGGCCCTTTGGTTTTACATGGGCTTATATAGGGAAAATCTTCTTCTCTGAAACTGCAAGGCCCAGGTCTTTGATATTTGGTATGAAGCTTCATCTAGTGGACCCCTACCGAGATTGTTCAAATTATAGTGCTGGGGCCAAAAATGCCCCCGCCTGGGGGCCCTTTGGTTTTGCATGGACTTATATGGGGAAAATCTTAAAAATCTTCTTCTCTGAAACCGCAAGGCCCAGATCTTTGATATTTGGTATGAAGCTTCATCTAGTGGACCCCTACCAAGATTGTTCAAATTATAGTGCTGGAGCTAAAAATGCCCCCGCATGGGGGCCCTTTGGTTTTACATGGGCTTTAATATATAGGGAAAATCTTGAAAAATCTTCTTCTCTGAAACCGCAAGGCCCAGGTCTTTGATATTTGGTATGAAGCTTCATCTAGTGGACCCCTACCATGATTGTTCAAATTATAGTGCTGGGGCCAAAAATGCCCCCGCACGGGGGCCCTTTGATTTTACAAGGACTTATATAGGGAAAATCTTTAAAACTCTTCTTCTCTGAAACCGCAAGGCCCAGGTCTTTGATATTAGGTATGAAGCTTTATCTAGTGAACCCCTACCAAGATTGTTCAAATTATAGTGCTGAAGCTAAAAATGCCCCCGCACGGGGGCCCTTTGGTTTTACATGGGCTTATATAGGGAAAATCTTGAAAAATCTTCTTCTCTGAAACTGCAAGGCCCAGGTCTTTGATATTTGGTATGAAGCTTCATCTAGTGGACCCCTACCAAGATTGTTCAAATTATAGTGCTGGGGCCAAAAATGCCCCCGCATGGGGGCCCCTTTGGTTTTGCATGGACTTATATGGGGAAAATCTTTAAAAATCTTCTTCTCTGAAACCGCAAGGCCCAGATCTTTGATATTTGGTATGAAGCTTCATCTAGTGGACCCCTACCAAGATTGTTCAAGTTATAGTGCTGGAGCAAAAAATGCCCCCGCATGGGGGCCCTTTGGTTTTACATGGGCTTATATAGGGAAAATCTTGAAAAATCTTCTTCTCTGAAACCGCAAGGCCCAGGTCTTTGATATTTGGTATGAAGCTTCATCTAGTGGACCCCTACCAAGATTATTCAAATTATAGTGCTGGAGCTAAAAATGCCCCCGCATGGGGGCCCTTTGGTTTTACATGGGCTTATATAGGGAAAATCTTTAAAAATCTTCTTCTCTGAAACCGCAAGGCCCAGGTCTTTGATATTTGGTATGAAGCTTCATCTAGTGGACCCCTACCAAGATTGTTCAAATTATAGTGCAGGAGCTAAAAATGCCCCCTGCACGGGGGCCCTTTGGTTTTACATGGGCTTATATAGGGAAAATCTTGAAAAATCTTCTTTTCTGAAACCGCAAGGCCCAGGTCTTTGATATGTGGTATGAAGCTTCATCTAGTAGACCCCTACCAAGATTGTTCAAATTATAGTGCTGGGGCCAAAAATGCCCCCGCACCAGGGCCCTTTTGTTTTACATAGGCTTATATAGGGAAAATCTTGAAAAATCTTCTTCTCTGAAACTGCAAGGCCCAGGTCTTTGATATTTGGTATGAAGCTTCATCTTGTGGACCTCTACCAAGATTGTTCAAATTATAGCCCTGGGGCCAAAAATGCCCCCGCTCTGGGGCCCTTTGGTTTTACATAGACTTATATAGGGAAAATCTTGAAAAATCTTCTTCTCTGAAACCACAAGGCTTAGGTCTTCGATATTTGTTATGACGCTACAGCTAGTGGACCTCTATAAAGATTGTTCAAATTATAGGCCTGAGACCAAAAATGCCCCCGCCATGTTGCCCTTTGGTTTTACATAGACTTATATAGGGAAAATCTTTAAAAATCATCTTCTCTGAAACACAAGGCTTAGGTCTTTGATATTTGTTATGAAGCTTCAGCTAGTGGACCTCTACCAAGATTGTTCAAATTATAGCCCTGGGGCCAAAAATGCCCCCGCTCCGGGGCCCTTTGGTTTTACATATACTTATATAGGGAAAATCTTGTTTTACATAGACTTCTATATGCAGGGTAAACCTTTAAAATCTTCTTTTCTGAAACCAGAAAGCCCAGGTCTTTCATATTAGATATGAAGCTTAATCTTGTGGACCTCTACCAAGATTGTTCAAATTTTAGCCCTGGGGCCAAAATTGACCCTGCCCGGGGCCCACTTGTTATGCTTTGGATCAGGTGAGCGAACCAGGGCCCTCTGGGCCCTCTTGTTTATTCCAAAGGGAAAGAAATACAAACATTGAGCGACAAGACAATAATGGAAACCTAAACAAAGACAGTTACTTTCCCACAAAATGGCCATATGGCCATCCAAAATTAAAAGACACAAGTGATACACACAGTAAGTAACAAAGGTAACAAGACGTTTCGCCCCCAAGACGTTTCCCCCCTGGTCGTTTCCCCCCTAGTCGTTTCGCTCACTTTTTTGGCCCATAGTCGTTTCGCCCCCTAACCCTAGTCGTTTCGCCCCCAAACCCTAGTCGTTTCGCCCCCAAACTATTTTACTATATTTTATATATAAAAGATTCATATAAGAGAGAGAGAGAGAGAGAGAGAGAGAGAGAGAGAGAGAGAGAGAGAGAGAGAGAGAGAGAAGAACCTGTTCTTTGAATGAAAATGTTAATCAGGAATTATGATAAGTATTACCTGTTTTGATCAATACCGTTAATCACATAGTTTATTTGATTTGACACATTAATCACGCAATTAATGCCTTTAATGATAAGGTGTGAAAACATCCGCTCTTAAAAATTCACATCCCACCAATAAAGAAACCTCGGAGGAAGGTGTACTCATATCAGAAAGGTGACTATGAAACTATGAGGAAGGATGCACTCAGATTTGCAAAGGAGAATTACTTTAATGGTCATTCAGATGCTCGGTCTATACAAGAGAATTTTGATTTGATAACTTCTTTCATTCATACTTCGGCCGAAAATCATATCCCCTCAAAAACTAGTAGGCCTGTATCTTCTATTCCCTGGATCACTCCAGAGATAAGAAGGAAAATTCGCAGAAGGAATAAGATTCATGCAAAGGCAAAAAATACGGGAAGTGGTAAACTCCGAACAAAATTTGAAAACTTGAGACGTGAAATCAAGACTGATATAAAAAAAAATCAGCATGATTTGTATGTGAATAACTTGGTAGGTGATGAAAAGGCAAAATCCAGAGACTTCTACAGATATATTAATAGCCAGAAGAAAGACAGGCAAGGCATCCCGCCCCTTAATAAAAGAGGAGGGGACGGGGTTGCTGAATCAGACTCTGAAAGGGCAGAGGAACTAGTTGGTCAATTCAATGATGCGTTTAATAAAACTGAGTTCACGGAGGTTCCATTGACTGGAAGAACGGCCCCATTCATGAATAATATTGTTGTGACAGCTGCAGGAGTGATCAAATTACTTCAAGGCTTAAACCCCAGTAAGGCCTTAGGACCTGATGAGCTTCATCCCAGAGTCCTGAAGGAACTAGCAAATGAGTTGGGTCCAGTTTTCGCACACTTGTTTCAACAGTCTCTTGATACGGGTGAAATCCCCAAAGAATGGCTCTTAGCAAACATTTGTCCACTCTTCAAAAAAGGAGATAGGGCTCTTGCCCGTAATTATCGCCCTGTGTCTCTGACTTGTGTTCTGTGTAAATTGCTGGAACATATAGTCTGCTCAAACATCATGGCCCACTTGGACGAGCATAAACTTTTGTCAGACAGACAACATGCATTTAGGAAAAGGCACAGTTGTGAAACTCAGCTAAGCACAGTTATTAATGACTGGGCAAAAATCTTGGACAAAGGGGGACAGGTGGACACATTTATTCTGGACTTTGAGAAGGCATTTGACACCCCTCCTCATGAACTACTTAAATCTAAGTTATTTGGTTATGGAATTGGGGGAAAGACCCTCAAATGGATAGATTCCTTTCTTTGCTACAGAAAACAGCGGGTTGTTGTTAATGGTGGATCTACGGAGTGGGCTCCAGTTTTGTCTGGAGTCCCGCAAGGGACCGTTCTTGGTCCACTTTTGTTCTCCCTGTACATCAATGATATTTCCACTGACATTGACTCAGAAATAAGACTGTTCGCAGATGACTGTGTTTGTTACCGGGAAATTAGAGATACAGATGACTCATTGAAACTTCAGGCTGACATAGATAGATTAGGATGTTGGGCACGTAAATGGGGCATGAGATTTCAGCCAGTTAAATGCAATATTATGCAGATAACTAGGAAGAGATCTAATAAAGTAACAATTCTGATTCTGATTCTGATTCTGATTCTTTGCAAAGTTAAACGTCAGAATCAGAATCAGAATTGTTACTGGTGACACGTCAAATGACATTCATACACAAGGACCTGTGATGTGGGAAGTTAGTCCCTAGCTCTAACCAAAGAGGTAAATTTAGCTACACAATCATCAGCACCTTCAGCTGTCGAAATTATCGAATCGGGAAGGGCATTCCAATCTCTAATGGTTCTGGGGAAGAACGACTCTTTATAAATGTCAGTTCTTGCGCTAAGGGTCTGAAACGCCAACGAATGGTGATTTCTACAGTATCTAGCTGGGGGAACAAGGTCATCTGTTGGAATGCTGGCAGCACCCTTTAGACCTTTGTATAAAAGGATTAGCCTACTGTCTTTTCTCCTTTTCTTGAGAGACTCCCATTTTAATTTTCCAAGTATTCCAGTCATGCTCCCAGTTTCAAAGCAGTAATTGCCTGTTACAAATCTAGCAGCTCTATTCTGAACTTTCTCGATTTCATCGTTAAGGACCACTCCACTGGGGTCCCAGATACAACTACCATATTCCAAGATTGGGCGAACAAGACCTTTATATGCTGCCTCTTTTACATCCTGAGGGCACTGATGAAGATTTCGCCTCAGGAAACCAAGCGTTCTATTTGCCTTAGTACACATGTTGCTAATATGAGTATTCCATCTCAAGTTGTGTGAGATTGTCACTCCAAGGTATTTAATCGAGTCCACATTCTCGAGGACCGTACCCTCTAAGGTGTAAGAAGCCTCAACTTTATTAGATCTCTTCCTAGTTATCTGCATAATATTGCATTTAACTGGCTGAAATCTCATGCCCCATTTACGTGCCCAACATCCTAATCTATCTATGTCAGCCTGAAGTTTCAATGAGTCATCTGTATCTCTAATTTCCCGGTAACAAACACAGTCATCTGCGAACAGTCTGATTTCTGAGTCAATGTCAGTGGAAATATCATTGATGTACAGGGAGAACAAAAGTGGACCAAGAACGGTCCCTTGCGGGACTCCAGACAAAACTGGAGCCCACTCCGAAGATTCACCATTAACAACAACCCGCTGTTTTCTGTAGCAAAGAAAGGAATCTATCCATTTTAGGGTCTTTCCCCCAATTCCATAACCAAATAACTTAGATTTAAGTAGTTCATGAGGAGGGGTGTCAAAAGCCTTCTCGAAGTCCAGAATAAATGTGTCCACCTGTCCCCCTTTGTCCAAGATTTTTGCCCAGTCATTAATAACTGTGCTTAGCTGAGTTTCACAACTGTGCCTTTTCCTAAATGCATGTTGTCTGTCTGACAAAAGTTTATATTCGTCCAAGTGGGCCATGATGTTTGAGCAGACTATATGTTCCAGCAATTTACACAGAACACAAGTCAGAGACACAGGGCGATAATTGCGGGCCAGAGCCCTATCTCCTTTTTTGAAGAGTGGACAAATGTTTGCTAAGAGCCATTCTTTGGGGATTTCACCCGTATCAAGAGACTGTTGAAACAAGTGTGCGAAAACTGGACCCAACTCATTTGCTAGTTCCTTCAGGACTCTGGGATGAAGCTCATCAGGTCCTAAGGCCTTACTGGGGTTTAAGCCTTGAAGTAATTTGATCACTCCTGCAGCAGTCACAACAATATTATTCATGAATGGGGCCGATCTTCCAGTTAATGGGACCTCCGTGAACTCAGTTTTATTAAATGCATCATTGAATTGACCAACTAGTTCCTCTGTCCTTTCAGAGTCTGATTCAGCAACCCCGTCCCCTCCTCTTTTATTAAGGGGCGGGATACCTTGCCTGTCTTTCTTCTGGCTATTAATATATCTGTAGAAGTCTCTGGGATTTGCCTTTACATCACCTACCAAGTTATTCACATACAAATCATGCTGATTTTTTATATCAGTCTTGATTTCACGTCTCAAGTTTTCAAATTTTGTCCGGAGTTTACCACTTCCTGTCTTTTTTGCCTTTGCATGAATCTTAGTCCTTCTGCGAATTTTCCTTCTTATCTCTGGAGTGATCCAGGGAGTAGAAGATAAAGCCCTACTAGTTTTTGAGGGGATATGATTTTCGGCCGAAGTATGAATGAAAGAAGTTATCAAATCAAAATTCTCCTGTACAGACCGAGCATCTGAATGACCATTAAAGTAATTCTCCTTTGCAAATCTGAGTGCATCCTTCCTCATAGTTTCATAGTCACCTTTCTGATATGAGTACACCTTCCTCCGAAGTTTCTTTATTGGTGGGATGTGAATTTTTTAATATCCGGAGACAACATCGTGGTCACTTAGTTTATCTGGGGAATGAATGTCTTCGAATTGTCCTGGCAAAGTCGTAAGGATCAGATCCAATGTGTTCTTATCACGAGTGGGGAAGTTAACAATTTGTTCAAGGCCATGATCGTTCATAATGTCAATTAATATTTGTCCTTCCGACTGACTCAGCATTGTGCCTTGTTTGCTGAGCCTGTCGGGCCAAGCAATGTCTCTGAAGTTGAGGTCACCTAGAACATGTACAGCCGGGAGTTTTTTACCCTTATGCTGCGATTTAATGCAATCCAGTTGGTCTTTAAACGTCTTTAATTATCCCTTAAGCACCATTACAAGTTTTGTTTTAAATTGGTCGGTTGGTTCGTTAACAGAGTCGGCCAGTAAATCATTGTAGAATATTGCCGCAAATGCCGTTTACGCAACATCGCGTCAACGCCGATGCAACGTAATAAAGTTGCATCGGCGTTGATACGACGTTACATATACATATTGTGTGCCCACTAGGTAATACATGGTTGAGTATTGCCGCAAATGTCGTCTACGCAACGACGCGTCAACGCCGATGCAACGTAATAAATAGAAGTGGAAGCAATGATCATGTCGATTCCTTTCATCAATGTTCTGTCAGCAATTTGTGTATACTCTGATCAGATTAGCGGCGTCAGACCCAGTAATTCCTGAACTGCAAGCAAATAGTGCAGACCCTGATCAGACAACGCGGTTAGCTTGATACTTTCAAGTACAGCTTCTTCCCTAAGACGATACCCGTTTGGAATTCTTTACCAGCATCTGTTTCTGAGGCCCCTGACTTGGTATCTATCAAGCAGGGACCGTCTACTCTCTCGTTTTAACAGCTAGGTAGGGGCCGTCTGTAAGTAAAGTCTGAGGGATTTTTGAACCTGTGCCGGTTGGGTGACGCTTCTGTAGCCGGAGAGGTCTGGTTTCCAATGAACTTTGATGATTTGAAAAAGCAGGCAGCAATCTTTCTGTTCTTTCTTGTCTATCCACTATTTCTCTTTCTTTCCAATATTTCCCACTTTCTCTTTTTCACGCGCCATCAGAGACATACTGTTCAAGTATGAATGAAGTCCCTTAACGAACAGATACAGATACTTAGGCTGACGTGACAGGGCGATGATGCTTCTTAAATATTTGCCTCTTCTCACCTCTAATAAAAGTTCAACATTGAAAATTAGCCCTAGAGTGAAAAGTGGGCGAAACGACTAGGGGGACGAAACGACTAGGGGGACGAATCGACTAGGGGGGCGAAACGACTAGGGGGGAAACGACCAGGGAGGAAACGTCTTGGTGGCGAAACGACTAGGGGAGGAAACGGTTTTGGGGCGAAACGTCCCGGATTCGTAACAAACAACAACATAAATAAATCGCCACAGAAGAGCCGCCTTGGAACGGTCAGTAAAGGCTTATTGAGAATCAGAGAGATCTAATTCAAGGTAATGTTGGTTGGTGCCTGATGCTCTGTCTCTGGTCGGGCCCATCGGAGTCTAACTGTTGGTTTTCTTTTGCTCCACCATTTCAGTGGTTTCTTGCTGTCGTGTCCTCACCGTTGTCTCACCTCTGTGGTTCTTTGATTTTTTGTGTTCACGGAGATGTTGCACTGATGAGTTAGGAGGCCTTCATGCGGACTGAACAAATTATTTGTCTAAATCGCGACGGAAGTAAGGGCGAGGATTGTGGCCTTGTAAAATCGATTTAAGCCCCCAGTGGAAATCTTTCCACTAACTGTTCCAAGGAGGTTCTTCTCTGGCGATTTATATATGTTGTTGTGTGTTACTTACTGTGTCTATAACTTGTGTTTTTTTTTATTTTGGATGACCACATGGCCATTTTGTGGGAAAGTAACTGTCCTTATGGCCTTCCTTTGTTTAGGTTTCCATTATGGTCTGGTCGCTTAATGTTTGTGTTTCTTTCCCTTTGGTGTCTTTGATGGGTGGAGTAAGTTAATTGTATCGATTCCTGATCTTTGTTTTTCTTCTACTTTACTGGGTGTATCACTTGTGTCTTTTTTATTTTGGATGGCCATATGGTCATTTTGTGGGAAAGTAACTGTCCTTATGGCCTTCCTTTGTTTAGGTTTCCATTATGGTCTGGTCGCTTAATGTTTGTGTTTCTTTCCCTTTGGTGTCTTTAATGGGTGGAGTAAGTTAATTGTATCGATTCCTGATCTTTGTTCTACTTCTACTTTGTCTTGGCCTTCGGTAACACACACAGCAAATGTAAGGGGTAGAATTTCATGGGTACACCATAAATAAATCCGCCGCAAGTTCAATCTTTAATCATGATGATAATGTATACTGTACAGGTTTAAAAATAGCTCATCTCACGTCAACCTCATTTATCTGACATAACAATCAGACCCTGAAATGGTACAATTAATACTACTGTCACCCTTACATTTAAACTAATTATGAATCACACAACAATCTTTCAACCGTAATGACTAAACTGCATCATTACAAATGAAATATCATGTGAAACATAATATTTACATATACAGTCAAATAAAGAATTAATCTGTCTGCTTTAGAGCTTTATGGCCTAGTCAATAATATGCTAGCCCTCTTCTGAGCCAGTCTGTTCCTCTAACTACACTTCACGGATAATTTAACACTCACGAAGCCTACCCAAAGCGCATATCTTCGGCATAAATTGAAAACCACCCTTCCTGAACCAGTACGAACGACAGAACAGCCTAGGACATGATCCCCTGACTAAATTCTCCTTGAAGCAGTTCAGGAAGGCAGTCTCAAACCACTGGAGGGAAAATATGCAACATGGAGGTTCACACGCATCACCTTTGACAAAACACAGAATTCCGGCATTAACGGAATATAATCTTAAGTGCAGACCACAGAAAATGTTCCATTCAGGACATACATATTGCATCAATTCAGTGAATTAAAAATATTTATTTATACAATATAACCCCATTCGGACCGGATGCTCAGCCCAGTGGTCTATTAATTTAACTACTAATATGCGGTCTTGGGCTTTTATAATTTATATCTTAACACTCTCTATTTGCTTACCAGATATGTGAAATCTGAAGGCCCTCAAACTCTCTCCAGTCATCTGACATCACCTCGCCACTTCATAGTGAAGACTGTTATTGCTGTGAACAACAAGCACATTGTTAGAAACATGCAGGCAGCTAGTAACAATATTCCTACAATAAATGTCAGCATGCAATGGGGTTATTCTTGAAATAATTATTAAAACCACATGACTAAAAAAACGGCATTTCCGAACAAAGGAATTCCCAAATTTACGAATTTACGAATTGTCATATTACATAAATGAAACGTTCCGCGTATACATTCCAGCAGTCAGATATTACCTGAAGTAGACTACTTCAGCTAGGAGTCGTTAAAATAGTAAAAGCATTTTCTTCTCAGGAATAAATTTGATCTTTATGCCACGTATGAATCTGAAGAAGTGACAACTTTTTACAAGAAACTACTGCGCATGCCTAATCACGCAGTCGAGACAATTGACCAAAAAAATCTGAAATGAACCGCATCGGAAATAATCGGAAAATTATAACCTCCTTCAACTGGCCACGGGTATAGTGTACACAAGAGAAAAGACTTCTGAATCGTCATTTAGCATACAAATACTTACAAAACTCACACTGTTACATACTCCCCTGTTCTGAGAAATGACGTCCCGTCATTTAGGTCATCTGCAATTATTAACATTTATAAAGTTAACATCCTCAAACATTACAGAGCCAGTCAATACCACTTGAGCTCTCTCACATCTCCACGACTGAAAGCAAAGATCTTACATCTACAAATCTATGATCTGTTATTAAGTTTTCTGTTTCGGCAATGCATCACACTCTAAATGTCAATATGACACCCTAGATAATAAACACATTGTAATTACATAACAAAAACATCTCTAACTCCTCTTCAATTCCTTCTTTCCCTCCTGAAAATATTGTGGCCTCACAATCAAAAGTGATAAAAAGGATTCCATCAAATGGAGTAAAACTTGTGAAAACTACAGATGAGCTATCTATTAACTCAACAAAGAAAAATAAAAAAATACATATATGCTTATGAATTGAATCAGTAAAGGACTTCTTTTTATATATTGATTTATTTTATCTTGTATGGCTGACAAAATACTTCCATCTGAAATTAGATAAATTTACAAACTGGAAATGCCCAATCTCCTGAAAGGCAATAATACGCTGTCAGCAAGTGTCTAAAAATGATAATCCACACAAGATCCTTTGGTTTTTCAATTAATTCTTCTATTCAATTCCAGAAACATCTAAAAACCAAAATAGAACAGACACAAACAATACGATTGGATATAAAACTATTTCATTACCGCATCTAAAATATTATGAGTCATATCAGAATCTAATTCATCAAATACCCCTGATTGTAGAAGCATTTTTAAAGTCTGCAACCGTCTATCTATTGGTGTATTTGTAATCTGGTATGTGTGATATTGTTCAAGGCGTTTTGGGGGTTTTCTGTCTCTTTTAGACCTCCTAACTCCGCCAACTGCACCTTTCTCTTTAACATTAATCTCTTCATTAGATTCTATCTCCTCTGCACAGTTATCCTCAGCTTCTGCGTGTATCACTTCTTCTGTCTGTGGGTCATTATCTCTCACCATCCTTATTAGCTCTCTGTCTATGAGACCAACAGTGTCTGTATTTCCACTGTCATATTTTCGGTTTTCTTCATCTTTTTTAACTTCTGCCGCTACTTCCTCTTTCATTTCTACTCCAATATCTTTATTTACTTTTACTGATTCTTTTTCTTTCGGCTGTAAAACTGCTGCATCCTCTTTTTCTTCTATCTGTAATATAAGTTCATCTTCTGTTGAAGCTTCCTTATCATCTGATACATCTTGGACTAGTCTTTTCATTTGATTTGATGGGTGTGATGTCGTGTCCCAGGCGTCCCTGGTAGGATTTGTATGTGTGACAAACTCTATAACCGACTCATCATCATCATCATCATCCTCATCTTCAACAATATTCTCCCTGTTACTATTAACACTTCCCCTATCTATATCTTTCACATCTGCAGTTTTTTTATCAACTGCCTGTTCTTTTTATTCAACTGTATGACCATGGTCTTTTGTTTCTTCAATTAATTTGCCTTTATCAACTGTTTCATCCTCTAACACTTCATTATCCATGAAATTTAGAAGGAAGAGGTGGTTTCTGTGTAACCTTTTCTCAATTCCATCTTCTGCTTTAACATCAAATACTGGGATACATACATTAGGTTGACCCACAACAGTATAAACTCTATCTTCATACCTATCCTCTATTTTATGCTTTCCTTCAAATTTAAGTATTTTGACAAGCACTTTGTCACCTATACATATCTTTGCAGCTTTAACTTTTTTGTCATAAGACGTTTTCATCTTAAGTCTTGCTGCTTCTGATACTTTATTAGCTATGTCTTGAGCAGTCTTCATTCTCTTCCTCAGTCCTTCAATATATTCTTTGGTTGTTTGAGCTGACGTCTGTTGAACTGGTGTATCAAACATTGCATCTATTGGCAATCTTGGTTTCCGGCCAAACATCAGTTCATAAGGAGATATTTTTGTTGATTAATGTCTTGTGCAATTGTAAGCATATGTTAGTGATGGTAGATATTTTTTCCAATCAGTCTTTTTTTCTGGTTCTAGTGTTCCTAACATGTCTAATAAAGTCCTATTGAAGCGTTCTGGAATTGGGTTTCCCATGGGATGATATGGAGTTGTCCGTGACTTAGTCATCCCAGTCAACTTACATAATTCCTTTATGATATCTGACTCGAAGTTAGCTCCTTGATTCGAGTGAATTCGAGTAGGAATTCCTAAGTTTGTGATGAAATGGTCGTAAAACGCTTCTGCTGTTGTCTTAGCCGTTTGATTCTTAGTCGCAATTGCTAATGCATATTTCGTAAAATGGTCAGTTATAACTAACACATTGCCAACTCCTTTTGCTGGTTCCAAAGTAAGATAATCCATACACACTAACTCAAGAGGGTATGTTGTAATGATGTTGACAAGAGGTGCACGGCTATTGGTCGGTGATTTTCTTAACAAACACCTCCTACATTCGGTTGTCCATTTTTCTATATCTGCAGTCATTCTGGTCCAATAGAATCTCTCCCTTATTAACGATATGGTACGATCCCGTCCGGGATGCCCTACTTCATTGTGTAATCCTCTTAGTACTGTTTGGTGGTATACTTTTGGTAATATCAATTGTTGTAAAGTATTATCTCCGTCTTTTATTTCTCTATATAAAATACCTCTTACCATTTTAAGACTATGAAACACCTTGCTCATTGCCTGATCCTCTTTTGAATAACTGTAGTCCTTTGGAAATTTTCTGTCAATGACAGCACGGACCCATTTACCAAGTACCCGATCTTCTCTTTGGTTTCGCCTAATATCTCGCTGTTCTATCTGAGCCATAGGTTGAGTTTGACTCTCAGTAGCATCAACAATGTTAATTGAATTGGCTGGTAAGGTTTCTATAAATGCTTCAACTTGGACTTTGTTGCAGATGGTCTTCACTGTTCTATCATCAATTCTTATTGTCTGTTCTTCTCCCGAGAATGTCTCAAATGGGTATCTTGACATTGCATCTGCATCTTTATTATTAAGTCCAGACCTGTAAATCAAATCAAAATTGAACTGTCCCAATGCAGAAACCCATCTTTGACCTGTAGCATCCAGTTTTGCGGTAGATAGTACATGTGTTAATGGAAACTGGTTATTTGTCAGATAGTCAGAAAACTTATCTGTAACGGCCCATTTTAAGGCTAAAAATTCCAATTTAAAGGCGGAATAATTCTTCTCGGGTCTAGACAAACTCCTACTCGCATAGGCTATTACTTTTTTCTGGTTGTCTTGAGTCTGGTATAAAACTGCTCCAAGGCCTTTTGTTGACGCATCGGTATGGAGTTCAAATGGTTTTTGGAAATCTGGGTATGCTAGCACAGGTGGAGATGTCAATATTTCCTTTAAGTGATTGAATGTGTTCTGATGTTCTTCTTCCCATTGCCACTCTTTTGTCTTTTTCATTTTACTATTTTTTCTTGCTGTAGTTGGTGGTAGTAGATCAGTTAAAGGTTTCGTGATCTTAGAAAAGTCCTTTACAAAACGTCTATAATAACCAGCAAAGGCAACAAACGACCGTAGTTCATCTGGATTAGTTGGTGTTGGCCAGTTTTTATTTTTTTCTATCTTGTCAGGGTCTGTCTCTATTCCTTCACTGCTTACTACGTGACCAAGAAATTTAACTCGTTCCTGTAAAAAGAAACACTTATCTGCTGACAACTTTAGATTGCATTGTTGTAAACGTGATAGAACCAAATCCAACCTTTCTAAATGTTGTTCAAATGAGTACTGAAAATAATTAAGTCATCCAGATAAATCACACATATTTTCATGTTGTAGTCTCCAAGACATTCCTCCATAAGGCGCTGATATGTCGCAGGACTATTAATAAGTCCAAAAGGCATTTTATTATATTCGTAAAAGCCTAGCGGGCCTACAGTAAAGGCTGTTCGACATTTATGTTTTTCTTCTACATTTACTTGATGGTAACCGGATTTCATGTCAATTGTACTAAATAAAGTTGCCCCATTAAGAATATCAAAGACTTCTTCGACACGAGGCAAAGCATAAGAATCTTTCACCGTTTTCTTGTTTAACATACGATAGTCAACACACAGTCTAAGTTTTCCATTCTTCTTTCTTACAAGTACCACATTAGAAGCCCATGGAGACTTGGACTTTATAATTACACCACTTGATAACAAGTCCTCAATATGTTTTCTAACTTCGTCAATCATCGATGGTGGTATACGTCTATGTTTCTGTTTGAATGGCGTATTGTCAAGAAGGTGAATCCTATGTCTGATCATATCACAATCACCTATATCAGAGTCGTTTTTTGAGAAGACATCAATATGTTCCTTTAGAAGGGATTCAACACGTTCTTTTTGATCTGGCGTAAGATTAGAGTCTATGTGAATTTCTTCAAATATTTTCTTAGATGTCTCGCTTTCTAGTTTTTAAAAAACGGACTCATCTACAGTAACTGGCTGAACCTCACACAAAATAGCTTTTGGAGAAACTGTGATGGTATTTGTCGTAAGATTTGAAAGGTTGATATTTATTTCAATGTTATCACTATAACTGTATTGTATCACAGTTGGGGTAATATCTATACAATCTGGCAATGCTGAATCCTCACATTCTTGTATTATTGCACAGGTGGGATTAAACTCAAGCTTTTTATCAAGAGATCCCTTCACATTGATAAACTGGTTTGGACCAATAACGATCCTGGAATTTTCAGCACATCTCACAATTGCAATCCTATTCTTGTGTTTCTTTAACTCATGTTGTCTAATCGCTAAGCATCGTAAACTTAAGTACCATGGTGTCTGAAGGTTAGCTTTTTGTAGATACCGATCACCATGATGTGCTTTACAGTCCTTGCTAATCCCATCCAAAATATTTGTACCAATCAACACCGGCACTTTCTGGTTGTATGTTGTGTCAGGGACTGTTAAGAATAAACAGAATTGCTCTGCACATTGTGGGATTCCACGAGATGTCATCGAGGTTTTAATATAACCAATATACGGCAACTGTTCACCATCTGCACATTCAACATTCAGTATGTCTGTAATTGGCAGAAGAGGAAGATGACTTAAATGTTGCTCATAGAATAATTGTCCTATACTGCTGATACATGAACCCGTGTCTAATAGACACTGGCATTCAACTTTGCCTAGAATTACTGTTGACTCATTTGGTTGTCCAACTAAATTAGGACCATTCTTGTCCTGCTGACCATATGTGCCCCCATCAGGTCCTGTCACAGAGGCACTTACAGGTTTCCCGGACAATTCCACGCTATATGGCCCTCCAATCCGCAAGCATAACATCTAAATGCATTTCTGTTTTGTACTGGAGTTGTTGGTCTGAATGTTCCAGTTCCTGTTGGTCTGTATTGGCCTCTACCTCTTTGAAAGGATCCTCTGTTGCCTCTATTATTATAAATCCCTCTAAAATATCTAGGTCCACGGTAACTTCCTCTCTGTGTTTCAAAATGCTGTTGTCCGGATTTCTCTTCTAATATTTTTATCTTTTCATTCATTTGTTTAAGAAGTTCTTTAACTTCATCCATTTCAGATAGTTTCTGGGTAATTGTGCTGCATTTAGTTGTCGATTCTTTCTCCTTCTCTTTCTTATTGGAACTTTCCAAATCACTCTCTATTTTTCTCATTTCAATTTTAAATCTATCGTAATTACTTAAGATTTCCACATTGTTTTAATGGTTGCTTCAATCCTTGATAAAAAACAGACTTCAAAATAGTTTCTTGTCCGACAGTCAATGCATTTACTTCCACGGCTTGAGAAAATAATTCTTCTGCACGAGCTGCGTAGTTAACAAGTGACTCTGTAGGCTTCTGTTCAACTGCATAAATTTTTTTCATTATCAGTTCTGGGGAGTCAATGTCTCCAAATGTGCTGTCAAATTTCCTTAGAATATCACTTATGGAAGCCTGTACTCCTAGCCGTCTTAAGATATTAGCAGCTTCCCCTTTCGCAGCTCTTCTTATTGCTAACAGAATTTTATCCTCTGGGTATTTCTTCTCAGCTCTCAGACATTCTATTTCATATTTCCATGTCTGATATCCTACTTCACCACGGCCATCCTCTCCGAAGAAAATAGATAAACGTGGCAATTGTCTCCTTTCTCCACCATCTTTGCTATAACCTTTCATGAACATTTCCAACTCTTCAGTTGTTTCAACTTTTTCTGGCTTAATTGGCAATTTCCTAATTGCTCCAATTAACCGAAGTTCATGCTCAGTCACTTCATCTTTTGTTGGTGCTTCAGCCATTTTGATTTATCAATAAATGTTTGTTACAAGTTGTGTAAGATAATAAATATTAAATTGTAAATGTCACTTCTTTTATCAGATCACAAACTTATAAACATTACTTGTAAATCAACTGAAATAAATTATATCTATCAGATCAATTGTCTCTTTCAATAATGATTAAACTCACTTTAAAGTTTCAACTAATTTCCTTCATAATCCACTCTCAACTGGAAATATTGATTAATTATAAAATATACACTTCGTATATGTGATGAACTTCAACCAATCATCTGCTCCAAGACATAAGACTAAAATTCATTTCTTTAAGACTGACTGTGTACACTCATTTACTATACTGTCTATATTTCCATTAATGGTTACACACATCCACTTTACTGACACTTTCATATATCTCACCTAACTATAATACAGTCTAATTCCGTTATTATACACTTCATTTACATCGTAATTTATTCTATTAACACAGCAAAATTTTCACTGGATACAATTTTTTTTTTTTTTTTTTTTTTTTTTACTTACCTGCAGTTTTGTTGCTTCAATCTAGCAATACCATCTAAGGTTTCACAATCTATTCACAGTAAATATTCTTTGACATTTGATCAACTACCACAAATGACAATCGTTACAACAAAAACAGTAGATTGAACCCATATCGTTAAGTTAATGAATAACGATGAATTAACAGTAACTTAAATTATTGAATTAAAAGTATTCAGAGTATTAAGAAAAAAAAATAACTTACAGTTAATGATTAACGATGAAATTAAATTATTTAATAAATAATAATTGAATTAATGAACAAATAGTATTCAGATTAGTGGAAAAAAATATCGTTAAGTTAATGATTAACGATGAAGTTAAATTATTTAATAAATAATAATTGAATTAATGAACAAATAGTATTCAGATTAGTGGAAAAAAAAATATCGTTAAGTTAATGATTAACGATGAAGTTAAAATAATTGATTTAACTCAAAATTAAATTATTTTATTAACAGGTATATTAATAGTATCCAGAATAGAAAAAAAACGTTAAATTTCAATAATTAACGACAAAGTTATATTAAATTTATAATTAATTGAAAGTACAAACTCTAACGACAAAGTTAATATATTTAATTAATGTATGTGGCTGTTAAGAACAGTCAACAGTTAACGACTAAGTTAAACTATTTATGTAGCAATAGCATTAAGTTAATTGATAACTGATAACAATTATACAAAATAAAATAAATTTATTATGTATCGTTAAGTTTAATGCTAACTGCCAGTTAATCAAAAAAAAAAATTAACGTTAACCTAATAGTAAATATTTTTCCAAACTAAAATACTGAAATTTACAAAAGAAAATATTGACTGTCCGTTATTTTAAATGCTAACGATAAGTTACACTAAACACTTATTTATTCTATTTTTTTTTTTTTTTTTTACCTAAAAATTATTAAAACCACGTGACTAAAAAAATCCGCCATTTCCGAACAAAGGAATTCCCAAATTTACGAATTTACGAATTGTCATATTACATAAATGAAACGTTCCGCGTATACATTCCAGCAGTCAGATATTACCTGAAGTAGACTACTTCAGCTAGGAGTCGTTAAAATAGTAAAAGCATTTTCTGCTCAGGAATAAATTTGATCTTTATGCCACGTATGAATCTGAAGAAGTGACAACTTTTTACAAGAAACTACTGCGCATGCCTAATCACGCAGTCGAGACAATTGACCAAAAAAATCTGAAATGAACCGCATCGGAAATAATCGGAAAATTATAGCCTCCTTCAACTGGCCACGGGTATAGTGTACACAAGAGAAAAGACTACTGAATCGTCATTTAGCATACAAATACTTACAAAACTCACACTGTTACACAAACTTGGTGGCTGAATGACAAATATATTTATCTACTATAACTCTCTCTTTAGCTAAAGGCTGAAGTTCATAGGCCTTAGTACCACCGAGCTCCTGCTTAAGCGTGTTAACATAGTCGATCCGTCACACAACGACGACGTTGTTTGCGGCCTTGTCTGCAGGGGCCAAAACAAACTTCTTATGAAATTCTTGAATACCTAGTTTAAGATGACGTAAAGACGTCTTAGGCGTAGGAGGTAATAAGTTAGTATTTTGAGAATAGAAACAAATTCTCAACGTAAAGGCTTATTGAGAATTAGAAAGATCTAATTCAAGGTAATGTTGGTTGGTGCCTGATGCTCTGTTTCTGGTCGGGCCCATCGGAGTCTAACTGTTGGTTTTCTTTTGCTCCAGCATTTCAGTGGTTTCTTGCTGTCGAGTCCTCACCGTTGTCTCACCTATGTGGTTCTTTGATTATTTGTGTTCACGGAGATGGTGCACTGATGAGTTAGGAGGCCTTCATGCGGACTGAACAAATTATTTGTCTTAATCGCGACGGAAGTAAGGGCGAGGATTGTGGCCACGTAAAATCGATTTAAGCCCCCTAGTGGAAATCTTTCCACTGACCGTTCCAATGCGGTTCTTCTCTGGCGATTTATTTATGTTGTTGTGTGTTACTTACTGTGTCTATAACTTGTGTCTTTTTATTTTGGTTGGCCATATGGCCATTTTGTGGGAAAGTAACTGTCCTTATGGCCTTCCTTTGTTTAGGTTTCCATTATGGTCTGGTCGCTTAATGTTTGTGTTTCTTTCCCTTTGGTGTCTTTGATGGGTGGAGTAAGTTAATTGTATCGATTCCTGATCTTTGTTTTTCTTCTACTTTACTGGGTGTATCACTTGTGTCTTTTTATTTTGGAAGGCTATATGGTCATTTTGTGGGAAAGTAACTGTCCTTATGGCCTTCCTTTGTTTAGGTTTCCATTATGGTCTGGTCGCTTAATGTTTGTGTTTCTTTCCCTTTGGTGTCTTTGATGGGTGGACTAAGTTAATTGTATCGATTCCTGATCTTTGTTTTACTTCTACTTTGTCTTGGCCTTCGGTAACACACACAGCAAACTTGGTGGCTGAATGACAAATATGTTTATCTACTATAACTCTCTCTTTAGCTAAAGGCTGAAGTTCATAGGCCTTAGTACCACCGAGCTCCTGCTTAAGCGTGTAAACATAGTCGAGCCGTCACACAACGACGACGTTGTTTGCGGCCTCTGTCTCTGGTCGGGGTCATCGGAGTCTAACTGTTTGTTTTCTTTTGCTCCAGCATTTCAGTGGTTTCTTTGCTGTCGAGTCCTCACCGTTGTCTCAACTCTGTGGTTCTTTGATTTTTGTGTTCACGGAGATGTTGCACTGATGAGTTAGGAGGCCTTCATGCGGACTGAACAAATTATTTGTCTAAATCGCGACGGAAGTAAGGGCGAGGATTGTGACCCCGTAAAATCGATTTAAGCCCCCCAGTGGAAATCTTCCACTGACCGTTCCAAGGCGGCTCTTCTGTGGCGATTTATTTATGTTGTTGTTTGTTACTTGCTGTGTGTATCACTTGTGTCTTTTAATTTTGGATGGCCATATGGCCATTTTGTGGGAAAGTAACTGTCCTTATGGCCTTCCTTTGTTTAGGTTTCCATTATGGTCTGGTCGCTTAATGTTTGTATTTCTTTCCCTTTGGTGTCTTTTATGGGTGCAGTAAGTTAATTGTATCGATTCCTGATAGTTGTTTTACTTCTACTTTGTCTGCAGGGGCCAAAACAAACTTCTTAAGAAATTCTTGAATACCTAGTTTAAGATGACGTAAAGACGTCTTAGGCGTAGGAGGTAATAAGTTAGTATTTTGAGAATAGAAACAAATTCTCAACGTAAAGGCTTATTGAGAATTAGAGAGATCTAATTCAAGGTATTGATGGTTGGTGCCTGATGCTCTGTTTCTGGTCGGGCCCATCGGAGTCTAACTGTTGGTTTTCTTTTGCTCCAGCATTTCAGTGGTTTCTTGCTGTCGAGTCCTCACCGTTGTCTCACCTCTGTGGTTCTTTGATTATTTGTGTTCACGGAGATGGTGCACTGATGAGTTAGGAGGCCTTCATGCGGACTGAACAAATTATTTGTCTAAATCGCGACGGAAGTAAGGGCGAGGATTGTGGCCACGTAAAATCGATTTAAGCCCCCCCCCCCCCCCCTCCCAGTGGAAATCTTTCAACTAACCGTTCCAAGGCGGTTCTTCTCTGGCGATTTATTTATGTTATGTTTGTTACTTACTGTGTCTATAACTTGTGTGTTTTTATTTTGGATGGCCCTATGGTCATTTTGTGGGAAAGTAACTGTCCTTATGGCCTTCCTTTGTTTAGGTTTCCATTATGATCTGGTCGCTTAATGTTTGTGTTTCTTTCCCTTTGGTGTCTTTGATGGGTGGACTAAGTTAATTGTATCGATTCCTGATCTTTGTTTTACTTCTACTTTGTCTTGGCCTTCGGTAACACACACAGCAAACTTGGTGGCTGAATGACAAATATGTTTATCTACTATAACTCTCTCTTTAGCTAAATGCTGAAGTTCATAGGCCTTAGTACCACCGAGCTCCTGCTTAAGCGTGTTAACATAGTCGAGCCGTCACACAACGACGACGTTGTTTGCGGCCTTGTCTGCAGGGGCCAAAACAAACTTCTTATGAAATTCTTGAATACCTAGTTTAAGATGACGTAAAGACGTCTTAGGTGTAGGAGTTAATAAGTTAGTATTTTGAGAATAGAAACAAATTCTCAACGTAAAGGCTTATTGAGAATTAGAGAGATCTAATACAAGGTAATGTTGGTTGGTGCCTGATGCTCTGTTTCTGGTCGGGCCCATCGGAGTCTAACTGTTGGTTTTCTTTTGCTCCAATATTTCAGTGGTTTCTTGCTGTCGAGTCCTTACCGTTGTCTCACCTCTTTGGTTCTTTGATTATTTGTGTTCACGGAGATGTTGCACTGATGAGTTCGGAGGCCTTCGTGCGGACTGAACAAATTATTTGTCTAAATCGCGACGGAAGTAAGGGCGAGGATTGTGGCCACGTAAAATCGATTTAAGCCCCCCATTTGAAATCTTTCCACTGACCGTTCCAAGGCGGTTCTTCTGTGACGGTTTATTTATGTTGTTGTTTGTTACTTACTGTGTGTATCAATTGTGTCTTTTTATTTTGGATGGCCATATGGTCATTTTGTGGGAAAGTAACTGTCCTTATGGCCTTCCTTTGTTTAGGTTTCCATTATGGTCTGGTCGCTTAATGTTTGTATTTCTTTCCCTTTGGTGTCTTTAATGGGTGGAGTAAGTTAATTGTATCGATTCCTGGTCTTTGTTTTACTTCTACTTACTAGTTTTAAAATGCTAAGTTTCCAGTCCTTAAGGGCTTTATGCTCAACATACTCTCGCTTACACCATCGATTACCGAATTCATTCAAGGAAGCAGCGATTTCATCTCTACCTTTACTGAAATCAATTTTAGAAGGAAACCGATATATCGGTCCTTTAGAAATTATATTCCTTATCCTAGAGTCAGGAATAATTTTCAAATTGCCAGTAATTACATGACCAGCAGCAGGATAGCACTACACTGAGTTTTTACAATCACATGAATCAGGTGTATTAGTATCAATATCAAGATCTGAAACAAGTTTATTGAAATTAAAAAATGATAGCTCTAACAGGTTTGTTATATTTATACCAAATAATAGGTGTTTCAGTATTTTGAAAATAAGCAGGAATGGAAGAAAGCACCGAACTCTCACGGAAGATACTCGGCAAATCTACAAAATCCATACCCTTATTAATGAAAGATATTTTGAAGAAATGGCGTTTATGATTAATTTCAGAATCAATGTAAGGACGGAGAGTATGCTGAGTATAGCCTCTAGTTAAGAGAGCCGCATCATATAACTGATTAGAACTATCGTAGAATTTATTCGCCTCGGTGTCCAGAAGAAGTAAAACAGAAACGGGTAATGAACTTAAAAATGAAAGCATAGAGTGGCGTCCATGATTTAATAATATAATTGACAGTCACTTCAGTCTAATATTGTTTCGTTTAAACGCAGGTAATTTACGTTTAAAGTTACCATTTTTCCTGGTGCCGTGAGATCTAGTTCTGCGTTTTCGACATTCCAGGAGCGAGAAAATTTTGACGTCTTTTTATGTCTTTTGGTGTCTTTGGATGTATTTGATGTCTTTTGGTTACTTTTGATGTCTTTTGATGACTTTTGGTGTCTTTTGATGTCTTTGCAGAATTTAATTATGTCTCCCCCGAAATTTTTTTTTCAGACAGACATATTGTTTTTCCCCCGGGCGTCTGTTTGTCCGTCTGTAAGTCTGTCCGTATGTCACAAAATCATGTCCGCTCTATAACTTGAAAACCGTTAAAGCTATCATCACGAAACTTCATATAATAATTAATCAATACTAGACGACGTGCAGAGCGCAAGAACTATAACTCCCGCATTTATACTATTTGAATTATCTCCCTTGGAAGTTTGTCGGTATTTATGGGCAAATCGTGTCCGGTCAATAACTTTCTTATTTTTAGATGGATTTTGAAATTACTTAGCAGAAATATAAAGCACCATGAGACGATGTGTAGCGTGCATTACGCAGGTCGGTACCTCAAAGGTCAATGTCATACTTAGAGGTCAAAGGTCAAAAAGGGGCCTTTTTCGTGTTTGGTCAATAACTTTCTTATTTTTAGATAGATTTTGAAATTGCTTGGCAGAAATTTTAACCACCATGAGACGATATATTGCGTGCATGACCAAGGTTTGTACCTCAAAGGTCAAGGTCATACTTAGAGGTCTAAGGTGAAAGAGAGACCTTTTTTCGTGTTTAGTCAATAACTTTCTTATTTTTAAATGGATTTTGAAATTACATGGCAGAAATGTTAACCACCATGAGACGATGTGTTGCGTGCATGACCAAGATTCGTACCTTAAAGGTCAAGGTCATACTTAGAGGTCAAAGGCAAAAAAAGGACTTTTCTTCGTGTTTTGTCCATAACTTATCTTTAGATAGAATTTGGATTTCCTGGCGGAAATGTTAACTGCCGTGAGACGATGTGTTGCACATATGATTCAGGTTGGTATCTCAAAGGTCAAGGTCATACATAGAGGTCAAAGGTAAAAAAGGGGCCTTTTTCGTGTTTGGTCAATAACTTTCTTATTTTTAGATGGATTTTGAAATAGCTTGGCTGAAATGTTAACCACAATGATGCGATGTGTTGCACGCATGAACCATGTTGGTACCTCAAAGGTCAAGGTCATACATAGAGGTCTTTTTTGTGTTCGGTCAATAACTTTCTTATTTTAAGATGGATTTTGAAATTACTTGGCAGAAATATTAACCACCATGAGAGGATTTTCTTGCGTGCATGACCAAGGTAAGTACCTCAAAGGTACAAGATACAAGATACAAGAGATACAAGAAGCTTTATTTAAAGTCGACATTCATGATTTACAACAATTTAACATTAGCCTAGGGCTATTTTGTCGACAAACACATATTAAGACTATACAAGTATAAAGTTATAACAAAGATCACAGATATTAAGAAGAATATCACAGGTATATATTACATGGCAATCCTACAAGAGATAAAATTAACATTAAGACTAGGTGATATTTCAATTTGGTGTAAGATACATGTCACATAAACCAGTCCCATAAAACTTGTTACATAAAAAAGTTTTATAAAACTTGTTTAAGAGAAAAAAAAAAAAAAAAAAAAAAGGAGTATTCTTCCTTAAACAATCAGTTGAAGGAAGATAAAGTGGAAATTTCCACTATTAGTTTTCACTTATTTTACAATTTAGTGTATTTGTGTTCTAAAAAATTCTAAGGTCAATGTCATACTTAGAGATCAACGGCAAAAAGGGGCCTTTTTTCGTGTTTGGTCAAAAACCTTCTTATTTTTAGATGGATTTTGAAATTACTTGGCAGAAATGTAAACCATCATAAGATAATGTGTTGCGCGCTAGACCCAGGTAAGTACCTCTAAGGTCAAGGTCATACTAAGAGGTCAAAGTAAAAAAAAAAGTTTTTTATGTGTCCAGTCAATAACTTTTTTTTATTTCTGGATGGACTTTTCAAAGTAACCTTGCAGAAATGTCCACCTTCATTTGACGATGAGTCGTGTGCAAGACCAGGGTCCATACCTCAAATGTCAAGGTCATACCTAGAGGTCAAAGGTAAAAAGGGGCTTTAAGTGTACAGTCAATAACTTTCTTAGTCGTTGATGGATTATGAAATTACTTGGCAGAAATGTTAACAATCATGAGACGAAGTGTTGTACCTCAAAGTTCAAGGCCATACTTGGAGGTCAAAGGTAAAAAAGGGCTTTTTTGTGTACGGTCAATAACATTCTTATTTCTCTCTGAACTTTTTTAAGTTATTTTGCAGAAATGTGTTGCAAACAAGACCCAGGTCAATACCTCCAATGTCAAGGTCATACTTAGAGGTCAAAAAGGGGGAGACATCTGTGTTTTTGTAGAAAAACAAATTCTAGTAGGATCTGATTTTGACATGGGCCGAATTTCTTATGGGCCGAAATGACCCGGAACCGTTTTAAGGACTCATTCAGTGACCCTTTTGTTGTTGTTTTTTTTAAAGCTAAATTCTAAATTTAGCCTCCCATTAAACTGAGGTAATGGCCAAATGTGACTCAGTATAAGAAGATAGGTGACTCAGTATAAGACGATAGATATATAGTTTTGGAGAATCAGAATCAGTGAATGTGACACGATGAATGTAAGGCTAGTCCCGGTCGGGCTTTCCCGCCAACATGCGCTAAAAAGTCTACATCTAACAGAACGCTTGACACTTGTTGTATTTGATAAGCGTCTAATCATCAATATTGACTAGCGTTCTAAATTTCACTTTGTAAGAAGAATGGCGAATAATTACGTCGTAACAGCTCACAAGCCGACGGCTGTTAATGCATGCGTTACCGGTAATGATCTTTTACTCAGTTATATGCCTTTGAAAAGTTACTCCCATGTGCTTTATTGAGGATCTTATATGCAACTTCAGTGGGTGGGGTAACGGAAGATTCAGCATGGTACAGGAGTGATGAGTTTATTATCTTTCTTTCTACTTATACTGCGATCTTTCATATTTTATCTAGTACTACAATGTCCACAGCCCCCGCCCATTGGGGCTTGAGGAAACAGATGGGCTGCATAATGCTTCCATGCAGAGCTGAAATCCCACTCAGAATCAGAATTGTTACTGGTGACACGTCAAATGACATTCATACACCAGGACCTGTGATATGGGAAGTTAGTCCCTAGCTCTAACCAAAGATGTAAACTTAGCTACACAATCCTCAGCACCTTCAGCCGTCAAAATAATAGAATCGGGAAGGGCATTCCAATCTCTAATGGTTCGGGGGAAAAACGGGCTAGTCTCTGGTTTACCGGGCGCATTCTATTTTTTCTATTCCGCGTTTTGCGACTGCGCAATCGCCGCATAGCAACCGCTTAGCAACTGGTCGCGACTGTCAACAGACGCCATATTGGATTTAGTTCGATACGGCATATTCGATATGTGCATTTTTGTCACGTTAAATTGTCATTGCAAACCGCTGTCTGCATTTTATTTTTCGATACGTTTTATTCTCCGACATATTGAAATTTGATAATCTGAAATAAAAATGTTACAATTTCTGATTTATCGCCTTGTTTTACCATTTATACTGAGCACATTTTTAGACAAAGGCCATACTGCAAGGATACGGTGGAAACGATAAAAGAGTACCTGTATTCTAATGCACAAAAATGAATAATTACTCCCCTACCTTACTGAAAATCATCATCACTTGACATGTTCAGTCTGTTGGTCAACGATGTAAGAGCTGGCCTTTTTACTGGATGGTCTGAATCTGTTGTTTGTTTCACTTTCTTGGGCAACAGTTTCGGAACTGGTCTAAGTCTCTCTGTGTCACTGGGGGAATACACAGTCTTTATCAGTTCAAGAAAGGTCAGAAACTGGTCTGAAGCACAGTTGAGATACCTCTTCCTAAATATATACTCAATAAAATAAGTGTCATATAAAGATTTAACTGTCCCGTGTTTAGGAAGAGATGTTTTCACTGCTCTCCATGTGCTCTCGATGGTGTTGGTGTGGGCCCCTGTCTCATCATTCACAAATTCCTTGCTATGGTTCACTGTCTGGTGTTGGTATCCCTCCTCTTCCAATCTAGAATATGCCTTCCAACAGTCTGATATTATCGTTGTTCCTGGCAGCACACGATCTTTAATGATGGGTATCAACGTGTCCGCGCTTCTGTCTTCAACACTGACCAGAAAACAGTTCTTTGAGTCCCTCTCTATACCACCAAACACCCACACACCGTCCTTTCTCCTGCCCTTGTGATACTTCCTCTTCCCGAATTTACTCTCGTCGATCTCAACTGTCTTTCCTAACCCGCCGATCCTAACATCTTCCTTCAACAACACCTCTGAACAAACTTCTCTACACAAATTGTACCAATCTACTAGAGTCTCTTCACAGCCAATTCTTAACTCCCGTCGGACCGTTTCTTGCCTAGTTTTGTATACCCAGTAATATGTCAGCTTCACTACTTGCTGTAAGGTGAGGTGGGACTTCTCAAACCAGCTGCCTGCTCTCACAGAAATCTTGTAACCACATTCCTTCCTGGTGCATCGCCAAACAAATCCATCTCTGCCGTAGCTGGAATCTCTCTTTAATGTTATTCTTCCCTCTGAACAACGTGGACATTCACACTCAAAAATACCAAGTATACCTTTATTTTGTAACCAAAGAATGAGATCATATGTATTCCTTGTTATTTCATAAATGTCATCGTAAACGAGTGACATGACTTTGACAGCTCATTGTTTGTAAACAAATATGGCGCCTCACAGCGTCTGCATACGTCAGTCCAATCAGATTGCTTAGAGAAGTCACATGCCAAAACAGTATCACGTGAAGCCAAAAATCAGCTGGTCGTTCTTGAATGGAAACAGCTGACCGGTTTTCAACCAGGTTCCGGAATTAATTAATACCATTCGGTATTACATACCGAAGGTATTAACATAAAATCGCATGAAGAATTCATTTTTGGGGTTATTTTTGCATTTTATTGGATTTTTAACGAGAAAGACACGCTGTCGCGTGTCTCTATATAGAGTATTTTGCATGGGATGCACGCGACATGCTTCGCATGTTCACCCTGCGCTACGCGCACTATTATGCGCGCTTAGCGCGCCTTTTTTATTCAGTTTTGTGCGCCCGGTAAACCAGAGGTGCGCCGAAAAACGATTCTTTATAAATATCCGTTCTTGCAGTAAGGGTCTGAAACGTCATTGAATGGTGTTTTCTACAATGCCTAGCTGGGGGAACAAGGTCATCTGTTGGAATGCTGGCAGCACCCTTTAGACCTTTGTATAAGAGTATGAGCCTACTGTCTCTTCTCCTTTTCTTGAGAGACTCCCATCTTAATTTTCCTAGAATTCCAGTCATGCTCCCAGTTTCAAAGCAATAATTTCCAGTTACAAATCTAGCAGCTCTATTCTGAACTTTTTCAATTTCTTCATTTAGGACCACTCCGCTTGGGTCCCAGATGCAACTACCATATTCCAAGATTGGGCGAACAAGTCCCCTGTATGCTGTTTCTTTCACATCCTGAGGACACTGATGAAGATTTCGCCTCAGGAAACCAAGTGTTCTATTCGCCTTTGTACACATATTGCTAATGTGTGTATTCCATCTCAAATCGTGAGTGATTGTCACACCAAGGTATTAAATGGAATTCACATTTTCGAGGACCGTTCCCTCCTAGGTGTAAGAAGCCTCAACTTTATTAGATCTCTTCCTTGTTATCTGCATAATATTGCATTTAACTGGTTGAAATCTCATGCCCCATTTTCTGGCCCAACATCCTAATCTATCTATGTCAGCCTGAAGTTTCAGTGAGTCATCTGTATCTCTAATTTCCCGGTAACAAACACAGTCATCTGCGAACAGTCTTATTTCTGAGTCAATATCAGTGGAAATATCATTGATGTACAGGGAGAACAATAGAGGACCAAGAACGGTCCCTTGTGGGACTCCAGACAAAACTGGCGCCCATACTGAAGATTCACCATTAACAACAACACGCTGTTTTCTGTAGCAAAGGAAGGAATCTATCCATTTAAGAGTCTTCCCACCAATTCCATAACCAAATAATTTGGATTTAAGTAGTTCATGAGGAGGGGTGTCAAAAGCCTTCTCAAAGTCCAGAATAAATGTGTCCACCTGGCCCCCTTTGTCCAGGATTTTTGCCCAATCATTAATAACCGTGCTCAACTGAGTTTCGCAACTATGCCTTTTCCTAAATGCATGTTGTCTGTCTGACAAAAGTTTATGTTCATCCAAGTGGGCCATGATGTTTGAGCAGACTATGTGTTCAAGCAATTTACATAGAACACATGTCAGTGACACCGGGCGATAATTACGAGCAAGAGCCCTGTCCCCTTTTTTGAAAAGTGGACAGATGTTCGCTAGGAGCCATTCTTTGGGAATTTCACCCGTATCGAGAGATTGTTGGAAAAGATGAGCAAAAACTGGACCTAACTCGTTTGCTAGTTCCTTCAGGACTCTAGGATGAAGCTCATCAGGCCCTAAAGCTTTAGAAGGGTTCAAGCCTTTAAGTAATTTGATCACTCCCGCAGAGGATACAACAATATTTTCCATGAAAGGGGCCGATCTTCCAGTCAATGGAACCTCGTTGAACTCAGTTTTATTAAATGCATCATTGAATTGACCAACCAATTCCTCTGCCCTTTCAGAGTCCGATTCAGCGACCCCGTTCCCTCCTCTTTTATTTAGGGGTGGGATACCTTGCCTATCTTTCTTCTGGCTATTGATATATCTGTAGAAGTCTCTGGGATCTGTAGAAGTATACTGATAAACTGGCAAAGAGGTGTGAGTTGGACGTCCATGCTTATAAACCCTATTGGTTTCATTGGGCGACAGGGCTTGAGATGTCATTCCATCACAATGTCAGGTAAATGTCCCACAAAATTGGAAGCAACATCACTTAAATGACCTTTTACGGTGTTGACAGGGACTTTAAACCTGAAATCAAACAAACAAAAATTACAACACCCCCCTCACAAGGATAATTGTTCGTTGTAAAGAAAACAGAAGAAATATAATAGTGAGGTTCTTTAATTCATTACTTGTGACACATCAAATGACATTCATTACCGTAATGATCCGGCTATAAGACAATTTTGATATAAGATTGAGGGTACTTACTGGCCTTTCTTCGGGAGATTTTTGCTTAGTCTTGTTTATCCATCTTCTTATACTGAGTCGGTCATATCTGGCCATTACCTCAGTTGATTGGGTGGCTAAATTTAGAATTTAGCTGAAAAAAAAAAGAGAGGCACTGGATGCGTCCTTAAAACTATTTACAATCTGCATAACAGAGGTATCCTAAAACGCATACCTCTGAGTCCCAATCTTACACTGTGTGGGCTTTGAACTCTTCTGCGGACTTAGCATTCACCGCAGAGGAGGGAAGACTATTCCATTGGGGAATAGTTCTAGGAAAGAACGAGTTCTTCAGGGCATCACTATAGGACTGGTATCTACGATATTGTGAGTCGTTTACTTTTGATGCCCTTGTTTGGGTCGACACTGTTACAGGGGTCAAGTACCTATCTTTATCAATAGACACTGAATCATAGTGTATCTTGTAGAAGAAGGTTAAAGAGGACTGCTCACGACGGGCCTCCATGGACGGCCACTCTAGCTCATTAAGCATGCCACCGACGCTACTTCTATTTCGCCATCGCCTACAGGTCCATCGAGCAGCTGTCCTCTGCACCTTCTCCACCTGCTGAGTCTGAGTTTTAACATAGGGATGCCAAATGGGTGATGCATATTCAAGTTGAGGGCGAACCAATGTTTTATATGCAACATCCTTTGTCTGCCTAGGTGCAAAAGCCAAGTTCCGTCTAAGGAATCCCAAAGTCCTAGTTGCTTTAGATGTAATCTCTGAGATATGTTGACCCCAATCAAGATCGTCAGTGATGGTGATACCAAGATATTTGGCGGATTGAACATGCTCCAAAACTTGCTGGTGAAGAGTATAGTCAAACTTAATTTGCTTATCCGAAGGGTGTCGTGACACTCTCATTGAGTGACATTTGGCCACATTGAACTTCATTTGCCAATCGGCCTACCACTGTGCAAGTTGATCCAGGTCATCTGGTAAAATAAGACAGTCAGAAGGAGAATATATGTTCCTATACAGGACACAATCATCAGCAAACAAACGGACCGATGACCTGATATTATCGGGGAGATCATTAATGAAAACCAAGAAAAGGACCGGTCCAAGGACCGAACCTTGGGGGACTCCAGATAAAACAGGGACTGGATCAGACGCTTGGCCATCAAGTACAACTTGTTGTGAGCGCCCAGAGAGCCATGAGCTAATCCACCTATGCTTGGATCCTCTTATCCCATAGTACTCCAGTTTATGTAATAGCCTTCTGTGAGGTACCTTGTCAAAGGCCTTAGCAAAGTCCATGATGATCAAGTCAGTCTGTTTGTGGCCACGGTTTATGGCCCCTTCAGGGCCTGACAAATCCAAAAATTTTCCACTTGCCCAACGGGCAAGTCAAATATTTTTGCACTTGCCCAGCTCAAAATCCTACTTGCCCAGGATTTTGGAACTCAAAATGGAGTTGGATGCGGGGGGGGGGGGTGGTGAAAATAGTGACGATGATGACGACCGGCATTTATAAATATAATCCAAGGTTTCTGTCAAGTTTCAAGCACAACCACTTTCCATTAGGATCTAGTTATTTCATGTTTGTGTTTCTTTCTCTTTGGTGTCTCTGATGGGAGCTCAGAGTTAATTGAATCGATTCCTGATCATTGCATTCACTTCTATTTATTTCCCTGTGTGCGGTAATACGGTAGAAAATACTGTTGTTGTCACAGTCAAATAACGGTACTTTTTCAAGTTAATTGACATAATACCTTTACCGATTAGCAATTTAAGATACAGTTATATAAACTCATTTAGCTTGACACGCATGATGAACAAGAGCTGCAGCCGATATAGATCTACTCAAAAGATCAGTAGTGTCAGGGCAGCGAGATAAAAGATTAAAAGAATGCAATTTATTTAGCTTGAACCACAAGACGAGGACCCCCTCGATCCAAAACGAACCCAAACCTTCACATCCGCCCTACAAGCAAGTTCAATGCGATCATCATTTCCGCCAATATGCATCTCTTATAACCTTTTGCACATGTGCTCTGAACCATTTGTAATGGTTCTTAACGTCAGGGCTGCTAGACTTGCGAGCACGAAAATACATTCTATTCCGTCTTCTGATGAGATGCTTGATAGTGTTATCGATCCATGGTGCCCTATATTTTGTTTTGGTCATTTTCTTTGGTATAAACCTTTCCATTGCCGTGGTTAATTCGGACTTAAAACTGACCCACAAGTCATTAACTGACATGTGCGAGAGGTCAGAGGAAAGGAACGAATCCTTAAATCGTGCCATATGGTCTCGCAGACCATCCATATCCGCACGTTTGTAGAGAAAAACTTTACGCGGGACTTGTCTGATTCGTTTAGCTTTTATGTCATACTCAACAAGGACTATGTCATGATCAGCTTTGCCAATCGGGGGCATCCCCTTAACTCGGCTTAATGGGGATGGAGAGTTTGTAAACAATAAATCAAGGGTCTTTTCTTGTCGGGTGGGTATGTTAACAACTTGGGCCAGGCAGTGTTCTTTAATTATGTCCAAAAGTTGTTGCTGTGTCTGCCTTTTAGGCACCCCATGGGGCACCTGCATGCTGCTCCATTCAGTGTCACCACAATTAAAGTCTCCGCCAACCAAAATATGGGCATTTGCATTTGACATTATCCTAGACAAAGATGAATTAAAAGCCTCAAGATATTCTGGGTCAATCTGATCTGGTGGGCGATAAAAAGATCCAAGGTACAAAGTCCTACATCCAGTGATGTTCAATTTACACCAAACTAGTTCACAGTTGGTGTCCAACTCCGAAGTTTCTGTACAGAGTAGGTCTCGCTTGAAAGCCACGAAGACACCTCCATGTGCATCCCCAACTCTGTCTTTCCGGATGGCCTCAAAGGATTCAGGAAAAATTTCCGAGTTTTTAATTTCTGGGGTTAACCAAGACTCATTGCCCAAAATGATATCTGGTTTTGCCGAGTCGATTATTGTATGAAGTTCAGCCCTTTTATTCTTTATTGACTGACAATTCATGATCAATATTCTGAGGGGATGGTTAAGGGCCGCCTTTTTGGTCTTTCGTTTAGCTTCTTTTGACTGCTGCACAATGGGCAATGAAGCTGCCGTGGGTGGGCAGATGTTGTCTGGTATCGGACTATCAGGCTCGGATAGGGTAGATAAAGGTTCAAAGTGGTTGTAGGTGTCTATAGAAGATGAGGTGTCAAACAGAGATGTGGAAAAGTTTGGCATTCCACATTTCATACACTCCCATGCAACATTTTTATTCAATGATCTCTTGTAAAAACTATACATAGTTGATGACATGCCTTGACATCCTATGTGATACCAGACATTGCAGGTGTCGCAACAAATTCCCCGGTCTTCCCAACCAACACTTTTTTTGACAGAGTCCACAAGGGAAGTGTGAACTGTCATTTCGGTAGTTTGGACCAGGATTTGATTCAACATCCCAAGCATCCTATAACAACTGTAAATATATACAAGTAGAAAAGTTTATTTGAACCAGGAAACCCCTTCATTCTTAGAGATTTTTTTAAGATTGATATTGTACAAACATGGGGCAAATGAAATGCAAAGTTACGGTCGATTGCTGTTGTACCACATGTGTCCGCATAAACTGGGAAGAAGTTAACTGGGATTTCCTGTAGATCCTGTCCACTGCAACTGAGAAGAGATGCAAGTCTTGTTGCCAGCAACATGCAACATACTCCAAAAAGCAGGTCAAATGCAAAATGGCTCATTATTGTTGGTTTTCTGGTGACTCTTTGGTTACTGAAGGGCAATAAATATCAAGTGGTGTCTGGGAAAGTCTCCTCTGTTGGGCAATATCATCAAAAATCACATTTAAACTTAACTGTTTACCTTAATGTCAGTCCGCCGCGAAACCGGAACTAGTTATGTTTCGGTGCAAAAGTAAAAAAATGCCAAGCCAAATTATCCGGGATGTGATAAATATGAAAAGTCGTAAAAACCTAACTAAACCTGCAAAATAAACAAGTAACTAAATATTTAAACAAAGTTAAGGAGAAAAAGTTAAAGGACTCATCCAGGGTGTTCCTTAAATTCCAAAAATATCCAAAAATTGTTTCCCGGAAAACAGGAAGAAGTCACTCGCGCGCATGCGCACCCAACCAACCATGTTTGGATGTGTCTATAGACACATCCAAACACTACGTCATCACTCAATAATACTATTTGCCGGGACTTACCGGTGGTTGGCAGAAAACGTCTTTGGCCGTTTATCGCCATTGTAAATGCGATGTTGTTTTCTCTAAACTTGTATTTTGTTTGGAATCGAATGACAAAACTGACCTTTAAACTTTAATAATAGACATATCTTGGCTAGTTATTAATGGTTTCTAGAAGATTTGAGGATGTTCTGATGATAAAATTACCTGTTAAAGTTATACAGGTAACGAGGCTTGACGGTCTTAATTATTTGTAATAAAAATGCGCAAAACGTATGACTAAACATGGAAGATGCATGAATGAGCTCTAAAATATATTATCTGCTCATTTTAAGTGTAATTCGATCAATTTTCTGTGACAGTTAGCTAAAATATGCCCATAAGATTAAACCTATTTACAATGTGTTTATATGGAACCAGGGGCTTTTTGCCAACCACGAAAGATTGAAATCGCAATGACAGGTAAACAAGGTCACATGTCAAAACATTGGATCCGTCTATAAGACAGGTATAATTTTTGCAAGTTGCCGGGAGGGGTGTCACTGATGTGGACATTTCATTTTCAGAGTGAGATAATGGTTGATCAATTTACCTGCGGCTGCATTCATGTTTTTTTTTGCAACAATATTTGCCATTGTTTTCCGAAGCCGCCATTTTGTTGTTTACACTAAGAGAGACAACTCTAACAGACTGTACAAGGCAGCAGTCAATAATGAAGCTAAATAACGTTCAAGGCAAACATAATGATCCGGCTATAAGACGGGTTTTTTACTGCCAGAATAACCCCAAATTTTTACACCCATCTTATGGCAGAGATCTTTGGCATCCTTGAAAATTTCGGCTAAGTCCGTAAAGTCAGAGATGTATGGAAAATGTCAATTTTCTTTCAAAACACCTGGCAAATAAACGTGTACAAAATACTAAACAACATAGATATTGTGGATAAAGGTAAGTTATTATGCCCCCACCATTCGAAGAATGGTGGAAAGGGCATATAGCGTTGCCCCCGTCCGTTCGTCCGTCCGTGCATCCGAAACTTAAACGCAGTCAGTAACTTCCTTATTTCTTGATGGAGTTTAAAGTTACTCGGCAGAAATGTTAACCGTCATGAGACGACGTGTCACATGCAAAACCCAGGCCCATACCTCCAAGGTCAAGGTCATACTTAGAGGTCAAAGATAAAAAAGGATCCAAAACTTAAACGCAGTCAATAACTTTATTATTTCTGGATGGAATTCGAAATTACTTTGTAGAAATGTTAACCATCATGAGACGATGTGTCATGTGCAAAACCCAGGTCCATACCTCCAAGGTCATACTTAGAGGTCAAAGGTCAAAAAAAGGGTCCGAAACTTAAACCCAGTCAATAACTTACTTATTTCTGGATGGATTTTGAAATTACTTTGAAGAAATGTTAACCATCATGAAACAATGTGTCACGTGCAAACCCAGATCTGTACCTCCAAGGTCAAGGTCATACTTAGAGGTCAAAGGTAAAAAAAAGGTCCGAAACTTAAACGCAGTCAATAACTTTCTTATCTCTGGATGGACTTTGAAATTATCTGGCAGAAATGTTGGCCATCATGAGACAATCTGCCTCACACCAAACCAAGGTCCTTACCTACAAGGTCAAGGTCATACTTAGAGGTCAAACGTGAAAAAAGGGTGCAAAACTTAAACACGGTCAATAACTTTCTATGGATGAATACGAACATAGACATATTTTCAGGTGGGGGCATCCGTGTCCTATGGACGCATTTCTAGTTTAAAAAAGCATCATACAGGCAAACTAGAGGCCGCCCTCTGAAGCTTTATAAGGAACGGTCAAGGCTGAATGTTAGCTTTAGTAATAGCGTATTAAACTTTTAGAACGATTTACCAAACAATTATGTGATGGCACCCTCCATAAACACGTTTAACGGTAGGCTTAACAAACACTGGAGTAGACACCCACGTAAATTCAACGCCACCTACTACATGTAGGAGCCTGGACAAGCAACAGGTCAACGATTGACAACGAAACTACAGTTCAAATGCATCTCAACCAGCCCTGTAGGGCAACCAGCCCTGTAGGGCTTTCTATTGACGTAGAGCATGGTAAGAAATGTTGTTTAGTATTTTGTACACTTGTATAACGTCTGCCCTAATTCTTCTGTACTCCAGCATTGGGAGACCTAATTTCCTAAGCCTTTCAGGATATGTAATGGGTAAATTCAATGTATCTTCTAGTCGAGACTTGAAAATTCATACAAGTTGATTTACCATTAATTTTCTTCTTTCAGGCAATTTCACATCCCCAGATGACTTAAACCTGATTATTGCCAAAAACACAAGACTAGAGATATATGTCGTTACACCAGAGGGACTTCGACCAATAAAAGAGATTGGCATCTATGGGCGAATAGCTGTATTGGAATTGTTCAGGCCTCCGGTAAGTCACTGAACTTTTCTTTGGAGATAAATTGAACAATGGTAGTTTTAGGGTGAGCTGGAACATCATTCTGTCCGCACTTTTCGACGAAAAGACGGATATACTATGATCGGTCCTGTCCATCTGTCTGTCTGATCGTTAGTGTAAAGTTGCTCGTAACGCGAACTCCTCCTACACCGGTTGCCAAACAGTGTTCACGTTTGGCAGGATGGTTGCCTAAGATGTGTAGAGTACACATAAATTTGTAGTGTGGAATGCTTAATGCATTAGACATTACATAATTATGTAACAGGTTTTTCATTCTGATTTTTAAACACCCTCCATAGGGGTGCGGAAAAGTTGTTGCTATAAATTTTGCCAACATTGCTTGGTGCGGATATTTGCGATTGGCCCCCAATTGACTTTGCTCCAGTTTACATTTACATTCATCCTATGCAAATAAAAGTGGTGATTTCAAGATCTCATTAACCCTTATCTTGCTGAATATTCATTTAAGCCACACCCATTTCTGTCTATCAACCAATCAAATTACTTGATGTAATGTATTGCTGCAAATTCATAAACTGAATGCCAAACAGTGAAGATCCTGATCAGATGGCTTCTTCAGAAGTCATCTGATCTGGATCTACACTGTTTGCAAAGATAGGGGTTGTCGTGGACAGCAAGATAAGGGTTAATTATCAAAGGATTTGTTTGTTTGAATTGAGTTTTACATCACCTTAAACACTATTTAGGTCATTTTGGAGACATTGCTTCCAATTTCGTGGAGCTTTTACCGACATTGAGATAAAATGACATCTAAAGCTCTACATTCTGAACAAACCAATAGGGTTTTTATGCAGGGAGGATCTCACCACTTTGCCTTGGCAGGCTTAGACCGTCTAAACAGTTTACCAACACTCATGTGCGGTCGGTTTCAGCTCTGCGTGGAAGCATCACACAGCCCAGTCTATTTCTCCAAGCCCCAATGGATGGGGGCCAAATTTGCAAAGGAGCAAAGGAAAAAGAAATAGGATTCTGTCCTCTGGTCTCTAACAGCAGTCATGTTCAAGGCCCAGTAGTACCAAGCATTGCTAGCTTAAAACCCTTGTCCTGCTTAACCTGGATATGTCTTATCTTTCAAACAATGCTTATCCAGATCAGATGGCATCTGAACAAGCCATCTGATCAGGATCTTCATTGTTTGTCATTCAGTTTATGAATTTATCGCAATAATTTGCATCAAGTAATCTGATTGGTTGATAATTGGTAGTGGGTGTGGCATATTTAAATATTCAGCACATGATGGGTTAACCCATTTTATACTATAAATCCCAAAATGGGTCACTGGAAAACAGTGTAGGCCCAGATCAGAAACTTCACAATGCAACATTTGCAGAAAGTTCAACCATTTTGTAGATATATTTAAAAACTAACCGAACCTGACTCCCCTAAATTTTTAAATAGACTCCTGCTGTTTGTAAGTGGGGAGATTCATTACAAAATGGCTTAACTAACTTGATGGTGACCAAAATATAAAATGTTAAAAGGTACATGTATATGAATGTTTACGCTATAGCGGTATATGCTGAAAAAATATCACGGACACTGCAAATTTGCAGTGTATTGGACCAATGGTTAACCCATAGAAAAGAGGGGTTAGGTTGCCGGACCAGCTCAGCATTACCTTATTGTTTTGACTGTGCTATTAAACTCCAGAACAAACAAAGCGTTGTATTTTCTAGAGGTTCATTTGTACCATAATGATAAGTATGCCAGCCTCGGTAGCTTAGTCGGATGCACATGTGACTGGAAATCAGGAGGTGGCGGGTTCGATACCTGCCGGGGTCGGCAACATTCTTTCATGGAGATTGATCACAAAATCTTTTCTACGGTCATTCTTTCCCTTCTGCTGATTCAAGAATGGCAGTTGTCAGTTACTGCGAAAGAATGTGCACTATACTGGTTAACTGCCTACTTATAAGCCTGCCCAGGAAAAGTGTGGATAGATAAACTGACTGATGACCTGAAATAGTGTTGATTGAGCGGTTAAACTTCAATACAGTAGAACTTTGATGGCTCGAACACCGATGGCTCGTTTACCATGGCTGAGTCGAACCCTTTCTTGAGCCCCTAGAGAAGTCCTCTACATAAGAAATGGTGCAAGATAATTTAGGAGATTTTCATCTTTTATCTTGCAAATGTATGCTGTGTGTACTCATTAGAATCGCCTCGATGAGGCGATTCTATTGAGTACAAACAGCATACATTTTCATTACACAACACCTAAAAGATGTCCAAAAGTACCTCATTATGCCTCCTGGCAGTAGCCCTCAGTGGCTTGAACTGACCCTGTCTAGAACAGATTTTCGAGGTCCCAAAGATGTTCGAGCCATTGAAGTTCGACTGTACAAACAAACAATACAAACAAGATCCTAAGTATTGTGACAGACAGGCCTAAGAAAAGAGTGCAGACCAAGATCATACTGCTCCTGAAGGAGTCATCTGATCAGAATCTACACTGTTTGCCATTCTGTCAGCACATTTTTACTCCTTGCTGGATAATGAAACAAAAGTGTAGAAGCATTTTAGGAGAATTATAGCAAGTCCTAAGGGTGACCAAACTTTTAGGATTTTTATGGTATATTTTTTGCTTCTTTTAAATTAGGGCATGACGAAGGACCTGATGTTTCTACTGACAAACAAGTACAATGCCATGATATTGGAATGCCAGTCATTGGGTGAAAACATGGAGATTATCACAAAAGCTCAGGGGAATGTACAGGTACAAAATAACTCAATATGTGTGACTTTATCTGAAAAATCTACATGAAACACTACAGGCCCGTTCGCCCCCTGACCACACATGAGTACTCGTAAACCACTCAGAAGGATTAAGCCAAAATGGTGTGAGTCGGACTGTCCAATCTATTAAGCCTTTTGGTTTAATTGGGTGACAGGGCTTGAGTTGTCGTTTCATCTCAATGTCGGGTAAAAGTCCCACAAAATTGGAAGCAACGTCTCCAAAATGACCTAAATAGTGTTGACGGGGAAGTTAAACCTCAACTCAAACAAACAAACAAATACCGGCCTTATATTAGCCTTGTGGAAATAGGCTAAATATTTGTCTATTCCTCAAGTGCAGCCTTCTGCTTTTGTGTCTTTGTGGACTTGCCCTATGCAATCAAAAGGGGGACAAATACACTTTCAGAGGATGCTTCTCTTTGTAAATATTTTCGCTCTCATCAAAAAATGTTTACTCTGAAAGGAAAGAATTTGCTCCTGAGGAGCAAATTCTTTCCTTACAGAGTAAATTTCTTTTTCAGTAGAGCTGAATTCACCACATTGCAAAACACTAAAAACCCTTAAAATGGAGCAAACTATGGCAGCTGTATTGTATCCATTCCCATTAATGCCTGCCGCCTAATCTTGCTGCCTTTTCAATCCCCCGCTGCGAAGCGGAGCAGGGATTATAGGAATGGCCTTTGTCTGTCCGTCTGTCTGTCCGTAACACTTTCTTGTCTGCTCCATATCTCCTGAACCCTTTGAATAGATTTTCATTAAATTTTGGTCACTTATTCGCCTCAGTGAGCTGATGTGCAGAACCCATAAATGAACCATGCCGACTCAAGGTCAAGGTCACGGTTGAAGGTCACAAGTTTGAATTTTGTGTCCGTTCCATATCTCCTTTACCCTTGGAAGGATTTTCATTAACTTTGGTCAAATATTCTTCTCAGTGAGCTGATGTGCAGAACCCATGTCTGTCCGTCAGTCTGTCTGTCTGTCCATAACATTTTCTTGTTCATTCCATATCTCCTTTACCCCTTAAAGGAGTTTCATTAAACTCTGGTCAATTATCCGCCTCAGTGAGTTCAAGGTCAAGGTCATATTGACACGTTTAAAGCTTTGAATTTTTTGTCCGTTCCATATCTCCTTTACCCCTCAAAGGATTTTCATTAAACTTTGGTCAATTATCCCCCTCAGTGAGCTCATGTGCAGAGCCCATAAATGAATCATGTTAACACCAGATCAAGGTCACATTGGAAGGTCACGAGTTTGAAACTATGAATTTTGTGTCCATTCCATATCTCCTTTACCCTTCAAAGAATTTTCATTAAATGTTGGTCAAATGTCCCCATCAGTGAGGTGATGTGCATAACACATAAACAAACCATGCCAACTCAAGGTCAAGGTCACAGTTGAAGGTCACGAGTTTGAAACTTTGAATTTTGTGTCCGTTCCATATCTCCTTTACCCCTAGAAGGATTTTCATTAAACTTTTGTGAAATATACCCCACAGTGAGCTGATATGCAGAACCATAAATAACTATGCCAACTCAAGATCACAGGTGAAGGTCACAAGGTTGAGCCTTGATACAAAGTGCGGCGGGGGATTTGGCTGTCCTTCAGACTGCTTTCTGGTACTTTCAGATTCTAACAGGCTACTTCTAAACTGAATGAATAGGCTGTATATCCAAACTGTTATATGACTAGCACCACCAATGTTCAAGTCATATTTGGCTGACCTGATATTGCTATTATTAGCCATGTTTGAAAAAAAAAGCCATTTGCAGACAACAAAGGTACAGATCAGTCGGTACATCTGGATGGTATGTTCAGCATCTTTCTGTTAGCTGCTTCATCAGTACAATATCTCTAGTTTCTGTATCTAAAACTTCAAAACTTGTTACAATATCTCTAGTTTCTGTAACTTGTTACTTTGTGCAGTTGAGCAGACCAGTTTGTGTCATTCCTGGTCCCAACCCGAACCCCCCCCCCCCCCCCCCCAAAAAAAACAATTCTTCTTGTCACTGTGCTCATTCCACCTTTGACAGCAGCCCCCGCCCATTGGGGCTTGAAGAAATAGATGGGCTGCATGATGCTTCCACGCAGAGCTGAAACCGACCCGCTTACAAGTACTGGTAAACTGCTTAGAGGAACTAAGCCTGTCCAGGCAATGCGGTGCGAGTCAGACCGTCTCTGCTTAAAAACCTTATTGGTTTCATTGGGCAGCAGGGCTTGAGATGTCATTTCATTTCAACGTTGGGTAAAGGTCTCCCAAAATTGGAAGCAACGTCTCCAAAATGATCTTTACATTGTTGACGGGGACGTTAAACCTCAAATCGAACAAACAAAACTACCTTTGGCAGAGTTCTTGTTCTTTTCTACCTCTTTCTACCAGTCCTTCCTTCTCTGGATATGACAGAAAGACTAACAACAGCTGACATGCTTAACCTTTACCTGCTGAATAATTCATTTAGCCACACCCATTTCTGACTTTGAACCATCAGGTTATTTCCTACAAATTCACAGTTTGAATGTCAGACAGTGAAGTTCCTGATCAGATGGCTTCTTCAGCATTCATGTGATCTGGATCTACACTGTTGGGAAAGCTAGGGCTTGATGTGATAAGCAGGATAAAGGTGAATCCACAAACAAGCAAACCACATGCCATTAAGCCACAAATTAGCCACTGGCTGTCACTATTAAACCCACAACCTCAAAAAGAAGGTTGTTGGGGCCTGATGCCTAGTTTAATATGCTAATTTCAGTCTGGCATTGCTGTGGTTTCTGACCTTACTTTGTCATAAAGTTAGAACTTTATTGTTACCCCCGCTGTGCATGACAACCCCTGCCTTTGTAAACAGTGTAGATCCAGATTCAGATGGCTTCTAAAGAAGCCATCTGATCAGGACCTACACTGTTTGTCTTGCAGTTTGTAAATTGAACAAATGTATTACATTAAGTAATTTCATTGGTTGATAATCAGCAATGAGAGTGGCTCAATTTATTTATGCAGCAGGATAAGGGTTAAAAAGCCTTTTTTTATCAAGGTTTGATGGTTTTCCTCTCCTCTTCGGTGTGGGGAGTCACTGCTTTGGGTTTGAACCTTGCTCGGGTCACATGTGGGATGCCAAGATGTGCAACTGACGGTCAGGATGTTTTTCTTTGTGTATTCAGATTTTTGCCCAACCCTGATTAATGATTGGCTTGATATAAGTGGAATAATCTTGAAAGTGCTGTAACACGCAAATTAAAAAAACAAAAACAAAAAAAAAAACTTAAATTATGTTGTTTCTATAGGACAGAATTGGCAGACCTTCAGAAACAGGGATAATTGGTATCATTGATCCACAATGCAGAGTTATTGGCCTTAGATTATATGATGGTCTGTTCAAAGTTATTCCCCTTGAGAGAGAGAACAAAGAACTGAAAGCCTTTAATGTGAGGTAAGTACTAACTTACTGAAAACTATGACTGGGAAATTATCAAGATTATTTTGGTTAGTAGTATTTTCCTTCAGCTACTTCCCATAAAAATGACACTATTCTCTGGTAAAAATACAATGTACATAGTAACATATTACCATATGGCCCATGCCCATCGGGGCTTGAAGAAATAGATGGGCTGTATGATGCTTCCACGCAGAGCTGAAACCAACCACACACGAGTATTGGTAAACTGCTTAGAGCATCTAAGCCTGCCCAGGCAAATCGGTACTAGTCGGACCGTCTGTGCTTGTAAACCCTATTCGTTTCATTGGGTGACAGGGCTTGAGATGTTGTTTCACCTCAGTGTTGGGTAAAAGTCTCACAAAATTGGAAGCAATGTCTCCAAAATTACCTATACAGTGTTGACAGGGACATTAAACTTCAAAACAAACAAAACATCTTACATGTACCATGTTGTTGTTTTTTTTTTTAGCTTATTAGTTGCCATACAGAGAACCGAAATGCAAACAACTGAAAAACTAAAGATTTCAATGGAAACAATACAAAATAATACAAACTAGTCATATTGTTAAATGGTTGACATTTGATACAGTATTATATGCAGCTCGATTACGTGAAAAGGCGGCAAACTGTGAATTTCATGACTTAGATGAAAGAATACTAAAAAGATAATTCAAACAACCGATAATGCGGAGCTAGTCCGAAAGGTTTTGCACAAGAAATGGACACTACAACAGATGCTAGCAGAAATGCAGGTGCAAAAATATTTTTGAAAGAATGGCTTGTCAAGAATACGTATCCATTAGGATAAGTGTGTCTGCTTACGTATGAATGCATGTAAGAATGGATGTACGGTAAAATTCCGCTATTAAGACCACCTAAAATTAAGACAAATTATGCTTTTAAAAGCATATGCAGAAGGATCCAGGTTCATTTTCCTTGTGTTTCTATATCCAGTGTGCTCTAGTGAAAGACCACCTTTGGGACTGTTCAAAAGTGGTCTTAAAGACCACTTTTGAACAGTCCCAAAGGTGGTCTTAATATAGCAATTTTACTGTACATGTAAGTGTTATTATTGAATGTTTCAGGTTAGAAGAACAGACTGTGATAGATATAAAGTTTTTACATGATTGTACAACACCCACACTAATTCTGGTACATGAGGTAAGTTTGACCCTCCAGCTCCTCTTAGATGATGTATGCCTTCTTGGTTGATCCTTCTTGTTCAAACTAAACCTTGCAAAAAGATAAGTGAACCGTCATTATCACATTGCCTGTGGGAAACCCCTAGAGGGGTACCTTGGCAAGCTGTGCAGGCCCAAATGTGGCATCTGATCAGGGCCTGCAGTATTTGCTAAGAGAATTTCCTGTCAAAAATCGAATAGAAATGAAAAAATAGGCCTGACACCGCTTAGATGGATGGACTTGTCCAACATATAGCAATGGAGAGTCCACTAGTATACAATGGGTTAAAACAACAAAATTTCAATGTTCCCTAGCATTTTATTCATATTGATAATTTCCTGCTATAAAGAATTCCAGTATAGTAGGTATTAGAGAACGTTTAACCTTCATCGCTGAAAGAAGAAAAGGTTACATTCGTTAGAATCACCTTGGTCTTGTTGTGGACATTTCTTAGAATTGCCTGTTTGAGGTGAGACCATGTGTACCATAAAAATCCTAAAAATTTGGACACCTTGAGGACTTGCTGTAATTCTCCTAAAATTTTGACAGATTTGTTTCATGATCCTGCAAGGAGTCCAAAAGGTGCATATGGAATGGCAAACAGTGTAGACCCTGATCAGACTGCTCCTTCAGGAGCAGTCTGTTCTGGGTCTGCACTGTTTGCTTAGGCCTGCCCACCCCAATACTTAGAATCATTACGGTACACCAATTCTTGTTCAAAGCTATGTTATAATGAACAGTGTTAAGAAGAAGTTTACATGTGCAGTATTTTCTTTATTGTTTTGGTGTGTGTATTCACAGGATCAACATGGCCGACATGTAAAAACATACGAGATATCACTAAGAGACAAAGAGTTTAACAAAGGTCCATGGAAACAAGACAATGTAGAAACAGAAGCATGCATGCTTATAGCAGGTAATAACACAGCATTTTGATAAATATTCACATTGTTTACAGTAATTTTCATAGGATCAAAAGGATACACCTTTCGGGAAGACGATTCTTTCAAATATATTTTGTCCCCATTGGTATTAGGGTACTATTCTTTTTCAGAATGGCTGAGTTTATAAGAAAGAAAACGAGGAAATGTAAGCCTGATCTAAAACAAAGTTGTCTGATATGTGACAGACAGTATAGGACTTAATTAGATATATTTTTTTAATAACAGTTTGATTGAGCTTCACTGTTTACTCAAGCCTCTCCAATATGGGTCCCTGCTTATCCAGGCTTGGAAAAATAGATCGAGCTGCAGAGCTGAAACAGACTGTGCATGAGTACTGGTAAACTGCTCAGAGGTCTAAGCCTGCCCAGCCAAATTGGTGTGAGTTGGACTGCCCATATATATAAATCCTATTGGTATCATTGGGCAGCACCGACCCCGATAGCTCAGTTGGTAGAGTGTCCGCTCGGGGGAACGGGAGGTCACAGGCTCGATCCCGGGCCGCGACATACCAAAGTCGTTAAAAATGGTACTAGCTGCTCCTCGCTTGGCACTCAGATTTAAAGGGAAGAGCTAGGACTGGTCGACCTAGTGTCAGGATAATGTGACTGGGTGTGGTATCATGTAATGTGTCTGGGACATGATACTTCAGTGAGGCAGCACTATAAAAGTGAGCATTGAGCTCCCTGCCGCAACCAGACACCGTCGTGATATGACTGAAAAATTGTTGAAAGCGACGTTAAACCCGAATTCACACACACACACACACATCTTTGGGCAGCAGGGAATGAGATGTCATTTCATCTAAGTGTCCAGGTAAAAGTCCCACACATTTGGAAGCATTTTCTCCAAAATGACCTTACAAAGTGTTGACTTCATTTCAAACAAACAAATCTCCAGTTGATGTGTTGGTGAAGGGAAAATGTTGACTCAGATAAAGCCAAGTATCCTCTGCTGTACCTTTTTTGTACCAGAAACCCCAAAATGGACACCGTATTCGGGTGTGTATTACCCGCATTTACGTACTACCCGCACCCCCTTTTTTTGCCAAAATCTGAGGGAAAACTGTTATTCTGTTGTATTACCCGCATGGAACATTTGCTGAAATTTGGGTGGATGCGTAAATGAGAAAAAGTAAGAATTTGACCAGTTTTTGTAACACAATGGAACGCTTGATCGTCTTCAAAAGGCGGGAAAACGCATGTGCGTGCGAGTATCACCAGAAAGCATGTATTTTACATTAAAATGTTGAAAAAACTTAACCTGTTTACCATTGTTATTTATTTATTAACCCACATATGCCAGCGGCCCTTTTTTGGGACATCGGCAAACAGTGCAGTCCCAGATCAGACACCTCAGAAAGACACCGCAGACGTCTGATTTGGATTTACACTGTTTGATGATTTATAACGGTTCAATTATGACACTATTGTAAATCCCTGTCATATAATTGCCACCCTGCGGTGCGTGTCTATAAGGTGTGAAAATATGGTCAAGTTATGTCTCTAATTTGCGTTTATTCCCCAATCATAAAATTTAATCCGCAACCAATGTGAAAATTATTTAATTGCTCCTAAGACAAGTTGCTACGACTATTCTACTATCTCGTGAATTGTTATGTTTTGGCTCCAAATAGCAGACGCTTGGCGAGAAAAGTTGAATGCGTTAATTTGTGTTAACACATCTGTATGCTGTTGTTGGTTATTGACTCGTAGCTTACAGAAAGCGCTGTTTTCCACAACCGTTTTGCGATCGAGAATTTTTTTACCGTTTCCAAACAATTTTCTATGAAAGATACGCCCCATTAAGATTAAACAATAGAAACGTGTGGGGTTGCTGGGGTCCGATGACGTCATTTACCGATCGTGTGCAGAAAAAAACTGTAGCGGTGGTTTGTGTGCGGCGGTTTGGATGCTGGAAAACTTTGATGTTCGCATTGAACTTGCTTGTTTATTTTGTTCAAAATCAGAGTTTTAGGAATAATACTCACAAAAACGGGCTTGCTTGTAATGGAGATTGTTATATTACTCATATGTAAGTAAAATTGAGTGGAAAATTAAACGTTATTTATTTCGGGAATCGTAAAAGGATAGAATATAACAAGAGTTGCATCGTATTTTCAGCTGACAAAAGGAAAAATAAAATGGTCCAAAAATGATTTTGGTGGATTACCCGCACCCTGAACTTGGGCCTGTAATTTGAGGGAAAAAACTGCAGGTAATACACGCCCAAATATGGTAACTGGTAAACTGCAGGGCCAGGTCAGATGCCGCAGAACATGGCGTCTGATCAGAGCCTACTCTGTTTGCAAAAAGTTAGGCCATTTTCCAAACAAGTTTTTAAGAAAACACAATCTGATACTGACCCCTAAATTTTGAAATGGACTCCTGCTATATAAAAGAAGGAAAATTCCATTTGGTACAAACAAGGTTTACTCCTTTTCTCTAGGTGATAACAATATAACACATACCATTAAACCCCAAGGTAACAACAACAGGCCTATATGTAAATAAGAATGAGCCCAAAGGGCTTCATCACCCTCTAAGGGACATTGCTAACTTTAATGCATTGATCGTAAATTGAAAAATATTCGTAAAAAAGTGTGAGTATTTAAACACTTATTCTGTTTAGTGTGCAATTCAGGGATCAGGCGATTGGATCGTTAGTTTGTCGAGCCATCAACATTTGCATCCACCCTAACGTTATGCACTGATATGGCACTTGATCATTGATTGGGAAAACCATAGAACAAGTTTATAACAGCTTGTGAATTTCATGATTTAAGACCTGGATTTTGTTGGTAAACATTTTTTTTTTTTTTTTCAGTTTGGGTTTTACGGCCCTTTCAAGATTATTTTACTCATATCGAGCCAATGGTTAATCAGAGGTGGGCGAAAACCGGGTACCCGGAGAAAAACCACCTGACCTTTCGTTGCAGAACTTGGCGTCTCACATGTGACCCGAGCTAGGCTCGAACCACAGCGGTGAGAGATCTAATGATCAAGAGTCAGCGCTCTTAACCACTAGGCCAGTTGGTAAACATAGTTCTTAGTGTTGTACAGCACTGCTTTTTATGAAATAATATATAATTCAATGGCTTTGTTTGTTTGATTTGAGGTTGAACGTCGCCGTCAACACTGTATAGGTCATTTTGGATCGTCTTCAAAAGGCGGAAAAACGCATGTGCGTGCGAGTATCACCAGAAAGCATGTTTTTTACATTAAAATGTTGAAAAAACTTAACCTGTTTACCATTGTTATTTATTTATTAACCCACATATGCCAGCGGCCCTTTTTTGGGACATCGGCAAACAGAGCAGTCCCAGATCAGACACCTCAGAAAGACGTCGCAGACGTCTGATTTGGATTTACACTGTTTGATGATTTATAACGGTTCAATTATGACACTATTGTAAATCCCTGTCATATAATTGCCACCCTGCGGTGCGTGTCTATAAGGTGTGAAAATATGGTCAAGTTATGTCTCTAATTTGCGTTTATTCCCCAATCATAAAATTTAATCCGCAACCAATGTGAAAATTATTTAATTGCTCCTAAGACAAGTTGCTACGACTATTCTACTATCTCGTGAATTGTTATGTTTTGGCTCCAAATAGCAGACGCTTGGCGAGAAAAGTTGAATGCTTTAATTTGTGTTAACACATCTGTATGCTGTTGTTGGTTATTGACACGGAGCTTACAGAAAGCGCTGTTTTCCACAACCGTTTTGCGATCGAGAATTTTTTTACCGTTTCCAAACAATTTTCTATGAAAGATACGCCCCATTTAAATAAAACAATAGAAACGTGTGGGGTTGCTGGGGTCCGATGACGTCATTTACCGATCGTGTGCAGAAAAAAACTGTAGCGGTGGTTTGTGTGCGGCGGTTTGGATGCTGGAAAACTTTGATGTTCGCATTGAACTTGCTTGTTTATTTTGTTCAAAATCAGAGTTTTAGGAATAATACTCACAAAATCGGGCTTGCTAGTAATGGAGATTGTTATATTACTCATATGTAAGTAAAATTGAGTGGAAAATTAAACGTTATTTATGTCGGGAATCGTAAAAGGATAGAATATAACAAGAGTTGCATTGTATTTTCAGCTGACAAAAGGAAAAATAAAATGGTCCAAAAATGATTTGGGCAGATTACCCGCACCCTGAACTTGGGCCTGTAATTTGAGGGAAAAAACTGCAGGTAATACACGCCCGAATATGGTAACTGGTAAACTGCAGGGCCAGATCAGATGCCACAGAACATGGTGTCTGATCAGAGCCTACACTGTTTGCAAAAAGTTAGGCCATTTTCCAAACAAGTTTTTAAGAAAACACAATCTGATACTGACCCCTAAATTTTGAAATGGACTCCTGCTATATAAAAGAAGGAAAATTCCATTTGGTACAAACAAGGTTTACTCCTTTTCTCTAGGTGATAACAATATAACACATACCATTAAACCCCAAGGTAACAACAACAGGCCTATATGTAAATAAGAATGAGCCCAAAGGGCTTCATCACCCTCTAAGGGACATTGCTAACTTTAATGCATTGATCGTAAATTGAAAAATATTCGTAAAAAAGTGTGAGTATTTAAACACTTATTCTGTTTAGTGTGCAATTCAGGGATCAGGCGATCGGATCGTTAGTTTGTCGAGCCATCAACATTTGCATCCACCCTAATGTTATGCACTGATATGGCACTTGATCATTGATTGGGAAAACCATAGAACAAGTTTATAACAGCTTGTGAATTTCATGATTTAAGACCTGGATTTTGTTGGTAAACATTTTTTTTTTTCGGTTTGGGTTTTATGGCCCTTTCAAGATTATTTTACTCATATCAAGCCAATGGTTAATCAGAGGTGGGCGAAAACCGGGTATCCGGAGAAAAACCACCTGATCTTCCGTTGCAGAACTAGGCGTCTCACATGTGACCCGAGCTAGGCTCGAACCACAGCGGTGAGAGATCTAATGATCAAGAGTCAGCGCTCTTAACCACTAGGCCAGTTGGTAAACATAGTTCTTAGTGTTGTACAGCACTGCTTTTTATGAAATAATATATAATTCAATGGCTTTGTTTGTTTGATTTGAGGTTGAACGTCGCCGTCAACACTGTATAGGTCATTTTGGAGATGTTGCTTCCAATTTTGTGGGACTTTTACCCCACATTGAGATGAAATGACATCTCAAGCCCTGCCGCCCAATGAAACCAAATGGGTTTATAAGCATGGACGGTCTGTCTTGCTCCACTTTGCCTGGACAAGCTTACATGTAGATCCTCTAAGCAGTTTACCAGTACTCGTGTGAGAGTCTGTTTCAGCTCTGTGTGGAAGCATCAAGCAGCCCATCTATTTCTTCAAGCCCTGATTGGCGGGGGCCGTAAATGGCTTGTGTTGCAGTTGTGAATAAGCTGACATAATTTATTTCAGTGCCTGAGCCATATGGTGGAGCATTAATAATTGGTCAGGAATCTATCACCTATCACAAAGGAGATCAGTTTATTCCCATTGCACCACCAGCCATTAAAGTAAGTATAAAAATAAAACACATATTGTGGATACTTTTGTGAATGGCCTCAATGAGTCCCACAACATATATTCCTGATAAGAAGCGAGTTTTCAGATTCACACCATGTCTTATGTTTTGTAGACAGGGTAGGTCCACCACCTCCAGCTGTCTCTGAAATGAACTGGGTACCAATGGGCAAAAGTTTAAAGCCTAATTTAATTGCAACTATCAGTGCCAGAGCTGAATACATCACAATCTGTTTATGTCACAAATGTTGGGGTCCAAAGCAGAAACCATGTTAAATAAACAACTGAAAATAACCATTTGTGGTAATTGTTGTATATACAGTCAAACTTCAATGGCTCGAACACCTTTGGGACCTCGAAAATCTGTTCGAGACTGGGGTAGTTCGAGCCACTGAGGTTACTGTCAGGAGGCATAACGAGATACTTTTGGATATCTTTTCGGTGTTCTAGAATAAAAATGTATGCTGTATGTACTCATTAGAATCGCCTCATCGAGGCGATTCTAATGAGTACACACAGCATACATTTGCAAGATAAAAGACTAAAATCTCCTAAATTATCCCTGTCACTACTTATTATGTAGAGGAATTCCCTAGGGACTCAAAAACGGGTTCGACTCAGCCATGGTAAACGAGTCATCAGTGGTCGAGCCACCGAAGTTCTACTGTAATCTGTACTTTTTAGCTCACCTGGGCGAAGGCTGAATCATGAAACAAATTTGTTAAAATGTTTGGAGAATTACACCATGATCTCAAGGTGTCGGAACTTTTAGGATTTTGATGGTAGATTATATTGAACAATGACCATTTATATAGAGAATCTTACATGAGTGTCCATGTATTATTGGATTTGAGGAAAAGGGATAAAATGCGAGGCTTTGCCGAGCATTTTATTCCTTTTCCTCAACGAGTTTAATAAATTCAATATAACATGAGCACGAATGCAAGATTCTATTTATCATATGGCATTTATAACGCATTTTATTCACGTTTGTTTACAAAAATGTCAATATTCCGCCATTAGTAAACACGACGTCGTTAAGGACGTCGTACCTGTAACATTACGGGAGGTATCTACCTAATTTGCATATTTAATCCACTAGTGGATTATCAAAAATATTACATGCCTTTATTACACTCTCAGACGTGACGTCATGTGATAAAGTCAGTTTTCTACAGTTGATAACTTGAGTTTTTCTTGGTGTTTTAAGAATTGATGTTTATGGTTTTGACTTCATGTCACACTATTTTACAGCAAAGTACAATAACTTGTTACGGTAAAGTTGATGCCAATGGTTCCCGTTACCTACTGGGAGATATGAATGGTCGATTGTTTATGTTACTGTTAGAGAAGGAAGAGAGAATGGATGGATCGGCAGTCATCAAGGATCTTAAAGTGGAACTACTCGGAGAGGTACAGACTTTACCTCACATTAACCTTTTCAATACCAGAAACCCCAAAATGGGTACCTTGGCAAACAGTGCAGGCCCAGGTCAGACGCCGCATTCAGCGGCGTCTGATCAGGACCTACACTGTTTGCAAAAAGTTATTAGCCATTTTCCTAATAAATTTTGAAGAAAACACAACCTGACACCATGAATTTTGAAATGGACTCATGCTATATATAAGGAGGAAGATTCCATTTGGTATAAAAAGGGTTAATTTATAAGATATCATATAACTTCGCTGTTATATAGTGGATAACGTATTGTCTTAAAAATGATATGACCTCCCATGTCAAACAGGCCTCCGTGCCCTATTGGATAAGAGTGCTGACTCATAATCATTAAGTCTCTCTCACCACTGTAGGTTCGAGCTTGGCTTGGGTCACATGTGAGACCCCAAGTTCTGCAATGGAAGGTCAGGTGGTTTTTCTGTGGGTACACCGGTTTTAGCCTACCTCTGATTAATGATTGGCTTGATATGAGTGAAATAATCTTGAAAGGGCCGTAAGACCATAAACAAACCAAAAAAAACCATGACAAAGTGTGCGACAACCTGAGTTTCTGTTCGAATTCTTTCCGACTTCTTTCATGGCAATATACTCTGATTTAAAATCTGAATCTGATAAATATTTACACTTGTGTTCTTTTCATTTACAGTAAAACCTGTCTTAGTGGCCACCTCTATTAAGCAAGCAACCTGTCTTAAGCAAGCAGGTGTTTGGCTCCCGAAAAAGCCAAATGTGTTGAATTTCACCTGTATTAAGAAAGCACCTGTCTTAAGCAAGCACATTTCTGTTATCCCTTAGGTGCTTGCTTAATACAGGTTGGACTGTAATTTATGAAACTTGCCAAAGGCTTGTTCCATAAATTTCATTTCAATTGACCACTCGTGTAAAGTGCTCTGTGTAATTTTTACTCTTAATATAAATTTTGGTTGATACTATAGCCTAATTTTAATGAAATGCCTTTCTGTCATTCCCATTTCACAATACAATATCGTATTTACTCTAAATATTTGAACACCTACTTGTTCTAAAATTTCACTAAGTACAATTTACTACCCTATGGTGAGTCTAAAAATAGCGGGATAAGTGGCAAACAGTGTAGAACCAAATGAGATGCCGCATTTTGCGGCATCTCATCTGGTTCTACACTATTTGCTCAGGCCTGTCTGTCTAACTATATGCGGTGAATATAGTGTATGTGTTCTGCAGGACCCGGTTGTTCAAAACATTGTTAGCTTAAAAAAGACATTAGTTATTATGGCAAGTGATACTATGGTCTAAAGCAAATTTTATGCCAATTGGGGGTTAAACATCTTAAACATCTTAAACAGTGGTGCAGTGGTAAAGCATCGGATTTGAGATCGAGAGGTACCCGGTTCGCTCCTCGCAAGCGCCATGTGTTGTTTCCTTGAGCAAGAAACTTTATCCACATTGCTTAGTGCTGGTTCCCAGCCAGGAAAAGAGGGCCACATGGAAGATTACTACTAGTACTAAATGTGTTACCCTCTATAAAGAAGGTGGATTATTATTATTATTATTATTTTAATAAACTATCCGTCCATCTAGTAAGTGCAATATCTCATAACCTGGAGTTGTGAGTAGCTTTTGTTCAGAATGCTAAAATTTATGTTAAAAGTTTAACTGAATAGTGCTGATAGCAATAAAAACTTGTGTCGTTATAAATAGTTTGTGTGCATGAATATGCACATGAAAGTATGCAAAAGCTTATCCATAGGGCACTATTTCTTAAAATTTAAAGATTAAAAATATAAAAAAATAACAATTGGCACTTTTTCATTTGGCATACCTAACTCTGTTCCAGAAAATCTTACTTTAACTTTTTATGCAGTTTTGTTATCCTTATTTAGCTCAAGGGAGAAATTTAACCCTTGTCCTGCTAATCCCGGATATGCCTTATCTTTGAAACAATGTAGATCCAGATCAGATGGCTTCTGACGAAGCCATCTGATCAGGATCTACATTGTTTGCCATTCAGATTGTGAATGTGTTGCAATAATTTGTATCAAGCAATCTGATTGGTTGATAATTGGTAGTGGGTGTGGCATATATGAATATTCAGCAGAACAAGGGTTAATAAAAGCTTAAAATTTTTCAGACCACTATTGCTGAATGTATCACCTATCTAGACAATGGTGTTGTTTATATTGGTAGTCGACTTGGAGATTCACAGCTAGTTAAGGTAAGTGACCTGATATGCTTTCAGATTCAAATTCTAGTAACTTAAATCAGTTCAAATAGATTGTGAACAGTGGACCTCTATGTATAGTCTGTCTCCAGTTTGTTTTGTTCTGTCCCTTTAAAGCAATGGCACATTCATTGAATGCCATTAAAAATTGTTTTTTGCTTTAATATACCTTTCAAGGAAACTGAAAACTAGACGCTGAAATAGGTTAACAAGTCTGTGAAATATATACCCTTGTAGAACCCAAACACAATCAATCAAATCAGCTTTATATAGGGAATTGTGGGGTTTACAAAGGTTTAACATTATTCTCTTTTTTGCTGAAAAATTTGGTCTGCGGATACTTGTTAGAATCTGCCATGCTGTCTGATCAATTATATGGACACCCAATACTTCTTCATGTGGATAGGAAAAGATGTATTCTAATTGGAAGCAACATCTCCAAAATGACCAAATAGTGTTGATGGGAATGTTAAACCTCAATTAAAAAACTGCCCCCGCCCATCGGGGCTTGAAGAAATAGATTGGGCTGCATGATGCTTCCACGTAGAACTGAAACTGACCACATATGGCTTCTGGTAAACTGCTTAGAGGTTCTAAGCTTGCCCAGGAAAAAGTAGTGCGAGTCAGACCGTCCATGCATATGAACCCTATTGGTTTCATTGGACGGCAGGGCCTGAGGAGTCATTTCATCTCAACGTTGGGTAAAAGTCCCACAAAATTGGAAGCGACGTCTCTAAAATGACCTATACAGTGTTGACGGGGATGTTAAACCTAAAATCAAACAAACAAAATGAATTAAAAAAAAAAAAAAACTGAAAGGATATGTAAACTGCTTTGACTCCACAGAGTACAGACTCTTGTAAAAATTGCTCAGTTAGCATTAGAAAGCATTTCAGCAAGTGTGATTTGTTCTTCTGAGACCAGATTGTATAGTTGTTGTTGTTGTTGTTTTTCAGTTGAATGTAAAGCCAGATGAGCAGGGCTCATATGTTCAGGTGATGGAAACATTCACAAATCTCGGACCTATTGTTGATATGTGTGTGGTTGACCTGGAGAGACAAGGTCAAGGCCAGGTAAGGTTAAGGCATAAGATGAATTTGCTTTTTGGGTCAATTGCCAATTGAGCAAAAATTGCTCAAGAAGCTTTAGGGGAATGAGAATACCTGGCACATTATTCCACCATGTTTTAAAGGGAGACAACTTTTGGGATTCAGTTTTCTATAAGTCATGTCACACTGAAAAGGGGGTCTACTCTTAAAGGAAAGAATTTGCTCCTCAGGAGCAAATTCTTTCCTTTAAGAGTTGACCCCTATTGACATTGGAGACAGAAGTATATTTTTCAGGAGTTGCCTCCCCTGAAAGTGTATCAATTCCCCTTTTTTATGCAAATAGCATTTGCATTAAATCCAGGTACACCACAACCTCACTATTAACCCTTATCTTGCTGAATATTCACTTAAGCCACACCCATTTCTGTCTAGCAACCAGTCAAATTACTTGATGTAAGTTATTGCTACAAATTCATAAACTCAATGCCAAACAGTGTAGATCCTGATCAGATGGCTTCTTCAGAAGCCATCTGATCTGGATCTACACTGTTTGCAAAGATAGGGGTTGTCGTGAACAGCAAGATAAGGGTTAATAGGGTCCAAAGCGGGGCTTTGAGGAATAGATTGGGCTACATGATGCTTCCTCACAGCGCTGAAACTGACCACGCATGTGAGAGGTCTAAGCCTGCCCAGGCAAAGTGGTACATATAAATCCTTTTTGGTTTGTTTGGGCGGCAGGGCTTGAAATGTCATTTCATCTCAATGTTGGGTAATAGACCCACAAAATGATGTAAATTGTGTTGTTAGGGATGTAATACCTCAATTCAAACAAACAAATGGGGTCCAAAGCAGATGGGATGTTATTTGAACAACCGTGTTAAATCCAAACAAAAATGTATAGATTAATAGATTTACGGGATTGTACAAAAAAAATAGCATTTATGGTCGTTTTTCTTTTTAATCTTTACATTTTTTGGGGATCCGTCTTACAGTCATGTCATATCTTAATCCAAGTTATAACGAACAGTGTTTTATCATATGATGTCACGTCTGAGAGTGTAATAACGTCATGCACTAAATTTGATAATCCTCTGGTGGATTAAATATAAGAATTAGTTAGATACATCCCGTAAAGTTACATGTACGACGTCCTTAATGACCTCGCGTTTACTAATGGCAGCATATTGACATTTTTGTTAAACAATCGTGAATAAAATGCGTTTTAAATGACATATGATGAATAGAAGCTTGCATTCATGTTCATGTATTATTGAATTTATTAAACTCGTTGACGAAAACCCTCTCATTTTATACCTTTTCCTCAACTCTTTTATTAAATTCAATAATACATGAACACCCATGTAAGATCCTCTATAAAATGAGGTTGTGGTGTAATGGTTATTTAGAGCCACTCTGTTCTTGTTTCTGTTTGTTTGTAAGTCAACACTACTATTTAGGTCTTGGTCCCCGCCCATCGGGGCTTGAAGAAATAGATGGGCTGCCTGATGCTTCCACGCAGAGCTGAAACCAACCCGCACACAAGTACTGGTAAACCGCTTAGAGGATCAAAGTCTGCCCAGGCAAAGCGGTGTGAGTCGGACTCTCCATACTTATAAACCCCATTGGTTTCATTGGGCTGCAGGGCTTGAAAGGTAATTTCATCTCAATGTCGGGTAAATGTCCCACAAAATTGGAAGCAACGTCTCCAAAATGACCTTTACAGTGTTGACGGGGATGTTAAACCTCAAATCAAACAAAATAAATAAAACTATTTAGGTCTTATCAAGCAATACTTTTCCAAACAATACTAGGTCTATCTAACAGTATTCCTTGACAGGCTTTAACCCTTTTTGTACCAAATGGAATCTTTCTCCTTACATATAGCAAGAGTCCATTTCAAAATTTAGGGGTGTCAGCTTGTGCTTTCTCCAAAATTAATTTGGATAAAAGGCTGTTTTTTTTTTTTTTGCAAACCGTGTAGGCCCTGATCAGACGCCGCATTCTACTTCGTCTGATCTGGGCCTGCACTGTTTGCCAATTACCCCATTAGGGGTTTCCGGTACTAAATGGGTAACCAGCAGTTAACCAGTGCAGTGCACATTCTTCACAAGAAACTGATAGCTACCGAGTGCTGTGCAAAGAGACTGTAAAATCTGGATTGGGCTCGCATTCTGGGTTCATGTTCAACTGGTTTTTCCTAAGGTGTGTTTTGACCCATTTTATACCAGAAACTCCAAAACAGGTAATTGGCAAACAGTGCAGGCTCAGATCAGACGCCGCAGAATGCCATTTTCATAATTAATTTTCAAGAAAACACAACCTGACACCCCTAAATTTCGAAATGGTCTCCTATTATATATATAAAGGAGGAAGATTCCATTTGGTACAAAAAGAGTTAATATCGAAAAGGTAAGCTCATATATCCTTGTGCCCCAAAAAGGCAAATATGGAAACAGTGTAGACCCATACAGGACACCCCCAGTACAGGCTCTGATTGGGCTCGCCTGAACCATCGCTGCTCGCATGGGTGATAAGTACCAAAATGGCTTGACGGGGCCCATTTATCAGTCTCCATCTGTGCTGCTAACTTACAGTACAGGGGCCAGTTGATCAAAACTGTTCTTACAAGTACAATATTTGCTCACATTTTTTCTGTAAAAATATTAGTATATTTACCATATTAAATGATCAAAGTTTTAACAATTCCTTAATTATCAACATTAGTTTTGAACAACTGGCGCCAGAAATCTAAGTGTTAAATGAAACAGTCTAAATTCCTGGGGCGAGTTGTTCAAAGCATCGTTAGCTTAACGAGCTTGTTAGTGGTCATATTGTTAACTCTTCTAGCAAGTACAATATTAAAAATTTTGTTATTTTTGCTGACAAAATGTGAGCAGCTTTTGCATCCGCAAAAGCTGCTCACATTTTTTCAGCAAAAAATTCAGCATATTTGCCATATTTAATGATCAAACGGGCCTCCGTGGCCTAGTGGATAAGAGCGCTGACTCTTAGTCATTAGGTCTCTCACCGCCGTAGGTTCGAGCCTCGCTCGGCCTACGTGTGAGACGCCAAGTTCTGCAACAGAAGGTCAGGTGGTTTTTCTCCAGGTACTCCGGTTTTCGCCCACCTCTGATTAACGATCGGCTCGATATGAGTGAAATAATCTTGAAAGGGCCGTAAAACCCAAACCAAAAAAAAAAAATATTTAATGATCAAAGTTTTAACGATACGTTAACTAACGACATCGTTAGTTTTGAACAACTGGCCCCTGTTTAGGACCATTTATAAGTCTCCACTCAGAGACATTTGACCAACCAGTGATGTCATTGCTTTGATTGCTTTATGTTCTAATTTGCAGGGTTTTTTGTTTGTTTGTATTAGAGTTTTACAGTGCAGTCAACACTATTTAGGTCATTTTGGAGCCGGTCAGTTTACTTATCCTCACTTCTCCTGGACAGGCTTATACGTAAACGTTTAACCAGTACACTGCACATTCTTTTGCCAGAAACTGACAAGTGCCCTTCTTGAATCAGTGGAAGGGAGAGAATGACCGTAGAAAAGATTTCATGATCAATCTCCACGAACGAATGTTGCCAACCCCAGCATGTATCGAACCGACGTCTTCCTGATCACCTAGAAGCCTTCGTGGTGCAGTGGTTACGCTACTCGCCTTGTAAACCAGGGATCGCAGGATCGATCCCGGGCTTCTCCAGACTTTCGGATGAGTCTTTAAACCGAGGTCCCGTCTGCGTATGACCTTAGCTGTTGGTGGGACGTAAAACTAAAACTCACTCACTCACTTCCTGATCACCAGTCAAACGCTCATCCAACTGAGCTACCAAGGCCGGCTCCAATTTGCATTGAAAGTGAAGAAAAGTAAAAAAAAAAAGTTGCAAAAACTGACAATTTATGAAACTATTTGATGTCTTAATGCTTACATATGCAAAGAATGGCCCCCACCCATGGGGGCTTGAAGAAATAGATGGGCTGTATTATGCTTCCACGCAGAAATGGACTGCACACGAGTACTGGTAAACCGCTTAGAGGATCTAAGCCTGCCCAGGCAAAGCGGTGCGAGTTGGACCGTCCATGCTTATAAACCCTATTGGTTTCATTGGCTGACTCGGCTTGAGATTTCATTTCATCTCAATGTTGGATAAAAGTCCCACAGAATTGGAAGCAGCGTCTCCAAAATGACCTTTACAGTGTTGACAGGGACGTTGAACCTCAAATCAAACAAACAAATCATAAAAGGCCTAATGTTTCAGATACTGAGTACACATGGGTAATTCATGGGTACACATGGGTGACGTTAAACCTCAAATCAAACAAACAAACAAACATTTGCACAGAAAAGACATGCTTTAAACTGTTTGTAGTGTGTTATGCATCTTCAATGATATAATAATGTTAGATGCATTTTGCATGATTGTGCAGTATCTGTTATCTCTGCGTAGGATAACCTTATTAGGATAAGAGTTTCTCGCCCAGGTTAAAATCCAGTAAAATCTTAACTGGTGTGCAAGACACATTCAGTTACCATTAAGATGAATGGACACACCTGACTTACTTTCAGCTGTTTTATGCAGGGGAAACAACTTTTGGTACTTCCCTGTACATGTTGGGGTCTGCTCTTAACCCATTTAAATTTGTACCGGAAACCCCAAAACGGGTACCTCGGCAAACAGTGCAGGCCCAGATCAGACGCCGCAAAGCGCGGCGTCTGATCAGGGCCTACACTGTTTGCAAAAAGTTCAGCTATTGTCCAGATAAATTTTGATGAAAACACAACCTGACACCCCTAAATCTCGAAATGGGACTCATGTCATTCATAAGGAGGAAGATTCCCGCCGATCGGGGCATGAAGAAATATATGGGCTGCATGATGCTTCCACGCAGAGCTGAAACCGACCCGCACACGAGTACTGGTAAACCGCTTAGAGGATCTAAGCCTGCCAGGCCAGGCAAAGCGGTGCGAGTCGGCCCGTCCATGCTGATAAAGCCTATTGGTTTCATTGGGCGGCAGGGCTTGAGATGTCATTTAATCTCAATGTCGGGTAAAAGTCCCACAAAATTGAAAGCAACTTCTCCAAAATGACTTTTACAGTGTTGATGGGTACGTTAAACCTCAAATCAAACAAACAAAAGATTCCATTTGGAACAAAAAGGGTTAAAGGAAAGAATTATTTCCTACAAGAGACAAAAATATTTTCAAAGAGTTGCCACCCTGGAAGGAATATTCATTCCCCATAAAGTCTTTCGACTTTATTGAATACTTTATCTTTGAATACCGTAATCATTCTAAGTACTGGAACAGACATGGTTAAGCAAACAGTACAGACCCAGATCAGAGGGAATGGCAAACGGTGAAGCCCCCTGATCAGACTGTCCCTTCACCGGTTGCCATTCCATCCGCACCTTTTGGACTCCTTGCTGGATCATGAAACTAATTTGTTAGAATTTAAAGAACATCACAGCAAGTCCTCAAGGTGTTCAAATTTTTAGCAGTTTTACGGTATGACCGAAGTAATAAGTTTTTCATTGTAAAAGTGACCAGGGGCCAGTTGTTCAAAGCATCGTTAGCTTAACGAGCTTGTTAGTGGTCATATTGTTAACGGTTCTAGCAAGTTTAATATTTAAAATTTTGGTATTTTTGCTGAAAGAATGTGAGCAGCTTCAGCAAAAATTTCACCATATTTGCCATATTTAATGATCAAAGTTTTAACGATACGTTAACTAACGATGTCGTTAGTTTTGAACAACTGGCCCCAGTAGTTTTCTGGGGTAGTATTTCTTGTATTTTCAACAGCTTGTCACATGCTCTGGGGCATACAAAGAAGGTTCTCTGAGAATCATCAGAAATGGTATTGGTATACATGAACATGCTAGCATTGATCTCCCAGGAATTAAAGGTAACCTATTTAACCCTTATCTTGCTGTTCACCACAACCCCTATCTTTGGAAACAGTGTAGATCCAGATCAGATGGCTTCTGAAGAAGCCATCTGATCAGGATCTACACTGTTTGGCATTGAGTTTATGAATTTGTAGCAATAAATTACATAAGTGGTTTGATTAGTTGATAGACAGAAATGGGTGTGGCTTAAATGAATATTCAGCAAGAGAAGGGTTAATGTGATAAGTACACCACAACCTCTTTATGACACTATTAATGGGGTCCAAAGCAGAAACCGTGTTAGTTTAACAACTGTGTTATATCCTAACAAAAAATGTGTAGATTATATAGAAAAATGACCATTTATGGTCATTTTTCTATATAATCTATACATTTTTGGGAGCCATCTTAAACCTTGTTTTATGAAAAAAATGTGTTATAACGAACCCTGTTATAATGAGGTTGTGTACTAGTATAGACAACTGTTGGTGCTATGGTATTTGAGTTATCTACCCTTCCAATATAAAAATATGACCAGCTTGTGATCACCATATCTCCAATACCCTTTGAGACATATTTTAATGGTAATTCGTACAGAAATACATGAGCTTATACAGGCATGTCATGCACAAGAACCACAATTCTGAGTTCCCTGGTTTTTTAGTTATCTCCTCTAACAGTATAATCTTGTGATGGCCATAACTCCAAAACTTTTGTGATATATTGCTGGTTTAATTCTGGTGCACTTTCTATTGGTGAACAATCTTCTGAAGGCCATATTGGCTTTTGGTCGGTGGATTTGCCATCTCTTCCGATGGCTATTTTTATGCCCCCAACTTTGAAAAAGTTGGAGGGGCATATTGCTTCTGGTTTGTTCGTCCGTTCGTCCGTCCGTTACGCTTTTGATGCATAGCATAACTAAAGAACCGTGTATGCTAGGGTTTTGAAATTTCATCTATGGATTCCTCATGGAAAATTAGCTGACGCGTATTTTTTTTCTAGTCCGGATTATGCCCCCTTCAAGAGTTATTGCCCTTTGAAATTTTTTTAATAAAATCTTGTCAGCAAGATATCTCAAAAACTATTGGAGCTAGAGCCTTGAAAGTTGGTGATTATATTGGTGGTGATGAGTAGATGAACTGATTAACTTTTGACAAAATTCTGAAAAATACTTTGTGAGTTATGGCCCTTTGTCATTTTGGTAATTTGTGCCCATTGTAATGTATGCTAAAAGTGATGCATAGCATAACTTTAAACCCGTGTATGCTAGGGTTTTGAAATTTCATACATGGATTCCTCATGGAAAATTAGCTGACGCGCATTTTTTTTTCTTGTCTGGATTATGCCCCTTTTAAGAGTTATTGCCCTTTGAAATTTTTTTAATAAAATTTTGTCAGCAAGATATCTCAAAAACTATTGGAGCTAGAGCCTTGAAAGTTGGTGAATATATTGGTGGTGATGAGTAGATGAACTGATTAACTTTTGACGAAATTCCGAAAAATACTTTGTGAGTTATGGCCCTTTGTCATTTTGGTAATTTGTGCCCATTGTAATGTATGCTAAAAGTGATGCAAAGCATATCTTTAGAACCGTGTATGCTAGGGTTTTGAAATTTCATATATGGATTCCTCATTGAAAATTAGCTGACGCGTATTTTTTTTCTTGTCTGGATTATGCCCCTTTTAAGAGTTATTGCCCTTTGAAATTTTTTTAATAAAATTTTGTCAGCAAGATATCTCAAAAACTATTGGAGCTAGAGCCTTGAAAGTTGGTGAATATATTGGTGGTGATGAGTAGATGAACTGATTAACTTTTGACGAAATTCCGAAAAATACTTTGTGAGTTATGGCCCTTTGTCATTTTGGTAATTTGTGAAAAACTTTGTCATCGTTCTAGCGCCTACATTTCTTCACCAATTTCAATATAACTTCACGCAAATGTTCCTAATAAAAAAATCTCGAGCGAGTTCGACTTTCAAGGTCATGACCTCAAAGCCAAGGTCACTGTGGCTATTTTTAGAAAAACTTTGTCATCGCTCTAGCGCCTACATTTCTTCACAAATTTCAATATAACTTCACACAAATGTTCCTTATAAAAAAATCTCGAGCGAGTTCGACTTCAAAGTCATGACCTCAAGGTCAAGGTCACTGTGGCTATTTTTAGAAAAACTTTGTCATCGCTCTAGCGCCTTCATTTCTTCACCAATTTCAATATAACTTCACAGGGTCACGTGTGAGACGCCAAGTTCTGCAACGGAAGGTCAGGTGTTTTTTCTCCGGGTACTCCGGTTTTCGCCCACCTCTGATTAACGATCGGCTCGATATGAGTGAAATAATCTTGAAAGGGCCGTAAAACCCAAACCAAAAAAAAAAAAAAATATAACTTCACACAAATGTTTCTTATGACAATATCTCAGCGAGTTCGACTTTCAAGGTCATGACCTCAAGGTCAAGGTCACTGTGGCTATTTTTAGAAAAACTTTGTCATCACTCTAGCGCCTACATTTCTTCACCAATTTCAATATAACTTCACACAAATGTTCCTTATAAAAAAATCTCGAGCGAGTTTGACTTCAAAGTCATGACCACAAGGTCAAGGTCACTGTGGCTATTTTTAGAAAAACTTTGTCATGGCTTTAGCGCCTACATTTCTTCACCAATTTCAATATAACTTCACACAAATGTTTCTTATGACAATAACTCAGCGAGTTCCACTTTCAAGGTCATGACCTCAAGGTCAAGGTCACTGTGGCTTTTTTTTAGAAAAACTTTGTCATTGCTCTAGCGCCTACATTTCTTCACTGATTTCAATATAACTTCACACAAATGTTCATATCTTGAGCGAGGTCGACTTTCAAGGTCATGACCTCAAGGTCAAGGTCACTGTGGCTTTTTTTTAGAAAAACTTTGTCATTGCTCTAGCGCCTACATTTCTTCACTAATTTCAATATAACTTCACACAAATGTTCCTTATGACAATATCTCAATGTGTTCGACTTTCAGGGTCATGACCTCAAGGTCAAGGTCACTGTAGCTATTTTTAGAAAAAAATTGTCATCGCTCTAGTGCCTACATTTCTTCACCGATTTCAATATAACTTCACACAAATGTTCCTTATGACAATATCTCTAGCGAGTTCCACTTTCAAGGTCAAGGTCACTGTGGCTATTTTTAGAAAAACTTTGTCAATGCTCTAGCGCTTACATTTCTTCACCGATTTCAATATAACTTCACACAAATGTTCCTTATGACAATATCTCAAGCCATTTTAACTTTCAAGGTCAAGGTCACAATGGCTATTTTTAGAAAAACTTTGCTATCGCTCCAGCGCCTACATTTCTTCACCGATTTTAATATAACTTCACACAAATGATCCTGATGACAATACCTCGAAAGAGTTCGACTTTCAAGGTCAAGGTCACTGTGGCTATTTTTAGAAAAACTTTTTCATTGCTCTAGCGCTTACATTTTTTCACCAATTTCAAAATCGATTCACACAAATGTTCCTTATGACAATATCTGTAGCGAGTTCCACTTTCAAGGTCAAGGTCACTGTGGCTATTTTTAGAAAAACTTTGTCATCGCTCTAGCGCCTTCATTTCTTCACCAATTTCAATATAACTTCACAGGGTCACGTGTGAGACGCCAAGTTCTGCAACGGAAGGTCAGGTGTTTTTTCTCCGGGTACTCCGGTTTTCGCCCACCTCTGATTAACGATCGGCTCGATATGAGTGAAATAATCTTGAAAGGGCCGTAAAACCCAAACCAAAAAAAAAAAAAAATATAACTTCACACAAATGTTTCTTATGACAATATCTCAGCGAGTTCGACTTTCAAGGTCATGACCTCAAGGTCAAGGTCACTGTGGCTATTTTTAGAAAAACTTTGTCATCACTCTAGCGCCTACATTTCTTCACCAATTTCAATATAACTTCACACAAATGTTCCTTATAAAAAAATCTCGAGCGAGTTTGACTTCAAAGTCATGACCACAAGGTCAAGGTCACTGTGGCTATTTTTAGAAAAACTTTGTCATGGCTTTAGCGCCTACATTTCTTCACCAATTTCAATATAACTTCACACAAATGTTTCTTATGACAATAACTCAGCGAGTTCCACTTTCAAGGTCATGACCTCAAGGTCAAGGTCACTGTGGCTTTTTTTTAGAAAAACTTTGTCATTGCTCTAGCGCCTACATTTCTTCACTGATTTCAATATAACTTCACACAAATGTTCATATCTTGAGCGAGGTCGACTTTCAAGGTCATGACCTCAAGGTCAAGGTCACTGTGGCTTTTTTTTAGAAAAACTTTGTCATTGCTCTAGCGCCTACATTTCTTCACTAATTTCAATATAACTTCACACAAATGTTCCTTATGACAATATCTCAATGTGTTCGACTTTCAGGGTCATGACCTCAAGGTCAAGGTCACTGTAGCTATTTTTAGAAAAAAATTGTCATCGCTCTAGTGCCTACATTTCTTCACCGATTTCAATATAACTTCACACAAATGTTCCTTATGACAATATCTCTAGCGAGTTCCACTTTCAAGGTCAAGGTCACTGTGGCTATTTTTAGAAAAACTTTGTCAATGCTCTAGCGCTTACATTTCTTCACCGATTTCAATATAACTTCACACAAATGTTCCTTATGACAATATCTCAAGCCATTTTAACTTTCAAGGTCAAGGTCACAATGGCTATTTTTAGAAAAACTTTGCTATCGCTCCAGCGCCTACATTTCTTCACCGATTTTAATATAACTTCACACAAATGATCCTGATGACAATACCTCGAAAGAGTTCGACTTTCAAGGTCAAGGTCACTGTGGCTATTTTTAGAAAAACTTTTTCATTGCTCTAGCGCTTACATTTTTTCACCAATTTCAAAATCGATTCACACAAATGTTCCTTATGACAATATCTGTAGCGAGTTCCACTTTCAAGGTCAAGGTCACTGTGGCTATTTTTAGAAAAACTTTGTCAATGCTCTAGCGCTTACATTTCTTCACCAATTTCAATATAATTTCACACAAATGTTCCTTAAGACAAATTCTCGAGCGATTTCAACTTTCAAGGTCAAGGTCACTGTGGCTATTTTTTGAAAAAAACTGTCATCGCCCTAGCGACTACATTTCTTCACTGATTTCAATATAACTTCACACAAATGTTCCTTATGATAATACCTCGAGTGAGTTTGACTTTCAAGGTCAAGGTCACTGTGGCTATTTTTAGAAAACTTTGACATGGCTCTAGCGCTTACATTTCTTCACCGATTTCAGTATAACTTCACACAAATGTTCCTTATGACAATATCTCGAACTATTTCGACTTTCAAGGTCAAGGTCACTGGGACTATTTTTAGAAAATCTTTGTCATCGCTCTAGTGCCTACATTTATTGATGGATGTTAATAGAACTTCACACAAATGTTTCTTATGGTAATATCTCGAGTTGCTTTGACTTTCAAGGTCATGACCTCAAGGTCAAGGTCACTATGGCTATTTTTAGAAAAACTTTGTCATTGCTCTACCGCCTACATTTATGATTTTAATCTAACTTCACACAAAAGATGCTTAGGGCAATTCCAGAATTAGTCAGGGGGGGTGGGTGGGAGGCACTTTTTTAAAAAACCCACCACCCATAAAATATAATTTTCCCTGACCCCCAGTACCCATGAATTTAAAAAAAATGAGAACCCCGCCACCCCCTATTTAAGAATAAATTCAATACCCCATCCACAGTCCATAAAAAAATTTTTTTACCCCCACCAACCGTAAAAAAAAATGTATGTATAAAATTACCCCCCCCCCCCCCCCCCCCACACACACACACAAAAAAAAATCAATGAATAAATAAAGAAATGTTAAAATGGTTAAAGGCCGGAGTGATTTGACTGTACTCAACAGCTGTATACTTTGTTTCCTTTTTAGAACATGTCATAGAAGAATATATAGGTTTTTCAAGCCTATAGTCACATCTGAATTAGTATAAAGAAGAGGGATGCTGCTCAGGGGTCCCTTCAAGAATGAGAAATATCTGCATGTCAGAAGAAATGAACTGTCCAGTTTCCTGACCAGTTGATTCTGGAGACTTACATCAAAGGGATAAATCGGGCTAGAAGGCAGACATTTTGCAAGAACCTCTGTCTAGTTCTGTACTGCATATGTGCAAATAGTGAAGGCTCTGGTGATACTGTACAAATGCACAAGCTCACAAGAGCCTTGGCTGGTGATATATCTGTTTAGTACCATTACTCATAGGAATGTCCATCAAGGTTTTTGTGTTTGGGTTGTATGTTTCAACAACTCTTAAGATCATATGAAGACGCATCCAAAAGTCTGGTAAGTTCAGTAATTGAATGGACAACTCTTACTTTATGAAGCGAGTACTCAACCACTGCAACACATCATGGTTGTTGAAATCAGAGGGCCACATGAAGGATTAGTTTTTAATTTAATAGTGAAATTAAAAACAATTTAGACATCTGAAAATATGCTATGCTATTCTAAACTTTTTAAAAAATAGATTTGTACCTGGCAGTGTTGTTGCTTGTGTTTTTGTTAGTCACTTAAGGTGACATGGAACACCTGCAGGTTTGGTAGCTTTTTTTTTCTTAGTTTTCAAATAAGTAATACTTTTTCTATGTATGGGGCTACTGTTGCACAAAAAGACTGGGTAGGGTAAAGAAGTTGCAGATTCTTTCAAGCAAAAGAAACCTTTATAAAATTGGGGCCAACTTCAAGACAAGATTTACCTTCTCTGTTGGTGTTCTCACTCGCCTTGACAACTGTAAACCTTCAGAATTTTGCAATTTTCTCTACTTTTCTAAAGAAGAATTTCTACAGCGTCATATTAATGTTTCATGCAAGGTGTGATGGTTGTAGTCGATTAGAATACTAACTTTGAAGTAAATGATGACATAAATGTCGAACCTCGACGTAAATGTTGACAGACGGACGGACGGTCGGACGAACGAACGAACGGACGGAAAATCGGACGCCTATATCGCACCATGCTATAAGCAGGTGCAACAAAAACAACAGGAAACAAATGACCAATATTAAACTACTTTAATAACCAAACCAAACTGTAAAATGTCAACACACATGGCTTATAAGCTTATAAGCCCTTAAGATGCCAATCACACCAATTGTTGTCTGCTTTGTTGTCTGCAGGTATAAAACTTTACAAGTCATTGCTGGAAACAGTGTGGACCCATATCAGACTGTTTTTCCTAGAAACAGTCTGACAAGGGTTCACACTGCTTGCCTGTACATGCAAAAATGTCTGAAAGGTTTGCAAGATGAAGCAGACAACAAAGACAACATTTAGGTACAGTTTTCAAAAAATCCTTCCTATAAAATACCCGTGTCTGGGTGGGCCTTGGGTGTCATAGATTTGTACCCGACATGGCCCATATTGGAACTTAGCCCAGACACTGTCAAAACAAACAATCTGATAAAGTTTAATGAACATTCATTACAAAATATGAAGCCTCAATTATGTACACAATATTTTTCAATGATTTGACCTAGTAACCTAGTTTTTGAATCCACATGACCCATATTTGAATGTAACCTAGATAATAATCGTTCAAACAAACATTCTGTCAGATGAAGTTTCATGAAGATCGAATGGAAAATGAAGCTTCTATTGTGAAGGTTTTTCTATTAAGATTTGACCTAGTGACCTAGTTTTTGATCAGACAAGGCCCAGATTCCAACTTGGCCAAGACACTGACAAAACAAATTGTTTGACAAAGTTTTATGAACATTCATTGAGAAATGAAGCCACTATTGTGTAGACAATGTTTTTTAATGAACTGACCAAGTAACCTAGTTGTTCAACGGACATTTTCGAACTAACCTTGATAGTTTGTGAACGAACATTCTAAGAGTTTCACAAAGATTCAATGGAAAATGGAGCCTCTATTGTGTACACAAGGTTTTTCTTCGATTTTACCTAATGACCTAGTTTTTATTCCATTACAAGCTTCTGAGATGTTCCTTGAATACTTCCATGTAAATGACATACACATCTCTGCCTTTAAATGCATGGGTGAAAGTTGCCAGAAATCCAAATACTGAAAAATTGGCTGGGGGTCAAGGGGGCCGCCTAGGCCCCCTTGTGAGTCCAGGGCAATGTCCTGGTGGGAGCCCAGGGGGCAAAGCCCCCGGAAGCTCCTTGATTTTAGCAATTCAGAACCCCCTAAAAATTGACAAATTTTTTCTGCATGAAAAAACTAAGTCCACACCTAAAAAAAAATTGAGCAGGGGTTCCCCCCACTAGGCGCTGGCCAGCTTTGTTCACCCCCCGCCCATAATAATCCCGGCCTTCAAAAGAGTTGGGCAAAGACAGAGTGAAGAAGTGGGTGGGGTGTCTGAAATGCAAAGTAAACAAAGTTTCCAGAACACCTTCTTCTTCAGTTGATAGAACTTTTGGAAAATTGATAAATGTAATTAAATGCCACATACCTTAAACGCCCCTTTTTGTGCCTCCAATCCAACAAATTTATCATAAATATAACAATGATGGCTGATTTTTCCACTCGTTTTCCTAGCGTGTTCACAATAAATGCCTGTCCTTTACTGTCTATCTATCCATCTATCTTCTAATACTGAGTCGGTCATACTTAGCCATTACCTCAGAGTCATACTTGGTCATTACCTGGGAGTCTTTTTTCAGAAAATCGTCACCCCCCCCCCCCCCCCCCCCCTCCTCGGATCTGCATGAATCACAAGATCGTCAAAATCGGACCTCCGATCCGCGGTTATACGCGTTTCCGCGGAACTATCACATCCCTGAATTATAAAAGATGCGCGAAACCTCTCGTGGGGCGAAACCTCATAGTGGCGAAACTCTTGGTGGCGAAACCTCCGATGGCGAACTTGTTTGGTGGCGAATCCTCTGTAAACGCTGTGTTTCACCCAAAGTTCTGTGTTTTACCCAAAAACATGTAAGCAAACATTCGGAATCATTCGGGCGTTTCACCGCCGTTAAAAAAGAGAGAAGTTGAATTTCTACCCGTAATTAATTAATTACCGTTAGAGTAGTTTTCTACCCATAATGATTTAATTGTGGGTTTGACAATGACCCCCACCAGGCATGGAATTCAATTTTCTCTGGACCCCCCCCACCCGTGAAATACAATATTCACCCGACCCACCACCCATACAAAAAAATATCGGGTGCCGCCCGCCCTCCCCCCATGGCTAATTCTGGAAGCGCCCTTATGATAATATCTTGAGCAAGATCTACTTCGCGGCCATGGCCTCAAGTCAAGGTCCCTATGACTATTTTTAGAGAAATATTGTCATCACTCTAGAACCTACATTTATGGATGGGTTTTTAACCCTCACCACTCAGACCCGTGTTTCCCCGTATCTATCCATCACCACACCGACCCGTATATTTACGTGTCTATCCATTACCACTCCGATCCGTATTTGCCCGTATATCGGCCATTTGAACAAATGCGTGTTTTCCCGTGTCTCAAAATCAATCGCGTCATTTTTACCTTATTCCTAAATATAAAAACGCCGGATGTTTATTAATGTTAAGTTTGGTCTTTTGCCAACAATATTTGCGAAAAAAACAAATATGTTTCTATACAAAGTTTTTGTGTAATTTACAACCAAACACACAAGGGGTTTCTTCTACTGAATCACGATGACCTTGCCTGACCGTTATGGAAAATTACTGGGTTGAGTTACTGAATGACGCAATATTTGTGTGTTGGTCGCGCATGATTTGCATGATTTAGGTAGAGACAATTAGCGCTGTATAATCAGTTAGATTCAAGGGATTTATGGTTCAAGATAATTAGTTAATTGGGGATTATGATACCCTAGGAATGTTTATACAGCGGATGCCACCCGGAGCGTGCCGAGCATTGAGCCGCAATAAATTACGTAACAGTACCCAAAAGTGTACCCAGGTGGTCATCGGAAGGGCAATAAAACCCACAGATGGGTAGAAGGCCTTTCATTGGTCAATAGTTTCAGCCCCTTTAATGAATATTAATTTCTAAAAAAAAAAAAATATGCGACGTCTGATCAGGGTCTCACCGCCGACACGTTAACAGACAAACATATGCAATTATTAAGCGGCACCTGATCAGAGTCTTCAGGTTTTTGGACCTTATAATACTACGGCACCCAGATCAGACCCTCCACAATTATTGCCGCGACGTCTGATTCAGCTCCAACCGCCGACGGTTCATTTTATTTTATTTTCCGCGACCGAATAGGTTTGGAGGATATAGCGACCGCCCAAATGTCCGTCCGTCCGTAGACACAACAGACAGATGCAAACAATGCAGACTCGGATCAGACGCCGTACTATTATTGAACGGCGTCTGATGAGGGTCAGCATGTTTGTAGAAGGCATCTGAGACGGCGCAGACCCAGACAAGACGCTGCACAACGGTTATGCGGCGTCTGATCAGGGTCTTATCGGCGACGGTGGTGTTTTTTATCCCTAGTCTAAACAGGTTCGGAGCCTGGCGTCCGTTCATTCGCCCGTTCGTAGACACAAAATTATGAGTGACAAGACGCTGCGCAACGGTTATGCGGCGTCTGATCAGGGTCTTATCGGCGACGGTGTTGTTTTTTATCCCTAGTCTGAACAGGTTCGGAGCCTGGCGTCCGTTCAAACGTCCGTCCGTAGACGCAATAGACATATGAAAACAATGCAGATCCGGATCAGATGTACAATTATTAAACGGCGTCTGATGATGGTCTACATGTATGTAGACGGTATCTGAGACGGCGCAGACCCGGACAAGACGTTGCGCAACGACGCGGCGTCTGATCAGGGTCTTATCGCCAACGGTGGTGTTTTTTTTTAACCCTAGTCTGAACAGGTTCGGGGGATATAGCGATCAGCGTGGCGTCATTCACCCAACCGTCTGTATAACAAAAGACAGAACACAAAGGTGCAAACAGTGCAGATTTGAATCAGACGCCAGGCGTCTGGATAGGGTCTACAAGTTTGTAGACGGAATATACGACGGCACAGACCCAGACCAGACGCTGTACAATGATCATGCGGCGTCTGATCATGGTCTGACCGCCGCCGGTGCGTTTTATTTTTATCCCCTGACCAAATAGGTTCGGGGATATAACTATCAGCCTGGCGTCCGTCCGTCCGTCCGCAAACAAAATTATGAGTCTGGCGTCCGTTCACATGTCCGTCCGTTCGTACGTAGACACAACAGACAGATGCAAGCAATGCAGATAAGAATCAGACCTGTACAATTATTAAACGGCGTCTGATGAGGGTCTACAGGTTTGTAGACGGCATATGGGTCGGCGCAGACCCGGACAAGACGCTACACAACAATAATGCGGCATCTGATCAGGGACTAATTGCCGACGGTGGTGTTTTTATCCCTAGTCTGAACATGTTCGGGGGATATAGCGATCAGCCTGGCGTCATCCACTCAACCGTCTGTATAACAATAGACAGAACACAAAGGTGCAAACAGTGCAGATTTGAATCAGACGCCATACAATGATTATAAGGCGTCTGGATAGGGTCTACAGGTTTGAAGATGGCATATGCGACGACACAGACCATGCGACGTCTGATCATGGTCTGACCGCCGCCGGTGCGTTTTATTTTTTATCCCCTGACCAAATAGGTTCGGGGATATAACAATCAGCCTGGCGTCCGTCCGTCCACAAACAAAATTGAGTCTGGCGTCCGTTCACATGTCCGTCCGTCCGTAGACACAACAGACAGATGCAAGCAATGCAGATTCGAATCAGACTTTAACAATTATTAAACGGCGTCTGATGAGGGTCTACAGGTTTGTAGATGGCATATGGGTCGGCGCAGACCCGGACAAGACGCTGCACAAAGGTAATGCGGCGTGTGATCAGGGACTCATTGCCAACGGTGGTGTTTTTTATCCCTAGTCTGAACATGTTCGGGGGATATAGCGATCAGCCTGGCATCATCCACCCGTCTGTGTGTATAACTATAGACGGAACACAAAGGTGCAAACAGCGCAGTTCGGGATCAGAGCCCAGAAAATTATTATAAGGCATCCGATCAGGGTCTACAGGATTGTAGACGGCACAGACCCAGACCAGTAGCTATCAACCTGACGTCATCCACCCGTTAGTCTGTATGACAATAGACAGAACACAAAGGTGCAAACAGTGCAGATCGGTATCAGAGCCCAGACAAATATTGGCGTCTGATCAGGGTCTACAGGGTTGTAGACAGCACATGCGATGGCACAGACCCAGACCAGACGCTGTACAATGACCATGCGCATCAGATGTCATTGCACCTCAGTGTTGGGTAAAAGTCCCACCAAATTGGAAACAATATCTCCAAAATGTCCTAAATAGTGTTGATGGGGATGTTATACCTCTAATCAAACAAACAAATCTTATTTATAAAAAAAAAAATACAGAGACGGCTCTTTGGGGTGAGCTGGCTATGGGCTGGTTGATACATTTATTAAAAAAAAAAAAAAAAAGGTAAAGTTGGGGATGGGGGTTCAAAAAAGGATAGATAGGCTGTAATAGTTATTTTAATCTTATGCAAAAGTACTGATTTTTCATAAACAAAACACACCCATGTGTCATAGCACATTCTTTAATTTCTTCAAAATGGCTACTTTTCCATTGAAAACTTTTATATTTTTCTTATTTATACTCAGAACATAGGTCGTGGGTGCCGATTGAGGCAGTTCTAACGAGTACCCACAACCTTGGTCTTGGTGCAGAAATAAGTAAAATAATGTATACCGGGTTCAGATAGATGTTAATTTCACAGACTTATGAACATGATCTTATTTCTGCATAAAAAGTATGTTATGGAAACATGTTGGAAGACCCTCAGTGACATGCCCTAATGATTACCTACAAATACGTTTTTGTGCGGAAATAAGAAAAATAATACGTGGATACCCCCTCTTTTCTGGGGCTATGGTGATTAAAAATACTTTCTCTGACCAACCCAAAACAGAAAATTTTGCTAACGAAAATATTTTGCTTACTTTGACACTTCATATTTTCAAAACGCAAAGAGAAACTATAATAAATTTAGTACCATTGGAAAGAAAATTTAATTTCCTAGAAACTTTACATTTACATAAATATTGTCAAATGTACAGAAAATACTAAAATAATCATTTTTGTAACATAAGGGTGAAAATCACACAAAAATGCCAATATCTCTGTTCAGATAAGACTGTCAGGCCTATCAGCCAGATATGGACTATTGGTTATTGATTTACCTATATCAGTGTTCTGTTAAGATGAGTGGTAAAGGGTTAAACAAACTTTACACAAATGTTGCATATGATAATATCTCAAGCAAGTTGGACTTTTGCCATTTCAGTGTTTTCCACACACAAAGTTGTCTTGTGCGAGGGGATTTGTATCGCATGCGATGCCTTGTTTTTTTTAATAAAATCTTGTCAGCAAGTCCATATCTTGAGAACTATTAGAGCTTCATTAATCATTCTTGGTACAAACTTGCATCCAGGCATTGCAACTTCAACGCAAGCATCCATATCTGACATTGACCTATATTTCATGGTTCACTGACTTCGTGATATATTGCGACCACCCTGACTTTCACCATTTCTCGAAAACTATTAAAGCTTTTTAAATTATAATTGGTACAAACTTGCATCTAGGAATTGCAACTGCAACGCAAGCATCCATATTTGACTTTGACCCATATTTCATGGTTCACTGACTTTGTGAATTATTGCGACCACCCTGACTTTCTATCTAATGTAAGAGTCCATTTCTCAAGATCTATTAGAGCTTCATTAATTGTATTTGGTACAAGCTTGCATTTAGGAATTGAAACTTCAATGCAAGTATCCATTTCTGACCTTGACCTACATTTTATGGTTCACTGACTTTGTAAAATAGTGTGACAACCCTAACTTTCACCCTGATGTAAGAGTCTGTTTTTAAGAGTTACTTGGTACATGCTTGCAACTAGGAGTGAAATTTTTATGCAGGCATCCATGTTTGACCTTGACCTAGATTTCATGGTTTGGTGACTTTGCGCCCCCACAGGCGCGACATAGCCTTCGGGGGAATTCTTGTTGTATGTTTTTGAGTCTTTAACAATATTTGTTGAATATTTTGCCAGCTAAGGTCAAGCAAAGGTTGGGGGCATTGTGTTTTACAAACACCATTTCTAGTTCTAATGTCATTCTCTCCCTTCCGCTGATTCAAGAAGGGCAGTTGTCAGTTTCTGGCAAAAGAATGTGCACTGTACTGGTTGACCGCTTACGTATAAGCCTGCCCAGGAAAAGTGTGGATAGGTAAACTGACCGGCTCAAAAATTATCTACGTTGGGTTGACTGGGCCGTTAAACTCAAATACAAACAAAAACTGTCTGTCTGAATGATCTTCGGGTCAGTGTCTTTCAGGTCAGTTTGTGTCTTACCTGGGGCCAGTTGTTCAAAACTAACAACATCGTTAGTTAACATATCGTTAAAACTTTGATCATTAAATAAGGCAAATATGCTGAAATTTTTGCTGAAAAAATGTGAGCAGCTTTTGCGGATGAGTTAACAATATGACCACTAACGAGCTCGTTAAGCCAACCCTGAAGACAGGATTACTTGTGACAAGTCTCAAATATGAATTGAGCCAGCATACGACAAAACCTACAATAAGACCTGTGCGCCCACCAAAGACTTAGATCAGCCTGCGCATCCATATAGTCTTAACCAGAGACTTTTCTTGCTACATGAAGTAGCATTGGGCCCTTAGCTGTCCTTAGAGCACACAACTTAGAGAGCAAATATAAAATGAGCCAGCGCACGACAAATCCTACAATAAGACCTGTGCACCCACAGAAGACTTAGATCAGCCTACGCATCCATATAGTCTTAACCAGAGACTTCTCTTGCAGAAGCAGCATTGGGCCCTAAGCTATCCTTAGAGTGCACAACGAAGACTCTGATCAGACTGCACAGATGCACAGGCTGATCTGAGTCTTCGTTGAGCACACATGTCTTATTGTAGGTTTTGTCATGCGCTGGCATTATTATCATATTATTAGGATAGTCGGCCAGGGACCAGCAACAGGACCGTTTCAATTGTAAAAGATTCTGTCTTGTAGGTATCTGGTCATTAAGAGTGAACTCTGAAGAATACGACAACATGATTGTGCTCTCTTTTGTTGGACAGACCAGGTAAGTGCAAATTTATCATTATACCCCCGGCATACGAAGTATGCTATGGGGGTATATAGTTTTTGTCTTGCCGTTCGTCCGTCCATCCATCCGTGTGTCCGTCTTTCCGTCCGTCCGTCCGTCCTTCCATCCGTTCACATTTTGGTTAAAGTTTTGCGTTAAAGTTTCTAAGAGATTTATCTTCTGAACCCTTTAATACATTGAGTTGATACTTACACTGAAGTTACGTACTGGTCTAAAGATTTCATTGATGCATGTCTCACCCCCCACAGTGACCTTGAGTTCAGACTTAGAAATTTTACATTTGGTTAAAGTTTTGTGTTAAAGTTTCTAAGAGATTGTATCTTCTGAACCCTTTGATAGATTGAGTTGATACTTACAATGAAGTTACATACTGGTCTAAAGATTTCATTGATGCATGTCCCACACCCCACAGTGACCTTGAGGTCAAGGTCACAGACTTAGAAATTTTACATTTGGTTAAAGTTTTATGACAAAGTTTATAGATGCCTGTATGTTCTAAACTCTAAGACAAATTCATTTGATACTTGCATTGATGTTGCATACCAGTCCAAAGATTTCATTGATGCATACCCACCCTGCTGCTTCAATAACATTGATGCCCCCACCCATTTAGTAACTTTGATGCCCTCACTCCCTGGGTCCATTTAGAAATTTTATGTTTGTTTGAGCTTTTACAAGCACATTTATAGGTTCTTATAGCTTCTTCACTTCTTCTTTCATATTACATACAGGCTCGAAAGATATATCAGAGGGTGGCACTGGCCGGGGGTATACGTGACCCACTGGTCGCTTTCTCTAGTCTACCGAAACCTTTCGTCTTCAAATGCAGTAAAATTCCGCTATTAAGACCACCTAAAATTCAGGCTAAATCTGATTTTAAAAGCTTATTGAGAAGGTTTCAGTTATTCTTTCTTTATGTTTTCTACACACAGTATCTCCTAATAAGAGACCACCTTTGAGACTGTTCAAAAGTGGTCTTTAAGACCACTTTTGAACAGCCCCAAAGGTGGTCTTAATATAGGAATTTGATTTTACATCCTTTTCCAAGAATGCAAAATATAGATGGTAAGGTAAAATGGCTCATTAGTATGTGAGCCGGCCTCCGTAGCTCAATCAGATGTATGTCTGATTGGAGATCAGGAGGTTGTGAGAGTTTGATAGTGCCGGTTCGACAACATTGTTTCGTGGTGATTGATCTTAATTTCATTTTTGCTGTCATTTTCTCCCTTCCCCTGATTCAAAATGGGCAGTTATCAGTTTCTGAATAAAGAATGTGCACTGTACTGGTTATCTACTTATGTATATAAGGCTGCCTGGTAATAGCTTTAAGTAAACTGATGGGCTTTATATTACCAAAACAGTCTTGACTGGGCCATTTAACTTGGCATGATTTGAATTGTGTCAAACTAAAATATTTACATTTCCAGTGTAAAGTCTAAAGTAAACCTATAGAAAACAATTTCGTTCATACGTCAATGAACGCATCGAATCACATGCTTTTCAGTAGCGTTAAATGACGTCATTCTAAACCATTGTTCTGTACGGGCGTTGATGATGTCAACGCTGCTCCGCTCTTTGTAGAAAAACAGCGTGCAAATGTTTTTCAGCTTTAAAGTTTGCCCTACAAGCATTTTTTTCGCCCAGTGTTGAGGGGCAAATAATGTAAATATAAAAAATAAACTTAATTTTTCTGCTTTTCATGAAAGTATGAACGGCAGTGGGTCGCTAGCAAAGTTTACATGAACCCCTTCGGGGTTCATTTACTTTGCACGCGAACCACTGCGTTCATACTTCCATGAACTGCAGAAAAATAAATTTCATTTCTTAAATGTATCTTCAGACATGAGACATGTCATGAGAAAACCTTCTACAGTTCAAATCTCCAAATTGGCCATCTTTATAAGAGTGCCTTCTGGGTAAAAGCATCAGTCTGAAACATTCCCAATGATTTTCACTATATAATTCAACTGTATAAGAGCGCCACCTCGTTAAAAGAGACACCGGCTAGCTAATCAATTCCCAAAATACTAATTGTTCTTCAAAAGATGGCCACCCCATACCTGTTCAATTTGAACATTCAAATTAACTTGTCGGATAATCGCTTGTTGTTGACAATAGAATCCAGTTATGTCAAAAAATATGTGAATGTCAGACAAAAATAGAAATGCCTTTGGGAAAACCTGTGTTAACTAACTCACGCAAACTCACGTTGTGTCTCGCATAGTGTCAGGTGATTTTCAGTTCTTGATAAAAAATGGAAATTACGAAAATGGAAAAATATGTAATTTAGAAACCATTTGTAAAGCAAATTGATGGTGTTATTAATTTTATTGTTCCTCAATCACAGCTAATCAGAAAGCTGAACTTGAATGGGGAAATTGGCTGTTATACACAGGTGGTTGTCTTATGATGGTTCAATCAGAAATGAAATCCTTAATGAAAAAAAGTGTTTATGCAGTATTATTGTTTCAGGGTAGTGGGCTGTTGTGACCATGGGCCTTCTTGGCTGTCATCCAGGCCGAAAAAACATGGGGGTGAAACGTTTGGACACGATTCACTAAAATGCAAATACAGTCGAACTTCAATGGCTCGAACACCTTTGGGACCTCGAAAATCTGTTCGAGACTGAGATAGTTCGAGCCACTGAGGGTTACTGCCAGGAGGCATAACGAGATACGTTTTGACAACTTTTCTGCGCTCTATAATGAAAATGTATGCTGTGTGTACTCATTAGAATCGCCTCATCGAGGCGATTCTAATGAGTACACACAGCATACATTTGCAAAATAAATTACGAAAATCTCCTAAATTATCCCCCACTATTTCTTATGTAGAGGATTTCTCTAGGGACTCAAGAACGGGTTCGAGTCAGCCATAGTAAACAAGCCATCGGTGTTCGCGCCATCGAAGTTCTGCTGTACGAGCTATGATCAATTTGTGTAGTAGCCTATAGAACCAAACAAGTAATATTGAAAAAAACGTATATCATGTAAGATCTTGTCAACAACACAAAGTAAGGCAATTTGACGGGTTTTCACTCTGGCTAAATCAGATTATTTTTGCATCAGTAATATTCGGCATGCCAGAAAATGTTAGATACTTTTGTCAGGTCTGTGAGAGAAACATCTGAGTCGGGCCTCAAGGTTCTAAACTTGTATTCATGAGTTTGATACTGTTGATAAATGTTAAAAAAACATACAATGCTTCCATTAGTAAGAAAAAATACAATAAAATCACTCAGCATGTATTTGGAATATCCAAAATGCTGTTACTTGCTCATAGTCCAAATAGATTATTTCCTTATTGATATGTATCTAATATTATGATCACCTCACAAGTGAGACCACATTTGGGCCATTCAAAGAAGTGGTCTTAATAGCAAGATTTGTCTTCATAAACATTAGAATGCCAACAATGGTAAGCATTTCATATTTTTGAGCAGGATATAATTCATGCTTGTTTGAGTAAAGTATGGAAAAAGTTTATAGCCTTGATGCCTGGTACCCATGAAAGTTTCTGGTATTCTTCCTGCAGGTCATTACAGGGACCAAAACATATTTTTGTCATGCTCACAAATAATTGTTGGTAGTTCAGTATTTATGAGCAGGACACAGGTCAGGTGTCCTGCTCTGCTTACATATTTTTCGCAGGGTATTGCAGTCAGCAAAAATGTTCTATCCTTCTCAGCTATTGGGATTCAAATATTTATGAGCAGGACAAATTTCATGTTCTGCTTACATTCTTACAGGGTATTACAGTTATCAGGAGAAGAAGTAGAGGAAACAGAGATGCCTGGGTTTGACTGTGAGCAACAAACTTTTCTCTGTGCCAATGTCTGGTTTGGTCAACTTATACAGGTAAGGTGGGAAGAACATCCTCTGAGAAAAGGTCAATAATAATTACCTGTGTGACTATAAAGATACAGAATTGCTTATGGGCCCACCCAGTCTCGTTGTTCAAACCAGTATTAGCTTCACAACCTCACTAGAGTCCAAAGTGTTAACTAGTCCTGCGAGCACAAATTCTAATACAGTGGCTCTGTTTTGCTGGAAAAAATGAAGTAGTTTTTCAGCCAAAGCTGTTTGTGTATAAGCTGTATTTAATGATCAAAGTTTTCTAATGGCTTCATTAATTTTAAACAACTTAGCCCTGGGTCCGAGGTTATAAAATTTTGTTCATACTCAACTGAGCATGAAACTTATCCTGCTCATAAATATTAAAATGCCAACAATTGAGCAGAATAAATGTAAAGGTCTTAAGATCTAGGCAGAAAAAATTATCTATTTTATCTGTATGTTAATATTTTATAAGCATTTTAAATTTTATGCTCAAGTGAGTTTTATAACCTTGAGGCCTGATCTTTATCAGTCACTATTTGGATAGCTTAGAAACTATCAAAGGGTCATGCAAACAGAAAAGTCTCTGATCAGGCTACAGATGTACAGCTTATCTGAGCTTTGCCAGTCACTCAGGCCTTGTAGTTTTTGCCATGCCCTATCTCAAGCTAACTCCTGAAAAGATGGTTATTGAGAACAAAAAAGACCCTCTAGAAGAAAAATCAAGAATCACTTTTTTGCTGATTCGAACTTGCTCTAGATTCCCAAAAGGATTCTTCACACAGCTCCAGATTTACATTATGCCATAAAAATCCTAACAGTTCGGACACCTTGAGGACTTGCTGTGGTGCAGTGGTAAAGCATCAGATTTGAGATCGAGAGGTAGCCGGTTCGACCCTCGCAAGCGCCACGTGTTGTTTCCTTGAGCAAGACACTTTATCCACATTGCTTAGTACTGGTTCCTTCCCAGGAAAAGAGGGCCACATGGAAGATTAGTACTAGTATTAAATGTGTCACCCTCTATAAACAAGGTCGATTATTATTTTATTTAAACAAGGTCGATTATTGTAATTCTCCTAAAATATCAAATTTGTTTCATGATCCTGCAAGGAGTCCAAAAGGCGTAGAGGGAAAGGCAAACAGTGTAGCTCTAATCAGACTGCTCCTTCAGGTGTGAGGCTGCACTGTTTGCTTAGGCCCATTCTGTCCCAATACATAGGATCATTAAGGTAGGATAATTTAGAGAGTTTTTCTTATTTTGTCTTGTAAAGGTATGCTGTGTGTAGAATTGTCTCAATGAGCAGAAAGGTTTGCAAGAAGATGCAGCAGATGACATAAACAGAGGGCATTGTCAGATGCTGTTTTTTCATGGTGTCTGAAAGGTTAAAAACTATCATTTGTGTCCTTTTCATGTATTTTCAGATCTCACCATCCTCTGTACGACTAGTAAACAGTGAGTCTAAGAAATTACTGTCGGAATGGAAACACCCTGGGGGCAAGAACATCAGCCTGGGTAGTTGTAACCAGGGGCAGGTGGTTGTTGCTGTCGGCAGTGAACTGTACCTTCTCAAGATTCTCACAGGATCTATCAAAGAAGTCAGGTATATGTCTGTTGTTCAGGTATAAATGAAATTTTAAAGATACCTTAACCCTTGTCCTGCTGAATCCGGATATGTCTTATCTTTCAAACAATGAAGATCCAGATCATTCAGTTTGTGAATTTGTTGCAATAATTTGCATCAAGTAATCTGATTGGTTGATAATCCGTAGTGGGTGTGGCATAATTAAATATTCAGCATGTCAAGGGTTAATTTCCTTGTCATGAAAATAAATATGTTACGTTTGTTTTGGACTGTTTGAGGGCTTGAAAATTAGAATAGAATGAAACTAAATTTTAATTCATAAAACCTCACTGTAAACCTATATTTTTCAAAGTACCAGGCTTTCATGAATGTATTGGACAGGCACCATCTAATAAATGTTTGTGTATTCTGCATCATTTACCAGCAGAAAGAATGATGTCCTTTTTCATTATAAGCAACAACAAAAAAATGAAGAAATCTGTCCGGGCACTATAATTAATGGGGATGTTACTATGCCCCTCATATAAATGATTGATCTGACAGTCTTGTATGAGGCTTCTTGTAAAGGCAGCTTTTGATCTCTCTGACTGGAAGTTCTTAACTTAATATTAGCCCTTTTCAGAGTGAAAATGCTTTCCTTTATAAATAACCTTCATTTACAAAAGGATTCACATTTCTGACAATGATCAGGTCATTGGTTCTCAACATGCCAGGTCAGCAACATGCTTTCTAAAGTTGGATCATGACATCTATTTTACTTCGCTGATTGAAAAAGGGCAGTTTTTGGTTTCCGGGGAAATAATGCGCATTGTATTGGTTAACCTCTTATGTATAAGCCTGTGCAGAAGGTGTTGTTAGGTAAACTGACTGGCTCAATAAGACCTAATAGTGTTGACTGGGCTGTAAAATCCATACAAACAAACAAAAGGATTCAGGAACTAGGGAAAACGACTGTTTCCCAAAGTAGATTGACACCTGAAACTCATTAAAAAGTTATATACAGTAAAATTCCACTATTAAGACCACATGAAATTAAGACTAAGTATGCTTTTAAAAGCTTATTGAGAAGGTATTCTTTCCTTGTGTTTTCTACACTCAGTGTCTCTTATTGAGAGACCACCTTTGGGACTGTTCAAAAGTGGTCTTAAAGACCTCTTTTGAATATCCCAAAGGTGGTCATAATATAGGAATTGTACTGTATTTTTAGCTCACCTGTCACGTAGTGACGAGGTGAGCTTTTGGGATCACTTTTCGTCTGTTGTGCGTCCGTCCGTCATTTCGTCCGTGCGTGGTAAACTTTTTCTTCAAACGACATCTCCTCCTAAACCACTGATCGGATTTTGCCCAAACTTCACAGGATTGATCCTTAGATGGTCCCCTTTCAAAGTTGTTTAAGTGGTTCCGGTCCGTTGCACATCTAGGTCACAGGAGCCAAAATAGATTTTTTTCACCCAAAACTTAAAACATCTTCTCTGAAACCACAAGGCCCATGTCTTTGATATTTGGTATGAATCTTCATCTAGTGGACCCCTACCAAGATTGTTCAAATAATAGTGCTTGGGCCAAAAATGCCCCTGCACCAGGTCCCTTTGGTTTTACATAGGATTATATAGAGAAGATCTTTAAAAATCTTCTTCTCTGAAACCGCAAGGTCCAGGTCTTTGATATTTGGTATGAAGCTTCATCTAGTGGAACCCTACCAAGATTGTTCAAATTATAGTGCTGGGGCACAAAATGCCCCCGCCCCAGGGCCCTTTGGTTTTACATGTGCTTATTTAGGGAAAATCTTTAAAAATCTTCTTCTATGAAACCCCAAGGCCCAGGTCTTTGATATTTGGTATGAATCTTCATCTAGTGGACCCCTACCAAGATTGTTCAAATTATAGTGCTGGGGCCAAACATGCCCCCACCCCGGGGCCCTCTGGTTTTACATAGGCTTATATAGGGAAAATCTTTAAAAATCTTCTTCTCTGAAACCGCAAGGCCCAGGTCTTTGATATTTGGTATGAACCTTTATCTTGTGGACCTCTACCAAGATTGTTGAAATTATAGCCCTGGGGCCAAAAATGCTCCCGCTCTGGGGCCCTATAGTTTTACATAGACTTATATAGGGAAAATCTTGAAAAATCTTCTTCTCTGAAACCACAAGGCCTTGGTCTTTGATATTTGGTATGAAGCTTCATCTAGTGGACCTCTACCAAGATAGTTCAAATTATAGCCCTGAGACCAAAAATGCCCCCGCCTCGGGGCCCTTTGGTTTTACTTAGACTTATACAGTCAAACCTGTCATAGTGGCCACCTCTATTAAGCAAGCTACCTGTCTTAAGCAAGCAAGCATTTAGTTCCCGAAAAAGGCAAATGCATTAATATTCACCTGTATTAAGCAAGCACCTGTCTTAAGCAAGCACATTTTGATCATCCCTGAGGTGCTTGCTTAACACAGGTTGGACTGTATAGGGAAAATCTTTAAACATCTGCTTCTGTGAAACCACAAGGCCTAGGTCTTTGATATTTGGTGTGAAATTTCATCTAGTGGACCTCTATCAAGATTGTTCAAATTATAGCCCTGGGGTCAAAAATGCCCCCGTCCCGAGACCCTTTGGTTTTACATAGACTTATATAGGGAAATCTTTAAAAATCTTTTTCTCTGAAACTGCAAGGCCCATGTCTTTGATATTTGGTATGGAGCTTCATCTAGTGGACCTCTACCAAGATTGTTAAAATTATAGCCCTCAGGCCACAAATGCCCCCGTCCTGGGGCCCTTTGGTTTTACACAGACTTATATAGAGATAATGTTAGAAAATCTTCTTCTCTGAAACAGCAAGGCCCAGGTCTTTGATATTTGATGTGAAGCTTCATCTAGTGGACCTCTATAAAGATTGTTTAAATTATAGCTCTGAGGCCAAAAATGCCCCCGCCACAGGGCCATTTTGTTTTACATAGGCTTATGTAGGGAATATCTTTATAAAAATCTTCTTTTCTGAAACCGCATGGCCCAGGTCTTTGATATTTGGTGTGGAGCTTCATCTAGTGGACTTTTGCCAAGATTGTTCAAATTATAGCCTTTGTTGATATTTGGTTTGAAGCTTCACCTTTTTATACCTCCCTCAACATTATGCACATTATAGCCCTGGGGTCAATAATGGCCCTCCCCTGGGCCCACTTGTTACTCTATGGACCAGGTGAGCAATCCAGGGTCATCATGGCCTTCTTGTATTAGTATGTACACCTTTTGTTTGCAGTAAGACAGTAGTGGAACATGAGATCGCATGTGTTGATATCACACCACAGAGGGAAGGAACCATAGAGTCAGATTTGTGTGCCATAGGGTTGTGGACGGACATCTCTGCCAGAATTCTGAAGCTGCCATCATTTGAAAGCATGCATGTAGAAATGTTAGGAGGAGAAATAATTCCTCGGTCAATACTGATGACCACATTTGAAGGCATTCATTACTTGCTTTGTGCCCTAGGAGATGGCTCGTTATTCTATTTTAATCTAAATATTGATACAGGTAATTTTTTTAACCCTTTTTGTACCAAATGGAATCTTCCACCTTATGTATAGCAGGAGTCCATTTCTTAAATTAGGGGGGACAGGTTGTGGGATCCTCAAAATTGATTTGGAAAATGGCTGAACTTTCTGCAAATAGTGTAGGCTCTGATGAGACGCGGCGTTCTGCGGCGTCTCATCTGGGCCTGCACTGTTTGCCAAGGTACACGTTTTGAGGTTTCCAGTACAAAATAGGTTAAGAGATGTAAGCTCAAAATTAATGAAATACACAACCGGCTTTATAACACTTCATTAATATAAAACTTGTTTGGAAAATTTCACGTTGTAAAGATGGATAAAAAATATGAAAATATATAGACTAGGAAAAATATTCCCAACATATGAAGTCCATCATGAAATATATATAGATTATATAGAAAAATTACCATAAATGGTCATTTTTCTAAAAAAATCTACCCATTTTTGTTTTGATATAACATGGTTGTTTAACTAATAGTTTCTGCATTGGACCCCAAACAAAAGTGTTATAAAGAGCTTGTGGTATAGTGGATCTTGAATCCTCAGTATGCACAAAAAAGCCCTTTCAGCTAAGCTAAGTGAACAATTTATATTTGTTAATAAGTGAACATTATGCTGTTTTATTATTATGCTTATTTGAAACAAAAATTGCTGAACATTTATATATACATGTGCTTACTGTTGTATTAAGCTTAACCCAAAGTGCTGTCATTTCTGTTCTATATTTGGGTTTATCCATGAAATTTTGATAACCCCTACCTTTTCAAATAGTGTAGATCCAGATCAGATAGCTTCTGAATCTGTTCAAGATCTACACTTTCATTCAGTTTGTGACAAGAGTTAAAATGAACCAGTCTAGTATTAACCCATTTTGTACCAAATGGTTTGTTTGTTTGATATGGGGTTTAACGTCCCCATCAACACTATATAGGTCATTTTGGAGACATTGCTTCCAATTTTGTGGGACTTTTACTTCTGGCTGGTGCTTCTGCTATAGAGGCATGCCATAAAATACGAAAAATATGGACACCTTGAGGAATTGCTGTAATTATAAAATTCCAATGATTTGTTTCACAATCATGCAAGGAGTCCAAAAGGTGCAAACAGAATAGCAAACAGTTTAGACCCAGATCAGACTGTTCCTGAAGAGCAATCTGATAAGGGTCTGCACTATTTGCTAATGCTTATCTGTACCAGTACTTACGACCATTACAGTATGCAAAGTTATGGACAAACAAAAAGAAATAGACTATCCTGTTAATTCACACAGATGAATTCGAAGTCTCTGTGTAGTGGCTAAACTGCTTACCATATCAACCAGGGGTCATAAGTTTCATTCCAGGCTTCTCCAGACTTCTAGCCTAGTCTTTAAACTGAGGTCTCGTCTCCATATGATCTTAGTTGTTGGCGGGATGTAAATGTAAAAACTCTTGAAAACAAACAAATATCCATAATTTGTTTTCACTGAATCCCATTCATAATGGAATTTACACAAAGACCATTAAGGTTTTCTAAATCAGTTTGACTGGGCTGTTGAACTCCAAACCAAATCGAACTTTCCTGATTTACTTTGTTCCTAGATAATTTTGATATGTTCCCACCAGGATATCTGTCTGAGAAAAAGAAGGTGACTCTTGGTACACAGCCAACAGTGTTGAGAACATTCCGCTCTCTCTCCACAACCAACGTGTTTGCCTGCTCAGATCGTCCCACAGTTATCTACTCCAGTAACCACAAACTGGTCTTCTCCAACGTTAACTTGAAGGAGGTGAACCACATGTGTCCACTCAACTCTGATGGCTATCCAGACAGGTATTGTAGTAATGACCATAGCTCCAACTGAGGAGGATTAACCCTTATCTTGCTGTTCACGACAACCCCTATCTTTGCAAACAGTGTAGATCCAGATCAGATGGCTTCTGAAGAAGCCATCTGATCAGGATCTACACTGTTTGGCATTCAGTTTATGAATTTGTAGCAATAAATTACATCAAGTAATTTGTTTGGCTGATAGACAGAAATGGGTGTGGCTTAAATGAATATTCAGCAAGAGAAGGGTTAATGAGGATAAATAAGAGATAATTTTCTTCACTTCTCCTTATTTTATGAAGTGGGTTATGTCTTACAATCATCTTACAAGTACCCACAGCATGTTTTTTCCGGAGCTATAAGAAAAATTATCCTAAAGTCTTCATTACATGTACTCCTCTTTATGGCTTAAGGGATAATTTCTTCACTTTTTGTTATAAACATTTTGTGGGTACTTGTAAGAATCTCCTCAGTGAGATGTTTTTCACAAGTACCCACAGCAAATGCTTTTTAAAAAAAATATCCCAAAATTACCTTCATTACTCCTCAATGGGCAATTGTATTTTAAATGAGTTAGAAGTGGGGCAGTTGTCAGTTGCTGGCAAAAGAATGTGTACTGTACTTGTTAACCATTTAGGTATTAGACTGCCCAGGAAAAGTTTAGTTTTGCAAACTGATTAGTTCAACACGACCTTAATATTGTTCATTGCGCTGTTAAGCTGCAAATCAAATTAAAATTTTATATCAAAGTCAAAGAAAATTCTATATATGACCAGTAAATCATAATTTGTGAGTTCTGATTTTAATTAAGGGGAATGGGAACACCTGGCAGATTCCCCCCCCCCATTTTTTTCAAAGGGAGACAATTTTTGGGACTTCCTGTTCACTTTTATATAAGCCCTGTTCCACTGAAAAAGGGGTTTACTCTTAAAGGAAAGAATTGACCCCTATTGACATAGGAGACAAAAATACTTTTGCAGGAGTTGACTTCCCTGAAGGTGTTCCCATTCCCATTCTTAAGCGGGAGAAGTGTGTTGAATCGGCCTCTGTGGCATAGTGGTTAAGAGCACTGACCCTTAAACACTGGATCTCTCCAGCTATGTGTTTCTGCAACAGGTGTTTTTTTCTCCAGGAACTCCAGTTTTTGCCCACAGGCAAAGTCTTGAAAGGGTTGTAAAAATCCAAATAAAAGAAGAGATAATAATAAAGTGTGTTCATCTTTATTCATTACTAGTCAAAGGACACTAACCCTCAAGCCCTCTATATGGTGATTACGATTCTATTTAGCTTAAAATGGGTGAATACTCTGTACACAGGAACTTAATGTTTTCCTTTCCTGTGATACATGTAACGTGTATATTACATAGAGGATCTTACATGAGTGCTCATGTATTATTGAATTTAATAAACAAGTTGAGGAAAAGGGATAAAATGCGAGGCTTTGCCTGGCATTTTATCTCTTTTCCGCAATGAGTTTAATAAATTTAATAATACATGAGCACGAATGCAAGATTCTATTTATCATATGACTTTTAAAACGCATTTTATTCACGATTTTTTTTTTTTTTTTTTTTCAAAAATTTCAATATTCCACCATAAGTAAATGCGACTTCGTTAAGGACATCGTACATCTAACGTTACGTTGCGTATCTAACTAAATTGCATATTTAATCCACTAGTGGATTATCGAATTTATTACATGATGTTATTACATTCTCAGATGCGACGTCATATGATGATAAACATGTATATTACATGTAATTTGATTGATTAGAAAGTGGATCAGTTACAACCACATGTATTGCTGATAAACATTGGGAGAAGGGTTAACCCTTGTCCTGCTGAATAAATTAGTTTTGCCATGTGCATTTCTGACTATCAACCAGTCAAATTCACAAACTGACAGTGAAGAACCTGATCATTGGCTTCTGAAGAAGAAGCCATCTGATTTGGATCTACAGTAAGAAGCCATCTGATCAGGATCTACACAGTCTGCAAAGGTAGGGGCTGTCTTGTTCAGCAGGACAAGGGTTAATGATAACATATATTTTGTTACAGTTTAGCAATTGCCAATGACAGTACACTGACTATCGGAACTATAGATGAAATACAGAAACTTCATATCAGAACTATACCACTTGGAGAATCACCCAGGTAATGATTTGTATAAAGCTATTATCCTTAACCCATTGCCAGAACCCCCTAAAGGAGTACCTTGGCAAACAGTGCAGGCCCAGATCAGACGCCGCAGAACGCGGCGTCTGATCAGGGCCTGCACTATTTGCTAACAGAATTTACCGTCCAAAATAGAATAAAAATGAAAAAGAGGACTGCCACCCCTTATATGTCAAATGGACTTGTCCAACATATAGCAATGGAAGAGTCCATCAGTATACAACGGGTTAAGACCACTTTTAACCAGTTCCAGATATGGTCTTTTATGTGAGAACGCTGGGTGTGGTAAACAGAAAGAAGGAACAGATGAAACCTTTTAATATGCTTTTTAAAATTTGAATTAGTCTATAATTGTAATTGGTTTTAACAGCAGAATTTTACTGTGTCTCATCAGGAGCTACACTATTTGCCAAACTACCATTGAATTATAACTGAAACAGTTTTTTTTATGTTTTTAAAAAATGGTTCTTGGGTGAAGAGTCTACTTCAAATTCAGGGAGGGATAAAAGGGTTCACATAGCCCCAGACAAGAGGGGATATCCACATATTATTTTCCTTATTTCAGAACGAAAATGTATGTTGTGGGTACTTATTAGAAGCACCTCACCAAGGCGCTTCTAATGAGTGACCACAACATGTTCTCATGCAGAAATAGGTATCAGTACTCTTCGGATGAAAAAAGCACCTCATCTGGAGCTATGGTTGAACAGAGATCCCATCTCCATATGACCTTAATTGTTGGTGGGTCCTTATGACCTTAGTTGTTGGTTGAACATAAATTAACAGCATGACCTGCATGATGAAAAATTAGTTTTGAGAAGAGTTGCTTCCATTTATGATATATTCATTCAGATCTTTTTTAATCCTAAATACCTTTTCAGGAGAATAGCTTACCAAGAATCCTCACAGACCTTTGGAATAATCTCAATGAGAATGGATGTCCAGGATGGTGCATCCACGAACCCCTCCCGCCCTAGTGCCTCTACCCACGCCACAACCACGTCAACAAGCAGTAGTTCAAAGATGGTCAGTACGGGGACAAGTATGATGACTGAACATATGTACGGAGATGAGATAGAAGTACACTCGCTACTTGTGATAGACCAAAATACTTTTGAAGGTACAATCAGGGCAGAGACTGGGGCATACAATCTAACCTCAAGAACTGTACTGTAAAACACTTAAATTTGGTGGCAGCAAATTTTGGCAGTTTTTATGAATGGATCTTTTGGTGGATTTTCTATTTGAAAGTAAAAACAAAATCCTTTACCTGTGTGTCTTATGCATGCAAGTTTAACATGGCAACTTGCAATGTATACATGTTTTTTTCAACTTTGTTCCACATTGCATTGTTCTTGGTGTGTGTGTAAAAACAAATTGACTCTATTGTTATTTAATTAATCAGTTTATTTACAGGCAAAGCCATCAGTAACAATTATAAGATTTATGACAATTACTGACAAGAGTATTTGCTTTTATTCAACTTTGCACCAAGCATGCTAAATGGCTTAATAACTGACAAGTTAAGCAAAGAGAAGGACTGTATAAAACATTGTATTGCCCTATATCATACTTGCGATGTGTATTGGAAATATATTCATGCAAGTTTGTAATTCTTTTTAATCTTTATTGGCATTTTGTTAATTTTGGCATTTTTTTTTCTTGACCACCAATAGCGCCAAAATAAAATGACCGCCAAATATAAGTGTTTTACAGTAACACCTTTGGAACCATGAAAAAGTGTTTGAAATAAGGTTAGTTTGAGTCACTGAGGGTTAATTGTAACACCAGGTCAGTGTGCATAATTAGGGATATAGTTGCAGTTTTCCTTAAAATGCAGGTATGTCGTGTGTACTCAATAGAATCGCCTCATGGAGGCGATTCTAATGAGTACGCACAACATACATTTTCAAGATAAATTATGAACATACTTTCTAAATCATCCAAAAATAAAGTATCAATATCTGCAGTTATTGGATATATTTTCTAGGGACTCAAAAACGAGTTCGAAACAGCCATAATATATGACCTATCAGTGTTCAAACCATCAACATTTCACTGTAGATATGACTGCATATCAAGGTTTGGGTATTCGGATATCAATGCACTATAAGTCTTCCATCAAAAAAGGAATGCTGTCATCCAAGAAAATATTTCAGCCCAATTGTTAAAAGCTAATAAAGTTACTAAACATATCGTTTAAACTTTTGATCATTCAGTATGGCAAATACACTAACATTTTTGCTGAAAAAAAAATTAGTTACAATACCTGCTAGCATAGTTAGCATTTGAAAAAGTTGTTAAGTTGTTTACATCTTTGGCGTGGTGTGATGCATATTGTTTTTTCTTCTACTTTCAGTGTTACATGCCCACACATTATTAGCGAATGAGTTTGCAACCAGTCTAATATCAACTAAACTTGGTGATGACCCTAATACCTACTATATTGTTGGCACGGCGATGGTACATCCAGAGGAAGCAGAACCAAAACAAGGCAGAATTATAGTGTTTCAGTTTCATGAAGGTACTCTATTTAATTGATGCTTTTATTGCTGTCATTTGGCTTAACACCCAAGATGCCAATAACATAATTGTTGTCTGCTTGTTTGTCTGCTGGTTACTTTAAAAGCCACTGTTGGAAACAGTGTGGGCCCGGATCAGACTGCTCCTCTAGGAGCAGTCTGATCAGGGTCCACACTGTTTGCCTGCATGCAAAAAGGTTTTCAGTTTCATGAAGGTACTCCATTTACTTGATGCTTTTATTGCTGTCATTTTACTTTACCCCCAAGTTGCCAATAGCAACAAGTATTGTTTGCTTTGTTGTCTGCTGATTACTTTAAAGTTCATTGTTGGAAACAGTGTGGGCCCAGATCAGGCTGCTCCTCTAGGAGCAGTCTGATCAGGGTCCACAATGTTTGCCTGCATACAAAAATACTTAAAAAAGTTTTCAAGAAGATGCAGCAGACGACTTTTACAGACGACATTTTTTTGGTGTGGTTTTTTTCTTGGAATCTAAAGGGTTAATCGTTGTCCTGCTGAACTTGATAACCATACTTTTGCAAACAGTTTAGTTCATCATAAGACAGTTTCTGAAGAATCAGGATCTACTTTGCCATTCACATTGCAACTTTGAAGAAATACATTATGTCAAGTAATTTGATACATTGATCATTTTTTAAATACGCCTATATAATTTTGAACCCAAGTTTTATAAAGTAAAACATAGAGTTACATGGATAAACCTTATCCGCACCACCCATAGGGGCTTGAAGAAATATATGGGCTGCATGATGCTTCCACGCAGAGCAGAATCCAGCCCGCACACTAGTACTGGTAAACCGCTTAGAGGATCTAAGCCTGTCCAGGAACCGCAGTGTAAGGTGGACCGTCCATGCTAATAAACCTATTGGTTTCATTGGGTGACAGGGCTTGAGTTGTCATTTCATCTCAATGTCTGGTAAAAGTCCCACAAAATTGGAAGCAACGTCTCCAAAATGACCTTTACAGTGTTGACGGGGACTTTAAACCTCAAATCAAACAAACAAATTATTTTTCTTATTTCTGCTCTAAAATAAGACTTTATCAGTTACTGCAGATAACATCACTTAGTACTGGGGGTGGGGATGGGGGCATCTCACTTAGGACTGGTTAACCGCTTAGGGGGACTAAGCATGTCCAGGAATAGTGATGTTAACTGACCAGCCCGAAATGTCAGCTGTAAAAGTTCAACACAACAACTGTTGTTGTAACCAAGGTCCCCTGTATATGCATGTACCGTAAAATCCTAAAAATTCAGACTTACTGTTTTTATCCTAAAATATTAACAAGTTTGTTTCGCGATCTAGCAAGGAGTCCAAAAAGTGGAGACAGAATGGTAACAATGTAGACCCTGATCAGACTCCTCCTTCTCTGGTCATTCTGATCTGGGTCTGCACTGTTTGTTTAGGGCTGTCTATCCCAAAACTTAGGATATTTGTGGTAATATGCATAAATACAGTAAAACTCTGATGGCTCGAACACCGATGGCTAGTTTACCATGGCTGAGTCGAACCCATTATTGAGCCCCTAGAGAATCCTGTACGTAAGAAATAGTTGGATAATTTAATAGATTTTCACCTTTTTTACTTGCAAATGTATGCTGTGTGTACTCATTAGAATCGCCTCGATGAGGCGATTCTAATGAGTACACACAGCATACAATTTCATTATAGAACACCAAAAGATGGCAAAAAGGATCTCCTTATGCCTCCTAGCAGTAACTCTCAGTGGCTCGAACTACTGATCAGACTCCTCCTTTTCTGGTCATGCTGATCTAGGTTTGCACTGTTTGTTTAGGGCTGTCAATCCCAAAACTTAGGATATTTGTGGTAATATGCATAAATAATGAGCTTAAAATGTTTTATAAAACGTGATCTTTGACAAAACAGTATGTAGAAGGAGTTAAAAATTTAGTTTTAACTTCATGGTAGTAGAATCACTCGCTTGTCTTTTCCTAATCAATTCATTTTTAGTTGATTCCAAATTTTGTTGTAATCTTCGAAATCATAAGCATCATATTTACTATATGCATTCAGACAGACAGGTCTAAGCAAGCCGTGTAGACCCAGATGAGATGCTGCAGAACACATCCTCTCATCAGGGTCTACACTATTTGCCACTCATGTAGCTATTTTTGGACACAACATCTGGCAGTAAGTTGTACATGTTCAAACTTTAGAACAAGTTTGGTAGGGATCTGAGGTGAGTTTGAATATTTAGGATACAACAGTTGTGAGCAAGGCATGCATAATCTTTTCCTTAAACTTTTAAACATCGACATTCCTTGTTACCAAAGCGACCGTAAATATGCTAAAAATTCAGACACCTTGATTTGTTTGATTTGAAGTTTAACATCCCTGTCAACACTGTAAAGGTCATTTTGGAGACGCTTCCAATTTTGTGGGACTTTTGCCCGACATTGAGATGACATGACATCTGCCGCCCAATGAAACTGTTGCCCAATGAAACCAATAGGGTTTATAAGTATCGCACCGCATTGCCTGGACAGACTTAGATCCTCTTAGCGGTTTACCAGTACTCGTGTGTGGGTCAGTTTCAGCTCTGCCTGGAAGCATCATGCAGCCCATCTTTTTCTTCAATCCCCGATTGAAGGTGCCTTCGGACACCTTTAGGACATGCTGTAATTCTCTGTTTAAAAATTTCTTTCTTGATCCAGCAAGGAGTCTAAAAGGTGTAGACAGAATGGCAAACAGTGTAGACCCTGATCAGACTGCTCCTTCAGGAGCAGTCTGATCTGGGTCTGCACTGTTTGCTTAGGCCTGTCTGTCCCAATACACTGTAGCGTTGTTATAACGCTGTCATCGGGGTCCATCGATGTCGACAGCGTTATAAGTGGTCCAGCGCTATACTGATCCCGAAAATATAGCGTTATATTGTTACCCCACCCACTTTTTCTGCATGCATGTCTACTGTTTCTGCCAGTTTATTATGAATATTACATACTGCATGTATTTTATAAATTATATAGTTACTAGATTAAATGTTAATCTGATTCTATACTTCTAGTAGTCATTTAGCTTTTCATTCAAACCATTGCTGAATTTATTTATTACTGTACTTTCGTTTCTGTATCTCTGGCCGCCATATTTATTTACCTCTTCCGGTCTCAAGAAGGTATCACTAAATAGTGAAGTAAAATGCAACTTGACAATTCCGAAAGGTTAGCTTGAAAGAGGGGCTATTAATGTAAGCGAACCAAGTTTAACATGGTGATAATGAATGTTCATTGTTGTACCTTGCTTAATTTCCATTTCTTTGTTTTTATCTTGTGAATAATAAATAAATATAAAAAAGAAAAACCCGTCTGCTATGCTCTGTTTTGGCAGGAAAAATATTTAGCGTCTGCAAGTGACAATTATTAATTGATTAATTGAGACAAACTGGTACAAATACCTTGATTACCTGGTTTTCACACCTTACCACAAAATTAATTGCCGTCTTATCAATAAGGCATAGGCGAGTATTCACAGTTTAATAGTGTTGACAACTTGAGTAAATAAGCGAGAATACAGGTATTGTCTTGGCTTATGGTATTCTGACTGCCGAGTTCGGCAGAAAAATGGGAAAAAAAATTACCATTTTCAAAACCGGGGGACAAAAGCAAAAAAATGGAGCGACAAACCAACAGCGTTATACTGATTTCCCCCCAACAAATGGCCCCACGGATTTACCACATGCAGATGCACAGATGAAAACAGTGTCTGCATTGCTCTGTTTTGGCTCGAAAAATGTTTAGCATATACAGGTGTCAATTTAATTTCCCACCTTGTCCAGCTTATTTTTAATGCCTAAGGCGGATATTCACAGTTTCATAGTGTTGGCAGCTTGAGTAAATCGGCGAGTATACATGTCTTATCATGGCTGATGATGTTTTGACTGCCAAGTTCCGCGAAAAAAGGGCAAAATTTTCAGCCAAACTTTAAAAACTGGGGAAAAAAACATAAAAAAAAACGGGAGCCACAGACCAACAGCTTTATAATGATTTCCGCATTTTAAGCATCAGCGTTATAACGACTCTACAGTGTACTTAGGATCAGTACGGTATTCATTGTTTATTCTCAGGTAAACTGAACCAAATAGCAGAGGAAGAGATACCAGGAGCAGCATACACACTGCTGGAGTTTAATGGCAAGTTGCTAGCTAGTATCAACAGCACTGTAAGTTGTCTAGTATCCATTTCTAGATATGTGTGCCTGTCAAATCTTTGTATATAGAATAACTTCGACAGAATTTGCTTATTATACCCATGGCATATGAAGTATGCTATGGGGGTATATAGTTTTCGTCCTGCCGTTCGTGCGTCTGTCTTTCGGTCTGTCCGTCCGTTAACATTTTGGTTAAAGTTTTACGTCAAAGTTTCTAAGAGATTGTATCTTCTGAACCCTTTGATAGATTTAGTTGATACTTACACTGAAGTTACATACTGGTCCAAAGATTTCATTGATGCATGTCCCACCCCCCACAGGTCAAGGTCACAGACTTAGAAATTTTACATTTGGTTAAAGTTTTATGACAAAGTTTATAGATCCCTGTATGTCCTAAACTCAAAGACAAATCCAATTGATACTTGCATCGATCTTGCATACCAGTCCGAATATTTCATTGATGCATACCCCACCCTGCTGCTTCAGTAACATTGATGCCCCCACCCCTTCAGTAACTTTGATGCCCTTAGTCCCTTCATTCATATAGAAATTTTATCTTTGGTTTAGCTTTTACAAGCACATTTATAGATTCTTTTAGCTTCCATATTACATACAATTAAGATATAAAGATATATTAGAGGATGGGGCTGGCCGGGGGTATGCGTGACCCACTGGTCGCTTTCTCTAGTTTATCATTTTGCAACATTGCCCTAACACAACATTTGTTTTTGAACTCTAATCATTATGGATTTTATACAAGCTTTTTGGGTTTCATCATCAGTCTTTATGAAAGAATACTTATGGATTCAATTCAGCAACTTTCTTTCATGAAGATTGATCATAAACTACTTTATACAGTCATTCTCTCCTTCCAGTGATTCAATAAGGGAAGTCATCAGTTACTGGCGGAAAAATAGAAGCCCCCGTGGTGTAGTGGTTATGCTACTCGCCTTGTAAACCAGGGGTTGCAGGATCAATCCCGGGCTTCTCCAGACTTTTGGATGAGTTTTTAAACCGAGGTCCAGTCGTCATATGACTTTAGCTGTTGGTGGGAAGTAAAACTCAAACACTCACTCACGAGCAGGAAAATGCGCACTGTACTGGTTATTGGCTTTTAAAGAATGCTAAACTTGTAGAGGAAAAGTGTGGTTAGGCTAGATATGACCTTAATAATGTTGTCTTAACTCTTAAACTCCAAAACAAACAAATATATCTGAACTTTCTGCAAACAGTCCAGGTGCTGATCTGATTCCACATTCTGCAACGTCTAATCCAGGCCTGCACATTTTACCAATGTCTTGCTTATCAAAAGAATTAACCCATTTTGTACAGGAAACCCTAAAAAGGGATAGTGGCAAACAGTGTAGGTGCTGATCAGATGCCGTAGAATGCGGCATCTGATCAGCACCTACACTGTTTTCAAAAAGTTCAGTCATTTTCCACATAAATTTTATAGATAAAACAACTGGACACCCCTTAATTTTGAAATGGACACCTGCTATATATACCAGAAGATTCGATTCAGTACAAAACAGGTTAGTAAATTAAAATGGACTGGAATGTTTTTTCTATTCACAGGTACGATTATTTGAGTGGAGGACAGCTGAGAAGGAGTTGAAATCCGAATGTTGCCACTATAACAACATAATAGCACTGTATCTTAAGACAAAGGGAGATTTTGTACTTGTTGGGGATTTGATGAGATCGATCACCTTGTTGCTGTATAAATCCATGGAGGGAACATTTGAAGAGGTATAGTAAATTTTCAAAATACATTTACCAGAGCCCAGTTGTTTTTCAAAAATATCAGTGTATTTGCCATACAAAATGATAAAGTAATACATGGTTAGTGTCTTTAATAATAAAATATAATCGGTGAGCCTTAGACAATTTAATAGGGGCGAGCTTTAGCAAGCCCCTATGAAATTGTTGTGGCGAACCAATTATATTTTATTATTAAAGACACTAATCATGTATTTAGCTTATGCGGCAATTCAAAACAATCAAGGCGTTTTGCAATAATTTAGCAAATTTAAGCTAACAAATACAGCAGACAGTGTGGCATGTTAAACGACATTCAGTGCCTTGGCGTGCACACGTAGTATAACGTGACGTCAACGCATGCAAAGTTTCTGACGTCACCACGCCACAAAGACGTAGGAAACAACATGGACGCTCGAATAAAAGTTTCTCAGCGCTTTACATTCTGTATGAAAATCTGCAAATAAATAGTTTATTTTAGCTTTAGAAATTATTTTCGAGGTTGAGACGCAACTGCAGTAGCAGTGCGCAGTTATTCCAATGGGCCATTCAAACCAGGAAAGGCCGAGAAGGTAAGAATTTAGCTGAAATTTCTGAAAATCTGTTCAAATAAATATTGCAAAGATTTTAACTTGCAAATTCATTGTTTTCCCATGTATAAAAGGTTGCATGTTATTGTTTACACTTGTAAATTAGTGACTTGAAAAGTAGGCCCGGTCTATTAATGGTCAATAGACGTATTATAGGTCAGTAGAAGGTATTATATGTCACTACCGATTATAGCGTGCAGTTATTCGGCTCCCTTTATTAGATTACTAGAATGGCTGATTGCGGTATAAAAATGTTTACATTACAGTAACTGTAACATGAATTGTCACCACTTTCTAAGTGATGATGGCATCATTGATGCTGTTTTAGGGATTGCAAAGCTTGTCCATACATTGAAGTTCATTGAGACTGTATTGAAAAATGAGCCTGTGCATGACAAAACCTAAAATAAGACCAGTCAAGCAGCATAGACTCAAATCAACCTGTGCACTCATCCACTATGACAAAACCTTTTGCTTATGTCTCTTTGCATAGATATTAGCCTATAGTAGGTACATGCGATCAGCAAAGACTCTGATCAGACTGAGAATGTGCAGGCTGATCTGAGTCTTTGCTGGTCGCTCAAGCCTTCTTGTAGATTTTGTCATGCGCTGGCTCAAATATTGCATGAATGATGACCTCTCCTTGCCATACTTCTAGGGAGGCCAAGAAGTTTTTGAAGTGCCCTCGTATTATAATGTAAATTTTATCCATGGGTTTTGTCTGTTTTTTTTTTTTTTGTGCCTCCATCCTTTGCTATACATTCATGTAGAATTAGGCCTAAAATAAAAATAGCTGTGTTTCCACTAACATACCGAAAATGGGTTTGGGTCGGTAGGTCGCAAAAACTTCTTATTTTTTGTCAAAATTTTATCCAACAAAAGAACAGGGTTTCAAGTATAAGTTTAGCTATTTTGACAGTTTTATGAATTTTTATCAAAAGTGCTAGAAAATATTATGGTCAGTAGGTAAGAGGATCTTTTTATTTTTTTCTGGATGGCAATAAAAATTGCTGGGTCAGCTCAAAAAATAAGGGTCGGTCGGGTTAGCTGAAACACAGCTATTTTTTTAAGCCTTATGTGTGATCATGAAAACAAAGATGAAAAAAAGCCTTTAAAACTAGAGTTAACCCTAAAGATGCCAAGAAAACTGCAATTGAAAATATTTTCTTGCACACCAGACAAGGAAATCTATGATTTTACCCTGGGATAGAAATTTATGTTCTGACCCTGGTGTTCCGACCCAAAATCGAATATAATCGCGTGTTTGATAAATACACTGGTTGATTAGGACCTAGTATGTTCCGTCGTTAAGCTTGACGTCACAGCATGTTACGTTACATCACTAAACATACCTGCAGTGTCATCACAATGTGGCGGACGTCGGTAACCGAAGTGACTGCAGCAATAAAATCCGCGCTAAGGGATGGAAGGTATGCAAGAAAAAGAATCCTATATGGGTGTGAGAGGTGGATAGAAAAATCAGTCCCTCGGGATCACTGTCCGGCATCACTCGGCAAGCCTCGTGATGCCGGACAGTGACTCTTGGGACGGATTTTTCCATCCACCCCTCACACCCATAAAATAGTGCAGGCCCTGATCAGACGCCGCGTTCTGTGTTGTCTGATCTGGGCCTGCACTGTTTGCCAAGGTACCCCTTTAGAAGTTAATAATCTGTATCCATTCCCCTAAAATTAGGCGCAGAGCTAGTTAGTTGTCTATTCATATATGCTGTTATGATTGTTTTGAAGTTCTTAGGAAAAATTTAATCTGTCACTCTTTACAGATCTCACGAGACAGTAATCCTAACTGGATGACAGCAGTAGAAATCGTAGATGACGATATCTTCCTGGGAGCAGAGAACAGTTTTAATCTTTTCACATGCCAGAAAGACAGGTATAAAAATGTTGCAAATCGTATTTAAAACATTTTTAATCCCCTGCCGCGAAGCAGAGCGGGGATTATAGGAATGGCCTTCATCCGTCCATCGGTGTGTCTGTCTGTCCGTAACACTTTCTTGTCCGCTCCATATCTCCTGAACCCTTTGATAGATTTTCATTAAACTTTGGTCAATTATTCGTCTCAGTGAGCTGATATGCAGAACCCATTAATGAACCATGAAGACTCAAGGTCACAGTTGAAGGTCAAGAGTTTGAAACTTGGAATTTTGTGTCCGTTCCATATCTCCTTTACCCTTGGAAGGATTTTCATTAAACTTTGGTCAATTAGTCTTTTCAGTGAGCTGATGTGCAGAACCCTTAAATGAACCAGGCCAACTCAAGGTCAAGGTCATATCTGAAGGTCAAGTGTTTGAAACTTTGAATTTTCAGTTCGTTCCATAATCTCCTTTACCCCTGCAAGGAGTCTCTAAACTTTGGTCAATTATCCCCCTCAGTGACCTGATGTGCTGAACGGCATAAATGAACCATGCCGACTCAAGGTCAAGGTCACAATTGTAGGTCACAAGTTTAAAACTTTCAATTTGGTGTCCGTTCCATGTCTCCTTTACCCCTCAAAGGATTTTCATTAAACATTGGTCAATTATCGGTGAGCTCATGTGCAGAGTTCATAAACGAATCATGCCGACACCAGGTCAAAGTCACATTGGAAGGTCACGAGTTTGAAACTTTGAATATTGTGTCCGCTCCATATCTCCTTTACCCTTCAAAGGATTTTCATTAAACTTTGGTCAAATGTCCCCCTCAGTGAGCTGATGTGCAGAACACATAAATAAACCATGCTGACTCAAGGTCAAGGTCACAGTTGAAGGTCACGAGTTTGAAACTTCGTATTTTGTGTCTGTTCCATATCTCCTTTACCCCAGGAAGGATTTTCATTAAACTTCCATCAAATATCCCCCTCAGTGAGCTGATGTGCAGAACACATAAATAAACCATGCCAACTCAAGGTCAAGGGTGAAGGTCACGAGTTTGAAACTTGGAATTGTGTCCATTCCATATCTACTTTGCCCCTGGAATGATTTTCATTAAACTTTTGTGAAATATACCCCCTCAGTGAGCTGATGTGCAGTACCCATAAATAAACCATGCCAACTCAAGGTCAAGGTCACAGGTGAAGGTCACAAGGTTGAGCCTTGATACAAAGTGCAGTGGGGGATTTGGCTGTCCCTCAGACTGCTTTCTTGTAAAATATGCATTTGTTAAGCTAACTTCTTTCTTTTCTGGTTCTAGAATCAAAACCAATGCCATGAGAAATATACATGCTTATTACTTTGTAAGACAAATTACTATATACCACAACCTCAGCAAACTCCCTATACTAAGGTTACTAAAAATAGCTCAATGGCATTTTCAGTGCTAGAGATCTACCTGTGATGACTCATTCTTCTGGCCAGTGTAGGTTGCGGTATAAAGTAAAATGGCAGTAACTGATAGCCCTGTTAACTTTTACCCCATTTTATACTGAATTGTTTCTTCCCCCTGATATATTCCAGGAGTCCATTTCAAAATTTAGGGGTGCCAGATAGTGTTATTTTTAAAAACTTATTTAAAAATGGCTAAAATTTTTGCAAACAGTGAATATCATGATCAGATGGTGCATTCTACAACATCTGACCTGGGCCTACACTGTTAGCCCATTGTATGTGGGAAACCCCTAAAGGGGTGCCTTGGCAAACAGTGCAGGCCCAGATCAGGCACCGCAGAATGCGGCGTCTGATCAGGGCCTGCACTATTTGCTAACAGAATTTTCCTTCAAAAATAGAATAAAAACGAAAAGATAGGACTGAGACCCCTTATATGTCCAACATATAGCAATGGAAGAGTCCACTAGTATACAATGGGTTAGTACACCAATTTGAGATTTCTTGGATAAAATACAACTTCTTGCCTTCAAGATTTGAAATAAAATAGAAACTGATGCCATGAGAATAAACACACTTGTTGCTCGGCTGGGCAAATAGAAGTAATCAATTTTCAAGTGTAAAATTCATTTATATTATTTTGTTTGGATTAACCCTTGACCTGCTGAATATTTATATATGCCACACCCACTACCGATTATCAACCAATCAGATTACTTGATGCAAATTATTACAACAAATTCATGACAATAAAGATACTGATCAGATGACCAAATTATTGCAACAAAATTCACAATCTGAATGGCAAACAATGTAGATCCTTATCAGATGGCTTCTTCAGAAGCCACCTGATCTGGATCTGCATTGTTTGAAAGATCAGACATATCTGGGCTCAGCAGGACAAGGGTTAAACTTAGAATATAACCCTTACTGCATCTGAAAATGTCATTTGTTTATGTTGTATTCTCCTTCATCTTCTTGCAAACTTTTCAAATATATTTTTGCATACAGGCAAACAGGGTGGACCCTGATCAGTCATTGTTTGAATATTTTCAGCCATTCTTTCGATATTTCAGTGCTGCCACAACAGACGAAGAGAGGCAAAACTTACAGGAAAGTGGTCTGTTTCATCTCGGAGAGTTTGTTAATGTGTTTAGGCATGGTAAGTAGGTTGACAAGCTTATGAAAGTGGTCTGTTTCATCTCGGAGAGTTTGTCAATGTATTTAGACAAGTTACCGTATTCGACCTATTTACCGCACATGCTCCTATAAGCGCACACCCAAGCTTTTTCTGGAAAAAATACACAAGCAAACACTTAACAGTAACATCCCAACAAAGTCATATTGAGTTTTGCTGCATCTTTGACCCGTACAGGTGTCCCAGTTTATCTTGACCCCTCGGTAGCTTTACCCCCGGGGGTAAAGCTACTCAGGGGTAGCTTTACCCCCGGGGGTAAGGATATCCCAGGATATCTTTACCCCCACCCTGGATATCTTCACCCCCGGGGGTAAAGCTAAACTGGCCAGGATATCTTACCTGGGGGTAAAGCTAAACTGGCCAGGATATCTCTACCCCCACCCAAACTTTTGGTTATAAACTATTTTCTTAATGCCCATTTTTTTCTTATATGTAAGAGAAGCAAGATAGTGGACTCGATGTTTCACTTTAACATTTTTCGTTTCAATCATGACTCAGACTAATAAAACTACCCTTAGTAAGAAATATGACCACATTATAGAGGCAAATGATTATTTAAGAACTTCTTTTTTGTATATTTTCTTATTCAAAATGTTCCTTATGACAATCTTTCATAATCTTGCATTATCCCTGTCAGTTGTGAAATGGGTGGTGGTGGTGAGTGGAAAGGAGGGGGTAAAGATATCCCGGCTGGGATATCTTTACCCCCGGGGGTAAAGCTAAACTGGCCAGGATATCTTTACCCCCACCCCAACTTTTGGGTATAAACTATTTTCTTAATGCCCAATTTCTTCTTATATGTAAGAGAAGCAAGATAGAGGACTTGATGTTTCACTTTAACATTTTTCGTTTCAATCGTGACTCGGACTATTAGAACTACTCTTAGTAAAAAATATGACCATATTATAGAGGCAAATGATTATTTAATAACTTCTTTTTGTTTGATTCTTATTCAAAATGTCCCTTATGACAATCTTTCATAATCTTGCATTATCCCTGTCAGTTGTGAAATGGGTGGTGGGGGTGAGTGGAAAGGCGGGGGTAAAGATATCCCAGCTGGGATATCTTTACCCCCGGGGGTAAAGCTAAACTGGCCAGGATATCTTTACCCCTACCCCAACTTTTGGGTATAAACTATTTATTAAATGCCCAATTTCTTCTTATATGTAAGAGAAGGAAGATAGTGGACTCGATGTTTCACTTGAACATTTTTCGTTTCAATCATGACTCGGACTAATAGAACTACCCTTAGTAAGAAATATGACCATATTATAGAGGCAAATGATTATTTAAGAACTTCTTTTTTGTATATTTTCTTATTCAAAATGTTGCTTATGACAATCTTTCATAATCTTGCATTATCCCTGTCAGTCGTGAAATGGGTGGTGGTGGTTAGTGGAAAGGCGGGGGTAAAGATATCCTGGCTGGGATATCTTTACCCCCGGGGGTAAAGCTAAACTGGCCAGGATATCTTTACCCCCACACCAATATTAGGGTATAAACTATTTTCTAAATGCCCAATTTCTTCTTATATGTGAGAGAAGCAAGATAGTGGACTCAATGTTTCACTTTAACATTTTTGGTTTCAATTGTGACTTGGACAAATAGGACTACCCTTAGTTAGAAATATGATCATATTATAGAGGCAAATGATTATTTAATAACTTCTTTTTGTATATTTTCTTATTCAAAATCTCCCTTATGACAATCTTTCATAATCTTGCATTATCCCTGTCAGTTGTGAAATGGGTGGTGGTGAGTGGAAAGGTGGGGGTAAAGATATCCCGGCTGGGATATCTTTACCCCCGGGGGTAAAGCTAAACTGGCCAGGATATCTTTACCCCCACCCCAACTTTTGGGAATAAACTATTTTCTTAATGCCCAATTTCTTCTTATATGTAAGAGAAGCAAGATAGTGGACTCGATGTTTCACTTTAACATTTTTCGTTTCAATCGTGGCTCGGACTTTTAGAACCACCCTTGGTAAGAAATATGACCATATTATAGATGCGAATGATTATTAAATAACTTCTTTTTGTTTGATTCTTATTCCAAATGTCCCTTATTACAATCTTTCATAATCTTGCATTATCCCTGTCATTTGTGAAATTGGTGGTGGAGGTGAGTGGAAAGGCGGGGGTAAAGATATCCCGGCTGGGATATCTTTACCCCCGGGGGTAAAGCTAAACTGGCCAGGATATCTTTACCCCCACCCCAACTTTTGGGTATAAACTATTTTCTAAATGCCCAATTTCTTCTTATATGTAAGAGAAGCAAGATAGTGGACTCGATGTTTCACTTTAATATTTTTCGTTTCAATCGTGACTCGGACTTTTAGAACTACCCTTGGTAAGAAATATGACCATATTATAGAGGCGAATGATTATTTAATAACTTCTTTTTGTTTGATTCTTATTCAAAATGTCCCTTATGACAATCTTTCATAATCTTGCATTATCCCTGTCAGTTGTGAAATGGGTGGTGGGGGTGAGTGGAAAGGCGGGGGTAAAGATATCCAGGCTGGGATATCTTTACCCCCGGGGGGTAAAGCTAAACTAGCCAGGATATCTTTACCCCCACCCCAACTTTTGGGTATAAACTATTTTCTAAATGCCAAATTTCTTCTTATATGTAAGAGAAGCAAGATAGTGGACTCGATGTTTCACTTTTAACATTTTTCGTTTCAATCGTGACTCGGACTAATAGAACTACCCTTAGTAAGAAATATGACCATATTATAGAGGCAAATGATTATTTAAGAACTTCTTTTTTGTATATTTTCTTATTCAAAATGTCCCTTATGACAATCTTTCATAATCTTGCATTATCCCTGTCAGTCGTGAAATGGGTGGTGGTGGTGGAGAATGGAAAGGCGGGGGTAAAGATAGCCCGGCCGGGATATCTTTACCCCCGGGGGGTAAAGCTAAACTGGCCAGGATATCTTTACCCCCACCCCAACTTTTGGGTATAAACTAGTTTCTGAATGCCCAAATTCTTCTTATATGTAAGAGAAGCAAGATAGAGGACTCGATGTTTCACTTTAACATTTTTCGTTTCATTCGTGACTCGGACTAATAGAACAACCCTTAGTAAGAAATATGAACATATTATAGAGGCAAATGATTATTTAATAACTTATTTCTGTATATTTCTTATTCAAAATGTCCCTTATGACAATCTTTCATAATCTTGCATTATCCCTGTCAGTCGAGAAATGGGTGGTGGTGGTGAGTGGAAAGGCGGGGGTAAAGATATTCCGGCTGGGATATCTTTACCCCCGGGGGTTAAGCTAAACTGGCCAGGATATCTTTACTCCCACCCCAACTTTTGGGTATAAACTATTTTCTAAATGCCCAATTTCTTCTTATATGTAAGAGAAGCAAGATAGTGGACTTGATGTTTCACTTTAACATTTTTCATGAGCAATGGTAGAGGTGTGAAATCCTGATTCATGCAAGCTAGCTTGTGGTAATGTTATGTCAACCATAGACCATTGGACATCAGTAGTACCTTCCATTGTTGAGAAGTGTGCTTGTCTGGGTTTTCCAAAGTCTTGATTTTTTTGGGGGGGTGGTGGGGGGAGGGGTCACCCTATCCCAGCCAGGAAATCTTCACCCCCACCCATGAGCAATGGTATAAGATGTGAAAAAAATATTCTTGCAAGCTGTATGGTTTAATTATGCTTGTTTTTTTTTTATTTTGTTTTTTGTTTTGGCTTCACTTACATATAAGAAGAAATTGGGCATTAAGAAATAGTTTTTACCCAAAAGTTGGGGTGGGGGTAAAGATATCCTGGCCAGTTTAGCTTTACCCCCGGGGGTAAAGATATCCCAACCAGGATATCTTTACCCCCGCCTTTCCACTCACCACCACCCATTTCACAAGTGACAGGGATAATGCAAGATTATGAAAGTTTGTCATTAGGGACATTTTGAATAAGAAACTATACAATTTCTTAAAGTGATTTTTAATTCATAGACTATTTGTTATTTTCCCTGCAGAAATATAATTTAGAAGAATATACAAAAAGAAGTTATTAAATAATCATTTGCCTCTATAATATGGTACGTATTTCTTAGGGTAGTTCTATTAGTCCAAGTCATTATTGAAATGAAAAATGTTAAAGTGAAACATCGAGTCCTCTATCTTGCTTCTCTTACATATAAGAAGAAATTGGTCATTTAGAAAATAGTTTATACCCAAAAGTTGGGGTGGGGGTAAAGATATCCTGGCCAGTTTAGCTTTACCCCTGGGGGTAAAGATATCCCAGCCGGGATATCTTTACCCCCGCCTTTCCACTAACCACCACCACCCATTTCACGACTGACAGGGATAATGCAAGATTATGAAAGATTGTCATAAGCAACATTTTGAATAAGAAAATATACAAAAAAGAAGTTATTAAATGATCATTTCATCTATAATATGGTCATATTTCTTACTAAGGGTAGTTCTATTTGTCCGAGTCATGATTGAAACGAAAAATGTTCAAGTGAAACATCGAGTCCACTATCTTGCTTCTCTTACATATAAGAAGAAATTGGGCATTAAGAAAATAGTTTATACCCAAAAGTTGGGGTGGGGGTAATGTATCCTAGCTTTACCCCCGGGGATAAAGATATCCCAGCGGGGATATCTTTTCCCCCCGCCTTTGCACTCACCACCACAAGCTATTTCAAAACTGACAGGGATAATGCAAGTTTATGAAAGAGTGTCAGAAGGGACATTTTGAATAAGAAACTATACAAAAAGTAGTTATTAAATAATCATTTGCCTCTATAATATGGTCGTATTTCTTTCTACAGGTAGTTCTATAAGTCCGAGTCACAATTGAAACGAAAAATGTTCAAGTGAAACATCGAGTCCACTATCTCGCTTCTCTTACATATAAGAAGAAATTGGGCATATAGAAAATAGTTTATACCCAAAAGTTGGGGTGGGGGTAAAGATATCCTGGCCAGTTTAGCTTTACCCCCGGGGGTAAAGATATCCCAGCCGGGATATCTTTACCCCCGCCTTTCCACTCACCACCACCACCCATTTCACGACTGACAGGGATAATGCAAGATTATGAAAGATTGTCATAAGCAACATTTTGAATAAGAAAATATACAAAAAAGAAGTTCTTAAATAATCATTTGCCTCTATAATATGGTCATATTTCTTACTAAGGGTAGTTCTATTAGTCCGAGTCACGATTGAAACGAAAAATGTTAAAAGTGAAACATCGAGTCCACTATCTTGCTTCTCTTACATATAAGAAGAAATTTGGCATTTAGAAAATAGTTTATACCCAAAAGTTGGGGTGGGGGTAAAGATATCCTGGCTAGTTTAGCTTTACCCCCCGGGGATAAAGATATCCCGGCCGGGATATCTTTACCCCTGCCTTTCCACTCACCACCATCACCCATTTCACAACTGACGGGGATAATGCAAGATTATGAAAGATTGTCATAAGGGACATTTTGAATAAGAAAATATACAAAAAGAAGTTATATCATTTGCCTCTATAATATGGTCATATTTCTTTCTGAGGATAGTTCTTTAAGTCCGAGTCACAATTGAAACGAAAAATGTTAAAGTGAAACATCGAGTCCACTATCTTGCTTCTCTTACATATAAGAAGAAATTGGGCATTTAGAAAATAGTTTATACCCAAAAGTTGGGGTGGGGGTAAAGATATCCTGGCCAGTTTAGCTTTACCCCCGGGGGTAAAGCTATCCCAGCCGGGATATCTTTACCCCCGCCTTTCCACTCACCACCACCACCCATTTCACGACTGACAGGGATAATGCAAGATTATGAAAGATTGTCATAAGCAACATTTTGAATAAGAAAATATACAAAAAAGAAGTTATTAAATAATCATTCGCCTCTATAATATGGTCATATTTCTTACTAAGGGTAGTTCTATTAGTCCGAGTCATGATTGAAACGAAAAAATGTTAAAGTGAAACATCGAGTCAACTATCTTGCTTCACTTACATATAAGAAGAAATTGGGCATTAAGAAAATAGTTTATACCCAAAAGTTGGGGTGGGGGTAAATATATCCCGGCTAGGATAGCTTTACCCCCGGGGGTAAAGATATCCCAGCCGGGATATATTTATCCCCGGGGGTGAAGATATCCAGGGTGGGGGTAAAGATATCCCGGGATATCTTTACCCCCGGGGGTAAAGCTACCCAGGGGGTAAAGATAAACTGTTACACCGGACAATCTTATGTATATGTGGTGAACCCCTATGCTGAAATTCAACTCTATAAAATAATCATATCTGAAGCTTTTTTTCATATTTTTAGCTCACCAGAGCCGAAGGCTCCGGGGGAGCTTTTAGGATAGGCAGTTGTCCGTCGTCGTCTGCGTCGTCGGCGTCGTCGTCGTCTGCGTCTGCGTCGTCAACACTTTCAAACGACATCTCCTCTGAAGCCACTGGGCCGATTGAGTCCAAATTTCATCTGTAGCATCCTTGGGTTGGGGGATTGAAAGTTTGTGTTTTTTATGAAATTCGGCTCATTGGTTTGGTTGCTATGGCAACTTAGAGTTTCCATAGACTTATAATGGGGAAAATTGAAAAATGGCATTTACTGCCAAGCCACTGCAGATATTTTGACAAAACTTTCATAGAAATATTCCTTAGGCAATCTACTATCTGCCATATGATTTTAGGCCTACTGCTCATTTGTATTGGTTGCCATGGAAACCAAAATGAAAAAATAGAAAAAAAAAATACTTAAAAAATCATCTCCTCAGAAACCATATGCTCTATGATGCTGAAAGTTTATGGAAATATTCACCATATTTGCCTTTACAGGTTTTGTGTTTTTTATGAAATTCGGCTCATTAGTTTGGTTGCTATGGCAACTTAGATTTTCCATAGACTTATAATGGGGAAAATTGAAAAATGGCATTAACTACAAAGCCTTTGCAGATATTTTGACAAAACTTTCATAGAAATGTTCCTTTAGTAAACTTCTCTCAGCCATATGCTTTTATGTCAACCTGGGGGTCCAGTAGGTTGTGCCGGGGCCATACCCCGCCCCCAGTACTTCATAAAATGACTTATATCTCAGAAACCTTACAGATCCCCACCCCTAAACCATATATATTCTTGTTCCTATTGATAAGACGCATTCAGTGACACCAACCTGGAGGTCCTCCGGGATGTGCCGAGGCCATGCCCCACCCCCTCCACTTCATAAAAGGCCCAATATCTCGGAAACCATTCAGATCCCCACCCGTGAACCCTATATACTCTTGTTCCTATTGATAAGACGCATTCAGTGACATCAAACTGGGGGTCCCCCGGGATGCGCCGGGGCCATGTCCCGCCCCTCCATTTCATAAAAGGCCCAATATCTCGGAAACCTTACAGATCCCCACCCCTAAACCATATATATTCTTGCTCCTTATGATAAGACGCATTCATTGACCCCAAATTGGGGGTCTTCCGGGGTGCGCCGGAGCCATGCCCCACCCCTTCACTTCACAAAAGGCCATATATCTCAGAAACTGTTCAGATCCCCACCCCTAAACCATATATGTTCTTGTTCATTATGATGAGACACATTCAGTGACACCAACCTGGGCCATGCCCCACCCCCTCCATTTCATAATATCACAATATCTCGGAAACCTTACAGATCCCCACCCCTAAACCATATATATTCTTGTACCTTATGATAAGACACTTTCATTGACACCAACCTGGGGGTCTCCCTGGGCCTTGCCCCACCCCTGCACTTCACAAAAGGCCTTATATCTCAGAAACTGTTCAGAGCCCCACCCCTTAACCATATATATTCATCTTCCTTATGATAAGGCACATTCACTGACACCAGCTTGTGAGTCCCCGGGGCATGCCCGGGCCTTGCTCCACCGCTTGACTTCATTAAAAGCCACATATCTCAGAAATAGTTCAGATCCCCACCCCTAAACCATATATATTCTTGTTCCTTATGATAAGACTCATTCAGTCACACCAACTTGGGGGTCTCTTTGTGCTGAGGCAATGTGCCCCGCCCTTCCACTTCATAAAAGGCCAAATATTTCAGAAACCATTCAAATCCCCACCCCATATTCATATATGTTCTTGTTCCTTATTATTAGCACACCTACTGTAGGGGTGTCCGCAGGGGCCAGTCCTCTCCTTTCCACTTCATGAAAGGATATCTTGGAAACCGTTCAGATTCCCACTCCTAAACCATATATATACATGGTCCTTATGATGAGACACATTTAGGGACAACAATCTTGGGCTTTCCTGGGAACGACAGGGCATGCTCCAACCCCTCCACTTATATCTCCAGCCATGCAGATCCCCACTGCTAAACCATATATATTCTTGTTCTTTGTGATAAGACACATTTAGTGATACCAACCAGGGCTCCATTGGGTCCATGCCCCACCCCCTCTACTTCATAAAAGGCCTAATGTTTCATATACTGAGTCCACAATGATGCTCATTTGGATATGGGGGTTCATTTGGCAGATTAAAATGATATCATGTTAAAATACATGGCTGCAATTTGGCAGTGCCCACCTGAGCTCTGGTGAGCATAGTGGCCCATGGGCCTCTTGTTTCATATTTAGTGTGCGCTTATTAGGTAGTTTTTTCACCACAATATTTTCATACAATTTTGAAAAAACTAAGCGCACGGTGCGGTAAATAGGTCAAATACGGTATATTTTATTGTTTGTTCGGTAATTTGACCTCTTTCCTTCGATCTTACATTATAGTTACATTATAGTAGTGGTAAAGCTATTCACCTTGTAAAGCAGGCTTCATGAGTTTCATTCCGGGCTTCTCCAGACTTTCGGATGAGTCTTAAAACCGTGGTTCCATCTCCATATGACCTTGGCTGTTGGTGGGATGTAAAACTGTAGCACACACATAGTTACATTATATGTGACTGGTTGTAAAATATTGCTATAGTCATACACATATATAGAGATTATCATATGGCATTTTTCATATCATACCCTATATCAGCCCGAGACTCCCATATCAGACCGAGGGCCGAAGGCCCGAGGGCTGATATGGGTCAAGGGCTGATATGGGGTATGAAATGAAAAATGCAATATCATAATCTATGTATCATACAATTCACTTTTGAAAAAAAAGTTCAAAATAAATTGTATTAATTGCTTCTGCCTAATACCAAAGTTACACTGATGAGAATCTCATTATCTTCAGTCTAGCTATGTAATCTAAGAGATGCTTGCTATTTGACAGATGAAAAAGTCTGTCAGCAGTCCCCTGCATCATTCTTTCGCCCATTTTCCTCTCCTATTCGCTGCGCCGTACCATGTTTTTTTTTTAGCTCACCTGTCACGTAGTGACAAGGTGAGCTTTTGTGATCACTTTTTGTCCGTTGTCCCTCGTGCGTGCGTGCGTCCGTGCGTCCGTCCGTAAACAATTTCAATTAAGTATATCTCTAATACCCCATGGTCAATCTTGATCAAATTTCATGGGAAGCATCATCAGGTAGGGGGAAAGGCTGCATATGGTTTTGGGGCTGATCAGATTGGAATTCTGGTTGCTATGGCAACATATAGCTCCCATAGACTTACAATGGGAAAAAATTTAAATATCTTCTTCTCTGAAACCACAAGGCCCAGAGCTTAGATATTAAGCATGTAGCAACGGCCAGTGGTCACCTACATAATTCCTGCCAATCATGCCCCTGGGGTCCAAATTGGCCACGCCCCGGGGCCCCTTCGCTCCCATAGACTCATAATGGAACAAAAAGCTTCAAAAATCTTCTTCTCTGAAACCACAGGGCCCAGAGCTTAGATATTTAGCATGTATCAATGGCAAGTGGTCACCTACATAATTCCTGCCAATCATGCCCCTGGGGTCCAAATGGGCCACGCCCCGGGGCCCTTTAGCTCCTATAGACTCATAATGGAAAAAAGCTTCAAAAATCTTCTTCTCTGAAACCACAGGGCCCAGAGCTGAGATATTTGGCATGTAGCATCGGCAAGTGGTCTCCTACATAATTCCTGCCAATCATGCCCCTGGGGTCCAAATTGGCCACACCCCGGGGCCCCTTAGCTCCCATAGACTCATAATGGAAAAAAAACTTCAAAAATCTTCTTCTCTGAAACCACAGGGCCCAGAGCTTAGATATTTAGCATGTAGCAACGGCCAGTGGTCACCTACATAATTCCTGCCAATCATGCCCCTGGGTTCCAAATGGGCGATGCCGGGGCCCCTTTTCTCATATAGACCCATAATGGAACAAAAAGCTTCAAAAATCTTCTTCTCGGAAACCACAGGACCCAGAGCTTAGATATTTAGCATGTAGCAACAGCAAGTGGTCACCTACATAATTCCTGCCAATCATGCCCCTGGGGTCCAAATGGGCCACGCCCCGGAGCCCTTTAGCTCCCATAGACTCATAATGGAAAAAAGCTTCAAAAATCTTCTTCTCTGAAACCACAAGGCCCAGAGCTGAGATATTTGGCATGTAGCAACGGCCAGTGGTCACCTACATAATTCCTGCCAATCATGCCCCTGGGGTCCAAATTGGCCACACCCCGGGGCCCCTTAGCTCCCATAGACTCATAATGGAAAAAAAGCTTCAAAAATCTTCTTCTCTGAAACCACAGGGCCCAGAGTTTAGATATTTAGCATGGAGCAACGGCAATTCATCACCTACATAATTCATGCCAATCATGCCCCTGGGTTCCAAATGGACCACACGCCGGGGCCCCTTTGCTCCCATAGATTCATAATGGAAAAAAGCTTAAAAAATCTTCTTTGAAACCATGAAGTACAGACCTTAGATATTTAGTATATAGCAACACAAAATGGTCACCTACATAAATCCTGCCAACCGTGCCCTTTGGGTCAAAATTGGCCAAGCCCCAGGGCTCATTAGCTCCTACAGACTTATACTGGAAAAAACTTGAAAAAAAATCTTTTTTCTCCAAAACCATAAGGCACAGATTTTGTTTGATTTGAGGTTTCACATCCCCGTCAACACTGTATAGGTCATTTTGGAGATGTCTCTTCCAATTTTGAGGGAATTTTACCCGACATTGAGATGAAATTACATCTCAAGCCCTGTCGCCCAATGAAACCAGTAGGGTTAATAAGCTTGGACACCGCTTTGCTAGAGCTTAGATATTTAGTATGTAGCAATGTCAAGTGGTCTCCTACACTAATGATTTTCTGGTACACAGGTGAGCGATATAGGGCCATTGGGCCCTCTTGTTTTTTTTTATTTTGTTTTTAGCTCACCGTCACGTAGTGACGAGGTGAGCTTTTGGGATCACTTTTTGTCCGTCGTGCGTCCGTGCGTGCGTGCGTGCGTGCGTAAACAATTTCTTCAAACGACATCTCCTCCTAAACCACTGAGCGGATTTTGACCAAACTTCACAGGAATGATCCTTAGGTGGTCCCCTTTCAAAGTTGTTCAAATGGTTCCGGTCCGTTGCACATATAGGTCACAGGAGCCAAAAATCGATTTTTTTCACCGAAAACTTAAAAAATCTTCTTCTCTGAAACTGCAAGGCCCAGGTCTTTCATATTTGGTATGAAGCTTCATCTAAAAGACCCCTACCAAGATTGTTCAAATTATAGTGCTGGGGCCAAAAATGCCCCCGCCCCGGGGCCCTTTGGTTTTACATGGGCTTATATAGGGAAAATCTTTAAAAATCTACTTCTCTGAAACTGCAAGGCCCAGGTCTTTGATATTTGGTATGAAACTTCATCTGGTGGACCCATACCAAGATTGTTCAAATTATTGTGCTGGGGCCAAAGATGCCCCCGCCCCCGGGCCCTTTGGTTTTACATGGGCTTATATAGGCAAGATCTTTAAAAATCTTCTTCTCTGAAACCGCAAGGCCCAGGTCTTTGATATTTGGTATGAAGCTTCATCTAGTGGACCCCTACCAAGATTGTTCAAATTATAGTGCTGGGGCCAAAAATGCCCCGCCCCAGGGCCCTTTGGTTTTACATGGGCTTAAATAGGGAAAATCTTTAAAAATCTTCTTCTCTGAAACTGCAAGGCCCAGGTTTTTGATATTTGGTATAAATCTTCATCTTATGGACCCCTACCAAGATTGTTCAAATTATAGTGCTGGGGCCAAAAATGCCCCCGCCCCGGGCCCTTTGGTTTTACATAGGCTTATATAGGGAAAACCTTTAAAAATCTTCTTCTCTGAAACCGCAAGGCCCAGGTCTTTGATATTTGGTATGAAGCTTCATCTAGTGGACCCCTACAAAGATTGTTCAAATTGTAGTGCTGGGGCCAAAAATGCCCCCGCTCCAGGGCCCTTTGGTTTTACATGGGCTTTTATTGGGAAAATCTTTAAAAAATCTTCTTCTCTGAAACTGCAGGGCCCAGGTCTTTGCTATTTGGTATGAAGCTTCATCTAGTGGACCCCTACCAAGACTTTTCAAATTATAGTGCTGGGGCCAAAAATGCCCCCACCCCGGGGCCCTTTGGTTTTACGTAGCCTTATATAGGGAAAATCTTTAAAAATCTTCTACTCTGAAACCACAAAGCCTAGGTCTTTGACATTTGGTATGAAGCTTCAGCTAGTGGACCTCTACCAAGATTGTGCAAATTATAGCCCTGGGGCCACAAATGCCCCCGCCCCAGGGCCCTTTGGTTTTACATAGACTTATAATAGAGATAATCTTTGAAAATCTTCTTCTCTGAAACAACAAGGCCCAGGTCTTTGATATTTGGTGTGAAGCTTCATCTAGTGGACCTCTATCAAGATTGTTTAAATTATAGCCCTGAGGCCAAAAATGCCCCTGCCCCATGGCCATTTGGTTTCACATAGGCTTATGTAAGGAATATCTTTAAAAAAATCTTCTTCTCTGAAACCGCAAGGCCCAGGTCTTTGATATTTGTTGTGTAGCTTCATCTAGTGAACCTTTGCCAAGATTGTTCAAATAATAGCCTTTGTTGATATTTGGTATGAAGCTTCACCTTTTTAGACCTGCCTCAACATTATGCACATTATAACCCTGAGGTCAATAATGGCCCTCCCTGGGGCCCACTTGTTACTCTATGGATCAGGTGAGCGATCCAGGGCCATCATGGTCCTCTTGTTAGCTCACCGTCATGTAGTGACGAGGTGAGCTTTTGGGATCACTTTTTGTCCGTCGTGCGTGCGTCCGTGCGTGCGTGCGTCCGTGCGTGCGTAAACAATTTCTTTAAACGACATCTCCTCCTAAACCACTGATCGGATTTTGACCAAACTTCACAGGAATGATCCTTAGGTGGTCCCCTTTCAAAGTTGTTCAAATGGTTCCGGTCCGTTGCACATCTAGGTCACAGGAGCCAAAAATAGATTTTTTTCACCAAAAACTTAAAAAATCTTCTTCTCTGAAACCACAAGGCCCAGGTCTTTGATATTTGGTATGAAGCTTCATCTAGTGGACCCCTACCAAGATTGTTCAAATTATAGTGCTGGGGCCAAAAATGCCCCCGCCCCGGGGCCCTTTGGTTTTACATAGGCTTATATAGGGAAAATCTTTAAAAATCTTCTTCTCTGAAACCACAAGGCCCAGGACTTTGATATTTGGTATGAAGCTTCATCTAGTGGACCCCTACCAAGATTGTTCAAATTTTAGTGCTGGGACAAAAAATGCCCCCGCCACGGGGCCCTTTGGTTTAACATAGGCTTATATAGGGAAAATCTTTAAAAATCTTCTTCTCTGAAACCACAAGGCCCAGTTCTTTGATATTTGGTATGAAGCTTCATCTAGTGGACCCCTACCAAGATTGTTCAAATTTTAGTGCTGGGACAAAAAATGCCCCCGCCACGGGGCCCTTTGGTTTTACATTGGCTTATATAGGGAAAATCTTTAAAAATCTTCTTCTCTGAAACCACAAGGCCCAGGTCTTTGATATTTGGTATGAAGCTTCATCTAGTGGACCCCTACCAAGATTGTTCAAATTATAGTGCTGGGGCCAAAAATGCCCCCGCCCCGGGGCCCTTTGGTTTTACAAAGGCTTATATAGGGAAAATCTTTAAAAATCTTCTTCTCTGAAACCACAAGGCCCAGGACTTTGATATTTGGTATGAAGCTTCATCTAGTGGACCCCTACCAAGATTGTTCAAATTTTAGTGCTGGGACAAAAAATGCCCCCGCCACGGGGCCCTTTGGTTTTACATAGGCTTATATAGGGAAAATCTTTAAAAATCTTCTTCTCTGAAACCACAAGGCCCAGGTCTTTGATATTTGGTATGAAGCTTCATCTAGTGGACCCCTACCAAGATTGTTCAAATGATAGTGCTGGGGCAAAAAATGCCCCCGCCCCAGGGCCCTTTGGTTTTACATAGGCTTATATAGGGAAAATCTTTAAAAATCTTCTTCTCTGAAACCACAAGGCCCAGGACTTTGATATTTGGTATGAAGCTTCATCTAGTGGACCCCTACCAAGATTGTTCAAATTTTAGTGCTGGGACAAAAAATTCCCCTGCCACGGGCCCTTTGGTTTTACATTGGCTTATATAGGGAAAATCTTTAAAAATCTTCATCTCTGAAACAACAAGGCCCAGGTCTTTGATATTTGGTATGAAGCTTCATCTAGTGGACCCCTACCAAGATTGTTCAAATTATAGTGCTGGGGCCAAAAATGCCCCCGCCCCGGGGCCCTTTGGTTTTACATAGACTTATATAGGGAAAATCTTTAAAAATCTTCTTCTCTGAAACCACAAGGCCCAGGACTTTGATATTTGGTATGAAGCTTCATCTAGTGGACCCCTACCAAGAATGTTCAAATTATTGTGCTGGGGCAAAAAATGCCCCCGTCCCGGGGCCCTTTGGTTTTACATAGGCTTATATAGGGAAAATCTTTAAAAATCTTCTTCTCTGAAACCACAAGGCCCAGGACTTTGATATTTGGTATGAAGCTTCATCTAGTGGACCTTTGCCAAGATTGTTCAAATTATAGCCTTTGTTGATGTTTGGTATGAAGCTTCACCTTTAAGACCTCCCTCAACATTATGCACATTAAAGCCCTGGGGCCAATAATGGCCCTCTCTGGGGCCCACTTGTTACACTATGGATCAGGTGAGCGATCCAGGGCCATCATGGCCCTCTTGTGTTTTACATTAGGATCACTTTTTGTCTGTCATCCGTGCGTAAACAATTTCTTCAAAGGACATCTCCTCCTAAACCACTGATCGGATTTTGACCAAACTTCACACAAATGGTTCTTAGGTGGTCCCCTTTCAAAGTTGTTCAAATGGTTCCGGTCCGTTGCACATATAGGTCACAGGAGCCAAAAATAGATTTTTTTCACCAAAAACTTATAAAATCTTCTTCTCTGAAACTGCAAGGCCCAGGTCTTATATATTTGATACGAAGCTTCATCTAGGGGACCCCTACCAAGATTGTTCAAATTATAGTGATGGGGCCAAAAATGCCCCCTCCCCGGGGCCCTTTGGTTTTACATGGGCTTATATAGGGAAAATCTTTAAAAATCTTCTCCTCTGAAACCGCAAGGCCCAGGTCTTATATATTTGATATGAAGCTTCATCTTGGGGACCCCTACCAAGATTGTTCAAATTATAGTGCTGGGGCCAAAAATGCCCCCGCCCCTGGGCCCTTTGGTTTTACATGGGCTTATACAGGGAAAATCTTTAAAAATCTTCTTCTCTGAAACTGCAAGGCCCAGGTCTTTGATATTTGGTATGAAGCTTCATCTAGTGGACCCCTAACTAGATTGTTCAAATTATAATGCTGAGGCGGAAAATGCCTCCGTCCCGGAACCTTTGGTTTTACATGGGCTTATACAGGGAAAATCTTTAAAAATCTTCTTCTCTGAACTCCAAGGCCCAGGTCTTTGATATTTGGTATGAAGCTTCATCTAGTGGTCCTCTACCAAGACTGTTCAAATTATAGCCCTGGGGGCCAAAATGCCCCCGCCCCTGGGGCCTTTGGTTTTGCATAGGCTTTTATAGGGAAAATCATTAAAAAATCTTCTTCTCTGAAAGCACAAGGCCCAGGTCTTTAATATTTGGTGTGAAGCTTAACCTGGTTGACCTCTACTAAGATTGTTCAAATTATAGCCTTTGGGCCAAAAATGTCCCCCCCCCCAGGGGCCTATGGTTTTACATAGGCTTATATATAGGGAAAATCATTAAAAAATCCTTTGGAAACTTATGCAGGGGAAATCTTTAAAACTTTTCTTCTCTGAAACCCCGGGGGGGGGGGGGGGGGGGGGGGGGGCTTTTATTTTACATAGGCTGATACAGGTAAAATCTTTAAAAATCTTCTTCTCTGAAACCGCACGGCCCAGACCTTTGATATTTGGTCTGAAGCTTCATCTAGTGGTCCTCTACCAAGATTGTTCAAATTATAGTGCTGGGACAAAAAATGCCCACGCCACGGGGCCCTTTGGTTTTACATAGGCTTTTATGGGGAAAATATTTAAAAATCTTCTTCTCTGAAAACACAAGGCCCAGGTCTTTGATATTTGGTCTGAAGCTTCATCTAGTGGTCCTCTACCAATATTGTTCAAATTATAGCCCTGGGGGCCAAAATGCTCCTGCCCTTGGGCCTATGGTTTTACATAGGCTTATACAATGAAAATTTTTAAAAATCTTCTTCTCTGAAACCGCAAGGCCCAGACCTTTGATATTTGGTCTGAAGCTTCATATAGTGGTCCTCTACCAAGATTGTTCAAATTATAGCCCTGGGGGCCAAAATGCCCCCGCCCTTGGGCCTATGGTTTTACATAGGCTTATACAGGGAAAATTTTTACAAATCTTTTTCTCTGAAACCACAAGGCCCAGGTCTTTAATATTTGGTGTGAAGCTTAACCTGGTGGACCTCTACTAAGATTGTTCAAATTATTGCCTTTGGGTCAAAAATGCCCCCGCCCCTGGGGCCTTTGGTTTTACATAGGCTTATACAGGGAAAATCTTTAAAAATCTTTTTCTCTGAAACCGCAAGGCCCAGATCTTTGATATTGGATGTGAAGCTTCATCTAGTGGACCTCTACCAAGATTGTTCAAATTATAGCCCTGGGGGCCAAAATGCCCCCTCCCCGGGGGCCTATGGTTTTACATAGGCATATACAGGGCAAATCTTTAAAAATCTTCTTCTCTGAAACCGCAAGACCCAGATCTTTGAGATTTGGTGTGAAGCTGCATCTAGTGGACCTCTACCAAGATTGTTCAAATTATAGCCCTGGGGCCAAAATGCCCCCGCCCCGGGGGCCTATGGTTTTACATAGGCTTATATATAGGGAAAATCATTAAAAAATCCTTTGGTTTTACCTAAACTTATGCAGGGGAAATCTTTAAAACTTTTCTTCTCTGAAACCGCAAGGCCCAGGTAATTGATATTTGGTGTGAAGCTTAATCTAATGGACTTCTACCAAGATTGTTCAAATTATAGCCCTGGGGCCAAAAATGACCCCGCCTGGGGGCCTTTGGTTCAACATAGGCTTATATAGGGAAAATCTTTAAAGAAACTTCTCCGAAACTGCAAGGCCATGGTCTTAGATATTTGGTGTGAAGCTTCATCTAGTGGACCTCTATCAAGATTGTTCAAATTATAGCCCAAGGACCAAAAATGCCCCCACCCTGGGACCCTTTGGTTTTTCATAGGCTTAATTAGGGAAAATATTATAAAATTCTTCTTCTGTGATACCACAATATCTAAGCTATTTGATATCAAGCTTCAACTAGTAGACCTCTACCAAGATTGTTAAAATTATAGCCCTGGGGCCAAAACTGCCCCCACCCCTGGGACCTTTGGTTTTAAGTAGGCTTATACATGGAAAATCTTTAAAAATCTTCTTCTCTGAATCCGCAAGCCCCAGATCTTTGATATTTGGTGTGAAGCTTCATCTAGTGGACCTCTTTCAAGATTGTACAAATTATAGCCCTGGGGCCGAAAATGGCCCCACCCTTGGACCCTTTGGTTTTTCATAGGCTTATAGAGGGAAAACCTTAAAAAATCTTGTCTGAAACCAGAAGGCCGAGGTCTTTGATATTTGGAATGAAGCTTCATCTAGTGGACCTTTTCCAAGTTTGTTCAAATTATAGCCCTTGGGCCTAGAATGTACTGGAGACACTAATTCTCAGGTGAGCGATTCAGGGCCCACTGGGCCCTCTTGTTAGCTCACCGTCACGTAGTGACGAGGTGAGCTTTTGGGATCACTTTTTGTCCGTCGTCCGTCGTGCGTCCGTCCGTGCGTCCGTGCGTAAACAATTTCTTTAAACGACATCTCCTCCTAAACCACTGATCAGATTTTGACCAAACTTCACAGGAATGATCCTTAGGTGGTCCCCTTTCAAAGTTGTTCAAATGGTTCCGGTCCGTTGCACATCTAGGTCACAGGAGCCAAAAACCGATTTTTTTCACCAAAAACTTAAAAAATCTTCTTCTCTGAAACCACAAGGCCCAGGTCTTTGATATTTGGTATGAAGCTTCATCTAGTGGACCCCTACCAAGATTGTTCAAATTATAGTGCTGGGGCCAAAAATGCCCCCGCCCCGGGGCCCTTTGGTTTTACATAGGCTTATATAGGGAAAATCTTTAAAAATCTTCTTCTCTGAAACCACAAGGCCCAGGTCTTTGATATTTGGTATGAAGCTTCATCTAGTGGACCCCTACCAAGATTGTTCAAATTATAGTGCTGGGGCCAAAAATGCCCCCGCCCCGGGGCCCTTTGGTTTTACATAGACTTATATAGGGAAAATCTTTAAAAATCTTCTTCTCTGAAACCACAAGGCCCAGGACTTTGATATTTGGTATGAAGCTTCACCTGGTGGACCCCTACCAAGATTGTTCAAATTTTAGTGCTGGGACAAAAAATGCCCCCGCCACTGGGCCCTTTGGTTTTACATTGGCTTATATAGGGAAAATCTTTAAAAATCTCCTTCTCTGAAACCACAAGGCCCATGTCTTTGATATTTGGTATGAAGCTTCATCTAGTGGACCTCTACCAAGATTGTTTAAATTATAGTGCTGGGGCCAAAATGCCCCTTCCCAGGGGCCCTTTGGTTTGACATAGGCTTATATAGGGAAAATCTTTAAAAATCTTCTTCTCTGAAACCACAAGGCGCAGGACTTTGATATTTGGTATGAAGCTTCATCTAGTGGACCCCTACCAAGATTGTTCAAATTATAGTGCTGGGGCCAAAAATGCCCCCGCCCCGGGGCCCTTTGGTTTGACATTGGCTTTTATAGGGAAAATCTTAAAAAATTTTCTTCTCTGAAACCACAAGGCCCAGGACTTTGATATTTGGTATGAAGCTTCATCTAGTGGACCCCTACCAAGATTGTTCAAATTTTAGTCCTGGGACAAAAAATGCCCCCGCCACGGGGCCCTTTGGTTTTACATTGGCTTATATAGGGAAAATCTTTAAAAATCTTCTTCTCTGAAACCACAAGGCTCAGGTCTTTGATATTTGGTATGAAGCTTCATCTAGTGGACCCTTACCAAGTTTGTTCAAATGATAGTGCTGGGGCCAAAAATGCCCCCGCCCCGGGGCCCTTTGGTTTTACATAGGCTTATATAGGGAAAATCTTTAAAAATCTTCTTCTCTGAAACCACAAGGCCCAGGACTTTGATATTTGGTATGAAGCTTCATCTAGTGGACCCATACCAAGATTGTTCAAATTATAGTGCTGGGACAAAAAATGCCCCCGCCACGGGGCCCTTTGGTTTTACATTGGCTTATATAGGGAAAATCTTTAAAAATCTTCTTCTCTGAAACCACAAGGCCCAGGTCTTTGATATTTGGTATGAAGCTTCATCTAGTGGACCCCTACCAAGATTGTTCAAATTATAGTGCTGGGGCCAAAAATGCCCCCGCCCTGGGGCCCTTTGGTTTTACATAGGCTTATATAGGGAAAATCTTCTTCTCTGAAACCACAAGGCCCAGGACTTTGATATTTGGTATGAAGCTTCATCTAGTGGACCCCTACCAAGATTGTTCAAATTATAGTGCTGGGGCAAAAAATGCCCCCGTACCGGGGCCCTTTGGTTTTACATAGGCTTATATAGGCAAAATCTTTCAAAAATCTTCATCTCAGAAACCGCTAGGCCCAGGTCTTTGATATTTGATGTGTAGCTTCATCTTGTGGACCTTTGCCAAGAGTGTTCAAATTATAGCCTTTGTTGATGTTTGGTATGAAGCTTCACCTTTAAGACCTCCCTCAACATTATGCACATTAAAGCCCTGGGGCCAATAATGGCCCTCTCTGGGGCCCACTTGTTACACTATGGATCAGGTGAGCGATCCAGGGCCATCATGGCCCTCTTGTGTTTTATATTAGGATCACTTTTTGTCTGTCATCCGTGCGTAAACAATTTCTTCAAACGACATCTCCTCCTAAACCTCTGATCGGATTTTGACCAAACTTCACAGGAATGATCCTTAGGTGGTCCCCTTTCAAAGTTGTTCAAATGGTTCCGGTCCGTTGCACATATAGGTCACAGGAGTCAAAAATAGATTTTTTTCACTGAAAACTTAAAAAATCTTCTTCTCTGAAACTGCAAGGCCCAGGTCTTTGATATTTGGTATGAAGCTTCATCTAGTGGACCCCTGCCAAGATTGTTCAAACTATAGTGCTGGGGCCAAAAATGCCCCCGCCCCGGGGCCCTTTGGTTTTTCATGGGCTTATATAGGGAAAATCTTTAAAAATTTTCTTCTCTAAAACCGCAAGGCCCATGTCTTTGATATTTGGTATGAAGCTTCATCTAGTGGACCCCTACGAAGATTGTTCAAATTATAGTGCTGGGGCAAAAAATGCCCCTGCTCCGGGGCCCTTTGGTTTTACATGGGCTTATATAGGGAAAATCTTTAAAAATATTCTTCTCTGAAATCACAAGGCCCAGGTCTTTGATATTTGGTATGAAGCTTCATTTAGTGGACCCCTACGAAGATTGTTCAAATTATAGTTCTTGGGCCAAAACTGCCCCCGCACGGGGGCCTTTGGTTTAACATAGGCTTATACAGGGAAAATCTTTAAAAATCTTCTTCTCTAAAACCGCAAAGCCCTGGTCTTTGATATTTGGTATGAAGCTTCATCTAGTGGACCCCTACCAAGATTGTTCAAATTATAGTGCTGGGGCCAAAATGCCCTCGCCCCAGGGCCCTTTGGTTTTACATGGGCTTAAATAGGGAAAATCTTTAAAAATCTTCTTCTCTGAAACCGCAAGGCCCAGGTCTTTGCTATTTAGTATGAAGCTTCATCTAGTGGACTTCTACCAAGATTGTTCAAATTATAGTGCTGGGGCCAAAAATACCCCTGCCCCGGGGCCTTTTGGTTTTACATAGGCTTGTATAGGGAAAATCTTAAAAAATCTTCTTCTCTGAAACCGCAAGGCCCAGGTCTTTGATATTTGGTATGAAGCTTCATCTTGTGGACCTCTACCAAGATTGTTCAAATTATAGCCCTGGTGCCAAAAATGCCCCCATTCTGGGACCCTTTTATATGGGGAAAATCTTGAAAAATCTTCTTCTCTGAAACAACAAGGCCTAGGTCTTTGATTTTTGGTATGAAGCTTCATCTAGTGGACCTCCACCAAGATTGTTCAAATTATGGTCCTGAGACCAAAAATGCCCCAGCCTTTGGGGGCCCTTTGGTTTTACATATACTTGTAAAGGGATTTGTTTGATTTGAGGTTTAACGTCCCCATCAACACTGTAAAGGTCATTTTGGAGACGTTGCTTCCAATTTTGTGGGACTTTTACCCGACATTGAGATGAAATGACATCTCAAGCCCTGTCGCCCAATGAAACCAATAGGGTTTATTAGCATGGACAGTCCGCCTCACACCGCAGTGCCTGGACAGGCTTAGATCCGCTAAGCGGTTTACCAGTACTAGTGTGTGGGCCGGAGTATAGGGAAAATCTTTAAAAATCTTCTTCTGTGAAACCATAAGGCCTATGTCTTTGATATTTGTTGTGAAATTTCATCTAGTGAACCTCTATCAAGATTGTTCAAATTATAGCCCTGCCGCCAAAAATGCCCCCGCCTTTGGTTTTACATGGACTTATATAGGGAAATCTTAAAAAATCTTCTCTGAAACTGCAAGGCCCAAGTCTTTGATATTTGGTTTGAAGCTTCATTTAGTGGACCTCTATCAAGATTGTTTAAATTATAGCCCTGAGGCCAAAAATGCCCCCTGCCCTGGGGCCATTTGGTTTTACATAGGCTTATCTTGGGAATATCTTTTAAAGAAAATCTTCGTTGAAACCGCAAGGCCCAGGTCTTTGATATTTCGTATGTAGCTTCATCTAGTGGACCTTTGCCAAGATTGTTCAAATTATAGCCTTTGTTGATATAGCTTCACCTTTTTAGACCTCCCTCAACATAATGCATATTATAACCCTGGGGTCAATAATGGCCCTTCCCGGAGCCCACTTGTTACTCTATGGATCAGGTGAGCGATCCAGGGCCATCATGGCCCTCTTGTTGTTTTTTGCCAAACAGTTCGAACAGACGAAAATATTGCAAATTGCACATGGCGTCCTGAATGCCGCAAAAGGAAGAACGCCACGTGTTCCGAATAGGGTGACGTCAGAGGTATGATAAAGGCTTAGGGGTGCGATAAAGGGTTGTGATATGGATTTTTGGGGTATGATAAAGCCCTTGCGATATGGCAGCATGTTCAAGCGTGATACGTGCATTGGTGTCACGTTCGTATCGCATATTCAAAAACTAAGTATTTTATACTAAATGTATGATAAGCACATTTATTACATATTTCTGACATTGCATAGATTGTCCTTGGATACTGTGTTCCCCCAGACTATGAAAGATGTTAACCCATTTTGTTCCGGAAACCCCAAAACGGGTATTTGGCAAACAGTGCAGGCCCAGATCAGACGCCGCAGAACGCAGCATCTGATCAGGGCCTACACTTTTTGCAAAAAGTTCAGTCATTTTCCCAATAAATTTTGAAGAAAACACAACCTGACACCCCTTAATTTTGAAATGGACTCATGCTATATATAAGGAAGAAGATTCCATTTGGTACAAAAAGGGTTAAACCATTTTATATGGGAAGCCCCAAAAAGGGGACACAGGCAAACAGTAAAGTCCTTGATCAGATGCCACAGGATGCGGCATCTAATGAAGGCTTTCACTGTTGTCAAAAAAAAAGTTCAGCCATTTTCTTAATAAATTTCTAGATAACAACCTGACACCCCTAAATGGACCACCATTAAATACAGTAAAACCTGTCACGGTAACCACCTATAAAGCATGCAATGTGTTGTCTTGCGCAAGCACCTGTAAAAGCCAAATGCATTTTAAGTTACCTGTGTTATGTAAGCACCTGTCTTAAGGAAGCACATTTTGATAATCCCTCCGATGTTTGCTTAAAACAGGAATCAATGTTCGCTTAAAACAGGCTGGACTATATAAGACAAGATTCCATTCTGTACAAAATGGGTTAGATGTATAATGCATGATTTTGAAATATTTCAGGGTCCTTAGTTATGCAGCATGCATTTGAGAGCAGTACCCCTACTCAGGGTTCAGTATTATTTGGCACAGTGAATGGAGCTGTTGGTAAGTGTGACCTGTATTTTATGGTTCAGTGATTTTAACATGTATCTTGAAGACTATTTGTTGGAGAAATGTCATGCATGGGATATAAGTTCAATGTGACCGGATGATTGACTTCATAATATATATGTAGGTCAGTGTGACCTATATTTCATTATTCAGTGAATTTGTCTTATATATTGAATACTTTTTGATGGAGCAATGCATGCATGGAACATATTTGTATTTGAATAAAATCCTATAACAAATATTTCTTTCAGCGCTGTTTAAAAAACATCATTTCTCATGTTCATGTGAAAACATAGGTAGACAAGGAGTGAAACAGCTGAATACAACATGGTTGTTCAACCATCAAAGTTTCTACTTTTGGCCCCAATATTGGTGATATATAGAGGTCAAGATCTATTTACACTGACATTTTTTTTTCAGGCTTGGTAACACAGTGTCCTACAGATTTCTACAATTTCCTAGTAGAAGTCCAGAACAAACTGGCTAAAGTTATCAAAAGTGTGGGGAAAATAGACCATACATTGTATCCTTATCTTTAATACAGCTGAACCTGCGGGGGCGACCACCTGTCTTAAGCATTTTCCTGTCTTGAATGACCGTCGTGCAACACTCCCAAACGATTTTCAATGTTAAATTACCTGTCCTGAGCGACCACCTGCCCAACACGACCAACAACCGCTTAATACTTGTCCAAATTGTAAAAATTCCCTGCCGTGTGCGAGCAAAAAAGTTTACTGTGACACCGGAAGATCAACCGGTGCACCAGTACAAATAATTATCTCTCTTCATACTGTCTTTAGAAACCGAAATTATGACACTGATTATGACAAGTGTGGGGATTAAAATTAATTGTTTGCCAATTATAATCAAAACATGCACTGATTGACGCAAATTGGATTGTTTGGTCATAAAGGTGACGCGACAGCGTTTGAATAGACGCGAAAAAAATACCAAACAAATTATGGTTGTCTCAGCAAACTATCATTGCGACTTGTATCGGCGGTTCGGCAAACTACTGCCATGACTTGTATCGGTGTCTCGGCAAACTACCTGCACGACTTGAACATATTTGTTTAATCTATTTTAATTGTTTCATTTTAAAACACCCTTTTTCCAAAATCTTTTGAATTAATAGTTTTCTCATTATCATACATTTAAATTAATATTCAGTTATTTTTATACACCGGCATACGAAGTATGCTATGGGGATATATAGTTTTCGTCCTGCTGTTCGACCATCCGTGTGTCCGTCTGTCCGTCCGTCTGTTCGTCCGTCCGTTAACATTTTGGTTAAAGTTTTACATCAAAGTTTCTAAGAGATTGTATCTTCTGAACCCTTTGATAGATTTAGTTGATACTTTCACTGAAGTTACATACTGGTCCAAAGATTTCATTGATGCATGTCCCTCCCCACCTAAGTGTGCCAGTAAAACAGTTTTCCAATTAAAACTAAGTACCGATAAAACATTAAGACATAAAACCACTCTTATTTTAACCTTCAGCTATACTCTGAAACTAACACAGATTCATTAATGTTTTTACTGTTCACACATTTGCATAAATAAGTGTGTCTTAAGTGATTTTTGAAGCAAAGAGTGTACTACAGTCCCGAACCCCAGATGGGAGTGCGTTCCACAGTTTTGGAGCAATTATTGCAAAACTGCGATCACCATACGACACAGTGCGGCTTCTTGGCACATTGAGAATAAGAGAGCTATTTTGTGACCTCAATTCTCTACGTGGCTTGTACACATGTAGCAACTCTTTAATATATATTGGGGATTGGTCATGCAGAGTTTTATACGTGTGAGTAAGAATTTTATACTGGACTCTATATTGTACAGGTAGCCAATGAAGTGCTTTCAATATAGGGGTTATATGACAGTAGCGAGATGTCCTGGTAACAACACGTGCAGCTGTGTTTTGAACATTTTGTAATTTGTTTAACCCTTATCTTGCTGTTCACAACAACCCCTATCTTTGCAAACAGTGTAGATCCAGATCAGATGGCTTCTGAAGAAGCCATCTGATCAGGATCTACAGTGTTTGGCATTCAGTTTATGAATTTGTAGCAATAAATTACATCAAGTGATTTGATTGGTTGATAGACAGAAATGGGTGTGGCTAAAATGAATATTCAGCAAGATAAGGGTTAAGATGGTCTTTGGTACATCACTCAACAATGCATTGCAATAGTCCAATCTTGATGTAACAAGAGAATTCACAAGGGAATTCACAAGGGATCTGGGGCCAGTTGTTCAAAACTAAAGACGTCGTTAGTTAACATATCATTAAAACTTTGATCATTAAATATGGCAAATATGCGGAAATTTTTTGCTGAAAAAATGTGAGCAGCTTTTGCATATGCAAAAGCTGCTCACATTTTTTCAGCAAAAATACCAAAATTTTAGATATTGTACTTGCTAGAACACTTAACAATATGACCACTAACGAGCTCATTAACTAACGATGCTGTGAACAACTGGCCCCTGATTGGTGATCAGAAGCTTGTGAATTTGATGTCCTGGTCCAGCAACACTATTGAAATATTTTTTGGCATCTGTGGAGTCAAGAAGGAATGTTGCCAGTTTCTCAAGATCTCTGCCTACTGGGACAAGTGAAACTAGATTAATTGACTAGCTCAACATGACCAGAATGGACTATAACAAACAAAAAAATACTTGTGTATGATGTGTTGTTTTGTGTGATCTTGACCCGATTGGGGCACATGATGATACAGCCTTCCAGAGATTTCTTGTATGTCCAGGAGCAGTCTGATCTGGGTCTGCAGTGCAGTGTATTGGGACAGACAGGCCTAAACAAATAGTGCAGACTCTGCACTATTTGTTTAGGCCTGTCTGTCCCAATACATTTACTTTGAATCATTATGGTAACCTTCAGCGAAAATCTTATCTCATGATAGGGCACATATGTGGTTAAAGCTTTGCAAAATCGGAGTAGAATGGGGGGATCTATTTGAAGTTTGAATCTTATTGGCTAGTTGTTTCCAGTTGAAATGGTGTCATAGTAATTTCCTTAGCTAGTGTTTTCAGCTGGAGATCATTTCACACCGAGCGCAAGACAGAAGCATCAGCAGGGTTTATAGACGGTGATCTGATAGAAAGTTTCCTCGACTTGAGCAGGGACACAATGCAGGAAGTAGTCTCAGGACTTCAGGTAATTTTTGATGTGCTCGTATAATCCATGAGAAGACTTCATTAAATTTTTGTGGAGAAATTAGAAAAAAAAAGGTCCTTACACCCTTTCTGCACCAAATGGAATCTTCCTCCTTATATATAGCAGGAGTCCATTTCATAATTTAGGTGTATCAGGTTGTGTTTTCATCAAAATTTGTTTGGAAAATGACAGAACTTTTAGCAAACATTGGAGGCCCTGATCAGACGCCATGCTCTGCGGCGTTTGATCTGGGCCTGTACTGTTTGCCGGGGTAGCCGGTACATAATGGATTAAGAGGCCACATAATGAACGGTAATCGGAAAGAAAGTATCAGGAAAAAAAGTATCGAAAAAAAAGTATCAGTTTTGGGTAGGAAAAAAAGTATCCGGAAAAAAAGTATCAGTTTTGCAACCTATCTCTGTAATCCTTACCTTATAAAAGGGCTTGAGATGTCATTTCATCTCAATGCCGGGTAAAATTCCTCCTCACCTCCAGAATGACCTATAGTGTAGATGGGGATGTTTAACCTCCAATTAAAGAAACTACAAGTCAGACCTCCATGCTCATGGACCCTATTTGGTTTCACTGGGCGGCAGGGCTTGAGATGTCATTTCATCTCAATGTCGGGTAAAAGTCCCACAAGTTGGAAGCAACGTCTCCAAAATTACCTATATAGTGTAGACAGGGATGTTAAACCTCCAATTAACAAGGTAAAGTGCAAGTCGGATCTCCATGCTGATGAACCCTATATGGCTTCATTGGGCAGCAGGGCTTGAGATGTCATTTCATCTCAGTGTAGGGTAAAAGTCCCACAGGTTGGAAGCAATGTATCCAAAATGATATATATAGTGTATACAGGGAGGTTGAACCTCCAATTAAACAAACTAAAGTGTTCAAGTCAGGCCTCCATGCTCATGAACCATATTTGGTTTCATTGGGCAGCAGGGCTTGAGATGTCATTTCATCTCAATTTCGGGTAAAAGTCCCACAAATTGGTAGCAATATCTCCAAAATGACCTATATATTTTTTTCCTGATACTTTTTTTCCGGATTCTTTATTTCCGATACTTTTTTTCCGGATACTTTTTTTCCTGATACTTTCTTTCCTACATTCATAATGAACAGCCCTCTAAACCCCACTTTATACAGAAAAAGTGGGTTTTATAGGGTATATACTAGTTTCATTATTTTTGTTCAAAACAGATTGTGGGTATTCATTAGAATCACCTCAGTGAGGTGGTTCTAATAAGCACTCAAAATCTATGTTTAGACTAGAAATAAGAAAAATATCTAGAGACAGAGATATTTTAACCCTTAAGATGCTGCGAAAATTACATTTGAAAATTTAATGTCGTCTGCTTATGTCGTCTGCTGAGTTTTCTTGCAAACTTTATACAGGCAAACAGTGTGGCCTCTGTGCCAAAAGGTCATAAAATGAGACTGAGCAAATATCATAAACCCAGATCAGACTTCCCTGAAGAAGCAGTCTGATCAGGATCTACCTTATTGCCACAGTAAAATTCTTTGTGTCCAAAATATATATGATACTGTAAAGTGTCCAACTTCTTAGGTAAAAATGGTATACAAAAATGAGATTTTTTTTTTTTTTTGCATTGGCTTTTTTTTTTTGCATTGGCTGAGGGGATAGATGGGTTGATAGGTGTTGTATATCTTCCAGCTTCATGGGGTGAGAGTTAGTTTGATTTTAACATCTCACCAACAGCTAAGGTCATACGGAGACGGGACCTCTGTTTAAAGGCTCATCCGAAAGTCTGGAGAAGCCCGGGATCAATCCTGCGACCCCTGGTTTATTAAGCGAGTAGCATAACCACTACACCACGGAGGCTTCTGTGGCATCATGGGGTATACTGGTCAACAGTTTGGAAATGGCTTCTACCTATACAGAGGTAGGGGTAGAGAGGGAATGTTTTTCTTCCCTTTTCTCTACTCTTTCTTTTTATGCCCCCGCCATTCGAAGAATGGTGGAAAGAGCATATAGCGTTGCCCTTGTCCGTCCGTGCGTCCGAAACTTAAACACGGTCAATAACTTCCTTATTTCTTGATGGATTTTAAAATTACTCGGCAGAAATGTTAACCATCATGAGAGGACGTGTCACGTGCAAAACCCAGGTCCGTACCTCCAAGGTCAAGGTCATACTTAGACATCAAAGGCCAATAAAAGGGTCCGAAACTTAAACACAGTCAATAACTTTCTTATCTCTGGATGGATTTTGAAATTACTTTGTAGAAATGTTAACAATCAGCTTCTGCAGCCACACACTCTGTTCGGTCTGAAATAGATGCCACGAAAAACTTCAGCTGAAAATGTCGCATGTTTTTGTCGCCTGCAGCATATTCTTGCAAAATCTGACATACAGGTAAACAGTGTGGACTGATCAGACTGCTCCTCTGGGAGCAGTTTGATCTGGGTCCACATTGTTTGCAAAAATGACTTTTAAAGTAGCAGATTGTTTTAATATCAGGACTGATGCAGTGGACTAAGTGGAGGTACCGCTTTCATGTATTATCCATAAATGGCGCAAAAGACTAAAATTTTGGCGGAAATTGTCATTTTTCAAACTTGTGTTTTTCAGGTTTACCTTTTTTCAAATGCCAGTGTAGTGGATAGAGTGCTGGACTACGAATCCTATTGTTGACTATGAATCTGAGGGGCGTGAGTTCAAACCCCGGTGGAGACATTTTTTTGTTTGTTTTTTTTTTATTTCTTTCTTTTTTCATTCTTTTTGGACGGGTTTTTCAAGGAAAAATTCCGTCCTTTAGAATAGCGATGTCCGTGCGGGCGGCCCAGTTTACCTTTTGGTTTACCTTTTTTTCAAAAACCTGTCCATAATGCCTTTTGGCGTTTTTCTTGTTAAATATAGATATAGAAAGCAGAGGTATTGTACTATCCAATCAGAGACCATCCAGTCAGCCTGCATTGTTATTGTTTGCAGATGACAAAAACAGATTCATCATACTTTGGGTTTTATTATCTAGTCCTTTGGAATCATTGATTCCATTGCAGAATTTCGAAAATGTTTGAGAGTCACTGATGAGGCCTAATCGGCCGAAACTAGCTAGTCTGACCCAGAAATATCTTGTACACTCCATAGTTTTCAGTTCTGTGCTGTAGATCATGCTTACAAAGGATTACCGTATTGTGCTTAAAAATTGGGACAGAAAAAAATAATTACTTTTTGAGCTGTCCCAATATTTAGGTCGATGAAAAATAATTATATTTTTAGGTGTCCCAAAACTTTGGTTTGGGGTCAAAGGGGTAGTCGCAATGCGCCGCAAAAGCCAAAAAGTATTGGCGCATATCGACAAGAGAAAACATCTAATTGATCTGAGCTTTGGACCTTATCAAGTTATGACGCAAAAAAAAAAATCGTCTATAACTGTTAGTCTTTTTGAGTAAAACTAGACCAGTAAGTAAATCGCAATAATTACTGCACTGTCAATTCAGAAACAAACCAGCTGTGTATTTATTATGGTTCAAGTATGACACTATTGTTAATCCCTGTCGTATAATTGCCACCCTGCGGTGCGTGTCGATAAGGTGTGAAAATATGGTCAAGTTATGTCTCTAATTGGCGTTTATCCTGCAATCATAAAATTTAATCCACAATCAATGTGAAAATGATTTAATTGCTCCTCAGACAATTAGCTACATCTAAAGGAAGATATTTTCATAATAAAAACGGACTTTTCTGCGATCTCATGAATGGTTATGTTTTGGCGCCAAATAGCAGACGATGGGCGGGAAAAGTCGGACGCTGTTGTTAGTTATTGACACGGAGCTTCTGGGGATAATTCAGGGGGCTGTGCAAAGCGCTGGTTTTCTATCCACCTCTATTCACAACCGTTTAGCTATCGAGAAAAGATTTTTTTACCGGTTCCAAACATTTTATTTTATGAAAGAGATACGCACAATGACATTAAACACGTGTGGGAGTGCTGGCGTCGGATGACGTCATTTACCAATCGCGTGCAGAAAAATGGTAGCGGTAGTTTGTAGGCGGCGATTTATATCAATTCAAAAATCACCGATCGGCTTTTTCCGTATGTATGGTCTTCGCGCGACATTGCCGGAAAAAAGCCTGCAGTCCATGACCTCGCAGAAAACAACAAACGATCTATCAAACAAACAAATAAGCAAGCATGCAAAATGGAAAATTTTGAAATGAAGATAAAAAAGTTTCATGATTTTTCCGGTTCGTCAGAAGAAAATAGGATTGAGAAGTGCACCTTGCATTAGCCCTAAGTTATCGGCCGAGGACGTAGTTTTATATATTAATTGTTCTGCGTTTTTTTTTTTATTATTATTATTATTATCCTCTTTTCTTTTAAAAAATATTATTTATGGCGAAAAAAAGACACACAGAACAAAAAATATAATAAAAATATGCAAATTTGCAAGTGACTGCCACATGTCTGGTCACGTGGCGGTCACATGATATGGATTTAAAAAATGGCGGCCACGGATCGGTAAAATCGTTGCCAGATTTATGTTCAGACACAAATAAATTGATTAGGTGATCAGAAATGCTAATGCTTGTAATTCTTTAATTTCAATTCGGTGTGTATTGATGAATAATTCTTTTACTGGATAAAATCGGCTCTGAATATCTTCATTTCATCACGGTAAGATTTGGCAAGCAAAGGACAAGCTGAAAAATAAAAATCGTCATGTGCGGCATTTTTCTTCTTATGTTTTCTTAAAAATAAACCTGTCCCAATTCTTTGGAAAGAAAAATTACATAATTTTCTTGTGTTTTTTAGTATGTCCCAAATCTTTGGTCTGTCAAAAATAATTATTTTCAAGATTTTCAACCGTGTCCCAAAACTTTGGGTGTCCCAATCTTTAAGCACAATACGGTAACCCTTTTTTCAGAACATACAGCATGACACAGGTTTGATCATACTGTGTAAAAAATATACTTCTGCGTATTCCAGATTGACGATGGTAGTGGGATGAAAAGGGAAGCAACAGTGGATGATCTGGTCAAACTGGTGGAAGAATTAACAAGAATTCACTAGCAGATTGTGTGTGTCACTTTAATTGTTTTGTGATAATAAGAGACCTGATGTCTCCCTGAAAGATATTTTGGGCAGGGTCTCAAAGCAAAAAAAAAGGTTGCTGCGAAGGTCAGGAGAAAGCACTACTTATAAAGTTTAATGCAGAAATGTGCCTTGAAGCTGTAGAAAATGGAAATTTCTGCAAGATTTTACAAGAAGGCAACATTTTATTTTGGCTCGCCTGACCAAAGGTCATGGTGAGCTTTTGTGACCGTGTGATGTCCGGTGGCAGCGTTCTTAGTCCGTCGCACATCAGTTGTGCGTAAACTTTTCTTGTTAACACTCTGGAAGCCACAGTTTTGGTCCAATCATGATCAGACTTATCAGACAAATTATTTGTCTTAATCGCGACGGAAGTAGGGGCGAGGATTGTGGTGGGATCGATTTGGGCCCCCCATTGGGGTTCGTTTCCGCTTACCGTTCCAGGGCTGTTCTTCTGTCGTGGTTTATTTTTGTTATGGTTTGTCTTTGGGTGTTTGTGTCGCTTGTGTTGTTTTGTTTTGGATAGCCTTTTGGCCATTTTGTGGGAAAGTAAATGTCCTTTAGGCTTTCCGCTGTTGGTGTTTCCATTAGGGTCTGTTGCTTAGTGTTTGTGTTTCTTTCCTTTGGTGTCTCTGATGGGAGCTGTGGGTTAATTGTATTGATTCCTGATCATTGCCTCTACATCTATTTTGGTAAGAATGATCATCATGACAATATATTGGACAAGTTCGAATATGGGTCATGTCGGGTCAAAAAGTAGGTCAAATCATAGAAAAACCTTGTTAACACTCTAGAGAAGCCCCCGCCCATAGGGTCTTGAAGAAATATATGGGCTGCATGATGCTTCCACGCAGAGCTGAATCCAGCCCGCACACTAGTACTGTTAAACCGCTTAGAGGATCTAAGCCTGTCCAGGAACCGCGGTGTGAGGCGGACCGTCCATGCTAATAAACCCTATTGGTTTCTTGGGCAACAGGGCTTGAGATGTCATTTCATCTCAATGTTGGGTAAAAGTCCCACAAAATTGGAAGCAACGTCTCCTAAATGACCTTTACAGTGTTGATGGGGACATTAAACCTCAAATCAAACAAACAAAACACTCTAGAGGCCACAGTTTTTGTCCAACCATCATCAGACTTGCTCTGAATGATCATCTTGACACTATCTCGGTCAGATGGGGGTTATTTATAAATAGAATGGTACCTATTAAAATGAGAAGTCTGCAAAGGGGTCTGGAGGTGTTGTCAGACTGACATACTACTAGGTAAAGGTCAGTACTAGGAACTACCCTTTGTCACCACAAGGCATTGTAAGTTAGACTCAGCCAGTTTATCTCTTCCGTCTGGTGCACTGGGACCACAATTTCAACAAGGTGTCCAGATAGTGACATACAAGTCAGCTCTGTATTGTCAAAGGGAACCACTGACTCAAAAGTCTAGCATCTGATGCCAACTCTCCCCCTTTGTCGCCATATCGGTCTGGTGTACTGGAACCTGACCCTCAATGTCAACTAGGTGCCCAGATAGTGACATAATTGTCAATGGGAACCACTGACTCAAAAGTCTAGCAGCTGATGCCAGCCCCCCCCCCCCCCCCTCCCCCTTTGTCACCACGAGTCATTATAAGTTAGACTGAGCGGGTTCATCTCGGTCTGGTGTACCAAGACCTGACCCTCAATGTCCAAAAGGTGCCCAGGTAGTGACATACAAGTCAGCTCTGTACATGTATTGTCAAAAGGAATCACCGACTTGTATGTCTAGCTTCTGATGCCAACTCTCTCCTTCCCCCCACCCCCCACCCAACCCCCATCTTTGTCACCTAAAGACATTGTAAGTTAGACTGAGCCTGTTCATCTCCGTCTGGTGCACTAGGACCTGACCCTTAATGACCACAAGGTGCCCAAATAGTGACATACAAATACAAGTCAGCTCTGTATTGTCAAAGGGAACATTTGAAAGACTTCTTTCTCAAAAAGAAAACTATTTCAAAGGAATGTTCCATGGGTGACCCTCTGCCAAAATTGCTCAAAATCTTTTCGCTCCACTGACCATGATAGCCACAAGAAGCAAAAAATATACAACCCTTAAAATGACTTCTACTCCCAAACAGCCTGACTGATTTTGAAATAATTTCAGAGATGTTGATCAGGCCCTGAGATTATGAATCCTTTTTTTCAAGCTCCGAGCATGAAAATTGTCCTGCTCATAAATGCAGTTTGATACATACAAATAAAATAAGTGATAGTGCTACAGTTGGCATTTTAATATTTGAGACAGGGCATGATAAAGCCTCCAAGAAGACCTGTTCCCAGTGATGGCTCCATTCAGCCTGTGCATATGCAGTTTTATCAGAGACCTCGCTGTGTGCATGAGACCTCTGTAGTCTCAGTGTTATCCAAAGAACAGTAAATGAAGATTCTAGCTGGCTGAACTTTTTACAAACAATGAAGGCCTAAATCAGACACCGCATTCTGTGGCATCTGATCTGGGCCTGAGCTGTTTGCCAGTGTCCCGTATTTGGGTCTCCCTTTTGAATATTCGTTAGTGCTATAGTTTGTTTGTTTGATTTGAGGTTTAACATCCCCGTCAACACTGTAAAGGTCATTTTGGAGACGTTGCTTCCAATTTTGTGGGACTACTACCCGACATTGAGATGAAATGACATCTCAAGCCCTGTCGCCCAATGAAACCAATAGGGTTTATTAGCATGGACGGTCCGACTCGCACCGCTTTGCCTGGGCAGGCTTAGATCCTCTAAGCTGTTTACCAGTACTAGTGTGCGGGCCAGATTCAGCTCTGCGTGGAAGCATCATGCAGCCCATATATTTCTTCAAGCCCCTATGGGCTGGGGCTTTCGTTAGTGCTATAGCGCTGTTGGTTAACTTTAGGGTGTTACAGACCTCTATGTTGACAGTGATAGTGCTGTACATTTCATAGCTCCAGATAATGAAGGGATAACAAGGATAATTGAGATAATTATACCCCCACAAATGAAATTTGGGGGGGTATATAGGAGTGAGCTTGTCGGTCGGTCGGTCGGTCTGTTGACTTGGTTTCCAGAAGATAACTCAAAAAGTGCTTCACCGATTTTTATAATTTTTGGTACACTGATGTAACATCATAAAATACAGGTCAAGTTCGATTTCCACTACAATTCGTCAATTTTCGACATAGTTATGGCCCCTTTCAAGTGAAAAAATTGCAAAATGCCGCTGATGTACTATCAAGGCAGTTTTTGTGGGGGTATTCATCACCTTTAGTGATAGCTCTAGTTTTCTTTATTTCATGTTAGAAACATATGTTGTGGGTACTTGTTAGAATCGCCTCATTGAGGCGATTCTAACAAGTACCCACAACATATGTTTTAATACAGAAATAAGAAAATTATCCCCAAGTTAACCTTAATACTGCTTATCTTGAGTTATGACAGTGTATGATATCAAATGAGCTGGAGCAGGACACAAACTACAAAAATACCTGTGCTAACAGTGAATAAAAATCAAAAATGAGTTCCTTTAAGAGCAATGAAAATATTCATAAGAAAGAAGATGGGTCATACTACGTAGTTTCGGCTAATAAAGCCTCATCAGTGACCCTGTAATGATCCGGCAACGAAAGCCAGAGGAAGCATACTGCAGTTTTGCGAATTTCGAATAGGCAGTCGATTCAAAGACTGATATAAATCAAAATGAGGTCCAAATAATTAAAAACATGTCTAGAATTTGAGTCTAAACTAATAATTTATTTCTGATTTCTCAGAATATTCACGCTTATCTCAAAGGACCAAAAGTAAAATATAAACAGATTTGTTTGTTTCATGAGAGTTTCATGGCCCAGTCAACACTATTTAGGTCATATTATGCCTTTCAGTTCACCTAGCCACACTTTACCCGGGCAGGCATATGCTTAAGTGGTTAACCAGTACAATGCATATTCTGCCGCTTCTTGAATCATCAGAAGGAAGAGAATGACCATAGAAAAGATTCCACGATCAATCTACACCGAAACATTGTTGCCGACTAGCTTCTTGAAGTAGAAGTAGGACACAGAAACATTCTTGCAAACCCTGGTAGGTATTGAACCCTCGTTCTTCTGATCTCTGGTCAGATACACCTCTGTCTGAGCCACCAAGGCCGACATGAAGACTAGGATCATCCTGTAAATCTGTGCACAGGTCTTTTTCTAGGTTTTGTCCTGTTTTGGCTGAAACTTTTGTACACAGTGTATATATGTTATATGGGCCCCGTCAAGCGATTTTGGTACTTATCGCCTATGCGAGCAGTGAAGGTTCAGGCGAGCTTGCGCATCCACGCAGTCTCGCCAGAACCTTCGCTGCTCACTCATACATGCAGTGAATCAAGAGGAACCTTCAGACAGAAAGCCATATCCCTGGCCCCTCTGAATGGCTGGGAATGCGCAGTTAAAATTTGTCATGACAGAATGCTCGAAGACACAAATTCGCTTGGCGGGGCTCATATTGGACTGTTTGTATGTATAAAAACACAATTTATTATTGAAGCAAGAAATATGTTGTGCTAGATGGATTGTGCTATTTGTTAAATATTTGGTAGTGAGTCTGTTGTTCTCAGGAACAGCTTTTCATGATTTGTTTGTAATGATATTTATAGAGGTTCTTACATGAGTATTCATGTGTTATTGAATTTATTAAACTTGCTGAGGAAAAGGGATAAACAGAATTTTATCCCTTTTCCTCAATGAGTTTAATAAATTCAATAATACATGAGCACGAATGATAGATTCTATTTATCATATGACATTTAAAACGCAATTTTTTCACCATTTTTTACAAAAATGTTAATATTCTGCCATTTGTAAACACGACGTCGTCAACGATGTTGTATATGCAACATTATGGGGCATATCTAACTAATTGGCATATTTAATCTACTAGTGGATAACCAAATTTATTGCATGACATTATTACACTCTCAGACCCGACGTCATATGATAAACTTTTTTACAGCAACATTTGTTGAGGGGAATGAAAATACCTGACATTTTCCACCATTTTAAACAAGGGAGGCAACTTTCAGGCCTTCCTGTTTGCTTTTTGTATACATGACCCCTCTGAAAAGGGGTCTGCTCTTAAAGGAAAGAATTTGCTCCTAAGAAGCAAATTCTTTCCTTTAAGAGGAGATCCCTAACAATTAGGGAGTAAGAAACGATTTTGAAAGAGTTACCTCCCCTGAAGGTGTATTCATGGCCTTAATTTAATGGAGACATTAAATCTTGAGATGTTGTGGTGTACAGGTACACCAAGTGGTATTACTCCAACCTTGAGATGTGCTTCCTTGTTATAGAGCATACTAGTAAGGCCAGCCTGCACAATACAACTACAGTAGAACTTCGATGGCTCGAACACCGATGGCTCGTTTACCATGGATGTGTCGAACCCATTCTTGAGCCCCTAGCGAAATCCTGTACATAAGAAATAGTTGGGGACTATTAAGGAGATTTTAGTCTTTTATCTTGCAAATGTATGTTGTGTGTACTCATTAGAATCGCCTCGATGAGGCGATTCTAATGAGTACACACAGCATACATTTTTATTATAGAACACCGAAAAGATGTCTAAAAATATCTCGCTATGCCTCCTGACTGTAACCTCAGTGGCTCGAACTACCCCTGTCTCGAACAGATTTTCGAGGTCCCAAAGGGGTTCAAGCCCTTGAAGTTCGACTGTAGTTATACATGTATATAAAATAATCATAATAAAATGCATGAAATGCTACTGTTCATGTGGTCTAAGATGGCTGATAGAAAGCTCTGTTGGTGATGCCTTAGCTCTGGCTTTGCACTGAGTCCTTTTCTACTCCGCTTTGCTGATCCTTTTGCCTGACATTCACTATTCTGTTGATGTCTCACCACTTCTCTCGTTCCTGTGCAATTTGTTCCCACAACTCTGTTGGTATGTAAGTCCCCAAGGGAGGCTTTGAGGGTGTCCTTGTATCGCTACTTCTGGCCACCATGGGAGTGTTCGCCAACTTTTAGTTCGCCAAAGAGATTGTCTTTGATAAACCTTTCTCAGGCATCCTAGGGTAACATGGCCTGTCCATCTTGTATAATTATGTATATAACACATGTATATACAAGCCCCGCCCATAGGGGCTTGAAGAAATATATGGGCTGCATGATGCTTCCACGCAGAGCTGAATCCATCCTGCACACTAGTACTGGTAAACCGCTTAGAGGATCTAAGCCTGTCCAGGAACCGCGGTGCGAGGCGGACCGTCCATGCTAATAAACCCTATTGGTTTCATTGGGCTTGAGATGTCATGTGATCTCAATGTCGGGTAAAAGTCCCACAAAATTGGAAGCAACGTCTCCAAAATGACCTTTACAGTGTTGACGGGGACATTAAACATCAAATCAAACAAAACACATGTATATACTTTGTTATATGAAACTTTTTATTTCATATTCCTCACAGATCTAGGCCAAACAAGTTGGTATATACAACTTGTTTATCCTTTTCACAAATCCTTAACACTTACCCTGCCAAATCTCCTGATCTGGAAATTCATTGCCTAAGGGACGTGCCAGGTCTGAGAATAGGAAAAAGTATGGAGTAGGTGACAGAACTGTATATCTGTCTTACAATAGACAAGGCTACACAAAGTATCCCAATATATCATGTTATACTATAAGTTATTTTGATTCTTGACTAAGAGCGATATTTCCCACAGCCATTCTTTTTGACGACATTTTGTACATTGTTGCAATGTTTTCCAAAGGATACTTTTTTAGCGGACGTCGTCAGTGTACATGTTTACATGTGGTACCCTTTTGCGCGCACTAAGTTTATCATGGTGCTCAGTGGAAAATGTTTACGTCATGTTAGAACGACGGCCCCCGCCCATAGGGGCTTGAAGAAATATATGGGCTGCATGATGCTTCCACGCAGAGCTGAATCCGGCCCACACACTAGTACTGGTAAACCGCTTAGAGGATCTAAGCCTGTCCAGGAACCGCGGTGTGAGGCGGGACCGTCCATGCTAATAAACCCTATTGGTTTCATTGGGCGACAGGGCTTGAGTTGTCATTTCATCTCAATGTCGGATAAAAGTCCCACAAAATTGGAAGCAACGTCTCCAAAATGACCTTTACAGTGTTGATGGGGACGTTAAACCTCAAATCAAACAAACAAAACATGTTAGAACGAGTTTTATATTAGAAATCAATGAAATACAATTCTGAATTAATAAAAACAATCAAAAGCTTTTATTTATTTATTGGCTGGACCTTATTGTGGTATATGAAATTGTTTATTGACTGCAGTAAATCCAAGATGGCAGACATCGCATTTCAGCAAAGGCAAGCGCAAGAGGGGAATATATTTTTGCTCACGGGGTATATGGAAAATTACCCTTGCGCTGTCAAATCAAAAGCCTGGAAATTTCTTTGCAGTATAACAAATTACATGTATATATCACAGTTATATCATGTAGCTTGCGCTTTATAGGATAAGGTGAAAGGTGGGTCATCTTTGTACTTTTAGACGCATTTCTAGTTAAAATTCTAAGGCAGTACAAGTCACAGATATTTTGACTGCCTTTTGCTGTGCAGAACCTGCTGAAATTTGACATCAAACAATAAAAACATTCACCACAACCTCTTTATAACACTAGTTGGTGTCAAAAGCAGACACTGTATAATGCTAAACAAGTGTGCTGTATCCAGTCAAAAATGTTTAAATTACAGTTGTACATCAATGGCTCGAACACCTTAGGGACCACGGAAATCTGTTCGAGACAGGGGTAGTTCGAGCCACTGATGGTTACTGCCAAGAGGCATACCGGGGTTAATTTTGGGACATCTTTTCGGTGCTCTATAATAAAAATGTATGCTGTGTATACTCATTAGAATCGCCTCAGAGGCGATTCTAATGAGTACACACAGCATACATTTGCAAGATAAAAGTCGAAAATCACCGATATTGTCTCACACTTCATCTTATGTAGAGGAATTCCCTAGGGACTCAAAAACGGGTTTGACTCACCCATGGTAAACGAGCCATCGGTGTTCGAGCCATCAAAGTTCTACTGTATATAGATAAATGGTCATTTTTTCTATATACTCTACCATAATGATTCAAAGTATTTGGGACAGACAGGCCTGAGCAAACAGCGCAGACCCAGATAAAGGAGCAGTCTGATCAGGTTCTACACTGTTTGCCACTCCACCTGGACCTTTTGGATTCATTGCTGGATCATGAAATAAATTTTTATCGTATGACTTTGCGTCTGACAGTGTAATAACGCCATGTAATATTTTCGATAATTCACTAGTGGATTAAATATGCAAATTAGCTAGATACGTCCCGTAATATTACATATACGACGTCCTTAACAACGTCGCGTTTACTAATAGCGAACCATTGATATTTTTGAAAACAAAAGTGAATAAAATTTGCTATAAATGTCACATGATAAATAGAATCTTGCATTCGTGCTCATGTATTATTGAATTTATTAAACTCGTTGAGGAAAAGGAATAAAATGCTCGGCAAGCCTCGCATTTTATCTCTTTTCCTCAACTCGTTTAATAAATTCAGTAATATATGAGCACTTATGTAAGATCCTGTATATAATTTTAGGAGAATCACAGTAAGTCCTCAAGGTGTCCAAATTTTTAGGATTTGTACGGTATACATTTTTGGGATCCATCTTTAAACCATGTTATAAAGAGGTTGTGGTGTAGTTTGGCTGAGTATGAAACAGCTAATTCATATTGAAAGGCTACAGAACATATAATCAAAGAGCGAAAGCTCAGGCAGTAAGACTTGAGTGACCTTGAGATCAGTCATAATCATAGCAACTTGAGAAACATGTGACGAAACTTACATAACACCTGTGCAACCTGTAAAGACTCAGATCAGCCTTCACATCCAAACACGTTACGATATCACACCAGTGCACTAAAATGGCGTTTTTCATACTCTTGAAGCAGCATTTTTCGAATGAAAATGTTCGGTATTTTATTTATTTCTAATCTAATATAGATTGTTGGTGCTCGTTAGAACCGCCTCATTTTTAAAAGGTACCCACAATCTATGTGTTTGAGCAAAAATAAGGAAAATAATGAACAACCCCATTAACTCCACTTTTCTGGGGTTTATAAGGGTTTTCATTGCACAGACTTGTTAACAGCGTGAGCAAGGCAAGGGCATTTGCTTATCTCACTTTGGGCTGCCAGGAGGCTATAGAAAGCTTGTGATCAGTGAAGACTCTATTCAAACTGCAAAGAGGTGCAGGCTGGTGTGTCTTTGCAAGTCACAGTCTTATAAGGACAGTCGGCAGGGAACTCTTTAGTAAAAAGAAACAAAGAATGGTTATCTTTCCGGCCATTCTTCTCATTTGGTGGAGGTGAAAGCTCTGATTTTTATCGCTAAAATTTGATCATTTTTTAACAGTTTTAAAAGCAAAATGTGTCTGATTTTTTATCGACAATCATCGGAAACAAAAGGAAATATACGGAACAATAATATAGAGTAAGTCTTTGTCAGGGCAAAGCTTTGATTTTTATCGCTAAAATTTGATCATTTTTGGACGGGTTTTTTAAAAAAAAATCCGTCCTTTGAAATAGCGATGTCCGGGCGGGCGGGCGTCCTGCGGGCGGGCGGGCGTCGTCCCAGGTTTACCTTTTGGTTAACCTTTTTTCAAAGTGATATTTTTCATCTATTCTGTAGCAGATTGTTTTAATATCAGGACTGATGCATAAGTGGAGGTACTGCTTTCATGTATTATCCATAAATGGCGCAAAAGACTAAAATTTTGTCGGAAATTGTCATTTTTCAAACTTGTGTTTTTCAGGTTTACCTTTTGGTTAACCTTTTTTCAAATGCCAGTGTAGTGGATAGAGTGCTGGACTACGAATCCTATTGTTGACTATGAATCTGAGGGGCGTGAGTTCAAACCCCGGTGGAGACATTTTTTTTTTTTTGTTCTTTTTTTTTTTCTTTCTTTTTTCATTCTTTTTTTTCTTTCTTTTTTCATTCTTTTTTTTCTTTATTTTTCTTTTCTTCTCCATAAACACATATGAACAATTATTATCTTCCTCCCCTGATAGTTGCTAGTAATAATACATACATGCATGCACAGGCATGGAATTTTCTTTTTTTTTTTTTTTTTTTTTTTTCGTTCTTTTTTAGCTCACCTGAGCACGAAGTGCTCAAGGTGAGTTGATGTCCGTCGTCCGTCAACAATTTCTTTAAACGACATCTCCTGGGATAATGGCCCGATTTCAAAATTATTATAGGTGACCCTTTTACAAAATTGCTAAAATCAGTGGCCACTAGAGCTAAAAAATAGAGCTAAAAATAGAAAAAAAACTTTATTTTTTTTTCTTCGTAAAACACATAAACAAATCAACACCCCCCCCCCCCCCCCCACCCCCAAAAAAGTTGTTACTGGGTTAGGATATTGCATTTGTTCTGTACATACATGCATACATAGTTTTACATACATACAGAAATGTTCATTAGGTGACCCTTTTTCAAAATCGCTAAAATCAGTGTCCACCAGAGCTAAAAATAGAAAAAAAAACTTTATTTTTTTTTCTTCTTAAAGCACATAAACAAATCATACCCCCCCTCCACAAAAAGTTGTTACTTGGTTAGGATATTGCATTTGTTCTGTACATACATGCATACTTAGTTTTACATACATACCCTACCCACCCCACCCTACCCTAGCATACCTTACCCCACAACCCCACCCCACCCCCATCCCAAAACAACCCCAATCCACCCTCAACCCCACCCCATCCCAACACTCCCCACCTTACCCGACCTCGCCCCATCCCACCCACCCAAGCCCACCCCACCCCACAAGCCCACCACACCCCATCCCACCCCACACCCCACCCCACCACAAATGCCACCCCGTCCCACCCGACTCCTAACCCATCCCACCCCACCCTACCCCTCACCAGCACACCCCACCCTACCCCATCCATGCCACCACCATCCTAACCGTACTGAAGAAAAAACCCGTCCATAATGCCATTAGGCATTTTTCTTGTTTAACAGATTTAAAATCAAATGTGTCTGATTTTTAATCGACAATCATCGGAAACAAAAGAAAATATACGGAACAGTAATATAGAGTAAGTCTTTGTCAGGGGTTTGAGACTGATTTAAAATATTTCTGGTGCACATTTGGTAAGGTCATATAGCAGAATACCTTTGTTTACACCTCCGAAAATGGCGGACCTCAGCGGAAGTGATGTCACGCCGATTGTCCTTATTGTAACTTTTGTTCTGCTCTGGCTCATATTGCAGTGATGTTTCAGTTCAAGTTCTGTAAAAGCTAGTAATTTCATGTTACCTGAATATATTCAGTGCTTGCTAAAAATAGATCCGTTTATAAACAGTATACCCCCAACCACCCTGAATTATGAGCTCAAAGTCAAGAGACATAAATACTAGAATACACTATCTTGAAATATTTCTACCTGTTTTTTTTTTTTTTTTTTTTTTTGAAGAAGAAGAAGGTACTTATCATTTGTTCAGAACTGTTTTTGAAACAAATGAGAAATACACAATATTTTTATTGGCTGGTGTTGCCAACAGCTTGCTGAAGATATAGAATTAAACATAAAGATGATTATTGATAAAATTATGCAAGTTTATGTTATGATGATATATGTTATTTTATGACATTGGCTGTGAGGTTAAAAACTTGTTCATGTTCAGTTCAGATCCACATGGAAGTTTGTTCTGCTCATAAATATTAAAATGCCAACAAATGTTATTGTCTTGCTCATAAATATTAAAATGCCAACAATTGTTGTCCTGCTCATAATTATTAAAATGCCAACAATTGTTGTCCTGCTCATAAATATTAAAATAGCAACACTTTTTATTGTCCTGCTCATATATATTAAAATGCCAACAGTTGTTGGCATTTTAATATTTATGAGCAGGACAAAATTTTATCAGTCAATTTGGGCATAAAAAAGAAATCAGTTGTTGGTATTTTCATGTATTTATGACAATTCAGATCTCATACTTACTTGAGTTGAGCATGAAAAAGATTGACACCCTAAGTTCTGGGCAGTGACGTGCATAGAGGGTTCTTAGCATATAGACATGACATACTGTAAATCACTTCCATTTTTGCAAGTTTGTCATTGGCTGCTTATTCAATATATGGTACCGGTATATAAATCTTTGAGGTTTGATGGCTACCAGTATATATGCACATACATGTATTTGGTTTATGTATGGGGTTGGAGTTTGAGGGTGCTTAGAATTTATGGCTGATCAAGTTTGTAAATGTCAGCGAAAATAAACTGTTATGATTGGTAGTTTATTTACAGGTCATGAGGCTCTTGAGCAGAACAGCAAAAGTTTGATCAAGCTGCACATCTGTGCAGTTTGATCAAGCTTTTGCTGTTTACATAGATAGCATATTGGACCAGAAGCTTTTGACTGGTGATCAGAAGGCCCAGGTTTGATACCTGCCAGGTCTCCAACTTAACTTCATGGAGATTGATCATAATATCTTTTCTGTGGTCAGTTTCTACCTGCTGCAGATTTGAGTTGGGTAATTGTTTCCGTCAAAAGAATGTACACTATACTGGTTAAACCTGCCCAGGGAAAACTTGTAAGTGTTGACTAGGCTGTTAACCTTATCCTGCTGAATAAATTAATTTTGCCGCACCCATTGCTAACTGTCAGCCAGTCAAATTACTTTATATAATGTTTCATTCAAATTCGCAAAGTACATGTGATTGACAGTGTAGATCCTGATCAGAAGCCATCTGATCTGGATCTACACTGTTTGCAAATGTAGGGAATGTCATGAAAAGCAGGATAAGGGGTAAACCTCCGAGCAATCAAGGAAACACAACATAAATCTTCCATGGCTTTGAAGAATTTCTTGTAAACTGAGATCTTAAAATATGTGGTCTTTTCTTAAAGGTCAGAACGAAAAACTTTCTAATAAAGAGCAAGTTTAGTTCAATAAAGGAAGAAAGTCAGTTGTGAAATGTACATATCTGCATTGGTCACATATCAAAAAGTGAAAATTGAGTGTTAGAGGATTTTTTTTGTTTGTTTGATTTGAGGTTTAACATCCCCGTCAACACTGTAAAGGTCATTTTGGAGACATTGCTTCCAATTTTGTGGGACTTTTACCTGACATTGAGATGAAATGACATCTCAAGCCCTGCCATCCAATGAAACCAATAGGTTAATAAGCATTGACAGGCCAACTCACCCGCCATAGGTTCGAGCCTCGCTCGGGCCACGTGTGAGACGCCAAGTTCTGCAACTGAAGGTCAGGTGGTTTTTCTCCGGGTACTCCGGTTTTCGCCCACCTCTGATTAACGATCGGCTCGATATGAGTGAAATAATCTTGAAAGGGCCGTAAAACCCAAACCAAAAAAAAGGCCAACTCACACCGCTTTACCTTGGCAGGCTTAGATCCTCAAAGCGGTTTACCAGTACTCGTGTGCAGGTCGGTTTCAGCTCTGCGAGGATTTTTTTGTTATTTGTGATTGTATTACTACCAATAAGAGCTAAAATAAAATAAGAACCAAATACATGTATTAGTGTTTTACAGTATGTATGTAAGGACTTCTGTGTATGGTACTGCTCATGTATGCATCTTGCTGCAGTTGTTGTATATTAAAAATGTTACAAGTGTGTGTGGCTTTCTTTTTATTTCTTAACCATATATGTGGCGCTCGCCCATCGGGGCTTGAAAAAATAGATGGGCTGCATGTTGCCTCCATGCAGAGCTGCAACCAACCGCATGAGTACTGAGGATATAAGCTTGCCCAGGCAAAGTGGTGCGAGTCAGACTGTCCATGCTTATAAACCCTATTGGTTTCATTGGGTGACAGGGCTTGAGATGTCATTTGAAAATTTTCAGATGAAACATTTCGATATTTTTCTTTTTTCTGCTCGAAACATAGATTGTGGATACTCGTTAGAACCACTTGTTGAGGCGGTTCTTACGAGCACCGACAATCTATTTTTTGAGCAGAAATAAGAAAAATGATTTATACCACTGCAAACCCCAGTTTTACTATATAAAAGTGGGGTTTAAGGGGTCAAATTTATATAGGCTTGTTTTCGTGAGGACGCCTTTGCCTCACCCAACCACCCCTGAAGAAAATGTGTTAGAATTTTGTTATGCCCCCGCCATTCGAAGAATGGTGGAAAGGGCATATAGCGTTGCCCCTGTCCGTGCGTCCGTACGTCCGTCAAAAAAAAGGGTCCGAAACTTAAACGCAGTCAATAACTTCCTTATTTCTTGATGGATTTTAAAATTACTCGGCAGAAATGTTAACCATCATGAGACGACGTGTTACCTGCAAAACCCAGGTCCGTACCTCCAAGGTCAAGGTCATACTTAGAGGTCAAAGGTCAAAAAAAGGGTCCGAAACTTAAACGCAGTCAATAACTTTCTTATTTCTGGATGGATTTTGAAATTACTTTGGAGAAATGTTAACCATCATGAGTCGATGTGTCACGTGCAAAACCCAGGTCCGTACCTCCAAGGTCAAGGTCATACTTGCAGGTCAAAGGTCAAAAAAAGGGTCCGAAACTTAAATGCAGTCAATAACTTTCTTATTTCTGGATGGATTTTGAAATTACTTTGTAGAAATGTTGACCATCATGAGTCGATGTGTCACATGCAAAATCCAGGTCCGTACCTCCAAGGTCAAGGTCATACTTGGAGGTCAAATGTCAAAAAAAGGGTCCGAAACTTAAATGCAGCCAATAACTTACTTATTTTTGGATGGATTTTGAAATTATTTTGAAGAAATGTTAAGCATCATGAGTCGATGTGTCACATGCAAAATCCAGGTCCGTACCTCCAAGGTCAAGGTCATACTTGGAGGTCAAATGTCAAAAAAAGGGTCCGAAACTTAAACACAGTCAATAACTTACTTATTTTTGGATGGATTTTGAAATTATTTTGAAGAAATGTTAAGCATCATGAGACAGTATGTCACGTGCAAACCCAGATCCATACCTCCAAGGTCATACTTGGAGGTCAAATGGCATAAAAAGGGTCCAAAACTTAAAGACTGTCAATAACTTTCTATGGATGAATACGAACATAGACATATTTTCGGGCGGGGGCATCCGTGTCCTATGGACGCATTTCTAGTTCAGATTAAAAGTCAAGAAGAGATGTAAAAGCTGATAAAAACAATATTTAACCCTTTTTGTACCAAATGGAATCTTCCTCCTTATAAATAGCATAAGACCATTTCAAAATTTAGGGGTGTCAGGTTTTGTTTTCTTCAAAATTGATTAGTAAAATAGCCAAACTTTTTGCAAACAGTGTAGGCCCTGATCAGACCTGGGCCTGCACTGTTTGCCATGTACCCGTTTTGGGGTTTCAGGTACAAAACGGGTTAATAATTGGGTTCATATTTTTTATCTGAAATTATGTAGGTTAGTGCACATAACAGCCTTTGTAGGGAGCTTGTTCCACTGTTCCTTTCTTTCCACTTATAAACCATTACTCGCAGGTGTACATTACATACACTAAGGATTTGCAGGTAACCATTTAATTTCAGTAGCACCTGGGATGACTCTACATGCACAGAGGGTCCCCAGTTAACGTCCCGATCCAAAGGATGGTGCACTTTATGGCAGTCATCCCTGAAAATGGTGCCAGTGGAGAATGTTTGGACATTCTGGAAATTTTATCGCAGCTGCTAGGGATCAAACAAGGGACCTCTAGCATCTGTGAATCAGATTAATCCAACTAGGACCATTTTTCACTGGAAACTCTACCTGTCTATATTGTTACCCTTCCTGGAGCAGTTCAGCAATGCTGTTAGCCTGGTGGTTCATGTTTATCCCTAAAATTCCAATTCTGTTTTTAGCTCACCAGAGGCTCTGGGGGAGCTATTGTAATTGGTCAATGGGTTGGCCATCTGTTCATCCATTCATAATTTCTTTAAACATCATCTCCTAAACCAATGAACAGATTCTGACCAAACTTGGCAGAAATGATCTTTGGTCAGTCCCCTTCCAAAGTTTTTCAAAGATATCCATTCCATGCAGAGCTCTGGTTGCCATGGCAACAAAAAGGGGAAAATAAGAGAAAACCTTTAAAAATCTTGGGCCTGTGAGTCTTTGATATTGGTATGAAGCTTCATCTAAAGGGCTCCTACCAAGATTGTTCAAATTATAGCCATGGGGTCCAGTTGTTTTACAGACTTATATATGGAAAACCTTTAAAAATCTTCTTATCTGAAACCAGAAGGCCCAAGCCTTTGATACATTTGGTGCACAGCTTCGTCTAATGGGCCTCTGTCAAGATTGTTTAAAGTTTAGCCCTGGGGCAAAAATGGTCAAAGTTTTACATGTACTTAAATAGGGAAAACCTTCAAAAATCTTATCTGAAACCAGAAGGCCTAGGCCTTTGAAATTTGGTACACAGCTTCATCAGTGGACCTCTACCAAGGTTGTTCAAATTGTAGCCACGGGGCCAAAATGTCCCCACCCAGATGCCCACATATATAGGGAAAACCTTAAAACAAGAGGGCCATGATGGCCTTGGGTCGCCCCACTGAGTGCAAGATGTTTCATATCTTATGGAAACAAGTCCCCAGGCCAAGGTCAATTTTATTGTAAAGCCGGTCACAGGTCAAGGTAAATGACACAAATAAAACATTTTACATGAGTGGGAAGCCCTTGTCACAAGGAACATACATGCAAAATATGAAGAATCTATCTCAAATGGTTCTAAAGATAAAGTAGGTCACATGTCAAGGCTACAGGTCAATTTTTTGTGTGAGTGAAAGCCCTTGTTACAAGAAACCTACATGCCAAATATGAAGGTGCTAGCTGCAATGGCTCAAAAGTAATGACAAAGTAGGTAACTGGTCAAGGTCATAGGTTACATTTTTGTATAAGTGGGAAGCTTTTGTCACAAGGAACCTACATGCCAAATATGAAGGATCTATCTCTTAAAATTTATGATATAGTATAATACAGGTCAAGGTCACAGGCCAAAATTTTTGTATGGGTGGGAAGCCATTGTCACAAGGAATCTATCTATCTATCTCTATAATCCTCAACCCTCTTCCGAGTGTTATTAGGATGGTTGCACATGGTGTGTTAGTAAGAAGTAAAAGTTTGATAGTGCAGAGTTAAAAGAATAAAAGAAAGGTGAGGTGATTTTGGGTGTTAGTAAGGAGAGTTTAAAAACAGGATAAAAACAGTATTACCTTAAGGGAGCCTGTGGTTGATCGAGCTGACTCTTAACTTGAAAGAGTCAAGATCAGAAACCAGGACTAGATCAGCTGGTAGCCTGTTCCAAAGAACAACCTACATAGGGGAAAATGAATATTAATAATACGAGACGAGGTGTGTATCTGCCTGTAAGCCAGAGAGTGGTGACGCGTGTTTGTCGTTAGGCGTTCGAACTGTGTCGGAACTGGTTTAGCGACCAAACTGTAAATGATTTTATAAATCATTGTAAGGCGCGTATCGTAGTGTCTGAGCTCAAGTGACAGTCATCCAAGCTCGCCCATCATGTCTTCAACACTGCTGTAGGGGGAGAAATCATTTGTGATCTACATGGCAGATATAAAGGTTCTATCTCAAATGATTCAAAAGTTATAAAAAAAGGGCAAGGTCAATAATTTTATGTGAGTGGGAAGCCCTCATTACAAATCAAGGTCACAGCTCAAATGTTTTGCATGGGTGGGAAACCCTTTTCACAAGGAACATACATGCAAAATATGAAGGCTCTATCTCAAATGGTTAAACAGTTATGACAAAGAAGGCCAAAGGTCAAGGACACAGGTCAATTATTTTTGTATGAGTGGGAAGCCCCTGTCACAAGGAACTTACATGCCAAATATGTTTGCTTTATGTCGAAGGATTCAACATTTATGACCAAGTAGGTCAAAGGACAAGGTCACAGGTCAAATTCTTTGTATGGGTGGGAGGCCCTTGTCACAAGAAACATACATGCCACATATGAAGAATCTATCTCAAACGGTTCAAAAGTTATCATTAAATAGGTCAAGGTCACAGGTCATAATTTTATGCATGAGTGGGAAACCCTTGTCACAAGGAACCTACATGCCAAATATGGTGGCTTTATCTTAAATGCTTCAAAAGTTATGACAAAGTAGGTCAAGGTCACAGGTCAAAAATTTTGTATGGGTGAGAAATCCTTGTGACAAGGAACATGCATGCCAAATATGAAGGCTGTATCTCAAATGGTTAAAAAGTTATGAGAAAGTAGGTCACATGTCAAGGTCAAGGTCACACATCCAAATATGAAGGCTCTTTCTCAAAAGCTTAAAAATTATGACAAAGTAGGGCAAAGGTCAATGCAATAGGTCATATTTTTATATGGGTGGGAAGCCTTTTTCACAAGGAACATACATGCAAAACATGAACGCGCTATCTCAAATGGTTTAAAAGTTATGATAAAGTAGGCCACAGGTCAAGGTCACAGGTCAAAAGTTTGTTGTAATAGTGGGAAGCCCTTGTCACAAGAAACCGACATCCCAAATATGAAGGCTCTATCTCAAATGGTTAAACAGTTCTGACAAAGAAGGCCAAAGGTCAAGGACACGGGTCAAAAATGTTTGTATGAGTGGGAAGCCCCTGTCACAAGGAACTTACATGCCAAATATGATCGCTTTATGTCAAATGGTTCAAAAGTTATTACCAAGTTGGTCAAATGACAAGGTCACAGGTAAAATTTTTTGTATGGGTGGGAAGCCCTTGTCACAAGAAACATACATGCCAAATATGAAGGATCTATCTCAAACGATTCAAAAGTTATTAAATAGGTCTTGGTCACAGGTCATATTTTTTTGCATGAGTGGGAAGCCCTTGTCACAAGGAACCTGCATGCCAAAAATGAAGGCTTTATCTTCAATGGTTCAAACGTTATGACAAAGTATGTCAAGGTCACTGGTCAAAACTTTTATATGGGTGGGAAGTCCTTGTCACAAGGCTCTATCTCAAATGATTCAAAAGTTATGATAAAGTAGGTCGCATGTCAAGGTCAAGTTCACACATGATTTATTTTTGTTTGAATAGGAAGCCCTTGTCACAAGGAACCTACATGTAAATATGAAGGCTCTATCTCAAATGCTTCAAACGTTGTGACGAAGTAGGTCAAAGGTCAAGGCCATAGGTCAAAATTTTTGTATGGGTGGGAAGACCTTGTCACAAGGAACATACACGCCAAATATGAAGGCGCTATCTCAAATGGTTCAAAAGTTATGATAAAGTAGGTCACAGGTCAATGTCATAGGTCATTTTTTTAATGCGTGGGAAGCTCTTGTCATAAGGAACAAACATGCCAAATATGATGGCTCTATGTCAAACGGTTCAAAAGTTATGACCAAATGACATACTGATCTACTTTTTTATTCGACATGACCCGCATTCGAACTTGACTCAGAAATTGTCAAGCTGATCATTCTGAGCAAGATTTACGATAATTGGACCAAAACTATGGCCTCTAGAGTGTTCACGGGGCTTTTCTTTGATTTGACCTACTGACATACTTTTTGACCCAGCATGACCCATATTCGAACTTGAGCCAGATATTGTGAAGGTGATTATTCCGAACAAGTTTGATGATGATTGGACCAAAAGTGTGGCCTTTAGAGTGTGCACAAGGTTCTTTATATGATTTGACCTACTGACCAACTTTTTGATCCGACGTGACCCATTGTCCACATTGACCGAGATTTTGTCAAGATGATCATTCTGGACAAGTTTTGTGATGGTTGGACCAAAACTGTGACCTACATACAGAGTTTTCACCATGTTTTCCATGATTTCACCTCCTGATCTACTTTTTGACACGACACGGCCCATATTCGACCTTGACCGAGATATTGTCAAGATGATCATTCTGAGCAAGTTTGATGGTGTTCACACCAAAAATGTGACCTCTAGTGCGTCACAAGATTTTTCTATGATTTGATCTACAGACCTACTTTTGACCCACATGACCCATATTCGAACTTGACCTAGATGTTGTAAAGCTGATCCTTCTGAGCAAGATTGGTGATGAGTGGACCGAAATTTTGGCCTCTAGAGTGTTCACACGGTTTTTTATGCCCCTTGAAACAAAGATTCGGCGGCATATAGTTTTTGGTCTGCCTGTCTGTTTCTCTGTCTGTCTGTCTGTCCGCAAAAAAGCTTAACATTGGGCATAACTTTTGAATGGTAACTGATAGGGCTTTCATATTTCACAAGTGCAATCCTTGTCACAAGACCTTTCAAGAGGTACCATGAATTTTGATCTCGTGACCTTGACCTTGACATTTGACCTACTTTTGACCTTCTTTTTAAAAACTTTAACATTGGCCATAACTTTTGACTGGTTAGTGATAGGACTTTCATATGTCACATGTCTATTCCAAGTAACAAGTCCTTTACAGTGCTACCATAATGTTTTACCTTTTGTCCTTGATCTTTGACCTGCCTTTTAAAAAACTTTAACATTCGCAAAAACTTTAACATTGGGCATAAGTTTTGAATGGTAACTGATATGGCTTTCATATTTCAAACGTGCATTCCTTGTCACAAGACCTTTCCAGTGGTACCATAGTTTTTGACCTCGTGGCCTTGACCTTGACGTTTGACCTACTTTTTAAAAACTTTAACATAGTCCATATCTTTCGATTGGTAAGTGATAGGGCTTTCATATTTCACATGTGCATTCTTTTTCACAAGACCTTTCTATTGGCACCATATTTTTTACCTCGTGACCTTGACCTTGACGTTTGACCTACTTTTTAAAAACTTTAACATAGTCCATATCTTTCGATTGGTAAGTGATAGGGCTTTCATATTTTACATGTGCATTCTTTTTCACAAAACCATTCTTTTTCACAAGACCTTTCAAGTGGTACCATAATTTTTGACCTCGTGACCTTGACCTTGACGTTTGACCTACTTTTTAAAAACTTTAACATTGGCGATGACTTTCGATTTGTAAGTGATAGGGCTTTCATATTTCACATGTGCATTCTATGTCACAAGACCTTTCCAACGATCCTATATTTTTTTACCTTGTGGCCATGACCTAATTTTATTAAGACTTGAACATTGGTCATACCTTTCAACTGCTTAGTGATACTGCTTTCATATTTAACATGCGCTGTCCGTGGGCATCAGTGTTTCACAAACACATCTTGTTTTATGATTTGACTTACTCACATACTTTTTGATCACACATGGCCCATATTCGAAATTGACCGAGATATTGTCAAGATGATTATTCTGAACAAGTTTAATGCTGATCGGACCAAAACTGTGTTCATCAGAGTGTTCACAAGGTTTTTCTATGATTTGACCTACTGACCTACTTTTTTTACCCGACATGACCCATATTCGAACTTGACCGAGATGATCATTCTGAGTAAGTCTTTATCTAGTGGCACTCCACCAAGAGTGTTCAAAATATAGTGTTTTCGTTTTCACAGACTTATAGATAAATCTTTTGCCAACACCGTATTAAGGCCCATGTCTTTAATATTTGATATGAAACTTTGTCTAGTGGACCGCTACCAAAGTCCATACTATAGCCCTGGGGTCCTAACTGGGCACACCTATGGGCCCACTTGTTTGTTAGCTGGTCTTTTTTTGTCTTTTTTTTTTTTCGAAGAAAAACTTTCGAGCTCTTGTCGTCAATCCGGCGTCTGCATTGTCGTTCTGGAAAAAAAAAAAAAAAAACACTTGGCCATAACTTCAAAAAGTATTTGACCTAGCCTCACGAAACTTCATACACATACTCACCATCACAAGAACTACATTCTGACGAAGGGCCATAACTGTATCATTGATTTTGGCTGAATTTCTATACTAAGGGAAATAAGTTTGGCATTTTTTCGGCCCACTTTTTTTCAAACTCTGAGGTGTCTTATAAGACAGTTCTGATACCAAACTCACTAATACTGTAATTTTTTTTTTCACGTTTTTCTCACTGCCACGGACGTTTGGACTACTCGATTCACGCCGTGCACAAGCTATGCACGTGCGGTCAATATCGATAATACTCACCTCACTTTTGTGGTCCATGTCCAAAAACAAATAAACCGTCGAAAAATAATGGGGCGCCGTCCTGGACTGACCTAAGACCAGCGTGATATGGCTATTGGAATGCCAGTAGGCGGCATGAAAGTTAAGGAGGTTGTAGAGTGAAAGTGCCATTTCAAGACTCAGTTCAAAGTTCCGTCAAACTGGCACCGTCAAAGACAGCTCTGGTAGACCGCGTAAAACAACACGACGTGAGGACACTTATATTGTTACGTCATCTCGATGTAATCGGTTTCTCAGCAGGTATGGTTCGGAATGCAGTTGAAACACGAATTTGCGATAGGACTACGAGCTGCGCGGTTATGTGGACATCGACCGTACGTAGGAGTTCCAGTGACGCAGGACCGCAAACGGGCTAGACTCAATTGGACAAGGGCCTATCGTCGGTGGGCAAGACGGCAGTAGAACGAAGTTGTGTTCAGGGACGAAACCCGTTTCAATTTGAAATTTGCTGACGGAAGAGTACGTGTTTGGATGCGAGATGGAGAGAGGACGGACCCTGCTAACGCCATTCAGCATGACCGTTTTGGTGGCGGCAGTGTTATGGGTCAGGGAACTTGAATGCCGTCCGATACTGTGATGAAATTGTTCGGCCTGTGTCAGTGCCTTTCTTACGTCAATGAAACGCCACGATTTTTCAGCAGGATAATGCACGCCCCTATGTTGCACGTCATACAATGGACTTTCTGCTGGCAAATAATGTGAATGTGTTAGACTGGCCAGCAAGATCATCGGATCTTTCACCTATTGAGCACCTCTGAGACCATCTTGGAAGGCATGACGTCGGCAACGTAAGAGACCTTGAACGTGTTCTACATGAATGGAATCGCATACCCATGGGTGTGGTTCAGAGGATTATTTTGAGCACGAGAAGACGGTGTGGGGCTGTTGTGGAGTCATTTTCTTTCTTTCTTTCTACTGCTACTGCGATCGGTCACATCTGACCATTACTCGCAGGTGTACACTACGTACTCTCCAGATGGTGGGCATACTAGATACTGATAATTGGTGTGAGTTTTTGTGTGACACCCCGACCTGATTGACGCTATGCAACGAGTGTATCTTTTGTTTTTTTCACAGCCAATACATTAAATATTGATTTGTAAAATTCCGTTCTATTTTATATCCAGACAAGAGCGAAATAAGCGGTAACATAAAAAATGCTAAACTTATTTCCCTTAGTATATTTTTTTCAGAAAGACATTTTTCTCTTTATATAACAGAACCTTCAAACTTCACATGGATGTTCCTTTCCATTGATACCAACCGTTTTGACTCGTGACCTTGACTTTTGAACTGTGACCTATTTTTTTTACCAAAAACTTTAACCTTGACCATATTTCAGAAAGTATTTGGCCTATAGATGAGTTTAGGCTGGTTAACTTCCTTGGTTACGCTGCACATGCGCAGTCTTGTGTGGCAAAAGGTAATCAATCGAGCCCGTGTGTGTACAAATTGACCTGAGACTGCTGAACCCTATTACCACAATTTCACACCCGACTGAATGCATGTATTTATCTTCGCAGTCTCCCGAAGATGGCGATATTGCTATTCAATATATGGGTCGCAATTCACCAGATGCCGAAAATTCACGAGAAGTTTGTGAAAGCCGACGTATTTGGCGATAACATTAGACTAATTTATTCCTTGCAAAAAGGCCAGTCTCATGTCAAATTTTTCGTACTATACCTTCATGAAACTTCACACACATACTCACCATCACAAGAACTACATTCTGTCCAAGTTCCATAAATCTAACGTGCAATTTGACTGGATTATCACCCCTTTTTTAGTTTTTTTGTCACTCATTTTAATACCACTAACAATACAGCCTTCAAACATCAAATGAGCCCCGCCAAGCGAATTTGTGTCTTCGAGCATTCCGTCATGACAAATTGTAACTGCCCATGCCCAGCCATTCAGAGGGGCCAGGGATATGGCTTTCTGTCTGAAGGTTCCTCTCGATTCACTGCTTGTAAGAGCGAGCAGCGAATGTTCTGCGCAGGCTCGCCTGAACCTTCGCGGCTCGCATAGGCGGTAAGTACCAAAATCGCTTGACGGGGCCCACATGGATGTTCCTTGGGACAAGACCTTTCCATTCATACCAAGCTTTTTGACCTGTGACCTTGACCTTTGAACTTTGATCTATTTTCGAAAATGAAACCAAAAACTTTAACCTAGGCCATATTTCCCAAAGTATTTGCCCTAGCCCCATGAAACTTTACACAGATATGTATGGTCACAAGATCTACATTCTTACCAAGTACAAAGACTCTTATCATGCAATTTGACTGTTTTATCTCCCTTTCATCACGAAAACATGCCAATATAATTTTGACTCCCTTGAACCCCACTTTTATGTAGCAACCCTGGGGTTTACAGTGGTGAAACTTTATTTTTCATATTTCTGCTCTAAAATATAGATTGTGGGTACTCGTTAGAACCGCCTCATACCCACAATCTATGATTTAAGCAGAAATAAGACAAATATCACAAAATTTCACCTTAAAATTTTCGGGGTTTTTTTTTCGGCGTTTAAGTTTACAATGTATTTGTATAGGCGTGTTTTCGTAATGGAGGTATACGAAAAAAACGTCTGTTTCAAGAAAACATTTTGCTCCCCCATTTTAATACCACAAACAATACAGCTTTCAAAATTCACGTGTATGTTCCTTTGGGCCAGACCTATCATTATTATCAAACTCTTTTTGACCCGTGACCTTGACCTTTGGACTTTGAACTATTTTTCGAAAATTTAACAAAAATCTTTAACATTGGTCATATTCCCCATTACGATAACACACACGTGCGACATAGTGCATTTTTCATATCTCCAAAATGGCTACTTTTATGATGAAAATCCGTGATATTTTTCTTATTTTTCTAACGAGTACCCACAACCTATGTTTTGGAGCAGAAATAAGGAAAATAATGTTTACCCCCCTAAACCCCAGTTTTCTCTATATAAAGTGGGGTTTAAGTGGGTGTTCATTTCACGGACTTGTTCACGTGATGCAAAAGTATTTGACCCAGCATCATGAAACTTGGCACACATTTGTATCATCACAAGAGCTACAGTCTGACCGAGTCATCGACCGAGTTCCATATCGACTGATTTATCTCCCTTTGTGACATACGAAAAAAATGACGAGCATAGCACCCGCTTGTGGTGCTCTTGTTTTACATAGACCCATATAGAGAAAACCTTTAAAAAGCTTCTTGTCTGAAACCAGAAGGCCCAGGACTTTGATATATGGTACACAGCTTCATCTAGTGGACCTCTACCAAGATTGTTCAAATTATAGCACCGGGTCCGAAAATGGCCCCACCATAGGGCCCACGTTATACACATAGCAAACCTTTTAAAAATCTTCTTGTCAGAAACTAGAAGGCTCAGGCCTAATTACCTCTGTCAAGATTGTTAAATGGGGCCCCACCAGGGTCCCACATGTTTTACATATGCTTAAAAAAACTTATACAGGGAAAGCCGTAAAAATCTCCTTGTTTGAAACCAGAACTCTGTCCCAGGCCTTTGCTATTTGGCACATACCTCTGTCTAGTGGATCTCTACCAAGAGAGTTCAAATTATAGCCGTGGGGCCAAAATGGTCAGAGGTTTTTTTGTTTATCACAAACTTACATAGGGAAAACTTTAAAACTTTTAAAAAAAATCTTCTTGTCCGAAATCATGCAAGAAGCCCACTAAAATGTGCAGGTATTTTTTGGTCTGATGATATACTGGATATTTTTGGGGGTACACTTCACTGTCAATATCTTAGTATTTTTTTTTTTTTTTTTTTTTGGTTGTGTGTGTGTGTGTGTGTGGGGGGGGGGGGAGTCGAGCACTAGACGCTGGGAGGCAAAATTCAGAGTAACCCCCCCCCACTCGGTCTCCAACCAAGTCTAGTAACGCTTGACCTTGTGTCATAGTCACTGGTGGTTTCCTTTTGTTGTTGTTTTTTCGTCTAACTGGAGTAGGGCCTGTTGTTTTTTTTTTTTTTTTGTTTTTTTTTTTGTTTTTTTTTTTCTAACTGGAGTAGGGCCTATCTTAGTTTGGGTAAAGCTAGGGGTCCATACTCTAGTTGACGTCGTACCAGAATCAGAATTGTTATTGGTGACACGTCGAATGACATTCTTACACCAGGACCTGTGATGTGGGAAGTTAGTCCCTAGCTCTAACCATAGAGGTAAATTTAGCTACACAATCATCAGCACATTCAGCTGTCGGGAAGGGCATTCCAATCTCTAATGAACGACTCTTTATAAATGTCAGTTCTTGCAGTAAGGGACTGAAACGCCAACGAATGGTGATTTCTACAGTGTCTTGCTGGGGGAACAAAGTCATCTGTTGGATGGCTGGCAGCACCCTTTAGACCTTTGTATAAAAGGATGAGCCTACTGTCTTTTCTCCTTTTCTTGAGAGACTCCCATTTTAATTTTCCAAGTGTTCCAGTCATGCTCCCAGTTTCAAAGCAGTAATTGCCCGTTACAAATCTATGGGGCGCCGTTTTACTATTTAATCCGTATTTATAGATATCCCTAATTATTTATGGATACCCGTAATTCGAATTATGGATATCCATAATTCGAATTATGGATATCCATTATTATTTATGGATATCCATAATTCGAATTATGGATATCCATTAATATGAATTATGGATATCCATAAATCGAACTGAATTAATGATATCCATAAATCGAATAATGGATATCCTTAATTCGAATTATGATAATCCATTATTCGGCTGATTTATGGATATCCATTAATCAAATTATGAATATCCATAATTCTCCTCTGCAAATAAACCTTATGAATAATGACTGCTCCCTTTGCCAAAAACAACTAGGTTTCCGATTTAGGTGTGTAATAAAAGCCGGGATGGAGGTGGAAGTAATGCAGGGTAGACTTATTGGTAGCCTGTGGTGTGGGAGAGATATGTCTTGTTTGATTTGAGGTTTAACGTCCCCTTCAATACTATTTAGGTAATTTTGGAGACGTTGCTTCCAATTATGCTGGGCCTTAAGTCTTCATTGAGATGAAATGAAATCTCAATACCGCCGGCCTCGGCCGCTCAGTCGGATGCGCATCTGACTGGTGATCAGGAGGACGCGGGTTCGATACCTGCCAGGGTCGGCAACATTTTTTCGAGGAGGTTGATCATGCAATCTTTACTACGGTCATTCTCTCGCTTCCGCTGATTCAAGAAGGGCAGTTTTGTTTTGGAGTCATCATAAAATTTTCACATCACTTTCACAAGTCCGTGAAATGAATACCCACTTACACCTGGCCTAGCCACTGGGCGTTAAAATGGATAATATGAAATTAAAAACATCCTTTGCATTAGAATGAATAGTGTATAAACGTTTAGCTAGTCTAGTCTCTCTGGCTTAATTTTGGCTTGTAGCAGGGTGCGACATAGGCGTCCGATTTTCCGTCCGTGCGTCCGTCCGTTCGCCCGTTCGTCCGTCCGTCTGTTAACATTTACGTCGAAGTTCAACATTTACGTCAAAGTTTTTATTTTACAAACCTCAGCTACCATCAAATATTACATAAAACATCTCATAGACCTTCTCTTTTTGTAAGCACCTTGACCTGGTGATTTTGACCTATATTTTGCGCTCCAGTGACTTTGACCATTACGTCGAAGTTCGACATTTACGTCGAAGTTCGACATTTACGTCAAAGTTTTTATTTACAGACCTCAGCTACCATCAAACCTTACATGAAACATCTCATAGACCTTCCCACTTTGTAAGCACCTTGACCTGGTGACTTTGACCTATATTTTGCGCTCCAGTGACTTTGACCATTACGTCGAAGTTCGACATTTACGTCAAAGTTCGACATTTACGTCAAAGTTTTTATTTTACAAACCTCATCTACCATCAAACCTTACATGAAATATCTCATAGACCTTCTCAACTTTGTAAGCACCTTGACCTGGTGAATTTGACCTATATTTTGCGCTCCAGTGACTTTTACCATTACGTCAAAGTTCGACATTTACGTCGAAGTTTGTATTGTGATCAACTATAAGACTAAACTACCATCAAACCTTTCATGAAACATCACCCTGAGCTCCTGACTAGGCAAGCACCTTGACCCGGTGACCTTGGCCTATATTTTACGCTTCAGTGAGTTTGACACAAATTACGTCAATGTTCCAAATCTTCTCAAATAAAAGGCCTACACCAATAAAATCTTGAGTAGTGTTTCTCCTAGATGTATTGACTCTGCAGGTACCTTGACATGGTGACCTTGACCTATATTTTACGCTCCACTGATTTTGACACATTTTACGTCGAAGTTCCAGGTCTCCTCAAATCAAAGGCCCACAACCATCTAATCTTGCATAGTGCTTCTCCTAGATGTACTGACTCTGCAGGTACCTTGACCCGGTGACATTGACCTATATTTTACGCTCCAGCGACTTTGACAAATTTTTATGTCGAAGTTCCAGATCTCTGCCAATAAAAGGCCTACAACCATCAAAGCTTGCGTAATGCTGCTCCTGGATGTACTGATTCTGCAGGTACCTTGACCTGGTGACCTTGACCTATATTTTACGCTCCATTGACTTTGACACAATTTGCGTCAATGTTCCAGATCTTCTCAAATAAAAGGCCTGCAACCACCAAATCTTGCATAGTGGTTCTCCTAGATGTACTGACTATGCAGGTACCTTGACTTGGTGACTTGACCTATTTTTTGCACTCCATTGACTTTAACACATTTTAGGTCGACATTCCATATCTTCTTAACTATAAGGCCTGCAACCACCAAACCTTGCATAGTGCTTCTCCTACATTTACTTACTCTGTGGGTACCTTGACCTGGTGACCTTAACCTATATTATGCACTCCAGCGACGTTTACGTCAATGCTCAATATGTCCTAAAATAAATGGCCTACAGCCACCAAACTTTGCATATTACTTCTCCTCATTGTACTGATTTGGCACGTACCTTGACCTGGTGACCATGGCCTATATTTTTGGTCCAGTGACTTTTACACATTTTACATCAACTATCAACTCCTATGAAATTTACTTAATTAATAACAACATTCTGATTGTGGCTTCTATGACTTTTGCCCCCAGCAGGTGCGACGACGCCTTCTGCGGAATTCTTGTGAGATTACTAAGTTTGGAAATTATATCAAATTATATCATTATCAACAACGTGATCATTTTTTAATATATTAAAAATACTAAAATGATCAGACTTTAATTATCAGACTAGTAGAGATTGATCATGAAATCTTTTCTATGGTCATTCTCTCCCTTCTGCTGATTCAAGAAGGGCAGTTACGAGTATCAGTTTCTGGCGATAGAATGTGCACTGTACTGGTTAACTGCTTACGTATAAGCCTGCACAGGAAAAGTGTGGATAGGTAAAGTGTGGATAGGCTCAAAAATGACATAAATTATTGTTGACTGGGCCGTTAAACTCAAATACAAACAAACAAACAAACAAATATCTCAATCCCTGTCGCCCATTGACTCGCACGACTTTGTTTGGACAGGCTTACACCTTTTAAACGGTTTACCAGTACTCTCAGCTCATGCAGCCAAATCTATTTCTCCAAGCCCCAATGGGCGGGGGTCAGGAAATATATCTAAATCAGCCTGGTACTCCATACATCTCAAGCAGAGTATTATATGGATATATGTTAAGACTATATATAACGACCATGTGCATTTTTCTCCAGAAAGCATGCACGGATTGCCTTTTTGGATCATTATAATCTTACGTCCGACTTTCAGTGTCCTTAGGTGCGCAGTCCTCATAGAGGTGATTCCAGAGGGACCGGATGCGTTGGCGGAATTTCCCGATCTTACGACTGGTTCCGATATTAAACTGCAAACATGGCGGGCGTTCAGCCTATGGCGTCCGTTGCTTTGGAAGCCTTACGGGATAAAAAGGCTGCACGGCAGAGAGGTCCCTTTGGCTGGCCATCATCTTCCAGCGATAATGAAGACCTTGATGATTTTGAAGATTTTTAAAATAAAACAATCACGTGCCTTAGGGAGAAATCATTAAACCAAAAGATTTGGCGGTGATTTATGGATATCCATAATTCGAATTATGGATATCCATAAATCGATCTGAATTATGGATATACATAAATCGAATTATGGATATCCATAATTAGAATAATGGATATCCATAAATCAGAGGGATAATGGATATCCATAAATCGAATTATGGATATCCGTAAATCGAATTATGGATATTCATAAATCGATCTGAATTAATGATATCCATTAATCGAATTATGGATATCCATAATTCGAATTATGGATATCCATTATTCGGCTGATTTAAGGATGTCCATAAATCGAATTATGGATATCCATAATTCGATTTATGGATATCTATAAATACGGATTAAATAGTAAAACGGCGCCCCATAAAACAATGTCTCTGAAGTTGAGGTCACCTAGAACATGTACAGTCGGGAGTTTTTTACCCTTGTGTAGCGACTTTATGCAATCCAGCTGATCTTTAAACAACTGGAAGTTTTCGACCGTAACACTTGCTACGAAGTGAGAAGTTTTATTTGCAAAAACCTTAACCCAAACCGATTCGGTGTCATTTTCCAGTTCCATGAAAGGCATATGAGGGATGTCTCTGTGAATGAGCAACATCACCCCACCACCATAAGGGTCCCTATCTTTTCTATAGACACCGTACTGACAAGTTTCAGGGAAAAGCTCAGATGTGGTAATTGAATTGTCAAATAGCAACAATATGCAGTTGAGACGTATCGAGGAAAGTTAAAAGTACTAGAATTTTTCATCTAATTCCATTTATGTTTATTCTGCAAAGTTTCAAACCTTTTTCAAAATTCGACTTATTTTCATCAACAATCGAAGATTTGCCTCTCTTATCATCTGACAGAGGTTCAAACCTGTTTGGCTTACTCATATATTCATCGAAGAAGGAGTCTAAAAAGTTGCACATCTCAAATTTTGGACATAGGTCTATCCAGTGGCAGTTTGAGCTTACCAAAGTGCCATATTCGGCATCATTCAGTGTGTATCCACATTTCACATTGATCACATTTTTTTTCTCCTGTTACTGCTACTAGCTCACATCTGAGCATTACGAGCAGGATTTCCTGGGTGGTAACCAGTACTCTTTTTTTTTTTGCCTTTTTCGGCTGTGTGGCCATTAAGGACAGCACCACTGCAAAGATCACAAGTCACAGTGGAGCGCTGTGGTGCAGTGGTAAAGTATCGGACTCGGGATCGAGAGGTACCGGGTTCGATCCCCACGAGCGGCAGTGTTGTTTCCTTGAGCAAGAGACTTTATCCACATTGCGTAGTACTGGTTTCTACCCAGGAAAAGAGGGCCACATGGAAGATTAGTACTAGTTTACTAAATGTGTTACCCTCTATAAAAAAGGTCGATTATTATTATTATTATTATTATTATTAGCTTTGCAGTCTTTGCAATACCAAGTTCCAGCTCTAGATTCAATTTCTAACAACTGACTTTTATCCAAATCAGAAACGTTGTTACAGTCCTCACATTCTATCAATTTCTCGGAACCTTTGTAATATTTTTTGCCGAGTTCACATCGAAACCTTAGGCCAGGGTTAGTTTCAATGTCTCCGGTTGAGATTATGCTTATAGCCAAGTTTGTACCGCGTGAGAACTTGAAGTTTCGCAAGCCGTCCGAACACCTTCTTTTCCAATTCTTCCTTGTAATTACCAAGTACTGGGAAACTCTACTACTGCTCTCCTTATTTGTAATCCCGCACACTCCTGATTTCCATCATCTGGGTGCATTCCATAAGTTGTTTTCTAAAGAGTGAACCCAAGAATTAACACCACGGGAAACAGGGCGACCTTCATTTTAATATTATGAGTTGTGATTTGATGATTTTTAACGATTTATGATGGGTGTCAAGCAACAATCCTGACATCCAGCACACTGACATACACTGGTCCAATTATATACAGCTCAGCACACTCAAATATCTGACAACGCACCGGCTCTTCAGAAGAATGAATGTGACAAGCTACCTAATTTTGATCCTAAGAATTTCCGTTTGCGATATCCCACCCACTAGTGAGGTAATGGCGGGACAACAATTTTTTTTTTATTTTTCAATCTACAAGACCAAAAAAATCACAATCTAGAGTAACCAGCAATAATATGTTGCTGGTTTATGGAGCATTTTATTGTACCAGCACATAGCGGCCCCAGTTAACATTCACATCTGAAACATTACACATTTTTGACACCCATCCTTCCAAAAAATGCAAGCATATTCATTGGTGATAGTGAAACCGGGGGAGGGGGGGGGGGATTATTTTATGTTTTGGTCCCTCTGCGCCACCATACAAGAAGCTCTCAAAAATGTGGGCGTGGCAAGTGTCAGAACACAATGCATATATTCATACGCGTGGAAATTGCTTGATTGAAACTTTTTGCTCTAACTGAAATTTATTTGATATGAGTGTATTTTACCATGACATTGTGAGCAATCTGGATGGGGCCATAAATCGTGGCCACAAACAGACTGACTTGATCATCATGGACTTTGCTAAGGCCTTTGACAAGGTACCTCACAGAAGGCTATTACATAAACTGGAGTACTATGGGATAAGAGGATCCACGCATAGGTGGATTAGCTCATGGCTCTCTGGGCGCTCACAACAAGTTGTACTTGATGGCCAAGCGTCTGATCCAGTCCCTGTTTTATCTGGAGTCCCCCAAGGTTCGGTTCTTGGACCGGTCCTTTTCTTGGTTTTCATTAATGATCTCCCCGACAATATCAGGTCATCGGTCCGTTTGTTTGCTGATGATTGTGTCCTGTATAGGAGCATATATTCTCCTTCTGACTGTCTTATTTTACAAGATGACCTGGATCAACTTGCACAGTGGGAGGCCGATTGGCAAATGAAGTTCAATGTGGCCAAATGTCACTCAATGAGAGTGTCACGACACCCTCCGGACAAGCAAATTAAGTTTGACTATACTCTTCACCAGCAAGTTTTGGAGCATGTTCAATCCGCCAAATATCTTGGTATCACCATCACTGACGATCTTGATTGGGGTCAACATATCTCAGAGATTACATCTAAAGCAACTAGGACTTTGGGATTCCTTAGACGGAACTTGGCTTTTGCACCTAGGCAGACAAAGGATGTTGCATATAAAACATTGGTTCGCCCTCAACTCGAATATGCATCACCCATTTGGCACCCCTATGTTAAAACTCAGACTAAGCAGGTGGAGAAGGTGCAGAGGACAGCTGCTCGATGGACCTGTAGGCGATGGCGAAATAGAAGTAGCGTCGGTGACATGCTTAATGAGCTAGAGTGGCCGTCCCTGGAGGCCCGTCGTGAGCAGTCCTCTTTAACCTTCTTCTACAAGATACACTCTGATTCAGTGTCTATTGATAAAGATAGGTACTTGACCCCTGTAACACTGTCGACCCAAACAAGGGCATCAAAATTAAACGACTCACAATATCGTAGATACCAGTCCTATAGTGATGCCCTGAAGAACTCGTTTTTTCCTAGAACTATTCCCCAATGGAATAGTCTTCCCTCCTCTGCGGTGAATGCCAAGTCCGCAGAAGAGTTCAAAGCCCGCACAGTGTAAGATTGGGTCTCAGAGGTATGCGTTTTAGGATACCTCTGTTATGCAGATTGTAAATAGTTTTAAGGACGCATCCAGTGCCTCTCTTTTTTTTTTTTTTTTTTTTTTTCAGCTAAATTCTAAATTTAGCCACCCAATCAACTGAGGTAATGGCCAGATATGACCGACTCAGTATAAGAAGATAGATAGATAGTATTTTAATTTCAATATATTTATTGATTTTTGTATTGTTTTTTAGAATAAAACGTCTGAAAAGGGAACTAATTGATGACGCGGATTAATTCCCTGTTTACTCGACATACACGCGGTCTCCCTATTTGGTGACAAGAAGTGACAAGAGGTGACAAGAAGTGACAAGAGGTGACAAGAAGTGACAAGAGCTATTTTATGGTGACAAGTAGTGTTAAACGCATTTGCGACCCTTTTTAAAAGTAAAATATGATATATTAAACATTTTTGCAAGCGTTTGAATTCCTTTTAAGACTCCTATGGTGCGCTGCAGCTAAGGAATAGAAGCAGAGAAACGCAAACGCTCGCATGCGTATTAAAGCCAGTAAATGACTTCATGCCTATCATAAACCAAATTATTTATTGTAACATGACTAGGCAAATGATTTGTTCATGCCTGAAAATGAATTTCATACAATATAAGACACTAGAACCCTAATTGACCCACTAGAATCATATCAGGGCCGTCTTCAGATTTTCTTGACGGGAATAAATTCAAGCTGGTGACAAGAGAATGTACACGATGTCTCTCACTGTCACACAAAATTCCAATAAAATGTGTATAGATCTTAGCAGAGATTCATATATCAGGCTGCGCGTATTCGCAGGCTGATCTAAGTCTTTTTAGGCACACATGCTCGATGACGCTTCAGTGTTCTTCAGATTTTCTTGTCTGGACAAGAAAATCTGAAGCTGGTGACAAGAAAATTTTACGTGTATGAAATGATCTACTATATTTCACATAAAATTATACCATCAGCAGAAAAAAAACAGACTGCGCATGTGCTGATCCAAGTTTTTTTCTAGGCACACTTGCTCGTCGACGCTTCAGTGCCTCTTCAGATTATTTTTGGTCGGGAATAAATTCAAGTTAATTTGGCGACAAGAAAATTTTACACGTATTAGATGCTATACTATATTTCTCCGTCACATAAAATTATTCCCTCAACAGAGAAAACATACCAGACTGCGCATGTGCTCAGGCTGATCCTTTCTAGGCACACGTGCTCGATGACGCTTCAGTGCCTCTTCAGGTTTTTTTCTGGTCGGAAATAAAGTCAACTTAATTTGGTGACAAGAAAATTTTACATGTATGAGATGATCTACTATATTTCTCCGTCACATAAAATTATACCCTCAGCATAGAAAAAATACCGCAGGTTGATATGCGCAGGCTGATCCAAGTCTTTTCTAGGCACACATGCTCGATGACGCATCAGTGCCGCTTGAGTTAATAAAGACAAGTTAGATTGGTGACAAGAAAATTTTGCATGTATGAAACGATCAATTATATTTCTCCGTCACATAAAATTATACCCTAAGTGGAGAAAACATATCATGAAGGCTGCGCATATGCGCAGGCTGATCCAAGTCTTTTCTAGGCACACTTGCTTAAAGCCACCACCTCCCCTTACACACACACACACACACACACACACACACACACACACACACACACACACACACACACACACACACACACACATACACACACACACACACACATACACACACACACACACAGTGATTCGGATATAGCAGACTGCGTAGGCTGATCTGAGTCTTCTCTGGGAACACATGCAGAGAGAGAGAGAGAGAGAGAGAGAGAGAGAGAGAGAGAGAGAGAGAGAGAGAGAGCATGCGTTTTAAATAGACAGAATATAATAATTAGAAAAAGATTTAATTTGAAACAAATTAAAAATTACTGTTTTATTTATTTGTTTATTTATGAGAATAAGATTTAACTTAAAAAAAATACTATTTTATTTATTTATTTATGCTCTTGTCAAAGCTATGAATTTATGATTAGCAAACGGAGTCAAAATAATATGTCGAGCAAATGCTAATAACACAAGCTTGTGGTTAATCAACCGAGATAGCTCAATACTGAGTGACAGTAATTATCTTAATGAGTGGCGCACGCACGATTAAAGACGGAAGGAAGACTTCTATCTCAACTGCTTGTTTGTTTGTATTGTGGTTTAACGACCCAGTCAACACTATTTAGGTCATTTTTGAGCCGGTCAGTTCATTTATCCACCCTTTTCCTAGGCAGGGTTATACGTAAGCGGTTAACCATTACAGTGCTATTCTTTCGCCAGAAACTGACAACTGCCCTTCTTGAATGCACGGGTGACTTATCATAATGGGCGTGTCCGCGCCCATCTGAGGCTTAGAGAAATAGATTGGGCTGCAAGATGCTTCCAATCAGAGCTGAATCTGACCACACACGAGTGCTGGTAAACCGCTTAGAAGGACTAAGCCTGCCCAGGCAAAGCGATGAGAGTCAGATCGTCCGATGCATATAAGCCTTCTGGTTTCATTGGGCGGCAGGGCTTGAGATGTCATTTCATCTAAATGTCGGGTAAAAGCCCACAAAATTGGAAGCAACGTCTCCAAAATTACCTAAATAATGATGACGGGGACGTTAAACACCAATTCAAAGTGACAAAAATCATAATGGGTAAGCCCAGTTTCCTCTATATAAAATGGGCTTTCACGTGTAGGAAAATCACACGAATCCTGGTAAAACCCGCTTTTATATTAATAAAATGAGATGACATTGTTTTGGGGCCTGAGTTTATTTGAGAAATCTCTTGCCGGTAAATGTATTAACCCCCTTGTTCGGTTATAACGAGTATCCACAGTCTATGTTTATGAGCAGAGAAAAAAAAACATGAAGGAGAGTCGCAGATACCCACTTAAAATTCAATTTTTTGCTTATAAAATGAAGTGACTTTGTATATAATCATTAAAGAGAACTTTCTTGTCGGTAAATGCGGATTAACGTCTGAATAAAGCATGTTGCTTTTTCCTCCAAACGTCTTTAAATTTGGCCAAAATTAATTTCTAACTCAAGAATAACATTAAATTTATCATTTCAAGCAATAATATAGTTTAATTTTGAGCTAGAAAGTTTCTTGTCACCATAAAATAGCTCATGTCACTTCTTGTCACCTCTTGTCACTTCTTGTCACCTCTTGTCACTTCTTGTCACCAAATAGGGAGACCCCATACACGTACTTCCGGTTTTTGTACATGTACATGTTACAAGGTTTGCCGAAGGATTGATCAATAAAAACATAACTTAAGAGTAATCTACATAAAAGTGAAAGGTAAGATAGCTTGCATATGAATTTTCCATATTTATTTTACAATATGCAATAAAATTTTTAGATTTAGCGATGTCTTTTAATCGACAAATAACGTTTAAATTCATTAGCCATTCCCCACCCTGTCATGAATTCTACTTTCATTTTCAGTAAACAAACAACTACACTGCATATAAAGTATTCATGTCCAGTCTGAAAAACACTTTCAGGAAAATGGGACGTATCAGACTCAGACAGGCTATTTTCATGCTATCTATCAATCTTCTCGTACATATCGGGATTAGCAAATATGTGAATTAGAATTGTTACTGGTGATGCATCAAATGACATTCATACACCAGGACCTGTGATATGGGAAGTTAGCCCCTAGCTCGCTCACAGGTCGTTTCGCCTGTGGGTCATTTCGCCCAGGGTCATTTCGCCCCTGTTTGGTGGGTTGTTTTGCCCATATTTTTATTTAAGGGCCCCATGGATTGAGTTATGGTATATTTTGGTTAATAAAGGGAGTCATTATGCTCTGGCCTATTAATTTAGTATCTATTGCTCAGAATCAGAATTATTACTGGTGACACGTCAAATGACATTCATACACCAGGACCTGTGATATGGGAAGTTAGTCCCTAGCTCTAACCAAAGAGGTAAACTTAGCTACACAATCCTCAGCACCTTCAGCCGTCGAAATGATCGAATCGGGAAGGGCATTCCAATCTCTAATGGTTCGTGGGAAGATAGATTCTTTATAAATGTCCGTTCTTGCAGTAAGGTCTGAAACGTCATTGAATGGTGCTTTCTGCAGTGCCTAGCTGGGGGAACAAGGTCATCTGTTGGAATGCTGGCAGCACCCTTTAGACCTTTGTATAAGAGTATGAGCCTACTGTCTCTTCTCCTTTTTTTGAGAGACTCCCATCTTAATTTTCCTAGAATTCCAGTCATGCTCCCAGTTTCAAAGCAGTAATTTCCAGTTACAAATCTGGCAGCTCTATTCTGAACTTTTTCAATTTCTTCATTGAGGACTGCTCCGCTTGGGTCCCAGATGCAACTACAATATTCCAAGATTGGGCGAACAAGTCCCCTGTATGCAGTCTCTTTCACATCCTGAGGACACTGATGAAGATTTCGCCTCAGGAAACCAAGTGTTCTATTTGCCTTTGTACACATGTTGCTAATGTGTGTATTCCATCTCAAATCATGAGTGATTGTCACACCAAGGTACTTAATGGAATTCACATTTTCGAGGACCGTTCCCTCTAAAGTGTAAGAAACCTCAATTTTATTAGATCTCTTCCTGCTTATGAGCTTTATCCTCGTATGGTGCAGATGGACCTACTAACGACTTCTACCTTAGGTTTGGGCAACTGAGCTACCAAATGTTTGAGAATTTTGTTTGCGATTTCGTCCAATATGGAACTTTTACCCGACATTGAGATGAATTGTCATTTCAAGCCCTGCCTCCTGATGAAACCAATAAAGCTTTAATATATGTACTGGACGGTCTGACATGGCAGACATGCACCACTTTGCCTGGGCAGGCTAAGGTCTTCTAAGCGGTTTACCAATACCCACGTGCTGTCAGTTTCAGCACTGCGTGGAAGCATCATGCAGCCCAATCTATATCTCCAAGCCCCGATGCCCGATGGGCTGGGGCAAAAATGTTTTATGGCTGTGATAATGTCAATTTGTAGATGAGTAAAGGGGATAATGTTCTCATTTCTGCTCGACACATAGACTGTGGGCTAGAACCGTCTCATTGTCTATGTTAAAGAACAGATTTAAAGAAAATACATGTAATTATCCTATCTTTCCCGCCCGTTCGTATACCCGTACATCCGCTGTCTGTCTACCCACGCATCATCCATCCATTTACCCATCTATCCTGTTTCCCGTTCTTACCAATCCGTCCGTTTGACACCTTACAAAAATATAATTTGGGCAAAATGACCCATGGGCAAAACGACCCACCCGGATTCCCGAAGCTCTAACCAAATAGGTAAACATAGCTACACAATCTTCAAAATCTTCAACTGTCTAAATAATTGAAACGGGAAGGGCATTCCAATCTCTAATGGTTTGGGCAAAGAACGATTCTTTATAAATGTCAGTTCTTGCAGTAAGGGTCTGAAACGCCATTGAATGGTGCTTTCTACAGTGCCTAGCTGGGGAACAAGGTCATCTGTTGGAATGCTGGCAGCACCCTTTAGACCTTTGTATAAGAGTATTAGCCTACTGTCTCTTCTCTATCTATCTATCTTCTGATACTGCGTCGGTCACATTTGACCATTACCGCAGGTGTATATTATATACACTCCAGGTTTGCAGGATGAAAGCCTACACAGTAATCATGTAATTACGGTAGGGATCTTTAACCTGCACAGGGGATGGTTCTCCCTGCACAGGGGGCCTCCGTTTAACGTCCCGATCCGAAGGACGGTGCACTTTATGACATTCATCCCTGCAAATGATGCCAATGGAGCGTGTTCGGACACCGAAATTTAATCGCCGCCTCCGGGGATCGAACCCGGGACCTCTAGCATCAGAGGCAAGTGCACTAACCACTGAGCTATCACGCTCCTTTTTCATCGAGAGACTCCCATCTTAATTTTCTTAGAATTCCAGTATGTGCTATCCCAGAAAGCATGAAACGTTGTAACAACATTGAGAAAGTTGATTAAACATTGAGTAAATGTTGTGGGTCTGCAGGGAAGTCGTTAAATGATATTATTTCAGAGATCACATAAAAATCAACTTGGACTTTACGGCATACCTGTGATAATTTTTTTGAACTGTATGAGGGAGATTTGCCATTGTGATGAGGGAGATGTAATGAATATAATATATGGATATTCTCAGTTCAAATGAGGGAGACTTCAAAATTTTTAAAAAATTTAACATAAGTAGGGCAAAAATTAGCATCAAAATGAGGGAGTCTGCCTCCTGAAGAGGAAGGTATCACAGGTATGTCTTTGAAATTTCAGAGGAATACAGATAGATCAGGGTGTTGGACTGGAAAACGGGGTATCACCGTATGAGATTTCAGCCAGTTACATTGTAAATGCAATATCATACAGATGACTGGAAAAAGAACAAACAAAATTGAGGCTTCTTACACTTTAGAGGGAACAGTCTTTGAAAATGTGGATTCCATTAAATACCTTGGTGTGACCATCTCATATGGCTTGAGATGGAATACTCACATAAGCAACATGTGTACTAAGGCTAATAGAACACTTTGCTTCTTGAAGAGAAATCTTTATCAATGCCCCAAAGATTTTGAAGAAGCAGCATATAATTGTCTGATTCGCCCCATCTTGGAATATGGTAGTTGTGTCTGGAACCCCCATGGAATAGTCCTTCAAAGTTCAGAATAGGGCAGCTAGATTTGTTATGAGGAATTATAGCTTTGAAGCTGGAAGTATGACTGGAATAAGAAAATCTTAGGATGGGAGTGTCTCAAGAAAAGTAGGAGAGACAGTAGGCTAATACTCTTGTACAAAGGTCTAAAGGCTGCTGCCAGCACCCAACAGATGGCCTTATCCCACAATTAAAAGTGGCAGAAAGCATCCAAAATAAACATGTATTCTGGGTTAACATGATGTTGACTTTGCTCCCATGATACAGTTCTTTTTTTTGTTTGTTTGTTTTTAAAATAACTTTTGCAAAAAAAAAGAGAGTATAAGCAGCTGGCTGGGTGTCGATTTTTCAATAAGGTTAACCTGCAGTGAGAAATGAAAGAAAGTGTACCGTAAATGTACTAATGTAGATAGATGTACATGTTTACGAGTAGGGCTGGCTAATCGGAGCTGAAAAGATAATCAATTATCAGTCCTGTCATTGCGATCGATAATCGATTAGTTATCGCTAAGGTTTTGTCATAATTTTACCTGTCTGGCTTTCTGCTGGGCATGACTCTTACCTTATGTTGCACTTTACCATATGTATATTTGAACAGACAAGCCTGAGCAAACAGTGTAGACCCAGATGAGACGCTGCAGAATGCGGCGTCTCATCAGGGTCTGCACTGTTTGCCACTCATCCAGCTATTTTAGGCATAACTTTGGGTAGTAAATTGTACCTATCAAGTAATCAATTAAAAACAAATCAGAAATGATAATCATTTTTTGTGGAATTAATCGATCGATTATAGATAAATCGTGCCAGCCTTATACACGAGTTGTTGTGTCATGGAAAGTGAAAGATTGGTGGTTTTGTATTATTTTTGAAATTGGAGTGATCATTTGGAAATTCTTAATTGACATCTCTGGCTTTTATAGACTTGCATTATTTACTAGGAAACTTAGTTTTATACAACATACACACGAAAGATTTGATCATTTTTGCTTTCCAGTTGAGTCAAGTTCCTGTGATTGCACAGTGACTCAAGCTGTTTGAAAAATCTAATACTTGTGATTGTAATTTATATGAAGAAAAAGCCCCTTTTATACCAATAAAATTAATCACGACTATTGTCGTCTGCTTTGCCATCTGCCGGTTACCTTGAAAGGATTTTTTTTGCAAACAGTGTGGACCCAGATCAGACTGCTCCTGTAGGAGCAGTCTGATATGGGCCCACACTGTTTGCCTATATGCAAATATATTTTTATACAAGTTTGCAAAAAAATTCAGCAGACATTTTTAGATGTAGTTTTCTCTGCGTCTTATGGGTTAACATTTCATTGTATCACAGTTTTGGATACAGCACAGTTTAAGACCAGGTTCAAATCCCACTGCCAGGTTCAAATCCCACTGCAGGCGGATTTTTTTTATCATTGCTTCATTCCTTTGTTGCAATTTCCTCCCATGTTGTAAGATGGGGCCCATCCAGCAGGGAAATTTACTTCATGGGAAATGGCTTCACATCATCCAAAAAATTGACTTTAGACCACGTCAGAAACTCAGGGGTGAAAGGGTTAGACAGTTTACTGAGCTTTTGTTGGCAGATATCCTAAAGCTGATGCTGCAAATTTAACCCATTGTATACTCATAATACTGGTGGACTCTTCCTTTCCATTGCTATATGTTGGACAAGTCCACATGACTGTCATATAAGGAGTGTCAGGCCTATTTCTTTTGTTTCTATTTTTGACGGAAAATTTTGTTCGAAAATAGTGCAGGCCCTGATCAGACGTCTGATCTGGGCCTGCACTGTTTGTCAAGGTTCCCCTTTAGGGGTTTCCCACATACAATGGGTTAAAACAATGGGTAAAGGTGAATGGATGCACCTCATAGTTCTCTCTTGAGTATTTTTTTTTTTTTTTTTTTTTTTTTTGGTTTGGGTTTTACGGCCCTTTCAAGATTATTTCACTCATATCGAGCCGATCGTTAATCAGAGGTGGGCGAAAACCGGAGTACCCGGAGAAAAACCACCTGACCTTCCGTTGCAGAACTTGGCGTCTCACACGTGGCCCGAGCGAGGCTCGAACCTACTCTCTTGAGTATCTTTTTTCTGTGGTGTATTATGGTTTTAACCCTTAACCTGCTGAATATTTATCTATGCCACACCCACTCCTGATTATCAACCAATCAGATTTCTTGATGCAAATTATTGCAACAAATTCATGAGCTGAATGACAAACAATGAAGATCCTGATCAGATGGCTTCTTCAGAAGCCATCTGATCTGGATCTTCATTGTTTCAAAGAGAATACATATCGTCGTTCGGGAGTCAAAACCTCCTAACTCAGATTTTTCAACTTTTCAGGAGAGACGATTTTCTTCATTTTTTTAATCTTATTTTCTGGACTCCATTCATAAATTTCTTCCAGCAAAGGTGAATTACCAATACCCCCTAAATATTCAACATATAAGCTGCTGATTTTGTCGTTTCAGAGACCTAGATTTTTGGATTTTTATGGAGGTACGAGTTTTTGACGATTTTTTTACCATATTATACATGAGTTACATCCTTTTGTCACTTTTTGTTGACTGTATTATTTAGATCTGCAGTAACTTAATTGATTTGATCTTTGTTTCATTTAATTACTTACGGCATTGCCTACGGGCCATCAAAATCTCAATCTCTGTCTGGACATACTGTTCTGTTGACCACACCATACTTGAGATACGATGTTTTGAGATTCAGGTTTTGCATCAATCAAGATTATGCTGAGATACGATTTACTGTTGTAAAATCGAAACTGATTGGCTTAGAGCTACGCCGTTTTGAGCAAAAGATGCGCCTGTGGTTCATGAACCTAATGGTATCAAAATGTCATTTTACCAAAAAATCGGAGTTACGAGGTTTTGACTCCCGAGCAACGATATCCGGGCTCAGCAGGACAAGGGTTAAAAGCTACTTGCCTTACAAACTTAGGGTCATAGTCTCCAGACTTACAGATAACTAGTCCCTGCTAAACCCTACTTTATATAGAGAACAGTGGTTTATGGAATTAGTCTTCCTAAATTTACTAAAAACATAGCTTGTGGGTACACGTTCGAACTGCCTCATTTAGGCACTTCTATTGAGCACCTGGACAAGAAATAAGAGAAATATCAAACATTTTCATCTGAAAGTGTACTCACAGAGATAAGAAAAACATCATTTTAGTACAGGGAATGAGGATGAGTCTCTCAATAGAGTTTTCTTCTCCATATGAGATTAGTTGTTGATGGGTAGTAAAACTCAAAGAAACAAACTTTTTGTGACCTTAGACAGCTATGTTCTGTAGCATGACAGCAGCTTTTTGTGAGTAACATTTTCTTTCTATGGAAAATTCATGAATTTTCATGAGAAATTTTAGCAACATTTTCACCCGGCATTTTGCTATGTTAGCCCATTTTATTGAGATTTAGGGGAAAAATATGCGCACATCTCTTAGAATATCACCCAAAAATTATATAGTACACAGTAAAATACTACATCTTAGATGACAAAGAGAAAATTTAGAAAAAGTATCTCTCAATTATCTGTATTTCTAGACTTTGAACAGGTTATTAAAACTAACCCATTTTAACCCTTGTCCTGCTGAGCCCTGACATGCCTTATCTTTGAAACAATGTAGATCCAGATCAGATGGCTTCAGGATCTTCATTGTTTGTCATCCAGTTTATGAATTTGTTGCAATAATTTGCATCAAATAATCTGATTGGCTGTTAATCAGTGGTGGGTGTGACATATTTGAATATTCAGCAGGACAAGGGTTAAATTTGTATGAGAAGTCCCCAAAACAGGTTATTTGCAAACATTGCAGGCCCAGATTGACCAGATCAGATGTCCCAGAATGCGGTGCCTGATCAGGGCCTTCACTGTTTGCAAAAAGTGCAGCCATATAATTTGCCACAAAAAAATAAAGATAACACAACCCGACACCCCTAAATATTGAATGGATTTGTGCTATATATACACTGTTCAAAACAATTAAAGGACCAAACTTTTAAGCCTGTATAATGTCACCGCTTGGCAATTTTCAAACTCAAGGAAAGGGACTATTTTTAAAGTGACATCTCTTAACAATGTTCATGCAAACTTCCAGAAGCAAGGTTCACATGCAAAGCAAGAATTTGAGCCAGAGCTGGATACCCTATAAAACGGCTGAAATTCGGTATGGGGCGATCTGTTCAAAATTTGAGTTTGGGTCAGAAACATGTCAGTCCTTTGGTTATTCGTTATTTTGAGCTTCATGGCAGGGTTCTCACTAGGATTTTGAAAAGTGGAGTATAAAATGCTGTTCTCCAGAAAAAATTGGGAGTTTTACCATACTTTTCTATTGAGACTTTCCAAAAAGTTGGAGTCAGGGGTAAATTACTTCATATATGAGTTCTCGTTAACTCCAAATTTGGAGTAATTTACTCCAACTTTTTCATTTCTGACTCAAACTTTTTGGAAAGCCTCAATAGAAAAGAATGGTAAAACTCCCAACTTTTTCTAGATCCAAAGGTACACTGACTGCAGTGTTGACGGGATGTTAAACCTCAAATCAAACAAACAAACCATCTTGTGCAACACACTGGTCTCACAGTGGTTTTTGTTTTGTTTGATTTGAGGTTTAACGTCCCCATCAACACTGCATAGGTCATTTTGGAAACATTGCTTCCAATTTTGTGGGACTTTAATCCGACATTGAGATGAAATGACTTCTCAAGTCCAGTCGCCTAATGAAACCAATAGGGTCTATAAGCATGGGCGGTCCAACTCGCACCACTTTACCTGGGCAGGCTTAGATCAACTAAGCGGTTTACCAGTACTCATGTGCGGTCGGTTTCAGCTCTGCGTGGAAGCATAATGCAGCCCATCTATTTCTTCAAACCCAGATGGGTGGGGCGGCTTTAACCCTTACATACTTGTACTGTTTGCAGACAGTGTAAAACCTGATCAGACACCATGTTCTGTGGCATGTGATCTGGGTCCAGTCCAGATTCTATAGACACATAACTGCAACACTCTGACCTCACAGTGATAAGAATAACAAAGCTTTTTTCCATAGATATATGTAACTGTTTCCTGGATTTCCTACAAAACAGTGATATATATCTATCACTACAAGACATAAGCACTGAAGAGTATCTGTGCTTAGTAATTTTGGTCGGATTGGCAAACAATCAACCCAAAAAGGTTATATCCCGGTTCAGCCTGGTGGGGTTAAACATAAACCTTATCTTGCTGTTCACGACAACCCTTATCTTTGCAAACAGTGTAGATCCAGATCAGATGGCTTCTGAATCTGATCAGGATCTACACTGTTTTGCATTCAGTTTATGAATTTGTAGCAATAAACTACATCAAGTAATTTGATTGGTTGATAGACAGAAATGGGTGTGGCTTAAATGAATATTCAGCAAGATAAGGGATAATTATAAATTTACAGTGTTGTCAATTGTTTCATGCTTTTGGATATTAGAGAACTGGAAGCTTATGTGGATGAACCATAAACTGTCATTGCTTTAACCCACTTAGAACCAGAAACCCCAAAACGGGTACCCTGGCAAACAGTGCAGGCCCAGATCAGACGCCGCAGAATGCAGCGTCTGATCAGGGCCTCCACTGTTTGCTAAAAGTTCAGTCATTTTCCAAATAAATTTTGATGAAAACACAACCTGACAACCTGATCGAGTACTGGTAAACCGCTTAGAGGATCTAAGCCTGCCCAGGCAATGCAGAGTGAGCCCATGCATATAAACCCTATTTTTTCATTGAACGTCAGGGCTTGAGATGTCATGTCATCTCAATGTCGGGTAAAAGTCCCACAAAATTGGAAGCAACATCTCCAAAATGACCTTTACAGTGTTGATGGGGACGTTAAACGTCAAATCAAACAAACAAAACAAAACACAACCTGATACCCCTAAATTTTGAAATAGACTCCTGCTGTATATAAGGAGGAAGATTCCATCTGGTACAAAAAGGGTTAAGCATGGTGCGATATATGAGTCTGGTTTTCTGTCCGTTTGTTCATTAACCCTTACCTTGCTGAATATTCATTTAAGCCATGCCCATTTCTGTCTGTCAACCAATCAAAGTACTTGATGTAATTTATTGCTACAAATTCAAAAACTGAATGCCAAACAGTGTAGATCCTGATCAGATGGCTTCTTCAGAAGCCATCTAGTCTGGATCTACACTGTTTGCAAAGATAGGGGTTGTCGTGAACAGCAAGATAAGAATTAAGCTGTCACTGTTGTACAATGTATCAAGTAGTTTGATTGGTGGCCAGTCAGAAATGGATGTGGCTAAATTAATTTATTCAGTAGGATAAGGGTTAATCCATCATGGAAAATCATAATTAGTTGTGTACTGATTTGCCTTCAACAAGTTATCCTCAAGTAAATTGATTAACCCTTATCTTGCTGTTCACGACAACCCCAATCTTTGCAAACAGTGTAGATCCAGATCAGATGGCTTCTGAAGAAGCTGTTCACGACAACCCATATCTTTGCAAACAGTGTAGATCCAGATCAGATGGCTTCTGAAGAAGCCATCTGATCAGGATCTACACTGTTTGGCATTCAGTTAATGAATTTGTAACAATAAATTACATCAAGTAATTTGATTGGTTGATAGACAGAAATGGGTGTGGCTTAAATGAATATTCAGCAAGTTAATTTTAACTTTCTAGGTGATTTAGGATGGTAATATATTATACATGTTCTTGTATATTAACTGTGACAAGCAAAAACGTGTAATTATGCATACAAAACAAAGACAAGGTCGGCTTGCTCTGCTCATCTGTGTGGTGGGTATATGGATGCCTATTGGTCCAAAGTTTCTTAACCCTTGTCCTGCTGAATATTCATATATGCCACACCCACTACCGATTATCAACCAATCAGATTACTTGATGCAAATTATTACAACAAATTCACAATCTGAATGACAAACAATGTAGATCCTGATCAGATGGCTTCTTCAGAAGCCATCTGATCTGGATCTACATTGTTTCAAAGAAAAGGCATATCCGGGTTCAGCAGGACAAGGGTTAATTCATACATGTTAGGCTATATCCTGAGTGAGTAGGCTGCGGTCATCAATTGGTGCACATTTTCAAAGACAAATTTTATTATCTTGTTCATGTAATGGCCTGGTGGGTAAGGTCACTGACTCCTTCATTGCCATGGGTTTAAGCCTCGCTCAGGTCATTTGCCCCCATTCATCGGGGCTTGGAGAAATAGATTTGGCTGCATATTACTTCCACACAGAGCTGAACATGACCACCCATGAGTACTGGTAAACCGCTTAGATGGTCTATGCCTGCCTAGGCAACGTGGTGTGAGTCAGACCGTCCAATGCATATAAGCCTTTTGGTTTCATTGGGCGACAGGGCTTGAGATGTCGTTTCATCTCATTGTCAGGTAAAAGTTCCACAAAATTGGAAGCCACATTTGCAAAATGACCTAAATAGTGTTGATGGGTATGTTAAACCTCATTTCAAACAATCCCTGGGATCACATGTGACATGCCAAGTTCTGCAGCAGAAGGTTGGGCGGTTTTTCTCATGGGTATTATGCCCTTTTTATAGCACCTGATTTAACCCTTTTTGTACCAAATGGAATTTTCCTCCTTATATATAGCTGGAGTCCATTTCAAAATTTATGGGTGTCAGGTTTGTGTTTTCTTCAAAATCTATTTGGAAAGTGGCTTATCTTTTTGCAAACCGTGTACGCTCTGATCAGACGCCACATTCTGCGGCGTCTGATCTGGGCCTGCACTGTTTGTCCTGGTACCGGCTTTGGGGTTTCCGGAACTAAATGGGTTAATCATGACATATTGTCATAGCTCATGGAAGAAGTTGTAATAGCTCATGGAAGAAGAGGACTGTATAAACCTTATAAATACATGTACCGGTAGTTTTTCCTCATCCAGGGGGACAGTTGTTCAAAACTAACACAGTCATTAGCCAACATATCATTAAAACTTTGATGGCAAATATATTTGTGTTTTTGCAAATTTATGCAAAAGCTACTCACTTTTTAGAGTGTTAGATATTTCACTTGCTAGAACAGTGAACAGTTTGACTTCTATCAAGCCTGTTAACCCTTGTCCTGCTGAACCTGGATATGTCTTATCTTTTAAACAATGTAGATCCAGATCAGATGGCTTCTGAAGAAGCCATCTGATCAGGATCTTCATTGTTTGTCATTCAGTTTATTAATTTGTTGAAATGATTTGCATCAAGAAATCTGGTTGGTTGATAATCAGTGGTGGGTGTGCCATATTTAAATATTCAGCAGGTCAAGGGTTAAGCTAACAATGCTTTGAATAATTGAACCCAGATTGCTAAAACAGTAATCTTTCAGGTGCCAGTCAGGACTGAAAGATGCCATTTTTCAAAGTACACCTCACTGTTGTTAGGACATGGTTTTGGCTAAAACACAGTTTAAGATGGAGACAAAAATGGTCCTTTTTTGGATTGATTGTTTATTGATCGACCCAGAGTTTTAAAGCACTGAAGTTCTTCAGTGCTGATGTCCATGTGATGATCACTGATTTGTAGGATATTCAGTTGACGGTTATTTGTAGAAAATAGTCATACTATTCTCAGAGTGCTTTGAGGGTTATCTTTAGAATCAGGACTGGAATCATGTGTTGGGTTTGGCAAACAGTGTAAACCTAGATCAGACACCACATATTGCGGTGTCTGATCATTCAAGGTCTACACTTTTTACTTAGAACAATGAAATATAAGTGTTAAACAAAACAGTTAAGTCTCAGTTCAGGTCTATTTTCCCAACCCCTCTCCGAGACCATCGACCAACCAGTACGCTCAGTGTACATGTATATTCCTGCACATCTTTGTTTAGATATAAATCTGATCAGATTAAACATGGTTGTTTAACTTACACAGGTTCTGCTTTGGATCCCAAAAAAGTGTGTTATAAAGAGGTGGTGTTTTTTGTTCTCATCACGTGACCAAGTCCGTGAAACGAACACCCCCCCCTAAACCCTACTTTATTAGAGAAATCTGGGGTTTACAGTGGTATACAATTTTTTTTCTTATTCCTGCCCCAAGACATAGGTTGTGGGTACTCGTTAGAACCACCTCCTGGAGGCGGTTCTAACCAGTACCTGCAACCTATGTTTGCAGTATAAATAAGAAAAATACCCGGTAGCCATTTTGGAGATGTGAAAAAATGCACTATATCGCACGGGTGTGTTATCGTAACGTTTGTTTTTCAGAGAATATGAAGATATGTACCACCAGAAATTAATTAAAAATTGTCTGCTCTTGAATTTTTCATTGTGCTTGAAAGCTTAAACTTCGAAGATGATCCATGATTTACACGGCCCCCGCCCATCAGGACTTGAAGAAATAGATTGGGCTGCATGATGCTTCCACGCAGAGCTGAAACCGACCACACATGAGTACTGGTAAAGGGTTAAGAGGTTCTAAGCTTGCCCAGGAAGAGTGGTGCGAGTTGGACCGTCCATGCTTATAAACCCTTTTGGTTTCATTGGGGCAGCAGGGCTTGAGGTGTCATTTCATCTCAATGTCGGGTAAAAGGCCCTCAAAATTGGAAGCAACATCTCTGAAATGACCTATGCAGTGTTGATGGGGATGTTAAACCTCAAATCAAACAAACTAAGCCATGATTTACTATCTTCTTCAGTAAAAATTTATTGCCCTACTACAGAGCAATGCATCTTTTATGTACACACCTACACTGTCACTGATTACTCTAAAAATTTAACCCATTGTATACTAGTGGACTCTTCCACTGCTATATGTTGGACAAGTCCATTTGTTATATAAGGGGAGTCATGCCTATTTTTGATGGAAAATTCTGTTAGCAAATAGTGCAGGCCCTGATCAGATGCCGCAGAATGTGGGCCTGCACTGTTTGCCAAGGTACCCCTTTAGGGGTTTCCCGCATGCAATGGGTTAATCTACAGACAGGTTTGACGTCACTGTGTCATGATGTTTCTATAAAACTTTCTAAGTATGAGGGGCAAGAAAAAAGTATCATCTATAATGGATGAAAGTTGGTACATTTATTTTGCCATTCAGAAGCAGTACATGTACTTTATTGTTTGTAAGGAAAGAGAGATAACAGCTTGGTTTATAATAGACACTCTAGGCCCGCAGTATTTGTTACTGTAGTAAATAGGAAACTTTTTGCCGGCACTCGTCCCACTTTGACAGATTGGTAAGGTTGGGTGACTTTTTGTACTGTCATAATAATTTATGTGTCTGTAACAGAAAAGATAGGATCTTGCTTTAAATAGGTACGATTTTATTTCTTTTCACTTTTTAAGGTACATCTATTGTACAAATTAAGATCTATTTTATGATCTCTTGAACTGTCAGAAATACTTGAACCCATGTTTTTCCAAACCACAACTATTAAATTATAAATTTATATATTAACCCATTTTGTACTGATATCTGAGCTAGCCTACATGTATTTATACCCCCGCAAACGAAGTTTGAAGGGGGTATATAGGAGTCAGCTTGTCGTCTGTCGTCGTCGGTCCGTTACAAAAAACTTTAACATTGCTCATAACTTCCTTATTCTTTGACCGATTTCTTTAATATTCACACACCACACACCTTGCCACTAGTACTTAAGATTGATATACACAAACCTGACCTTGACCTTTACGTTGACCTTCCTCAAGGTCAAATACTTGTAAAAATTTGTCTGCCAACGCATGCGGGGGTATAATTGGCGCCCGTTAGGCGGCAGCTCTAGTTTGTACTGATGTTCTCCACATTATTTATAGCAGGAGTCCATTTGGAATACAACACATTTTCAAACTTGAATCCCAAAATATATTCAAATTTTATATAGAAGTTACAGAAATGACGAAGTTGGCTTTTTGTTTTATCTTTATCTTCATCTGTGTAATCTCTACCTTTTTTATACTCTGCCACATGATAGTGTGAGATACTCTCTGGTGCATCCATCCGCACTTCATTTCTGGTCAATAAAATGATTCTCCAATTTTCTTCAAAATTTGCATACACCTTTGTATCAGGGGTTAATGGGTAAAATTTGTCAAATTTTCATTTCCTTATAAATATTTTTGGCCTGTTATTCCTTTACTAGATGTAATATATGGATAAAACTACAGAAACATGAACAATTTAAACTATTATCATACCTCATGTGACTTTCCCATACAAAGTTCCCATAGGCCAGAGGGTGATAATTTTTACTATCTCCCTGAGATAATTTCGACTGTCACATGCACGGGATTGGGTGTGCATACAGTTCGGTTCTTCTGTCAAGATGGAGAAAATGAGTCTAAACCAAACAAAATTAACAAAGTCGAGAAATTTTGGTACCAAAATGTTCCTTGATTTAATTAAGAAAACGCATACCCATACATTAGGGTTTTGTTCAGAAATAATGCAGTTATAATTGTTTGAACTTCTGAATTTCTGTTTCACCATCTAACGTCGCTAATGTAGAAAGCCCACGCTATCCGATAATTTGGAACGTCATGGCGTCAAAGGTCGCTTGTGAGCTGTCCTGTATTTTTCATTGAAATCCCTTACAATAATTATTAGTTTGTTCGGTATAATAAAATAAATATTACATTCCTGAAAAATGTCACCCTTCAAAATATGAATATCAACCTTGGCTGCACCTCGGTTGATATTCATATTCCTCAGCGTGACATTTTTCACTATCACCCTCTCAGGAATGTAATATTTGTATACTACATGTATAAAGGGATTTTACTTTGGACTTCCCAGTTCTTGAGTTATCTGCCCTAAGTGTATTTAACCTGTGCTTCTTCACTATTTGAAATATCTTGATGAAAATGTACAGATATATAGAACACTAAAGGGAGCATATTGTGGGCTAGGACCACCACTCGGATCATTTTGATTCCTGAGTTATCTGCCCTTGATTTGTGTGAAAATCAATTTAGCCCATTGCAGATTTACTACATGTACATCATTCTGTATATGGATTAGGTGCACGAAACTTCCCAGAAACATGGAGCATTAAGAGTAATATATTGTGGCTAAGGACTGCTACTCTGGCTATTCTACTTCTCAATTCTGTGTCCTTAATGAGTCTGAAAAAAGGTTTTTAAACCTGTTTTCTTGTACTATATGGAACAGCTCAATGAAACTTTATAGATGGATAGAATACATGCACTAGATATTGCTTATTGTAGCCAAGCTTAACTCTGCTACTCTAGGCATTTTGGGTTTTGAGTTATCTGCCCTTGTTTGGATGCAACAGAACTGCTCTTCACACACAGATTTTGCAGTAATGTTATTAAGAGGTCATCACATGAACAAACTCATAATCATTTCCCTTGTACATACTGAAAAGTTGGGTTTACAAGTGTATACTTTATCCCATTTTGTACTGATTGAAATCTTCCGCCTTACATGTATATACAACACAAGTCCATTTCAGAAATAAGGGGTGTCAGTTGGTGTTTTCTGTGAAATTTATTTGGAAATTGTTGGAACTTGTTGCACACAGTGTATGTCCTGATCAGATGCTACTTCTGCGGTGTCTGATCCGGGCTGGCACTTTTTGCCATTGACCCATTATGGGATTTCCCTAAAAAATGGGTTATTTACCATTGTTTTTTTTCTGTAAACCATACAATATAAGTACTCATTAGAATCACCTCAACAAAACATGGCATTTTCTATTTCAGAACTGAAGTACTGGAGTACCATAGTACCACAATGGATTTAGAAGCCCTCAAATCACGTCTAAACTCATCCGGACAAAGTCACCTATTAGAACACTGGGCGTCATTGTCAGAAAAGGAAAAACCAACCTTTTACAAAGAACTGGACCAAATGGACTTCACAGAAATAAACAACTTTTTTGAGGCATCTATGTTGTCTTTAAAGACAGCTTCTGAAAAATTGGATGACTTACTGGAGCCACTTCCTCCGGATGTTTTTGGCAGCATAGCAAGATGTGATAAAAATACACTAGAGCAATACAATAATACAGGTAATGTAAAATACATTACAGCTAAAAATACAATACAATGATACAGGTGATGTAAAATACACTACAGCTCAAAATACAGTACAATAATAGAGGTAATGTAAAATACACTACAGCTAAAAATACAAAAATACAGGTAATGTAAAATACACTACAGCTCAAAATACACCACAGCAATACAATAATCCAATACAAACAAACAAACAATAATACAGGTATTGTAAAAAACACTACTGCTAAAAATACATGAGCAATTCAATAATACGGGTATGTGTGTGTGTGAAATCTGGTTTAAAGTCGCTTTCAACAATTTTTCAGTCATATCACGACGGTGTCTGGTTGCGACAGGGAGCTCAATGCTCACTTTTATAGTGCTGCCTCACTGAAGTATCATGTCCCAGACACATTACATGATACCACACCCAGTCACATTATCCTGACACTGGGTCGACCAGTCCTAGCTCTACCCGTAAATCTGAGTGCCAAGCGAGGAGCAACTAGTACCATTTTTAACAACTTTGGTATGTCGCGGCCCGGGATCCAACCCGCGACCTCCCGTTCCCCGGAGCGGACACTCTACCAACTGAGCTATCGGGGCCGGTAATACGGGTATGTACATTTCTTTAATGCAGTATTACAGGTAATTGAAAAGTACATTTTTCTTTCTTTGTTTCTATTGGAGTTTAATGGCCCAGTCAATACTATTTAGGTCATTTTTAGCAAGTCAGTTTACCTATCCACACTTTTCCTGGGCAGGCTTATACATAAGCGGTTAACCTGTACAGTGCACATTCTTTCACCAGAAACTGACAACTGCCCTTCTTAGATCAGCAGAAAGGGAGATAATGACCATAGAAAAGATTTCATGATCAATCTCCATGAAAGAATGTTGCCAACCCAGGCAGGTATCAAACCCACGACCTCCTGATCAACAGTCAGACGTGCATCCGACTTAGCTAACGAGGCCAGCACATTTTCTTCAATATATAGTAATACAGGTAATTGGAAAAGTACATTTCTTCAATACAATAATACAGGTTAAGTACATTTCTTCAATACAATAATACAGGTAAGGTACATTTCTTCTATACAATAATACAGGTAAGGTACATTTCTTCAATACAATAATACAGATAAAGTACATTTCTTCAATACAATAATGCAGGTAAAGTACATTTCTTTAATACAATAATGCAGGTAAAGTACATTTTCTTCAATACAATAATACAGGTAAGGTACATTTCTTCAATACAATAATACAGGTAATGGAAAAAGTACATTTCCTGGATACAATAATTCAGGTAATATAATCAAAGCACTGACAGCACTGAAGGGTCGATTGTCTCTGAGTGTAGGCCAGACGGATATTTAGACTGTTTTGTTTAACCATTTAATTCTTGTACTTTATGCAAACAGTGTAGACCTTGATGAGATGCTATGTTCTGAGGAGTTGGATGATCCTGATCTGGGTCTACATTGTTTGCCAAACCCAAAAGCCCAGATTCTCAGAACAGTGACCACACAAAATAGGAATAGAGAAGCTATAAATAACTGTTACCTGGATTTCATACAAATCATTCTAATGCACTTACGTATGTAACGCGACGTCTGATTGGATAACGTCAAAAATTTGCGACAGTATATTCAACGATATACTGTCGGAAATCCGATGTCACTACGTAACGTCGTTTTTCATTGGCTTACATTTGATTTTACGCAGCTCACAACGCCTGCCGCTTTGTGCAAAATAGTACAATTTTTAACAAAACAACTGAATAAGTGCATTAGAATGGGGATAACTGTATTGAAAATTGTCATTTGGGGAGGTAAATCGGTGGTTTTACCTCCCCAAATGACAATTTTGAATACAGTTATCCCCTAAATGATAGTCATGTGGGCATCAGCAACATAAAGCTACTGTTCCTAGTAACTTTGGGATGATTCACTTTGATTGAAAAACAGTCGACCCAAAATTACACTAGAGCAATACAACGAAGGTCAGATGGTTCTATCGAACACCCACATCATAAGTTTTTATGGAGAATGTACAAAAATTATCCTTCAACCCACCGTTTCTATTTCTATGGTCACAGACATTTATTTCTAGATCAAACTACGGTATCTTTATAAATTCTTGCCCTTTTGGTATCGGACACCACTAAAGGGGTAATTGGCAAACAGTGCAGGCCCAGATCAGACGCTGCAGAATGCAGCGTCTGATCAGGGCCTCCCGTGTTTGCTAAAAGTTCAGTCATTTTCCAAATAATTTTTGATGAAAACACAACCTGACACCCCTAAATTTTGAAATGGACTCCTGCTATAAATATAAGGAGGAAGATTTCATTTGGTACAAAAAGGGTTAAGGAACAGTATGTCTTTGGAAATATGCATCCAGCAAAGACTCTGATTATTCTGCTCGTATTCATGGCCAACAGAGTGCAACATGGATGCCTTTTGATCTACCTCATCCTTATGATTGTATTCATTGAGTGGTAATGCAAGTTAACCCATAAAATGCGTCTGCTTTGTTGTCTGCTGGTTATATTAAAAGTCATTGTTGAAAACAGTGTGGACCCAGATCAGACTGCTCCTTCTAGGAGCAGTCTGATCTGGGTCCACACTGTTTGCCTGTATGTAAAAAAAATATTTTTAAAAAGTTTGCAAGATTCAGCATACGACAGACAACATTTTCAGATGCTGTTTTTCTCTGTATTTTAAAAGGGTTATTTTGAGGCATTGCTTAGCACAAATGCTTGATAGTGCAGACTTGGATAGTTAATGCTGTGCATGCTGGGTATTTTTTCAGCAGACGACATTTTGAAATGTTTTTCTTGTTTTTCCCCAAAACAGGATCATTTCATGCAACAATTTGCATGAGATGTCCTGTTTTGGGTTAAAAAAAAAGAGAAAAATATCAACAATTTGTCGTCTGCTAAATTAGCCAGAGAGTGGTAAAGGTTAAGGGATTTTTTTTTTTATTTCTTCATAAAAACATACATGTATGTTGTGGATACCGTAAAATCTCTATTAGAAGCCCATGTTCTAATAAACGCCCCCCCTCCTCTCTGCTAAATTAGCCAGAGAGTGGTAAAGGTTAAGGGATTTTTTTTTATTTCTTCATAAAAACATACATGTATGTTGTGGATACCGTAAAATCTCTATTAGAAGCCCATAGGGACTTTTTGTGACATTGTGACAAGGTCAGAAATTAAACAAGTCAAACAAAATGACTTCAGATTTTACGTAATTTGCCATGCTTAACACGAAATGAGAAATACGTTAATAATATTCGCTTTAGTGAAGAAATGTGAGGTAACTACTATTCTATTCTAAGACAAGGCTATTGTATCACCAGTCATTTTCTGAGAAACAAGATGGCAGCAATAAGAAAGAAAGAGAGTGTTTTGGACCGTCGTATGCGAATTGCAGGTTTCTATAGCCTCTAATAAACGCCCATCCAACTCTTCCGGAAAGGTAATGAGTCTAATAAACGCCCGGGCGTCTATTAGAGATTTTACGGTACTTGTTAGAATCGCCTAGTCGAGGAGATTCTAACAAGAACCCACAACATACATCTATACTTCTGAAAAGAAATATGTAAAAATATCTTTTTTATGCCTCCTTATATTGAGATTTGTAATTAAACTAATTAAGAATTGTAACATACAATGGTATACATTACTTGCCATACACATCATATGCAACATATTGCGAATTGTAATCTAAGCAATATTTCTTTTTTGTGAATATATGAATAGCAATATATGCATAAAGGTCCCAAAGCTCACAGCAATTGCGCATTTGCATATTAAAATCACATAAAATCTTTTATAACATTTATAACACAGTTAATTATCACATGGCTTTGGATGTAATGCTTATAACCCTTATCTTGCTGAATATTCATTTAAGCCACACCCATTTCTGTCTATCATCCAATCAAATTACTTGATGTAATTTATTGCTACAAATTCATAAACTGAATGCCAAACAGTGTAGATCCTGATCAGATGGCATCTTCAGAAGCCATCTGAACTGGATCTTCACTGTTTCCAAAGATAGGGGTTGTCGTGAACAGCATGATAAGACTTAAATGACAATAAAATTGATCTCAAAATATATATATTTTATATAGAAAAGTGAATGGATGGTTATTTTTCTTCATGTCTATATTATGTACTATTCCAGGAGAACTGCATCTCTGTAGGGACCGTATATGACTCCTACTGCTTTAAAGCACCAAGGAAAAGTTAGAGCAAACAATGATATGGGTTTCTACCCATTTTAGAGAAAAATGCTTGACATTTCATTTTAGACAATTTGGAAGAAACGTCAACCATTGTTCTGTCAGAAAAATAATAAAAAAGTACAGTCTTTCAGTTGTAATAAGCATGTGAAGGGTTCTAAAAATCATTTAAAATCCTCTTTAGAATTGCATGATGTTAAAAGGTTTCTTTGATTGACCAAAAAGTTACTGAATAAAGTTTTGGGGATTTTTTTTTTAAAAATGTTATCTGATATGTTCTGTTAAACCCATTTAGTACCAGAAACCCCAAAACGGGTACCCTGGCAAACAGTGCAGGCCCAGATCAGACGCTGCAGAATGTGGCGTCTGATCAGGGCCTACACTGTTTGTGAAAAGTTAAGCCATTTTCCCAATGAATTTCGAAGAAAAAGCAACCTGACACCCCTAAATTTTGAAATGAACTCTGTTATATATTAGGTGGAAGATTCCACTTGGTACAAAAAGGGTTAAATAGCAATGAAATGTTTGTGAAAAGTTAAGCCATTTTCCAAATGAATTTCGAAGAAAAAGCAACCTGACACCCCTAAATTTTGAAATGAACTCTGCTATATATTAGGTGGAAGGTTCCACTTGGTACAAAAAGGGTTAAATAGCAATGAAATTGATTCCAAAATATGAAATATATATATTTTATATAGAAAAGTGAATGGTTTTTTTTCTACATGTCTGTATTATTTACTATATCAGGAGAACTGCAGCTGATCTTTTTTTCGAATATGTCTCCTACTCTTACTTTACTGCTTAAAAGCACCAAGGAAATGTTAAGAGCAAACAATGATATGGGTTCTTTACCATTTTTTCTGGGAAAAAGACTTGGCATTTCATGTGAATTTCACACGAAATGTCAAGCCTTATTTTATCAGAATAATGAAAAAAAAAATCTTTTAGTCGTAATAAGCACTTGAAAGGTTCTAAAACTCATATTGAAAATCCTGTTTAGAATTGTATGACTTTTTAGTTTCTACTAATTTATTTTAGTTTGATTGCGATGGAAGCTTCAAGCTTATTTAATCGCTCTCAAACACTCATTTAGGATGTTTTCACGCGCATGAGAGAGAGGCAGTGACTATTACACCACTGCTACCCATTTACACCTGGGTGGAGTGAGGCAGTGTCATTACGTTTCTTGCCCAAGGACACACCATATTAGGACTTTTTAGGGGTTCTTTGATTGACCAAGAAGTTACCAAATCAAGTTTGCGGGGATTTTTTTTTTTTAAATGTTATCTGATATGTTCTGTTTAATCTATCTGTATTATGATTGATAGTAAGTCTATTCAGGTAAGAGCAATGTTGCAGGAAAACTCATCTTTGGATTCCTTTCAACCAGTCAAGATAGGCTAAGATGCATTAGTTCGATATGACAGAAGGTAGCAATATTCTTTACTGATGAAAACCTGAGGCCCATGCGGGGTTTCCTGCAATCTGATCTGAACCTTTGCTGGCCATGCATGTAAACACAGGCTTGTGTCCTTCAAATTGCTTACTTTTCACATTATTCAAACAGTCGATCACTACCGCATTCCTGTCATTAGTCATTGAATATATCAGTATATTATCAATGTCAATAGAAAACAATCATTTTGACAAATCATCGAAACCTTCTTCATGAAAAAACTAGTGTTATACTGTAGCCTAATCATGCCATAAAGTTGAATGCCCCAATCTCAGTCGTAGGAGAGGACAGTTTTAAATATTTTTTTTGTAATTTTTCAGAGAAAATTGGCTGAACATTTCAAGTGAATCGCCGAATGGTAGATGTTTCACGTGGGTAGTCATACTTGATTTTCTGTGAAAATAAAGAAAAAAAAATCAAATTGTCAGCTGATCTTTAATTTTCCTTTATCATTCTGAGCTAATACAGCAGACAACAAATTGTTGTTTTATTTCTAACAGGGTTTGACATTGCATGAAAATTGACTGCACACGATTTGATAGGAGACAATTTGCATGAAATGCCTGTTTTCTGGGAAAAATTAGATTTTTTTTTCAAAATGCTGTCTGCTGAAAAATACCCAGCATGCATAGTGTTAAACCTTAAAGCACTAATTACAACTAGCAGATGGCATTTTGAACTTTTTATACCCCCGGCATACGAAGTATGCTATGGGGGTATATAGTTTTCGTCCTGCCGTTCGTCCGTCCGTCCGTGTTTCCGTCCTTCCGTCCGTCCATCCTTCCATCCGTCCGTCCGTCCGCCCGTTAACATTTTGGTTAAAGTTTCTAAGAGTTTGTATCTTCTGAACCCTTTGATAGATTTAGTTGATACTTACACTGAAGTTACATACTGGACTAAAGATTTCATTGATGCATGTCCCACCCCCCACAGTGACCTTGCGGTCAAGGTCACAGACTTAGAAATTTTACATCTTGGTTAAAGTTTGCTTTAAAGTTTCTAAGAGGTTGTATCTTCTGAACCCTTTGATAGATTTAGTTGATACTTACACTGAAGTTACATACTGGTCTAAAGATTTCATTGATGCATGTACCACCCCCCCCCCACAATGACCTTGAGGTCAAGGTCACATGCTTAGAAATTTTACATTTGGTAAAAGTTTTATGACAAAGTTTATAGATGCCTGTATGTTCTAAACTCTAAGACAAATTCAGTTGATACTTGCATCAATGTTGCATACCAGTCCAAAGATTTTGAGATGCATGTCACTTCCCCACCCACAGTGACCTAGACCTCAGGGTCATGAACTTAGAAAGTTTACATTTGGTTAAAGTTTTATGACAAAGTTTATAGATGCCTGTTACATAATGTTAGACAAATTGAATTGATACTTGCATCAATGTCGCATACCAGTTCAAAGATTTCATTGATGCATTCCCCACCCTGCTGCTTCAATAACATTGATGCCTCCACCCCTTCAGTTACTTTGATGCTCTCACTCCCTTGGTCCATTTAAAAAGATTATGTTTGGTAAATAGATTTTATAAGCACATTATAGATTCTTCTAGCTTCTTGACTTCTTCATTCATGTTACATATAAGCTCGAAGGATATATCAGAGGGTGGCACTGGCCGGGGGTATACGTGACCGACAGGTCGCTTTCTCTAGTTTTTCTTATTTTTCAGAGAAAATAAAGCTTGATATTACATTACAAAAACACGCCTATACAAATACATCGTAAATTTTTACCTCCTTAAAAGCGAACATTTTAGATGAATAATTGTAATATTTTCTTATTTCTGCTCAAAATATAGATTGTGGGTAGTCGTTAGAACCGCCTCATCGAGGCGGTTCTAACGAGTACCCACAATCTATATTTTAGAGCAGAAATCAGAAAAATAAGGTTTACCCCTGTAAACCCCAGTTTTACTATATAAAAGTGGGGTTCAAGGGGGTCAGAATTATATAGGCGCGTTTTCGTGATGACATGTGAATCATTCACATAAAATGTTTAACCTGATTTTACCCGAAAAGTACATTTTCATCTGCTCTAGAATCTTCCTTGGTACTGTAAGTTTTTTTTTTAAAGAGTTCACATGCATTTTGTTTCCAAATCATTTACCCATTGTTGTTTTATCCATAAAATGCCAATTGCAACAATTGTCATCTGCTTTGTCATCTGCAAGTTGCTTTAAAAGTCATTTTTGCAAACAGTGTGGACCCAGATCAGACTGTATCTCTAGGAGCAGTCTGATCTGGGTCCACACTGTTTGCCTGTATGAAAAAATATTTCTAAAATGTTTGCAAGAAGATTTAGCAGACGACATTTTCAGATATAGTTTTTACCCCGGCGTCTTTAAGGGTTAAGGCTGTTTAGTGGATTGAAGCACACTCAAACTTGAATTATGTCCAAAGTTAAACAGTACAAGGAAGTTTTGTTTATTTTGGCATTTCATGACCCATTCAGCACACTATTAAGGTCACGCCAAACCACTCAGTTTGCCTAGACAGGCCTGGTTTAGCCCTTTCACCCCTGAGTTTGTCTGCTTTGTCATCTGCTGGTAACTTTGAAAATCATTTTTGCAAACAGCATGAACCCAGATCCGATTCAGTCTGATCAGGGTCCTCCCTGTTTGCCTGTATGAAGAGATACGTTTGAAAAGTTTGCAAGAAAATGCAGCAGACAATATAAACAGACAACATTTTCCGATGTAGTTTTCATGGCATATTAAAACCTTTATTTAGGAGCATGAATGTGTCCAAATGCAGATTTTTCCATCTTTAAAATGCTTCAATTTTTTTTCTGTTTCTCTGCCTTCATTTTCCTCTTTCTCATTCTTCCATATCACTGTCTTTAACTCTTTCCCCCTCTTGTGGTGAATTGTCGCCTGCACATAGTTTGGATCCAGATCAGGTTCAACAATATGTTGGGCCTGATCTGGATCCAAAGTGTTTGATAATCTGATGGCATTCCTGATTTTTTTTTTTTTAAAAGTTGGTTTAAAAAAATCCATAGACCAAAAAGCATGCAAAATTACCCAGCATGCAAAGAGTTATCTTCCTTTCTCTTCAAAAGGATACGAATTGACCTACAAAAGGTTGTTCTAAATAGCAAACTGATCAGCTCAGTATGACCTTTATAGTGCTGACTGGGCTGTTGACACTCTGCATGCTGGGAATTTTTTTTTCAGCAGACGGACATTTTGAAATGTTGTTCTTATTTTTCTAGAAAACAGGATTTGACATTTCTAGTTCTGTTTTCTGGGAAATATATATTTTAAAGAAGAATTTCAATAATATGTCTTCTGGTGAATTAGCCCAGACAGTGGTAACGGTTAAACTTCCTACTATCATTGCAATCAGGAGTCATTCAGGACAACAGATTAGACTGATAAGTTAAGATGACTTTAGTAAAATTAAATCCATTGCATCATTTTGTAAACATTTTTGATAGGTAACATAATGAGAACAAATAATTGTTGTCAGTTTCACATTGGAGTCATCTTTACTGTGTTGTTGGGGTCCAGAGCAGAAACCATGTTACGGTAACAGCTGTGTTAAATCCAAACAAAGCTGTGTAGATTATATAGAAAAATGAAATTTATGGTCATTTTTGTCGGTTCTGCTTTTAGCATAGCATGATATAGGAGTCCTATTTTCCATTCTTTCATCCATCAGTCTGTTTGTTAAACTGTCAACATTTGGGACAACCCTTGTATTCACCCAAATGGCCAAGTTTACTACAGGCACAACATAACCTTTTGGCAGAATTCTTGTTCTATATAATCTGATACCATTTTACGATTCACCGCCCATCAGGGCTTGAAGAAATAGATGGGCTGCATGATGCTTCCATGCAGAGCTGAAACTGACCACACACGAGTACTGGTGAACCCCTTAGAGGATTTAAGCCTGCACAGGCAAAGCGGTGCGAGTCGGCCCGTCCATGCTTATAAGCTATTGGTTTCATTGGGCGAAAGGGCTTGAGATGTCATTTCACTTCAATGTCGGGTTAAAGTCCCACAAAATTGGAAGCAACATCTCCAAAATGACCTATACAGTGTTGACAGAAACGTTAAACCTCAAATCAAACATACAAACAAAACTACTTTACAAGTCAGTATTTATTAAAACTGATAAGGATTGTGATGGTAGAATGATCACACCATATGCGTGAGGCCTTCAGCTGACTTCCAGTCAGGCCATGTTCTTCTTTCTTCCTTATGCCTCATAGAAGCCTCCGTGGTGTGGTGGTTATACTACAGGTTGTACTCGCCTTGTAAACCAGGGGTCGCAGGATCGATCCCAGGTTTCTCCAGACTTACGGATGGAAGCAACGTCTCCAAAATAACCTAGATAGTGTTGACGGGGAGTCAGGGACGTAAAACCTCAAATCAACCAAATCCTTATGCCTCATTCTTGTCATTATGAAAAAAAAACATTTCTCTGTCCTCCATACAGTGAATGAATGCCTGAATCATTAAGAGCACATGCGGAGAAGATATTTATGGGCATTGCTCATTGTATTTTTTACCAACACAGGGTTGGGCTCTTCAAAACACTAGAATGTATATCAAAGACTATCACCTGGCTATTGGACACCTTAAATGTTAACACTGAAGATGCCATGAAATACTGCATCTGAAAATGTAGTCAGTTTATATCGTCTGACGCATATTCTTGCAAACTTTTCAAACATATTTTGCATATAGGCAAACAGTGTGGACCTTGGTCAGACTGCTCCTAGAGGAGCAATCTGATCTGGGTACACACTGTTTGGAAAATTGACTTTTAAAGTTACCAGCAGACAACAAATCTGATGACAATTGTTATATGATTGGCTGCTCATAGGTTAAGCACCAAGGAAAATTTTAAGAGCAAACAATATTTTTTCTTAATTTTTTAGATGAAAAACAACTTGACATGTCATGTGAACCCTTGTCATGCGGAATAAATGATTTTTGCTACTGCCAATTTTTGACTACCAACCAATCAGATTACTTGAGATATGTATTCCTATAAATCTACCAATTGACTGACAAACAAGAAGCTATCAGATCTGGATCTTCACTGTTTGCAAAGATAGAACATAGCCTGGTTCAGCAAGACATGGGTTAGAATTTATTTTGTATAAATGATTTCAAATAAAATAATGGCAGGCCAAGTAATGGCACTTTAACCCATTTGTACTGAATGGAATTTCCACCTTACATATAGCAAGAGTCCATACCAGGGTGAGCGGCCCCCGCCCATTGGGGCTTGAAGAAATAGATGGGCTGCATGATGCTTCCACGCAGAGCTGAAACTGACCCTCACACGAGTACTGGTAAACCGCTTAGAGGATCTAAGCCTGCCCAGTCAAAGCGGTGCGCGTCGGACCATCCATGCTTATAAACCATACTGGTTTCATTGAGCGGCAGGGCTTGAGATGTCATTTCATCATAGATGGGCTGCATGATGCTTCCACACTGAGCTGAAACCGACTGCACACAAGTTTTGGTGAACTGTTTAGAGGATTTAAGCCTGCCCAGGGAAAGTGGCGCGAGTTGGCCCGTCCATGCTTATAATCCCTATTGGTTTCATTGGGCGAAAGGGCTTGAGGTGTCATTTCACCTCAGTGTCGGGTAAAAGTCCCACAAAATTGGAAGCAACGTCTCCAAAATGACCTTTACAATGTTGACGGGGATGTTAAACTTCAAATCAAACAAACAATACCAGGGTGAGTTGATTTCAGAAATTGGTTAGAAAATGACTGAGCATTTTGCAAACATTGAAGGCCCTAATCAGACACCTCATTCTGCGGCTGATCTGGGCAAGCGTTGTTTGCCAATGACCCAATTAAGAGTTTCCCCGTACAAAATGGGTTAAAGATGCTACACAGGTTAAATTTGTTGACACAGACATTTTATCTTATTTACTAAGTAGTAATAAAACTTTAACCCTTATCTGGCTGAATATTCATTTAAGCCACACCCATTTCGTTATATCAACCAATCAAATTACTTGATGTAATTTATTCCTACAAATTCATAAACTGATTGCTAAACAGTGTAGATCCTGATCAGATGGCTACTTCAGAAGCCATCTGATCTGGATCTACACTGTTTGCAAAGATAGGGGTGGTTGTGAACAGCAAGATAAGGGTTAATGTTGGTGTATATTGTCATTTTCTTTCAGCTTATAGGATTAGATCAGTCTTATCCCTTGTTCTGCTGAATAAATTAGTTTTGCCACACCCATTTTTGACTGTCAACCAATCAAATTGCTTGATGTAATGTATTCCTATAAATTGACCAATTGAATTACAGTGAAGATCAAGATGAAATGATCTGGATTTACACTGTTTAACCCTTTTTGTACCAAAGGGAATCTTCCTCCTTATATATAACAGAATTCCATTTCAAAATTTAGGGGTGTCAGGTTGTATTTTCTTCAAAATTGATTTGAAAAATGGCTGAACTTTTTGTAAACAGTGTAGGCCCTGGCTGATCAGACGCCACATTCTGCGGCGTCTGATCTGGGCCTGCGCAGTTTGCCAGGGTACCCCGTTTTGGGGGTTCTCGTACCAAATGGGAAGACAGTATGACACTTTCTTACTTTCCAAAATGGAATGACCCATTTTAGACTGGAAACCCAAACCAAAACAAAAACATAATGATTGTTTGACAATCCTGGAGAATGTTTTATATGTTGCAGGTTTACAAGCCATAGGGAACAACAATGTAGCTGTCCTTCTGCTGGCGGGAGGACAAGGGACCAGATTAGGGGTCAACTACCCCAAGGGCATGTACAATGTGGGGTTACCATCAGGAAAAACTCTCTACCAGGTACAGGCAGAAAGAATCCTCAAAGTTCAAGAAAATGCTAAAAAAGTTAGCGGAAAATCTTGTGTGGTTCCATGGTGAGTTCACTCTTTGCAAATTTACATTATGGTAGTTATAGTTAGAAAGAAAGATTCAGTGGTTTATCTTTAACACTTATCCCACTCCATAAATTAATCCATAAGACACCAATCACAACAATTGTCATCTGCATTGTGGTCCTGTAGGAGCAGTCTGATCTGGGCCCACACTGTTTGCCTGTATGCAAAAGTATTTTTGAAAAGTTTGAAAAAAAATTCAGCAGACAACATTTTCATTAGTTTTTCTTGGTGTCTTAAGGATGAATTTAGCCGTACCCATTTACCATTCAGCAAATCACTTGATATAATTTATTCATTCAAATTTGCAAACTGAATGCCTATGTAGATCCTAATCAGATGGCTCCTTCATCTGATCTGGATCTACACTATTTGCAAAGGTTGGAGTTGTTGTGAACAGTACGATAAGTAAGGCTGGCTAATCGGAGCTGAAAAGATAATCGATATTCAGTCCTGTCATTGTGATCAATACTCCATTAGTAATCGCAAAGGTTTTTGTGATAATTTTACCTGTCTGGCTTTCTGTCTGAGCATGGCTCTATACAATATGTTGCACTTTACCATATGCATATTTGAACAGACAGACCTGAGTAAACAGTGTAGACCCAGATGAGACACCGCAGAATGCGGCGTCTCATCAGAGTCTGCACTGTTTGCCCCATCATCCAGCTATTTTAGGCATAACTTTGGGTAGTGAATTGTACCTATCAAGTAATCGATTAAAAGCAAATCAGAAATGATAATCATTTTTGTGGAATTTATTGATCGATTAATCGATTATACGATTCATCGTGTCAGCCTTAACGATAAGGGTTAAACTGTCAATCATAAAACATTTATAGTTATGATTTTCAAATGCTTTTTCTTATTTTTCAAAATGAGGCTTGATATGCTGGGCAGACAATTCACATGATAGTTCAAGCATTATTGAATAAATTAATTTAACCACACCCATTTCTGACTTTAAACCAATCAGATTACTGGAAGTAAAAAGAAAATACACATAGCCTCTGTTGTGTCCATCGTATACACTATCGACACCAATTAAAGTGACTGATTCGACGTTCCGCCGTCAAAACATTTCCCCTATACATCTTATGGCTAGAAATACTGCATTCCGGGAGATGCTGCCATACAGTTAAGGCGCGTAGGTTATGGGTTCCCACGGTCTCCTGTGCAGTTTCCACAAACGCCCTGAATCTGTCGTATAAATGACTCAAAACACTGCCACGTCCAGGGTGTTGTCTACCGTCCACAGACCCCGTAGCGCTGTGCCATTCAACCAATCGAGCAATTGTAGTGGGCGAACAGCCCATACACTCTGCATCTTGGCAATATGAAAGCCCACCTTTAGCAATAACGAGGGCACGATTGGATCGACTTTACTTAGACGTCCCAATGGCTTGTTCTTATGAAATGCTTTGCTACCTTTTAACGTAAAGAAAGTGCCAAAAATATTGTGATTACGAAAATTTTGCAATTTCTGCCCATTCAAAATTCTAAAAGTGGTGTATTTATTATTGAATCTGAGTATATTATATTTTTATGAATTTGAAAAATGAATGTCAAACAGTGTAAATCCTGATCAGATGGCATCTTCAGAAGCCATCTGATCTGGATCTTCACTGTTTGCAAAGATAGGGGCTGTCCTGTTCGGCAGTATAAGGGCTAATGGTTCTTTTCTGAAGTGTTATTATATATTATTTTTTTCAGGTATATCATGACAAGTGAACACACAAGAGAGCCTACACTGGCTTTCTTTGAGAAACACAATTTCTTCGGACTGCAGAGAGAAAATGTGATACTATTTGAACAGAATCTCCTACCCTGTATAGGGTTTGACGGCAAAATATATCTTGCCAGTCAACATAAAGTTGCTCTTGCACCAGGTAAGTGCATCAGATCCTCTTTATAACAATAAACTTATTTATCATATGACGTCGCGTCTGAGAGTGTAATAATGCCATGTAATATTTTCGATAATCCACTAGTGGATTAAATATGCAAATTAGCAAGATACATCCCGTAACGTTACATGTACGACGTCCTTAACGACGTCGCGTTTACTAATGGGGAAAATTTACTTTTTTGAAAACAGTCGTGAATACAACACCTTTCAAATGTCATATGATAAATAGAATCTTGCATTCGTGCTCATGTATTATTGAATTTATTAAACTTGTTGAGGAAAAGGGATAAAATGCGAGGCTTATTGAATTTATTAAACTTGTTGAGGAAAAGGGATAAAATGCTCGGCAAAGCCTCGCATTTTATCCCTTTTCCTCAACTTGTTTAATAAATTCAATAATACATGAGCACTCATATAAGATCTTCTATACACATTATTACCACAGTAACATGATCTGTTACACTGTATCATGTCTAGTGTATGTTTCCAGATCAGCGTATCACAGGAGACGAGGAGTATCCAGTGTGATGCGTTAAGATCAGGAAACATTCAAGAAACATGATACTGTGCGGCAGATCAAGTTACCGTAGTGATGATATGTTTGTTATACACCTTGTTGCTTCCAAATGAAGTCTTTTTTTTCAAACGTAAATAATCAGGAAAATTTGACTTTACACTCTGTGTGTAAGTCACGTCATCATTTCACACATCTGAATCCACGTTACACATGACTGCTTTCTAACATTGCAACAAATGCAAGAGTTCAGACATAGCAAGGATGGTGATACTGGATCGGAAAACGCGAGTAGGGTGATACGAAAACTGGTTGTACACAGTTGTATTTTTTGTTTTGTTTGGTTTTAGGTTTAACATCCCCGTCAACACTGTAAAGTTCATTTAAGAGACGTTGCTCCCAATTTTGTGGGACTTTTACCCGACATTGAGATGAAATGACATCTCAAGCCCTGTCGCCCAGTGAAACCAATAGGGTTTATAAGGATGGACGGTCCGACACTTGCACCGCTCTGCCTGGGCAGGCTTAGATCCTCTATGCGGTTTACCAGTACTCGTGTGCGGGTCGGATTCAGCTCTGCGTGGAAGCATCATGCAGCCCATCTATTTCTTCAAGCCCTGACGGGCAGGGGCCCTGTAATGTTTGTAGGCATATAATAAGAAGAAATATTACATGAACTGTCATTTTCTTTGTAAATTATATTTTAAAAAACTTCAATTGCTCAACAGCCCCCGCCCATCGGGGCTTGCAGAAATATATGGGCTGCATGATGCTTCCACGCAGAGCTGAAACCGAACCCAAAACGAGTACCGGTAAACCGCTTAGGGAATCTAAGCCTGCCCATCTCAATGTCGGGTAAGAGTTCCACAAAATTGGAAGCAACGTCTCCAAAATGACCTGTACAGTGTTGATGGGGATGTTACACCTCAAATCAAACCAAAAATCAATTGCTCAAACACATTTGGGACCATGAAAGTTTGTGTGGAATCGAGGTAGTTTGAGCCACTGAGAGTTACTCATAGTGCCATGTAAAGAGACATGAAGGGAATGGCTTAGAAACATCTTTTTGATCTTCAATAAAATGTACATCTATGTATGTTGTGTGTACTTACTAGAATTGCCTCTTTAGAGTTAATTCTAATGAGTGCGCACAACATACATTTTCAGGATAAAATAAGAAAACATCCCCCTTAATCATCCTTATCCTGTTGAATATATTAAGTTGGCCACTCCCATTTCTGAATATCAACCAATCAAATTACTTGATATGTTTGTTCATATCGCAAACTGCACAACAAACATTGCAGATCCTGATCAGATAGCATTTAGAAGCCATCTAATCTAGATCTACATTGTTTGCAAGGGTTGTTGTGTTCATGGGGATAAGGTTAAAACATTATCTGGCACTTGGGAAGAATTCTGTCAATCCCATTTAACAACTGATGTGATTGATTTGTTTCTACAAAAAAAAAAAAAAAAAAAAAAATTATGATGTAGTTTGATGTTAGGAGAATGTGATTATGTTACATAAAACCACAAAAACAAAAGGAGCAACAGATGGTTAAACAAGATCTGTATGTGTGTGTAAGCAAAATATAATAAAATATTCATTTTCAACACAGACGAAAAATCCAAATCCTCAAGTCAGTGGTTAAAGTTGGGACCTTGGTTTGTTTGAATTGAGGTTAAACATCCCCCTAAACACTCTTTAGGTCATTTTGGAGATGTTGGATGGGGATGTTACACCTCAAATCAAACCAAAAATCAATTGCTCAAACACATTTGGGACCATGAAAGTTTGTGTGGAATCGAGGTAGTTTGAGGATGAGGCAAAACTTCATTGTTAATAAAATCAGCTGATGCTCAGAGTGCAAATATCTGGCTAAACTGAAGACAGATCTCAAGAATCTGTTTTCTTGCACATAAGATAAGGAAATCTTGGACAACCCTGGGATAAAGATTCTTATCCTACCAAGGTTAACTTACCTAGGTATAGGAAAAAAAAGAAGAGAATTTTCACATGTTAGATATGCACTGGTTGAATAGGAAGCGAAGTTTTGAATACCAATGGCTTGTTCTAACTCATTCTAAAGCCTTAAGGAAAAAACTTCTCATCACTGCAGATAATAATATATTTGGGATTATACAGGGAGAATTTTCTTTGTTTATTTTGAAAATGTACGTTGTGTGTACTTGAAAATGTATGTTATGTGTACTTGAAAATGTATGTTATGTGTACTTGAAAATGTATATTGTGTTTACTCATTAGAATCTCCTCAATGAGGTGATTCTAATGAGTACACAAAACATATATAGATTGGGCTGCATGGTGCTTCCACACAGAGGTAAAACCGGCCAAACATGAGTACAGGTAAACCACTTAGGTCTATGCCTGCCCAAGCAAAATGGTTCGAATCCATGGTGGCCATCTTGGAATTCTTCAAATGATATTTCCTCCTGAACCAAGGGTCGAATTGAGCTGAAACTTCATGGGAGGCACCGGGGTGACATGGAGATTCAGATTTGCTCAAATGGTTTCATTCCAATATCCAAGATGGCCACCATGGCTTCAAAAGACATCTCCTCCCGAACCAAAGGTCGAATTGATCTGAAACTTGTTGGGAGGTTTCGGGGTGACATGAAGAATCAGATTTGCTAAAATCGTTCCATTCCGGTATCCAAGATGGCCGCCATGGCAACCATCTTTAAATTCTTCAAACAAAATGTCCTCTTGAACCAAAGTTCCAATTGAGCTGAAACTTGAATGCAGGCATCGGAGTGGCCTGGAGATTCAGATTTGCTAAAATTGTTCCGTTCCAGTATCCAAGCTGGCCATCTTGAAATTCTTCAAATGACATCTCCTCCAGAACCAAAGATCCAATTGAGCTGAAACTTGATGGGAGGCATCAGGGTGACTTGGCTATTTAGAGTTGCTAAAATTGTTCCATTCCGATATCCAAGATGGTCGCCATGGCTGCCATCTTGAAATTCTTCAAACGACATCTCCTTCCAAACCAGAGATCTGATCAAGTTGAAAGTTGATTGGATGCATGGTGGGGCGACATGGAGATTCAGATTTGCTAAAATTATTTCATTCTGATATCCTAGATGGCCTCAAAGGACATCTCCTCCCAAACCAGAGATTTGATCAAGTTGAAACTTCATGGAAGGAATCGGGACGAAATGGCAATTCAGATTTGCTAAAATTGTTCCATTCCAATATCCAAGATGGCCACTATGGCGGCCATCCTGAAATTCTTCAAATGACATTTTTTTCCCCGAACCAAGGTTGGATTGAGCTGAAACTTAATGGGAGGCATTGGGGCGTCATGGAGATTCAGATTTATCCAAAATTATTCTGTATGGATATCCAAGATGGCCGCACAAGGAGGCCATCTTGAAATTCTTCAAAAGACATCTTCCAAGCCAGAGGTCAGGTCCTGCTGAAACTTGATGGGAGGAATTGGGGCAACATGGAAATTCGGATTTGCTAGAATTGTTCCATTCTGATGTACAAGATTGCCACCATGGCGACCATCATAAAATTCTTCAACATGCATCTCCTCCTGAACCGAACATCGCACGGAGCTGAAACTTGATTGGAGGCATCAAGGCAACATGGAGATTTTGAATTGCTGAAATTATTCTGTTCTGTTATCTCAGATGGCTTCCATGTTGGCCATCTTGAAAATCTTCAAACCACATCTTGTAGAATTTAGCTGAAAACTTGATGGGACACATTGGGGTGACTTGGAGATTCAGACTTCTTAGTTTGAACCATTCTTTTTAGCTCGCCTGTACGAAGTACAAGGAGAGCTATTGTTGTCACCTCGGATGGCGTGCGCGTGCGTGTGCGCGTGCGCTTCACACTGCGTTAAAGTTTTTCAAATGCTTATATCTCAACAGTCACTCATCACAGAGCACTCATATTTTGAACTTTAGTACCTGGGAGGGTCTTCTGATGTTCAAAGATAACAGACCCCTGGGGTCATGCCCCGGGGTGGGGCTTGGGGTCAAAATCTAGAACACCTATGTAATACTGTGTTAAAGATTTTGAAATGCTTATATCTCAGCAGTCACTTATCACAAAGCATTCATATTTACAACTTGGATACCTGGGAGTGTCTTCTGAGATTCCAAGACAACAACCCCCTTGGTTCGTGCCTAGGAGTTGGGATGGGGTGGGGCTAGGGGTCAAAATCTAGAACACCTATGTAATACTGTGTTAAAGATTTTGAAATGCTTATATCTCAGCAGTCACTTATCACAAAGCATTCATATTTACAACTTGGATACCTGGGAGTGTCTTCTGAGATTCTAAGACAACAACCCCCTTGGTTCGTGCCTGGGAGTTGGGATGGGGTGGGGCTAGGGGTCAAAATCTAGGTCAAAATCTAGAACACCTATGTAATACTGTGTTAAAGTTTTTGAAATGCTTATATCTCAGCAGTCACTTATCACAAAGCATTCATATTTACAACTTGGATACCTGGGAGTGTCTTCTGAGATTCCAAGACAACAACCCCCTTGGTTCGTGCCTGGGAGTTGGGATGGGGTGGGGCTAGGGGTCAAAATCTAGGACAACTTTGTAATTTGTTGTATACCTTTCCCTTATGCTAACAAGTTATAGACAGAATTGGTTATACATCAGCCAACCAAGTGACATTGGTTCAAGTGTAAAAGGGTGAAGGTCATGGTGACCTATATTTCACGGTCCAGTGATTTTGCCTTTTATCTTGAAGACTATTTGTTGGAGAAATGCCATACCTGGGATATTAGTTCCATGTGAACCCATGATTGACCTCAAAATATATCTAGGTCACTGTGACCTATATTTCATGGTTCAGTGATTTTGACTATTATCTCAAATACTATTTGATGGAGAAATGTCATACCTGGATGATTAGTTCCATGTGACCTGATAATTGACCGCAAAATATATCTAGGTCAGTGTGACCTATATTTCATGGCTCAGTGATTTTGCCTATTATCTTGAATACTATTTGATGCAGAAATGTCATACCTGGATTATGAGTTCCATGTGACCAGATAATTGACCCCAAAATATAACTAGGTCAGTGTGACCTATATTTCATGGTTCAGTGATTTTGTCTGTTATCTCGAATACTTTTTGATGGAGAGATGTCATACCTTGATTGTTAGTTCCATGTGACCCCATGATTGACCTCAAAATATAGCTAGGTCAGTGTGACCGATATTTCATGGTCCAGTGATTTTGCCTATTATCTTGAATATTATTTGATGGAGAAATGTCATACCTGGGTTATTAGTCCCATGTGACCCCATGCTTGACCTCAAAATATGTCTAGGTCACTGTGACCTATATTTCATGGTTCAGTGATTTTGTCTATTATCTTGAATGCTTTTTGATGAAGAAATGTTACACCTGGATAATTTATTCCATGTGAGCTGATTATTGACCACAAAATAAATCCAGGTCATTGTGACCTATATTTCATGGTTCAGTGATTTTCCCTATTATCTTTATTACTATTTGATGGAGAAATGTCATACCTGGGTTATTAGTTCCATGTGACCCCATGATTTACCTCAAAATATATCTAGGTCACTGTGACCTATATTTCATGGTTCAGTGATTTTGACTATTATCTCAAATACTATTTGATGGAGAAATGTCATACCTGGATGATTAGTTCCATGTGACCTGATAATTGACCGCAAAATATATCTAGGTCAGTGTGACCTATATTTCATGGCTCAATGATTTTGCCTATTATCTCGAATAGTATTTGATGCAGAAATGTCATACCTGGATTATGAGTTCCATGTGACCAGATAATTGACCCCAAAATATAACTAGGTCAGTGTGACCTATATTTCATGGTTCAGTGATTTTGTCTTTTATCTCGAATACTTTTTGATGGAGAGATGTCATACCTTCATTGTTAATTCCATGTGACCCCATGATTGACCTCAAAATATAGCTAGGTCAGTGTGACCGATATTTCATGGTCCAGTGATTTTGCCTATTATCTTGAATATTATTTGATGGAGAAATGTCATACCTGGGTTATTAGTCCCATGTGACCCCATGCTTGACCTCAAAATATGTCTAGGTCACTGTGACCTATATTTCATGGTTCAGTGATTTTGTCTATTATCTTGAATGCTTTTTGATGAAGAAATGTTACACCTGGATAATTTATTCCATGTGAGCTGATTATTGACCACAAAATAAATCCAGGTCATTGTGACCTATATTTCATGGTTCAGTGATTTTCCCTATTATCTTTATTACTAATTGATGGAGAAATGTCATACCTGGGTTATTAGTTCCATGTGAACCCATGATTTACCTCAAAATATATCTAGGTCACTGTAACCTATATTTCATGGTTCAGTGATTTTGACTATTATCTCAAATACTATTTGATGGAGAAATGTCATACCTGGATGATTAGTTCCATGTGACCTGATAATTGACCGCAATATATATCTAGGTCAGTGTGACCTATATTTCATGGCTCAATGATTTTGCCTATTATCTCGAATAGTATTTGATGCAGAAATGTCATACCTGGATTATGAGTTCCATGTGACCAGATAATTGACCCCAAAATATAACTAGGTCAGTGTGACCTATATTTCATGGTTCAGTGATTTTGTCTTTTATCTCGAATACTTTTTGATGGAGAGATGTCATACCTTGATTGTTAGTTCCATGTAACCCCATGATTGACCTCAAAATATAGCTAGGTCAGTGTGACCGATATTTCATGGTCCAGTGATTTTGCCAATTATCTTGAATATTATTTGATGGAGAAATGTCATACCTGGGTTATTAGTCCCATGTGACCCCATGCTTGACCTTAAAATATGTCTAGGTCACTGTGACCTATATTTCATGGTTCAGTGATTTTGTCTATTATCTTGAATACTTTTTGATGAAGAAATGTTACACCTGGATAATTTATTCCATGTGAGCTGATTATTGACCACAAAATAAATCCAGGTCATTGTGACCTATATTTCATGGTTCAGTGATTTTCCCTATTATCTTTATTACTAATTGATGGAGAAATGTCATACCTGGGTTATTAGTTCCATGTGACCCCATGATTTACCTCAAAATATATCTAGGTCACTGTGACCTATATTTCATGGTTCAGTGATTTGCCTATTATCTTTAATAGTTTTTCATGAAGAAACATCATGCCTGGATTATTTATTCCATGTGACCCCATGATTGACCTCGAAATTATATCTTGGTCAGTGTGACCTAAATTTCATGATTCAGTGACTGCAAAATTGAATACTATTTTTTTTTTTTTTTTAGAAACTTCAGTCCTGAATTATAAGTTCCATGTGACGAGATGATTGACATAGAAATATATCTAGGTCAGGGTGACCTATTTCATGGTTCATTGATTTTGCCTTATAATTCATACACATTGTGATTCTGAAATGAAATATTTGGCATATATGTTCCATGCGACCTGGTCACTGACCTCAAAATGTATCTAGGTGTGTGTGACCTATATTTCATGGTTCAGTAATTTTACCTTCTATGTTGAAGGCGCGAAACAGGCGAGCTATGCTGTCCGGGGACAGCTCTTGTCTAATATCTCCGATGGCTGCCACATTGGCCAGCTTGAAAATCTTCAAACCACATCTGCTACCGAATGGTCTGTTGCATTAAGTTGAAATTTGTGGTTGGCTTTTAGGTGACATGGAGATTCAGAATTGCAAAAATTGTTACATTCTCATATCCCAGATGGCAGCCATCTTGAAATTCTTCAAATCACCTGTATAATAATTGCATATATATAAGATTTACAGGAACGGGCAGCTCAGGAGTAGTCAGTATATGTCAAACTCGCTGAGTCCACAAGAAGATTTGCTGTTGTGGCTATTTTGCAAGGGGCCATATACACAATAGCTTTGTGTTGCAGTTGTATTCACATGATTGGTTGACTTTGTTTACTTTTTTACTAACAGAATATGCCATAGGCAGGTGCAAACCTTAGCGCTGCCATGCCATACTATACACTTCCACTCTTTATCAACATCATCTCTTCCTGAATCCTAAATCATACAAAGCTGTTCAGAAACTTAATCAGAAGCATCAAGATTATTTTAACATGCTGATTCAGAATTTCCAAAGGCAATGTGATCTGATAGACAAATTGACCACCAAGACACAAAGTAATATATGATCAGCCTCATCAAGGTGAGCAATTCTGGCCCACTTGGGCCTTTAGTGTATAAGGTGGTATATTCCATTCATTAACCCTTATCTTGCTTTTCACGACAACCCCTATCTTTGCTTCTTTTCTGAAGAAGCCATCTGATCAGGATCTACACTGTTTGGCATTCAGTTTATGAATTTGTAGCAATAAATTATATCAAGTAATTTGATTGGTTGATAGACAGAAATGGGTGTGGCTTAAATGAATATTAAGCAAGATAAGGGTTAAAGAATAAACATATTCTTGCAGATGGTAATGGTGGGTTGTACAGAGCTTTAGTGAAGAACAAAATTCTTGACAACATGGAAAAACGTGGGATACAATATATACATGTCTACTGTGTGGATAATATCCTTGTGAAAATGGCAGATCCTACTTTCATTGGTTTCTGTGTAAACAAGGGAGCTAACTGTGGTGCAAAGGTTTGTAACACAATTTTTACCTAGAACAAAAGTTCAGTGACTTTAAGAAGATGCTGGCCTCGGTGGCTCAATAGGCTGCACATTCTACTGAAGATCAGTCTCCGAGGTTACAAAACTTTTTTCATGCTCAACTCACCTGAGGGTGAAATTTATCCTGCTCATAAGTTTTAAAATGCCAGCAAACTTTGGCATATTAAAATATATATGCCTGATAAATGGCATTTTGTGCTGATCTGAACATGAACATTGCCTGATTTGTTTGTATTTAAATAGTTATGAGCATTACAAATTTTATGCTCAGCTGAGTTGAGCATGAGTGAGTGAGTGTTTGAGTTTTACATCCTGCCAACAGCTAAGGTCATACGGAGATGGGACCTCGGTTAAAAGACTCATCCGAAAGTCTGGAGAAGCCCGATATGGATCCTGCGACCTCTGGTTTACAAGGCGAGTATCGTAACCACTACACCACGGAGGCCTCTAAGAGTTGAGCATGATAAAAAGTTTGGGACCAGGTCACGAGTCAAATCCCCACTGAGTCCCACAACATTCTTTTATGGAGAGTGTTCACGAAATTTTTTTTTTGTTCCCTCCTTCTGCTATTCAGTTGACAGTTTCTGGCAAAAGAATGTGACAGCTTATGTATAAGGCTGCTCAGGAAAATATGTGGTTAAGTAAACTGACCAGCTCTGTATAACTTAAATAATGTTGACTGGGCCATTAAATTCAACCAGTTGTAAATATTACACACTTTTTCAAATAAGACTTTTAACTTTTACCAAACTCTAGGCTAATTCAGCAGACAACAAACAGTTGATATTTTTTTCTCATGTTTTTCCAAGAAAACAGCACTTGACGTCTCATGCAAGTTGTCTCCATAGGAGACAATTTGCATGACTTGTCAAATCCTGTTTTCTGAGAAAAATAAGAAAAAAAAAATCAAAATGTTGTCTACTGAAAAAATTATCAGCATGCAGAGCAGTAACTTTAGTTTACATTAACCCATGCCGGAAACCCCTAAATGGTGCCCTGGAAAACAGTGCGGACCCAGATCAGACGCCGCAGAATCTGAGCCTGCACAGTTTGCAAAAAGTTTAGCCATTTTCCAAATAAGTTTTGAAAAAAAACCGCAACCTGACGCCCCAAAAGTTTTGAAATAGACTCCTATATATAAGGAGGAAGATTCCATTTGGTACAGAAAGGGTTAACTAACAATTTCTTTAGCTTTGAACAACTGGGTCCTGGATATCTTTCTTGGTAACCAGTCAAACAAAATTTAACCCTTTTTGTACCAAATGGAATCTTCCACCTTATGTATAGTACAAGTCCATTTCAAAATTTAGGGTTGTCCGGTTGTGTTTTCTTCAAAAACTATTTGGAAATTGGCTGAAAATTTTGCAAACAGTGTAGGCCCTGATCAGGCGCCGCTGCGGCGTCTGATCTGGGCCTGCACTGTTTGCCAACTACCCGTTTTGGGGTTTCTGATATCAAATGGGTCAACAAGGGTTGCAGCTTGCTGAAGATAGGTGACAGCTGATTGTGTGAATTGAAATTATTGCAGTTGTTTTTGTTGTGTGTGCTTTAGAGACCAAAAAAAAATGGAAAGAAAATCACAAACCTTACTTGAGAGTCAGTGGGATATACATGTTATCTTCGCCTATTTTGTCTGAACAGGGGGCAAGATTATCTGTAACACCAGTGCAGGCTCAGATCAGATGCCATCAGGTCATACACTGTTTGCAAAAAGTTCAGCCAATTTTGAAATATATTTCAATGAAAACACAATCTGTCACCCCTAAATTTTGAAATGGACTTCCGTTATATATATAAGGAGGAAGATTCCATCTGGTACAAAACAGGTTAATATCAGAAAATCTCATTCTATCATAGTTAATTAATGTCACAGGTTGTAGAAAAATAGTTGGTATGGTACGTTAAATGGAAGGGAAATTTCAGAAAACTAATGCATGTATCTTATCATATGACCTCAAGTCAGAGAATGAAATAACGTCATGTAATAATAAATTCAATAATCCACTAGTGGAGTAATTATGCAAATTAGTTAGACACGCCCTGTAACGTTATATTTAGGACGCCCTTAATGACATTCTCTTTACTAATGGCAGAATATTGATAGTTTTGTTGAAAAATCTTGAATTGAAATGCGTTTTAAAATTTCAGATGATAAATAGAATCTTGCATTCATGCTCACGTTTCATCAAATTTATTAAACTTGTTGAGGAAAAGGGATAAAATGCCCTTTACAGCCTCGCATTTTATCCCTTTTCCTCAACTCATTTAATAAATTCATCAACATGAACACTCATGTAAGATCCTCTATATTGTTAATTAATGTTGCAGGTTGTAGAAAAATCCTTCCCAACGGAGGCAGTGGGTGTGGTGTGTAAGGTGGAAGGGAAATACCAGGTCGTAGAATATAGTGAGATCACACTGAAGACTGCCGAGAGAAGAAACAAAGATGGACGCTTGACATTTAATGCTGGAAATATATGCAACCACTTTTTCACCCTTGATTATCTCAAGTTTGTCTCGAAGTAAGTACACATAAAGACCATCAGGAGCCAGTTGTTCAAAGCATTGTTAGCTTAACGAGCTCATTAGTGGTCAAATTGTTAACTGTTCTAGCAATTTAAGTATCTAATATAATGTTATTTTTGCTGAAAAAAATGTGAGCAGCTTTTGCATTTGCAAAAGCTGCTCACATTTTTTCACCAAAAATATCAGCATATTTGCCATATCAAATGACCAAAACTTTAACTATACGTTAACTATCGACATTGTTAGTTTTGAATAACTGGGCCCAGATGTGCGTACAACTTGCAGTCAGGAGGTATTGGGTTTGATCCCCACCAGTTATGTCAAAATTTTCATGTGGAAATAGACCATGAAATATTTTCTACTATCATTCAATCCCAACTGATGATTTAAACAATGCGCATCATACTGGTTAACCGCTTATACATAAGCATGTCCAGGAATAGTGTGGTTAGGTATACTGATCAGCTCAACTTGACCTTTTGGTTATGAAGATGATTTAAAGATTGGTCCCCCAAAAAATTAATAAAGTTTATATAGAAAATTTGGCATCATTTGCAGGGATGAATGTCATAAAGTGCTCCGTCCTTCGGATCGGGACATTAACTGGAGCCCTCATGTGTAGGGAGAGCAATCCACTGTGCAGGTTAAAGAACCCTACCGTAATTACATGATTACTGTGTACCCTTTTATCCTGCAAAACTGGAGTTAAGGTGAAAATGGAAGAAAGAAAGAAAGAAATGAATATTGGTCAATTTTCTTTGTTAACAATACATGTTTGTTCACTATAACATGGTTGATTAACTAATACAGTTTGTGCTTCAGACCTAGTGTGCAGTGAAACTTAATTCTAATACACAAGTGTATTTGACACAACACTTGATTGGATATTGTCAAAAATTTGCAAGAGTTTATCCTGCGATATACTGTCGGAAACCAAATGTCATGAAGTAATGTCGCTTTTCATTGTGTAGCATTTGGTTTTTACACAGCTCACAGCGCTTGCCACTTTGACCAAAATAGTACAAATTTTAACCCTTTTTGTACCAAATGGAATCTTCCTAAAAATATATAGGAGGAGTCCATTTCAAAATTTAGGGGTGTCAGGTTGTGTTTTCAAAATCTATTTGGAAACTGGCTGAAAATTTTACAAACGGTGTAGGCCGTGATCAGACACCGCATTCTGCGGCGTCTGATCTGGGCCTGCACTGTTTGCCAGGGTACCCTTTTTGGGGTTTCTGGTACTAAATGGGTGAATAAAACAACTAAACATTCAATAAGTGTATTATAATGGGGATAACTGTATTGCAAAATTGTCATTTGGAGAGGTAAATCATAGTTTTACGGTTGCAAATTCCGTTTTACGGCTCCGCTGAAACAAAATTTATGACCATAAAACTACAGATTTCTTTCCACAAATGACAATGTTGAATACAGTTATCCCTTTATTAAATCAAACATGGATGGCTAATTTACTATGGTTGATTAAATAGAGGATCTCACATGAGTGTTCATGTATTATTGAATGTATTAAATGAGTTGAGGAAAAGGGATAAAATGCGAGTCTTTGCCTTTTCCTCAACGAGTTTAATAAATTCAATAATACATGAGCGCGAATGCAAGATTCTATTTATCATATGACATTTAAAATGCATTTACGAGTAGTTCAAGATTTTTGTACAAAAAGTCAATATTTTGCAATATGTAATTGCGACATCATTAAGGATGTCATACATGTAACGTTATGAAATGTACCTAACTAATTTGTACATTTAATCCACTAGTGGATTATCAAATTTATTACATGGCATTATTACGCTGTCAGACATGACATCATACGATAAAACTTTTTCTTGAATCCCTTGGGAATTCTTCCCATGAGCTTCAGATAACAATTTTATACCCGCTTTTTCATAGAAAAATAATGTGTGGGTGTGTCGCGTTTCTTTGGAATGGATCTCCTCTGAAACCGGGACTTTACCTGTAGATAGTATATGGGATGTAGATGGCACTGGGCTACTTTTGGCGTGACCTTGGCCTCAACATGATCCCAGGGTGAAGGGTCAAAAAGTATGACTTTGCCATATCTTTAGTGTTATTCATAGAAAAATCGGCTATTTGGGATGGTATACAATTGACTGTGCAATCTATTTTTGAGATACTTTTAGGGAGATATTTCTTATTTTATCTTGAAAATGGGTCTAATATGTTCTCTTTTGAATTGCCTTATTTCATGGAGGTGATGCAACTGAGTATTAGAACAAACTGTTATTTTATAGCAGATGGAAAAGATATCCTGAAATTTACACAATATTCAATAAAAACAGATAGGGTAGCTATTTGGTGGTAATTTAAAGATAATCCGCTTGGCACAGCCAGTTTGATAAAATGATTTACATTTATTTGCAGCCCTGCTCAAGAGTCTCAGCTTAAACATCATGTTGCAAAGAAAAAGATTCCCTATGTGAACAGTGCAGGAGAGACAGTGAAACCGACAGAACCGAACGGCATCAAGATGGAAAAATTTGTTTTTGATGTCTTCCAGTTTGCGACGTAAGTATACAAGTAAAATTAGACATCATGAAAACACGCCTATATAAATTTGACCCCTTCAAACCCCACTTTTATACATTGAAACTGGGGTTTACAGGGTATACATTATTTCTCTTATTTCTGCTAAAAACTATAGATTGGGGGTACTCGTTAGAACCGCCTCAACGGCGGTTCTAACGAGTGCCCACAATCTATGTTTTGAGCAGAAATAAGAAAAATACCAAAACTTTTCATCTTAAAAATTTTCGTTTTCGCAGCGGCAAGCTTAACAATGTATTTGTTTAGGCGTGTTTTTGTAATGATGTCTATGTTTTGATGATGAAATAGCGGACACTAAGATTAGCTTGTACATCTGTGCAGTTCCGTTTGAATTTGAGTTTCTACTGTTCAGTGATGGCTATTCTAGGATCTGTAGAAACTTGTACAGGCTGCAGATGGTTATATGATGATCAGACCAAATCAATAATATACAATAAGGATCCTACCGGCCCCGATAGCTCAGTTTGTAGAGTGTCCGCTCCGGGGAATGGGAGGTCATGCGTTCAATCCCGGGCCGCGACATACCAAAGTCGTTAAGAATAGTACTAGCTGCTCCTCGCTTGGCACTCAGATTTACGGGGTAGAGCTAGGACTGGTCGACCCAGTGTCAGGATAATGTGACTGGGTGTGGTATCATGTAATGTGTCTGGGACATGATACTTCAGTGAGGCAACACTATAAAAGTGAGCATTGAGCTCCCTGTCGCAACCAGACACCGTCGTGATATGACTGAAAAATTGTTAAAAGCGACGTTAAACCCGAATTCACACACACGCACACTTAAGGATCCTATGTGGGCAGTAATGTCAAATATTGAGCTGTGCCCACGTTCTGTTCTTTGACTTGCCAATCATCCAATTTGATGCATCCTTTACATTCTGAAGAAAATTGTGTATCTGATTATTCCCAGTAAACAGTAAAGTAATTCCAGCATTAAAATATAAAGTCACAAGAAAACCTGTCTTCGAGGTTTGTGATAAGTTTGAGCCAGTTGTTCAAAACTAACATCTTTTTTTTTTTTTTAGCTCACCTGTCACAAAGTGGCAAGGTGAGCATTTGTGATCACATTTTGTTCATCATGCATCTGAGCGTGCGTGTGTGTGTCCAAGCATCCTTCAACAATTTCAAATAAGTATATCTCTAATACCCCATGGCCAGTCTTGATCAGATTTCATCAGAAGCATCATCAGGTAGGTAGAAAGGATGCATAAGGTTTTTGGGCTGATTGGATTGGAATTCTGGTTGCCATGGCAACATATAGCACGCATAGACTTACAATGGGAAAAATTAAAAAAACTCTTCTTCTCTTAAACCACAGGGCCCAGAGCTTAGATATTCAGCTTGTTGCAAAGTCAAGTGGTCACCTACATAACCCCTGCTAATCATGCCCCTGGGGTCCAAATTGGCCACATCCCCGGGCCCCTAAGCTCCCATACACTTATAATGGAAAAAAAGCTTCAAAAATCTTCTCTGAAATCATGGAGCACAGTGCTTAGATATTTAGTATGTAGCAACATAAAATAGTCACCTACATAAATCCTGCTAACCATACCCCTGGAGCCAAAATTTGCCACGCCCTGGGGCTCATCAGTTCCAATAGACTTATAAGCGGAAAAACTTCAAAAATCTTCTTCTCTGAAACCACAGGGCCCAGAGCTTAGATATTTAGCATGTAGCAACGGCAATTGGTCACCTATGCCAATCATGCCCCTGGGGTCCAAATTGGCCACGTCCCGGGGCCCCTTATCTCCCATAGACTCATAATGGAAAAAAGCTTTAAAAATCTTCTTCTCTGATACTATGAAGCACAGATATAGCTGATGCTACCACTGAGGATATATGGAACAGCATCAAGACCGGTCTTCTCAAGACAACTGAAGAGGTGTGTGGCACAACTCGGCCCCATCACTGGCTTCGTGAAACCTGGTGGTGGAATGAGGATGTTAATAAGGTCATTGCAGCCAAGCGGCAAGCCTTTGAGGCATAGAAGACTGGTAAGGGCACTCGTGCATCATATCTTGCGGCCAACCGCATAGCCAGACGTGCGGTGCACCATGCTCGCCAAGAAGCTAAGAAGGAGATCAACAAGAATATTGACTCTAAGTCCTCAGAAGTATACTGCCTTGAGAAGAGTGAATGCCGATGTTGTAGGTGACAAACCAGTAAAGAATGATGCAGGGGAGATGTCAATGAGTGAAGACTCAAAGCAGAGGGCCTGGTTAGAACACTACCAAAGGCTACTCAATGTTGAGTTTGACTGGGACCCAGACCACTTGTCTGATGAACCACCAGTGGAAGGGCCGCCCATCCCAATCACTATGGATATGGTTAAGAAGGCTAACTCTTAGACGAAGACTGGCAAAGCACCAGGCCCTTCTGGCATAGTGGTGGAGATGATCAGAGCTGCAGGTGATGTGGTTGCCTCAGTGATCCGTGACCTTGCAGCTGCAATCATCCGTGATGGAAAGTTGCCCTCTGACTGGGAACAGAGTTTCATTGTCTGTCTCTACAAGGGCAAGGGTGATGCATTTGAACGGGGCAACTACCTTGGTCTCAAGCTGACAGAACAGGTCATGAAAGTCCTGGAGAGGATTGTGGATGGCCTCATGAGGCAGTTGATGTCCATCGACGATTCCCAGTTTGGATTCGTCCCAGGAAGAGGCACAACAGATGCAATTTTTGTTGTACAGCAGCTGCAAGAGAAGTATCTGGTGGCCAACAGGAGACTCTACATGGCTTTTGTAGACCTGGAGAAGGCATTTGATTGAGTGCCTTGGAAAGTCATCTGGTGGGCACTAAGAAAACTTGGAGAGGACAAGTGGATTGTGCGACTGGTCCAAGGGATGTATGCTAATGCTCGGAGCTGTGTCCGTGTTGGTGATGGTTACAGTGAAGAATTCTAAGTGAAGGTGGGTGTTCATCAAAGCCACTGCTTTTCATCGTTGTGCTTGAAGCCTTGTCATGTGAGTTCCGCTCTGGAGTCCCCTGGGAGGACCTGTATGCTGATGACCTTGTCATCATAGCTGAATCCCTTGAGGAATGTGTCAGGAGGCTGTTAACTTGGAAAGACGCAATGGAGGCGAAAGGGCTGAGAGTGAATGCAGGAAAGACAAAGATCATGATCTGTGGCTCAGGTCTGGACCTCCTGCAGAGTACAGGCCAGTTCTCATATGCTATATGTCGCACTGGAGTGGGCAGCAACAGTATCTTTTGTAATGGCTGCAAGTTCTGAGTGCACAAGAAATGCAGTGGGCTCAAGCGCTTGATAGAGGACCCTGATTACAGGTGTACACGGTGCCAAGGAACTGCACGACCCTAAGATGGCAGACCAAAGAGGGAAGTCCAAGTTGGATCCGACAAGCTGGAAGTTGTAGCTTCCTTTTGCTACCTAGGTAATATGCTCTCAGCAGCGGGTGGTTGCGACCGTTCAACCACATCACGTGTGAAAACAGCCTGGAAGAAATTCAAGGAGTTGCTACCAGTTCTCTCTTCCCAACACCTCTCGTTCAAGACACATGGCCATGTGTACAGCTCTTTTGTGTGGAGCACAATGCTCCATGCCAGTGAGACATGGCCATTGACAAAGCCAAACCTCCAACGTCTTCAGCGGAATGACAGGGTAATGATCAGACAGATTTGCAATGTCAAGCAACAGGACACTGTCACCATCAGGTCCAGTGAGTTACTTGAGCGTCTTGGCATTTAGGACCTGGACCTCATCCTGAAAGAGAGAAGGCTCCACTGGTATGGACATGTGGAATGCTCCAACAGTGCAGTCAAGACTGCCTGTGGCATACAGGTAGGTGGAAAATGGGGGCCTGGAAGGCCCAAAATGACCTGTAAGCAGCTGACAGAAAGAGATTGCAGAGAATGGAAGCTCTCTGCTATCAATCCTCATGATAGACAGGCCTGGAGATGGGGTGTAAGATCTGCCAAGTGTGCAGCAAGCCAGCTGCCAGGAAGGGGGCCCACTTATGTGGACATTGCCCCTGTACCTGCACGTTAATCAAAAATCCGTTGATGATGTTGTTGATGAGAGCTTAGATATTCAGTATCTAGCAACATAATATAGTCCCCAACATATATCATGCCAACCATGCCCCTGAGGTCAAAATTGGCCACGCCCAAACTCATCAGCTCCCATTGACTTATAATGGAAAAAACTTCAAAAATCTTCTTCTCTGCAATCATAAAGCCCAGAGCTTAGATATTTAGTATGTAGCAACGTCAAGTGGCCACCTACATAAATCCGGCCAATTATGTCCCCAGGATCCAAATTGGCAACACCCCAGGACTCTTAACTTTAAAAATCTTCTTCTCTGAAACCATAGGGCCCAGAACTTAACTATATAGCATGTAGCAAAGTCAAGTGGTCAGCTACATAAATCCTGCCAAACATGCCCATGGGGTCAAAATCGGTCGCGCCTATGGCCAATTAGCACCCATAGACTTATAATGAAAAAAAAAAAAAAAATTCAAAAATCTTCTCCTCTGAAACCATAGGTCCCAGAGCTTTGATATTTAGTATGTAGCAGCATGAAATGGTCATCTTAAGAAATCCTGCCAACCATGCCCCTTGGGCCAAATTTGGTCACGCCAATGGGCCCATTAGCTTCCATTGACTTTAAATGGAAAAAAAAAACTTAAAATGGAGAAAAACAATTCAAAAATCTTCTTCTCTGAAACCATAAGGCCCAGAGCTTAGGTATTTAGCATGTAGCATTGTCGAGTGGTCGCCTACATGAATTCTGCCAATCATGCCCCCTGGGGTCCAAATTGGCCAAATCCTGTGGCCCCTTAACTCCAATAAACTTATAATGAAAAAAAAAAAAAACTTCAAAAATCTTCTTCTCTGAAACCATGAAGTACAGACCTTAGCTATTTATTATATAACAACATAAAATGGTCACCTACATAAATCCTGCCAACCATGCCCTGTGGGTCAAAATTTGCCATGCTCCAGGGCTGGTTAGCTTAGATATTTAGTATGTAGCAATGTCAAGTTGTCTCATACACTAATGATTTTCTGGTTCACAGGTGAGCGATATAAGACCATTGGGCCCTCTTGTTTTTTTTGGTTTGGGCTTAACAGCTTTTTCAAGATGTTTTCACTTTACTTATATCGAGCTGATTGTTAATCACAGTTGGGCAAAAACCGGAGAACCCTAAGAAAAACCACCTGACCTTCCATTGCAGAACTTAGCATATCACATATGATCTGGGCCAGGCTCGAACCATAGCAGTGAGAGACGTAATTATTAAGAGTCAGTGCTCCTATCCACAAGGCCATGGAGGCCCATAAACTAGCATCTTTAGTTTTAGTTATCATATCGTTAAAACCATGAACATTAAATATCGCAAATATACTGATATTTTTGCAGAGAAAATGTGAGCAGCTTTTGCAAAAACTGCTCACATTTTTTCAGCAAAAATACCAAAGTACATGTATAAGAAATACCAAAGTATAAGATATTGTACTAACTAAAACAGTTAACAATTTGACCACAAAGGAGCTTGTTAAGCCAAGGATGTTTTGAACAGTTGGACCGAGGGAGGACACATACTAGTCTGCTCAGCCAGTAAGAGGCTTGAAATTGTAGATATAGAAACTTGATGTATCTTTCTTTTCAAGCTAGGAGCAAACACAGTATCAGACTGTGCTGATGTGCAGGTTGATCTGCACCTTTGTTGTTGACGAAAGGCAATTTTCTCATGACATTGCTGAAATATTTTGTTTGTTTGATTTTTACATCCCCCTCCACTCTAAATAGGTCATTTTGGAGAGATTGCTTCCAATTTTGTGAGACTTGTACCTGACATTGAGATGAAATGACATCTCAAGCCCTGCCACCCATTGAAAGCAGTAGGGTTTATGGTCCTACTCGCACCACTTTGCCTTGGCAGGTACCTCTAAGTGGTTTACCAGTATCATGTACGGTTGGTTTCGGCTCTGCAAGAGAGCACCATACAGCCCAATCTTTTTCTCCAATCCTCAATGGGTGGGTCCCCTGCTCAAATAGTATCTACAGTTATTATCTTCAGCTTGCTAAAGAAAGATAAGGAAGGTTAGATAAGAATTTCTAGCACTGATGTACATTGTGAATAACTCTATATTTATGCCCTCCCCCATCAGGGCTTGTAGAAATAGATGGGCTGCATGATGCTTCCTCTCAGAGCTGAAACCGACTACACACGAGTATTGGTAAACTGCTTAGAGGATCTAAGCTTTCCCAAGCAAAGCAGTGCGAGTTGGACCGTCCATGCTTATGAACCCTATTGGTTTCATTGGGTGACAGGGCTTGAGATGTCATTTCATCTCAGTATCTGGTACTGATGTACATTGTGAACAACCCTATATTTATGCTCTCCCCAATCAGGGCTTGTAGAAATAGATGGGCTGCATGATGCTTCCACGCAGAGCTAAAACCAACCACACACGAGCATTGGTAAACTGCTTAGAGGATCTAAGCTTTCCCAGGCAAAGCAGTGCAAGTTGGACCGTCCATGCTTACGAACCCCATTGGTTTCATTGGGTGACAGGGCTTGAGATGTCATTTCATCTCAGTATCTGGTAAAAGTCCAAAAAATTGTAAGCAATGTCTCCAGAATGATCTATACAGTGTTGACGGGGACATTAAACATCAAACAAAACAAAACACTATACATGCATTTGTTTTGCAAGAAGATAGGTTTCTCCAAGTTTTATTTATGAATTTCACATGATGCACATTCCTGCACAAATCTGTTGCCTGTGTGTATTTGCTTTTTTCTTTTGTCTTTGCTGAAAAGTATTAACCCTTTTTGTACCAAATGGAACCTTCCACCTTATATATAGCAGGAGTCTATTTCAAAATTTTGGGGCAATAGGTTGTGTTATCTTTGAAATTTATTTGGAATATGGCTGAGATTTTGGCAAACAGTGTAGGCCCTGATCAGACGCCGCGTTCTGCGGCGTCTGATCTGGGTCTGCACTGTTTGCCAGGGTACCCATTTTGGGGTTTCCGGTACAAAATGGGTTAAGGGGTATACCGTAAAAATCCTAAAAATTCTGACACCTTGAGGACTTGCTGGAAATCTTGTAAAATTGAAACAAATTTGTTTCATGATTCAGCAAGGAGTCAAAAAGGTGCAGACTCAATGACAAACAGTGTAGACCATGGTCAGATTGCTCTTTCAGGAGCAGTCTGATCTGGGTCTTTGCTTTTGTTTAGGCCTATCTGTCCAAATACTTAGGATCATTGTGGTAGTTACAATACAGGAACTTATTATTATCATTATTATTTGGGCTTGATGTGGTCATGTGTGCTCAGTGAGGACACATATCAGTCTCAACAAATGAGGGCCCATCAGTCTGCATCCCCAGTAAGTCAGATTGTTATATTGCTAGAAATATTCATAGCTCCAAACAAGACGCTTTTTTCATCAGAAAAGTTTTGATATTTTTCTTATTTTTGCATGAAAACATATGTTGTAGTACTCATTTGAAGCCCCTTGGCAAGGCGCTTTTAGCCCTTTAGACACCAACAAAAACTACATCTGTAAATGTCGTCCGTTTATGTTGTCTGCTGAATTTTTTTGCAAATGTTTTAAAAAATATTTTTGCACACAGGCAAACAGTGTGTGCCCAGATCAGACTGCTCCCTTATCTGTGTCCACACTGTTTGTAAAAAATGACTTTTAAGGTAACCGGCAGACGACAAAGCAGAGAACAGTTGTCGTGATTGGCATGTAATGGTTATGAGTATCCACAACATATGTTTTCATGCAGAAATAAGAAAAATATTATGTGGCTACCCCTTTCATCTGGGGCTTTGACTATTGAATGATTAGAAATGAATGATAAAATCCAAAGAAAATCATGCTGAAGCACTCTAACTTGATATTGCACGCTTACTTGGATGCCATCAGATGTTACCATAAGGCGACATTACATCTGAATTCATCTAACTGCAGTTACATTACACAAAAAATTTGCTATGCATACACGTTATAGATTTATAATAAAATGTATATTTTGAAGCTGAAACCAGTGATAATGGCACAAAAGATTTAGAGCCTTATAATAAAAGAGATGTTACACTGATATCGGGACAATATTCATCATTATTATGCCTCTTTAATATTCATGAGCTATTCAAGAATTCTGATTGGTCGAGAACATGCCACACACTTGGTGACAAAATATCATGTCCCCCTGTAATATTTCCCTCGGATGTCACTGCTTAAAAGTACAGGTGCACTGGTTGTTGCATGCACTGGTAGCATTCGGTTTAATAAAACGCTTGTTGCACTTATGTGAGGGGAATATGATGATTTGTTATACTGCAAAGAAATTTCCAGGCTTTTGATTGGACAGCACAAGGACAATTATTTTCCATATACCCCGTGAGCAAAAATATATACCCCTCTCTGCTTGCCTTTGCTGAATTGCGGTGTCCGCCTTCTTGGATTTGCTGCAGTTGATAAGAAATATAACCAAAATAATTTCATGCACCACAATAATTTCCAGCCAGTAAACAAATAAATCTTTGATTATTTTTCAATCATTTAGTACTTCATTTCATTGTTTTCTTATATAAAACTCTCATTCTAACATGACTAAAACATTTTCCCACTGAGTACCATGATCAGCATGCAGAAGGGCGCGATTGATGACGTCACATGTAAACGTACTTCTGACAACTTGGGCTACAAAAGAAACCTATGGAAAACATTGCAGCAATGTACAAAATGTCGTCAAAAAGCGTAAAATAATAATGATAAAAAAAAAACTCCACTGCATTCTCTTTGGTTCAGAAATTGAAATTCATAGAGTGCCACCTTAACCATTGACCTGCTGAATATTTATATATGCCACACCCACTACTGATTATCAGCCAATCAGATTACTCGACACAAATTATTGCAACAAATTCATGAGCTGAATGACAAACAATGAAGATCCTGATCAGATGGCTTCTTCAGAAGCCATCTGATCTGGATCTTCATTATTTGAAAGATAAGACATATCCGGGCTCAGCAAGACAAGGATTTAGTTTGCAGTCTGACAGTTGTTCCCCTTAAAATGCTGCCCGTAACAACAAATAACAAATCAAGCACCCATACAGCAGTTTACCATCTTTACAGACATTAAAAAATCAAAGCACTGATAGCACTAGCACTGGTGGACCTGTTGTAACTGAGCTTTGAAAATGGTTCAGAATGGAGAGTTTTGTTTGTTAGTTTGATTTGAGGTTTAACGTTCCCACCAAAACTGTAAAGGTCATTTTGGAGACGTTGCTTCCAATTTTGTGGAACTTTTATCCAACATGGAGATGAAATGACATCTCAAGCCCTGTCGCCCAATGAAACCAATAGGGTTAATAAGCATGGATAGGTCCGACTCGCACCGCTTTGCCTGGGTTGTAATCGGTTTACCAGTACTCTTGTGTGAGTTGGATTCAGCCCTGGGTAGAAGCATCATGCAGCCCATCTATTTCTTCAAGCCCTGATGACAGGAGCTGAGAATGGAGAGTTAGACTGATTCATTTAACACCTTAATTCCTGTATTTTATGCGTATGGTTCAGTCCCTGGTCAGATGACGCATTCTGTGGCATTTGATCAGGGTCCACATAAAATATCTGATCTGGGTCTGCACTGTTTGCCTAACTTAACACATGTCCACTCCAGATTTTACAGATAACCCTCTTTACACAAAATTCTGACACCACAACAACACTAATTACAGGTCTATAAATAACCGTTACCTGGATTTCATTCAACTCAGTGATAGTCATGTGGACATCAGCAATGTAATGCTACTGTGCTTAGTAACTTTGGGTAGATTGACAAATAATGGTTAAATTATTATCCTTTAAGGGGAATGGATACACCTGGCAGATTTTTCTACCATTTTTCAAAGGGAGACAACTTTTGGAACTTCCTGTTTGCTTTTCTATAAACTCTGTCCCACAGAAAATGGGGTCTATCCTCAGGAGCAAATTCTTTCCTTTAAGAGTTGACCCCTATTGTCAGGGGAGACAAAAATAGTTTTTCAGGAGTTGCCTCCCCTGAAGCTGTATCCATTCCCCTTAAGATGCCAAGAAAAACAACATCTGAAAGCATTGTCTATTTATGTTGTCTGCTGTGTCATCTGGTAAACATTTTAAACATTTCAAACATATTTTTGCACACAGGCAAGCATGCATAGACCCTGATCAGACTGCTCCTATAGGAGCAGTCTGATCTGTGTCCACACTGTTTGCAACAATGATTTCTAAAGTAACCAGCAGACGACAAAGCCAACGACTTTTGTTGTGATTGGTATGTTAGCCCTTATCTTGCTGTTCATGACAACCCATATCTTTGCAAACAGTGTAGATCCAGATCAGATGGCTTCTGAAGAAGCCATCTGATCAGGATCTACATTGTTTGGCATTCAGTTTAGGAATTTGTAGGAATAAATTACATCAAGTAATTTGATTGGTTGATAGACAGAAATTGGTGTGGCTTAAATGAATATTCAGCAAGATAAGGGTTAAGAGTTATACATGTACTGGTTTATGTAGCACTTAGGGGTGGTTAGTTGTATTACCTGCACAAATACTAACATTTTTTTTTTGTTTTCCTCTTTTTCTTTTCTTTTGTGTCTGTGTGTGTGTATGTGTTTTGTGATGCTCGTACCTGCTCGCACCCCACTCAATGAATTTACGGCTTTACACCGGGTCATATATTTTGCTGCTTCTTGTTGCTTTGCCTGATTTGGCTGTTTGCAATGGTCTGATATTTATTTATTTATTTATTTATTTCATCCCTTTCTTCTATATACATGTATGCTAATTGCTTCTAAACTGCTTTTTGTACAATATTTATTTTATGGTTTTGGATTTCACTGTCGATGGCTTTTCTTTGCTAAAAACACTTGCCTAACCTCACTGCTTGTTGGGCTTTTCCTGTCCCACATCAAATTTATTCTTCCCTTTATGTTACGTTTGACCTAATTTTATGATTGGCTATGCTTATATGATGATGCTAATGATTACTCCAAAATATCATCTTGGCTTTACTGATGAATGTTCACTTATGAATGTTCCAAAATATGATCTGTATTTAACACACTTACAATGTCTGTGAAACTGACCTATTGTGATGCATGAATCCCCACCCTTCTTCTGCCCCTTGTTGTTTGTGCGTCTTTGTGTAAATGTGACAGGAGTTTTGCCGTCTGGGAAGTTCTACGAGAAGATGAGTTCTCTCCCCTAAAGAATGCGGATGGTGCTGCAAAGGACACACCCACTACATGCAGACATGCTCTCTGTAATCTGCACCGGCGGTATGTCATAGGGGCTGGAGGGAAATTTGTACATAGCGATGGCTCGGAAATTCCACACATACCCAGGTAAGTTTGAATAATTTTCATATTTGACAAAGCACAACCTGAGCAGACGACATTTTTGAATCTTTTTTTTTTTTTTTTTCATTTTTAGAAGAAAATAAGGCTCAACATTTTATATGAATTGTCTGCCTAGCAGACAATTCATATGAAATGTTGAGCCTTAATTCTTTCAAAGAACATGTCAAATGGTCTTTGAAAGATATAAAAAAATATTTGAAAATGCCGTCTGCTCCTAATTTGACTGTTCCTTTAAGAAATAAATCTAACTCTGATTCTGCATGGTTATTGTAATAATGCAATGATACTAGCATTTTCTTTGAACTACTTCTTGGTCAGACAGAAAACAAAAATTAAACTTAGTCTGTGCATGTTGTATTTTCAAGATCTGCTAATCAGTTTGAACCCGTCAGTTTTACTAAAGATATTGATCAGTTATAGCAATAATATGTTGTTGAATAAATCAGTCTTGACTTACAGTTCTCTGTGATATCCTTTTTAGCCTACACCTGATTAATTATCAGCCCAAAATAAGTGAAACAATCTTGAAAGGGCCATAATATCAAAACAAAAAAGTAGGGTAAATTACGAGTGTGTGGCACGAGTCATTTAGCTTCTTTCAACCAAAGAACAAAACTGATTTATTATTCAACGAATCACACTAGAGCTGATCTATTTTTGATTCTAACACACTAAAACTTGATCCTAGTGTTTCTAAAACTTTTAGAACTTACAGTTGATAGAATCTATAGTAGTGTTGAGAAACTAAATCCTGTTACCTAGAGAGTTCCAACAACTGCAGACCTTTTGTTTCTCTCAGACACAAACACATTCAAGGCTCGAGATGAGGTGAAGTGTTTCGGATAATTTTAGGATAATTTTTCTTATTTCCCATTTAAAGCATATGTCATGGGTACTTGTTAGAATCACAGATCAACTGATGATTCTAACAAATTTTTCTGATATTAAGCCCCAGATCAGAGGGGGTATCCACATGTCAGTTTTCTTATTTCTGCACGATAACATATGTTGTGGGTACTCATTAGAAGCGCCTCGTCGAGGCGCTTCTAATGAGTACCCACAACATATGTTTTCTTGCAGAAATAAGAAAAATACCAGTACTTTTCAGATGAAAAAAATGCCTTATCTGGAGCTATGTCAGATAAGAAGCAAAGAAAATGTCCCAGTAAAGAATTATCCCTATCCTTCCTTGTAACTTGAGCTACGGACAACAAAACAAACAAAAACAAGAGCACCGCATGAGGGTGCCAACGCTCGGCTGCAGCCCCTTTTCATAATGAACAACTAGTCCGAGTTTCAAGTAAATATGTTCAGTAATGACAGAGATATTACAAAATGTCGCAAGTTTTTGCACGATGACGCAGACTACGCCAGAACTATGACAATACCTCGTCGTTTTCTTTGAAAACAGCCGAGCTAAAAATTCATTTGAAGGGAAAAGAACTGTTGAAGCCTATGTATTTTTCTGGACAAAACCAGTTTCTGCACATCAGGCTAAAAATGTTATTTCTTGTATGCCATGAAGACTCAGATCAGTCTTAACGTCCAAATAATCTGATCAGAAATTATGTCATTTGCTCTATGGATAGTAATTGGATTTTGGATACCTGATGCTTACAAGTAAGGTAGAAGCCTCTGTGGTCGAGTGGTTACGCTACTCGCCTTGAAACCAGGGGTCGCAGGTTCGATCCCGGGCTTCTCCAGACTTTCGGATGAGTCTTTAAACCGAGGTCCCGTCTCCGTATGACCTTAGCTGTTGGTGGGACGTAAAACTGAAAGACTCACTCGCTTACAAGTAAGGCGTTGATCAAATTGTGCAAAAATGAAATGTGAAGGCTGGTCCAAGATTTAGGTGGCTTAGTCAGATTGCACATCCAACTGGTAATCAGGAGGTTGTTCGTTTGATTCTCGATGCATTTACGGTCGGAAATTTTGTTTTACTGCGACATGTCAGCGGAGCATGGAATTGGCCACCATAAAATGGACAATTCACCTCCCGAAACGACAATTTTGCAATACAGTTATTCCCATTCTAATGCTCTTATTTGGTTGTTTTGTCACAAACTACTATTTTACACTAAACAGCAAGTGCTGTGAGCTGCATAAGGCCAAATGCCAGCCAATGAAAAGTGACTACGTGAAGACATCAGATTTCCAACAGTATATCACAGAATATACTGTCGCAAATTTTTGATGTTATCCAATCCGATGTCTAATTACATACACAAGTCCATAAGAATTTAAGTTTAAGCCTGCCCAGGAAATGTGTGGGTTGGTAAAGTGACCAGCTCATAGTGGTCTAAAATAATATTTGACTTCAAAACTATAAAACAACAAAAAAAAAAAAAAAAAAAAAAAATTAGACGTGAAGGCTGGTCTGAGATTTACGTGGCTAAATTGAGGCTGTTTTAATGTGTACCCACAGCCTATGTCTTGGATCAAAAATGAGAAAAATAATGTATACCCCGGGTAACCCCTGTAAACCCCAGTTTTCTCCATATAAAGTGGGGTTTAGAGGGTTGCTAATTTCACGGACTTGTTAACGTGATGGGGAAAAATATGTTAGATGTGTTCCTTTGCCTAACATTGTCAGTTTGCTTGCCCTTGTCCTGTTTTTCTAACATGTGAATTGACTTACTTTTATGCTTCAATTTTAACCTTTAACATGGTGAGTTTAACCCTTGTCCTGCTGAATATTCAAATATGTCACACCCACTGATGATTATCAGCCAATCAGATTACTTGATCCAAAATATTGCAACAAATTCATAAACTGGATGGCAAACAATGAAGATCCTGATCAGATGGCTTCTTCAGAAGCCATCTGATCTGGATCTACATTGTTTCAAAGATAAGGCATATCCGGGCTCAGCAGCACAAGGGTTAACCTTTAGCCTGGTGAGTTTAAGTATCAGAAAAAAAAAAACGTAAATGGTTCAAAGATATTTTACAGTTGAAAACTTTCTTTGCTGCCTATTTTTTTCCTATCACAAGACAGTTTGCCTGTGTTGTGAATGAAAAAAAGGGGAAAACAGGTAATTTTGTTTTTGCATAACTGCCTTCAACATGTTAAAGGTTAATAGTATATTCCGGATAAATAGTCAGTATATGTGGGCATATTTTTGAGAAATTTAAACTGAGAATTTCAGAGGGATTGTAAGCTTAATATATTTGTTTCCCAGATAACCAAACTAAACAAAATAGTGAAACAAAAGATAATAGTGAAAAAAATCATATTTAAACCTATTTTTACCAGAAACCACAAACTACGTAATTGGCAAACAGTGCAGGCCCTGATCAGATGCCACAGACTGCGGCATCTGATCAGGGCCGACACTGTTTGCAAAAAGTTCAGCTATTTTTTGAATGAATTTTGAAGAAAAAACAAGTTGACACCCCAGAATATTTAAATGTTTGTGTGCTATATGTAAGGTGGAAGATTCCATATGGTGCAAAATGTTTTAACCCTTGTTCTGCTGAGCCCGGATATGTCTTGCCTTTCAAACAATGCACAGCCAGATCAGATGGCTTCTGAAGAAGCCATCTGATCAGGATCTTCATTGTTTGTCATTCACTTTATGAATGTTTGCAATAATTTGCATCAAATAATCTGATTGGTTGATAATCAGTAGTGGGTGTGGCATATTTAAATATTCAGCAGGACAAGGGTTAAACTGAGCAGTTCAAAGCTATTGCAAACTTACCGGTAGATCTTGCTTGAGTTATAAAAGCTAAACAAAAAAGAACTCAATAATCTTTTAACAAACTTGAAGAGTGGGTGAACAACTTGTTTCAAGTTCTTTCAGAAATGTACTGGGTCATGTTGTGATTTGGCAAGTGTGGATGGTACAAAATTTTCATTTTTGCATTTTATAAATGGCCTATAAAGAAACAGTAAATCAAGGGTTGGTATGAGGACATCTAGAGGAGTACATAGTTAACTTAGTAAAATTGTAAAAAGTGGATTTATACTGAAAACAGCAATGTCCCAGTCCCTTTTTCTCTAAAGTTGTTGGGTACGGCTAAAGTGTCGTGTATCTTGCATCACTGGGGCATCCCAACTGATATTGGCTAACAAGGGGGTGAGACCTGCTGTCATTGCAGGAGGCACAGGTAGAGGGGTAATGTTGTTATTTTCTCTGTGACTTCAATGAGGCGGTTCTAACGAGCACCCAAAACCTATATTTGGAGTATAAATAAGAAAAATATCACAAATTTTCATCAGAAAAATTACCTTTTTTTGAGGTTTGAAAAATGCACTATATCACAAAATCTGCCCACACATTCTCATAAAGACTATGCATGTTTCCCTGTTTGCATGCTGTGTTGTTTATTTCAGTAATAATAATACTAAAGGCTCAGGAGACGGGTAAGTAAATCAGGTTCTGAGGTTATAATACTTATTTTCTACATTTCATGCTCAACTGAATGGAGTGTAAAACTAATTGCTCATTAACCGTTATCCTGCTGAATATTCAGTTTAGCCACACCCATTTCAGGCTTTGAACCAATTAGATTACTTGATGTAATTTATTCCTACAAATCCATAAATTGAATGTCAAACAGTGTAGATCCTGATCAGATGGCTTCTTCAGAAGCCATCTGATCTGGATCTACACTGTTTCCAAAGATAGGGGTTGTCGTGAACAGCAGGATAAGAGTTAACAAATAAGGCTTTCTTTAGCATACGATAAGCAAAGAAATGCTATTTGTCCTGCTCATACCGGTAAATATTAAAATGCCATTTTTGTTGGCATTTTAATATTTATGAGCAGGATAAATTTCATGTTCAAGTGAATAGAGCATATGTTAAAAAAAGAGTTCTTATAATGTGGAACCAGCCTTAAGAAACTTTTCTTGAAAATTATCCCGCTCATAGATATTAAAATGCAGGGCATTTTGTTGGAATTTCAGAATTACAAGTTGGACAGATAACACTCGCTGCTGACCTGAGCAGGAAAGTTGCCTCATTTGTTTGTATTTTAATATTTATGAGCTTTCACACTCAACTGAGCTGAGCATATCTAAGGTTTTATAACTTTAAGTGGCTCAGTAGGAGATAGATGGCTTTGAAAGCTTGTATACTCTGTGTTGCTTTTTTATAGAGGGAATTTGTTTTTGTTTTTAGCTCACCTTCACATAGTGATGAGGTGAGCTTTTGGGATCACTTTTTGTCCGTCGTGCATCCGTGAGAGCATGCGTCCGTAAACAATTTCTTCAAACAATTTCCCCTCCTAAACCACTAATCGGATTTTGACCAAACTTCACAGGAATGATCCTTAGGTGGTCCCTTTCAAAGTTGTTCAAATGGTTCCGGTCCGCTGCACATCTAGGTCACAGGAGCCAAAATAGATTTTTTTTCACTGAAAACTTAAAAAATCTTCTTCTCTGAAACCACAAGGCCCAGGTCTTTGATATTTAGTATGAAGCTTCATCTAGTGGACCCCTACCAGCTAGTTTCCAAATAAATTTTGAAAAAAAAAAACACAACCTGACACCCCTAAATTTTTAAATGGACTCCAGCCATATATATGGAGGAAGATTCCATTTGGTACAAAAAGGGTTAAAGCGCTAATCTTGACTAGGCGGCCCCCGCCCATATGGGCTTGAAGAAATATATGGGCTGCATGATGCTTCCACCCAGAGCTGAATCGGCCCGCACACTAGTACTGGTAAACCGCTTAGAGGATCTAAGCCTGTCCACGGTCCGCGTTTCGAGGCGGACCATCCATGCTAATTAACCCTATTGGTTTCATTGGGTGACAGGGCTTGAGATGTCATTTCATCTCAATGTCGGGTAAAAGTCCCACAAAATTGGAAGCAACCAATCGGTGCTTACAGCTCCATTTGGTGCGAAATGGTCTGTTAACCTTTAAACAGCCACAGAAATTCTTAGAGCTGGCAGCCGTTTTATTCTTACAGTTATTTTTTCAGTGAAAATAAGGCTTGACAGCAGATGTTTCACATTTAATGTCAAACCAAATCAGTAAGACAGTTTATATTGGAGTGAGTGAATGAGTGAGTGTTTGAGTTTTACATCCCACCAACAGCTAAGGTCATACGGAGACGGGACCTTGGTTTGAAGACTCATCTGAAAGTCTGGAGAAGCCGGGGATCGATCCTGTGATCCCTGGTTTACAAGGCGCCTAGCTTAACTACTGCACCACGGAGGCTTCTAGTTTATAGTCGAAAATGACTTTTGTTATTGTCATCACTTGCTGTTAAATGAGGGTATTCACTTTTCATTTCATGGAGTATTTGGTGATTGTTGCATGATGCTGCTGCATTGTTAGAAATAGGGATATGCTGGTGTGTGTTTTGATTCTGTCTCAACAGCTTTAATTACATAGTATTGACATAATAGAAACCCATGTGCACTTTGGAAGCCTCATCCCCAACCTGCACTTTTTGCAGTCATATTAGACTGTTGTTGAATATTTATATAAGTGTTTTGTACTATGCTTATGATAAATTGACTTTTATTTGTGAAAATATATTTTACTAACAGTTACAAATTGGATCCCTCGCAATTTATAATCAAACCCTTGCCAAAAAACCATTACCATGTGCAGAATTTATACAAAGAAATATGCTAATTATCCTGCTGAATGAATTAATTTAGCCACACCCATTTCTGACTATCTGTGTATTAACCCTTTTTGTACTGGAAACCCCAAAATTGGTACCCTGGTAAATAGTGCAGGCTCAGATCAGACGCCGCAGAACGCGGCATCTGATCAGGGCCTCCACTATTTGCTAAAAGTTCATCCAATTTCCTAATAAATTTTGAAGAAAACACAGCCTGACACCCCTAAATTTTCAAATGGACTCCTGCTATATATATGGAGGAAGAGTCCATTTGGTACAAAAAGGGTTAAACTGTGACTTGATACAATACATTGGTTCAGTTCACAAACTGCATGACAAAAAGTTCAGATCCTGATCAGAAGCCTTCTGATCTGGATCTACACTGTTTTGCAAAGATAGGGTTTGCCGTGTTCAGTAGGATAAGGGTTAAAACCTCAGCGAAAAAATTGTAAACAACAAAATCATGAAATAAAGAACATGTAGATTTATTTGATTTATTGTAATTACCCTAAATTTTTGGACACTGTAACTCATTGCCATGCTTGTTCAAAAACATGAACAAGTACAATTTACTACTTGATGTACTGTCTGATAACAGCTGGTTGAGTGTGTCGTGCCGCATCTCATCAGGGTCTACACTTTACTCATGCCTGTCCGATATATACATTAAATACGGTACTTCACTCTGAACAGACATGCCTGAGCAATATCTCATCTAGGTCTTCACTCTGAGATGCAAACTATAAAAATCCTAAAAAATTTGGACGCCTTTAGGACCTTGTAATTCCCCTAAAATTTTAACAAATTAGTTTCATGATCCAGCAAGGAGTCGAAAAATTGCAGAATATGGAATGGCAAACAGTGTAGACCCTGAGCAGTCTAATCAGGGTCTACACATTTGCTTCCGCCTATCTGTCTGAATAATTAGGATCATTAAAATGAGCAGGTCTCATCATTTTTAAAAAATTATACTGAATAATGGACACAAAAGAACTTGTACTGTAATAAATTCCAGTTGATGTATGTTCTAGTCATATTTTTTGGCGTGAAATTTATGATTTTTCTTGCATTTTCAGTCAGAAGACAAGTGAAGAAGAAGATGAAATCATATGTGAAGTGTCTCCCTTAGTCTCATATGCTGGAGAGGTAAGATATAATGAAATCATATGTGAAGTGTCTCCCTTAGTCTCATATGCTGGAGAGGGAAGATATGATGAAATCATATGTGAAGTGTCTCCCTTAGACTCATATGTTGGAGAGGTAAGATATAATGAAATCATATGTGAAGTGTCTCCCTTAGTCTCATATGCTGGAGAGGTAAGGTATAATGAAATCATATGTGAATTGTCTCCCTTAGTCTCATATGCTGGAGAGGTAAGATATAATGAAATCATATGTGAAGTGTCTCCCTTAGTCTCATATGCTGGAGAGGTAAGGTATAATGAAATCATATGTGAAGTGTCTCCCTTAGTCTCATACAGTGCAACCTCGTTAGTACTCGACCCGTTTCTACGCGAATACGCTTATAACGCGGTATTTTCATGCCTCCCAAATTTTCTCCCGAAGGCCCAATTTTTCCCCATTCTCCCGATGGCCCAATTTTTCCCCACCCACTTGATTGACTGAAGAATGCTATTTTCTTTTTCAGGTTTCAGTTAACAGAAACGTAAAATCAAATTAAAGTCATGAATAAATAAAACAATTGTGTCTCCCTAATTGTTGTTGTTACCGTTTACAGCCATAAATCGGTCTTTTATAATATTAATTTGACATCTGTCTTTTGAATGGAACAGATTAAAATTGCTTACCCCCTGTTTGATGGGCGAAGCAAGTCGCGAAATTATCCTTAACAGATCCATAAGTACTTGATATGCCGACTTTCACGGTTTGATCTGCCCGCCATTGTTTTCTGCACGCGACCGGTAAATGACGTCAACGGGTTCAAGAAAGCAATACACGTGTTTTGTGTCATTGTTTTATTCGCTTGGCGTGTATTTGTCATAAAAGTTTGTTTGGAATCGGTAAAAAATGTTTTCTCAATAGCTAAACAATTAACAACTATTGGCAGAGGAAGGCACCTTTCGGTCCTCCTGATTTGTTTACACAAACTGAGGATTAAATTTTATGATTGAGGGATTATTCGCCAATTGTGACGGGAACAGCTGAGACATAATTAACGACAGACCTTAATCTTCACACCTTGTCAGGGTGTTTATTGCTTATCGATAAGGCCCGAGGCGTGGGTTTAGAATAAGCCATTTGAACGGTGGTGCATAGTAAATTTCGGTAAAACATCATGTTTATATTTTTTCATCACTGATTAATATTTTCACAAGAAAAGAGCGTGTGTATCTAAAACTAATAGAATATGAAAACGATAGGGGCAGGGAACACACACAGAAAAAAAAATCAAGGAGTCCTCTCTGTTACCTGCAGTGAAAATGGATCAACCCATCGTAACAGCGGTAGTGTTAGATGTAGCGGGTCAAATGAATAATTAAAACCGTTTATCCAATCAGAATCACGATTCGCTAACGGTCAAGTGTCCGAGACTCGTCGGTAAAAAGAATTTGCTCCCCGGGAGCAAATTCTTTTCTTTTAGACAAAAGCGCATTCTAGGTAGGGAAATCCAAACCATAACATTCACGTGTGGAAAAAAAAAAAATCAGCTTTATCCATTCGAGAAATTATGCAAAAACTCGACTGACTTTGCCGCCGGACATTTTTGTATATACGGGTGTTTACTTAATCACCGCATGCACCGGGTAAACACCAATATGGCGGCTTGAGACACGGAAAAGAGACTTTTATTTGTCATTTTGTATATAATTATTACAGGCCAATCGAACCAAACGGATAAAATAGATAAACAGATACTGTTGATGCTTCGTTAATTAATGTAGACAATTCATGAAATTAATACTCGGCTATCAAAAAATCCCCGCATGGCTTGTAATTACGTCGGTTCCCCACCCACTAGACATGGTATGAAAGGCCTCGGCAAGTCAGATGCTATAACGCGCCTCACTTATAACGCGGTCCCGATATGTGCACCCCGATAGGCGCGTTATAACGAGGTTGCACTGTATGTTGTAGGGGTAAGATATAATGAAATCATAAAGTGTCTCCCTTAGTCTCATATGTTGAATAGGTAGGCTACATTGAAATCTTACATGAAGTTTCTCCCTAAGTCTCATATGCTGGAGAGGTAAGATATAGTTAAATCATAGGTGGAGTGTCTCCCTTCGCCTCATGTGCTGGAAAGAGAAGATATAATGAAATCAAATGTAGTCTCATATTCTAGAGAGGTAAGATATAATTTAACTAGAAAAAGTGTCCATAGGACACGGATGCCCCCGCCAAATGCCATTCATAAAAAATATTACAAATGTACTTCAAATCAATCATAAATTATATTAAAATCATAAATGTAGGCGGTAGAGCAACGACAAAGTTTTTCTAAAAATAGCCACAGTGACCTTGACCTTGAGGTCATGACCTTTAAAGTCAAAGCAACTCAAGATATTATCATAAGAAACATTTGTGTGAAGTTCTATTAACATCCATCAATAAATATAGGCACTAGAGCGATGACAAAGTTTTTCTAAAAATAGCCACAGTGACCTTGACCTTGAAAGTTGAAATAGCTCGAGATATTGTCATAAGGAACAATTGTGTGAAGTTATACTGAAATCGGTGAAGAAATGTAAGCGCTAGAGCCATGACAAAGTTTTTCTAAAAATAACCATAGTGACCTTGACCTTGAAAGTCAAACTTTCTCAAGGTATTGTCATAAGGAACATTTGTGTGAAGTTATATTGAAATCAGTGAAGAAATGTAGTCACTAGAGCGATGACAAAGTTTTTCTAAAAATAGCCATTGTGACCTTGACCTTGAAAGTCGAAATGGCTTGAGATATTGTCATAAGGAATATTTGTGTGGAGTTATATTGAAATTGGTGAAGAAATATAGGCGCTAGAGTGATGACAAAATTTTTCTAAAAATAGCCACAGTGACCATGACCTTGAAAGTCGAAATCACACGAGATATTGTCATAAGGAACATTTGTGTGAAGTTATATTGTAATCAGTTAAGAAATGTAGGCGCTAGAGCGATGACAAAGTTTTTCTAAAAATAGCCACAGTGACCTTGACCTTGAGGTCATGACCTTGAAAGTCGAACTCGCTCGAGATATTGTCATAAGAAACATTTGTGTGAAGTTATATTGAAATCTGTGAAGAAATGTAGGCGCTGGAGCGATGACAAAGTTTTTCTTAAAATAGCCATAGTGACCTTGACCTTGAGGTCATGACCTTGAAAGTCTAACTCGCTCGAGAATTTCTTGTAAGGAACATTTGTGTGAAGTTATAATGAAATTGGTGAAGAAATGTAGGCGCTACAGCGATGACAAAGTTTTTCTAAAAATAGCCTTAGTGACCTTGACCTTGAGGTCATGACCTTGAAAGTCACACTCGTTGAGATTTTTTTATAAGGAACATTTGTGTGAAATTATGCTATATCCCCCCTCACAACTATGTTATGCGAGGGGATAAAAATATTACAAATGTACTTCAAATCAATCATAAAATATATGCATCAAGGGCAGATAATCCAAAAACCCAAAAATGCAAGAGTTGTCTTCCTTGTTCATGACACATCGTCTCAGTGTGATGAATGCACCTGTGAAGTTTCATGAATATATTCCATATGGTTTGGGAGTTATGGCTCGGACACGGTTTACTATTTGGTACTAAGTCAAGGGCAGATAATTCAAAAACCAAAAATGCAAGAGTTGTCTTCCTTGTGCATGGCACATCGTCTCAGTGTGATGAATGCACTCGTGAAGTTTCATGAATATATTCCATACAGTTTAGGTGTTATGGCCCGGACACGGTTTACTATATGGTACTATGTCAGATAATTCAAAAACCAAAAATGCAAGAGTTGTCTTCCTTGTTCATGACACATCATCTAAGTGTGATGAATGCAACTGTGAAGTTTCATGAATATATTCCATACGGTTTAGGAGTTATGGCCCGGACACGACATACCATTTGACTATATATGGATGTAAGTCAAGGGCAGATAATTCAAAAACTAAACAAGCAGGAGTTGTCTTCCTTGTTCATGACACATCGTCTCAGTGTGATGAATGCACCTGTGAAGTTTCATGAATATATTCCATACGGTTTAGGAGTTATGGCCCGGACACGGTTTACTATATGGTACTAAGTCAAGGGCAGATAATTCAAAAACCCAAAAAGCAAGAGTTGTCTCCCTTGTTCATGACACATCGTCTCAGTGTGATGAATGCAACTGTGAAGTTTCATGAATATATTCCATACGGTTTAGGAGTTATGGCCCGGACACCGGACGAACGATCCAACACACGGACGAACGAACGGACGAACGAACGGACAGGGGTAACACTTAATGCCCTTCCGGTATTCTCCGAATACGCGGAGGCATAATCATGTGAAATGTCTCCCTTACTCTTATATGCTGAAAAGGCAAGGTATAGTGAAATAGTATATGAAGTGTTTCCCATAGCCTCATATGCTGGACAGGTAGAATACAGTGAAATCATATGTGAAGTGTTGCCCTAGTCTCATATCCTGAAGAAGTAAGATATAATGAAACCATATGTTAAGTGTCTCCCTTAGTCTCATATTCTGGAGAGGTAAGATAAAGTTTTTGTTTGATTTGTTTGATTTAAGGTTTAACATCCCCGTCAACACTGTAAAGGTCATTTTGGAGATGTTGCTTCCAATTTTGTTAGACTTTTACCCGACATTGAGATGAAATGACATCTCAAGCCCTGTCGCCCAATGAAACCAGTAGGGTTTATTAGCATGGGCGGTCCTCCTCGCACCGCGGTTCCTGGACAGGCTTAAATCCTCCAAGCGGTTTACCAGTACTAGTGTGCGGGCCGGAGTCAGCTCTGCGTGGAAGCATCATGCAGCCCATATATTTCTTCAAGCCCCTATGGGCGGAGGCCGAGGTAAGATAAAGTAAAATCATATGTGATGTGTCTCCCTTAGTCTCATATGCTGGAGAGGTAATTTAAAGTAAAATCATATGTGAAATCTTAATCTCACTTAATCTCTCTGAATCTCATGTGCTGGAAGGGGAAGAGATGTTGAAATCGTAGATGAAGTGTCTCCCTTAGTCTCATCCTGGAGAGGTAAGATATAGTGAAGTGATATTTGTCATGTTTTGAGCACTTTCAAATGCTAAGTAATGAAAAATCCCTTAGTCTCATATGTTGCAGATGTAAGATATAGTGTGGTACACTGTAGATCCAATATATCGCGGAGTTTGGGGTCCAAGTTCCGCTAACGTGATATATCCAGATCGCGATATAAGTCACGGTGTTATTTTGCCGAGCCGCCGATACAAGGCGCGGTATAAGTTTGCCAAGGCTGCGAGACGCCACTTACTCACACTGGATAGCTGTCAGTGAAGCTATCGGCCATATTTCACCATTAAAGTAGGGTCGAAATAACTCAATAGTGGTATATACAACGAGGACTATGTCTTCCAATTAACTTACAGTCGAGACCAGCTTATAAACTACGCTTGAAAACCTGTGACCGTTGAAATGACAGATAAGGAAGCCAGTGTGGATCGGTTCGCTGTGCTGGTTTTCCGTTCAGTCAAGGGGAATCACACATATCCCAAGCACTTAAGTCAGTAGGATTTGCGTCCCTTTGCTTGTCATTTGTTTGTGTGTGTGTTTTTTTTTTTTTTCATTACTATTATTTTATGTAATGTTATTTATTTTTCTTTTTTTATGCCCCCGCATATTCGGAGAATACCGGAAGGGCATTAAGTGTTACCCCTATCCGTTCGTTCGTGCGTTCGTTCGTCCGGTGTCTGGGCCATAACTCCTAAACCGTATGGAATATATTCATGAAACTTCACAGTTGCATTCATCACACTGAGACGATGTGTCATGAACAAGGAAGACAACTCTTACTTTTTGAATTATCTGCCCTTGACTTAGTACCATATAGTAAACCGTGTCTGGGCCATAACTCCTAAACCGTATGGAATATATTCATGAAACTTCACAGGTGCATTCATCACACTGAGACAATGTGTCATGAACAAGGAAGACAACTCCTGCTTGTTTAGTTTTTGAATTATCTGCCCTTGACTTACATCCATATATAGTCAAATGGTATGTCGTGTCCGGGCCATAACTCCTAAACTGTATGGAATATATTCATGAAACTTCACAGGTGCATTCATCACACTTAGACGATGTGTCATGAACAAGGAAGACAACTCTTGCATTTTTGGTTTTTGAATTATCTGCCCTTGACTTAGTACCAAATATTAAACCTTGTCCGGGCCATAACTCCTAAACCGTACGGAATATATTCATGAAACTTCACGGGTGCATTCATCACACTGAGACGATGTGCCATGAACAAGGAGGATAACTCCTGCTTGTTTAGTTTTTTAATTATCTGCCCTTGACTTACATCCATATATAGTCAAATGGTATGTCGTGTCCGGGCCATAACTCCTTAACCGTATCGAATATATTCATGAAACTTCACAGGTGCATTCATCACACTTAGACAATGTGTCATGAACAAGGAAGACAACTCTTGCATTTTTGGTTTTTGATTTATCTGCCCTTGACTTTGTACCATATAGTTAACCGTGTCCGGGCCATAACTCCTTAACCATATGGAATATATTCATGAAACTTCACAGGTGCATTCATCACACTGAGACGATGTGTCATGAATAAGGAAGACAACTCTTGCATTTTTGGTTTTTGGATTATCTGCCCTTGATGCATATATGTTATGATTGATTTGAAGTACATTTGTAATATTTTTTATGAATGGCATTTTGCGGGGGCATCCGTGTCCTATGGACACTTTTTCTAGTTAAATTATTATTTATTGCTGGGAAAGTATACATACATCTAGCACAAAACACCTAGCACAAAACAGCGGGCCAACATCGGGCCGACAGCGATACGACATTCAAACATTGTGTTGCTGTCTGCCTGATGTTGCCATGATATTCTTTGCTGATTGGGGAGTGGGTCCAGGGAGGGGCTAGGAACTGGGTGTGTCAGGGACAAATACATGCACATCATAAGCCTTCTCTTTTGTAACTATTTGTTGGTCCTAATAAGGTTCATGTGCGGGACAGAATTACTTTCTAAAGAAAAATTCTGCCAGCGTTGTCTGCCTGCAGGATTCACATGCCTCAGCCTTTGCCCGGTACTTTGTCTTCTGCTCTGGGTTGCCCATTTCTGATAGAGATGATCGTGTCTGTCTTCATCTTTCAACCATCCCCTTTGTGTAGCCTTGGGAATGCCGAATTCTTTGGTCACTGCAGATCTTGCTTTTCCATTCTTGACTTGGTCGATGATATCGATCTTGTCCTTGATGCTGAACTGCTTCCTCTTACTTGAATTTTCTGGCTTGTTCATGGCTGACATTTTCACATAAGGTGTGAAGATGATATTGAGGATGCTCTGCATGATTGCAAGTTAAATAGACGGCGTGTGGACATCGTTAATTGACAGTGTGACAATTAACAATAATTGATTGCCAATTATAATCAATACATGTACTGATTGGCACCAATTGGATTGTTTGGTCATAAGGTGTGATGCGATCTCGTGTCTAAATAGGCGCGAAAAATCAATACCTGAACGAATTACAGTCATTTATTTTTCAAATAAAGAAAAACAACAAACATATTTTTAGTTTGTTTTTTTTTTTTTCTTTTTGTTCTGCTCATGAAAAATATATTTGGGGTCCACGGCCGATTCGCGATATGCTGGATTTCGCAAAATAACGGACCCTGATATATTGGATCTACAGTGTATTATGTGAAATGTATGCCTTAAGTTCCTTATGCTGAAGAGACTCATATGATGCAGTGTATCGTTTGCTTAGTTATATGCTTTGTGAGTAAGCTACAGTGTGATTATAAGTGTCATATCTACCTTAGTCCCATATGCTGAAGACACTCATATGATGCAGTGTAGTGAAACACAGTTTGGGACTATAAGACAGGCAGTTTGATCAGTACAGTTACCCCCATTCTAATGTATATATTCATTATACCCCCCGGCATAAGAAGTATGCAATGGGGGTATATAGTTTTTGTCTTTTCCGTCTGTCTGTGTGTCCGTAAACAATTATTTTGTGTCAAAGATATCTCAGGAACTGCTTCACATAGAAACTTGAAATTTTGCACACATGATCAGTATGACTACTTGTATTGTGGGAAAGGAAATAAGGGCCAAGGGGTCAGGCCTTTTAGAGTTATTTCCCTTTGTAGTTCTTGCTGTTTAATAGTGTATATTTTTATTTTATGTCAAAGATTTCTCAATAACTACTGTACATAGAAACTTGAAATTTTGCAAACATGATCAGTATGACTAGTTGTATTGTGGAAAAGAAAATAAGGGCCAAGGGGTCAGGCCTTTTAGAGTTATTTCCCTTTGTAGTTCTTGTTTTAGCTGAGGTGATGGCACTGGCCGGGGGTATACGTGCCCCACTGGGCACTTTTGTCTAGTTTGTATGGTTTTAAATACTGTTCTGTTTGTTTAAAGATGCCAGCATTCAATTGTCAACAGTGTAAAACCAAATGTCAGCCAGTGGAAAGCAGTATTACTGATGATGTAGGGTTTCCAACAGTATACTGATAAGTTACTTGCTGTTAACCCTTTTTGTACCAAATGGAATCTTTCTCCTTATAAAGCAGGAGTCCATTTCAAATTTTAGGGGTGTCAGGTTGTGTTTTCTTCAAACTTTATTTGGAAAAATGGCTTAACTTTTTACAAACAGTGTAGGCCCTGATCAGACACTGCGTTCTGCAGCGTCTGATCTGGGCATGCACTGTTTGCCAATTACCGGTTTTGGGGTTTCCGATACAAAATGGGTTTAACTATTGCCCTGACATGTTGTGGATGACCTGCTCCTGGCACAAGGTCACTCACAACACTGAGGGGCAGTAGTTTTGACTACTGTTTAAACAGCCATCATACAGTAGAACTTCGATGGCTCGAACACCGATGGCTGACTCGAACCCGTTCTTGAGTCCCTAGGGAATTCCTCTTCATAAGAAATAATGCGGGATAATTAAGGAAATTTTAGACTTTTATCTTGCCAATGTATGATGTGTGTACTCATTAGAATCGCCTTGATGAGGCGATTCTGATGAGTACACACAGCATACATTTTTATTATAGGACATTGAAAAGATGTCTCAAAACTAACCCCATTATGCCTCCTGCCAGTAGCCTGCAATGGCTCGAACTACCCCTGTCTCGAACAGATTTTCGTGGTCCCAAAGGTGTTCGAGCCATTTAAGTTTGACTGTATTTTGTTACTCAGTCCAGGAGCAGACATATGAACACTTTCCTGTTTGATCTGAATCACTCAGACGACATTGTTTACATTTACGTACAGGCAGTCACATGTCATAGCCCTGATACTGTTCCCCGTTTCTTTTGGGTTGCATGACAAAATGATGACAACTTGAAAACTAATCCAACCATACAATAGTCAAAAATATTGGATGGTGATACTGTACACTCAGGTTAAAACTGGTTAAAACTCACCCCATAGCCAAAAATACTTCATAACTCTTCAAAGAAGAGATTGGGTAATAATAACGTAGAATACACTGTTACAACTTTTTGAAATTATCCAGCAGATGTCACATCAGACACGTTAAGTCTCCCGAAAATCGCGGGAGACTTCCGAAAAAATGGCTTTTCTCACGCCTCCCGAAATTCAGGATAAAACTCCCGGAAAATTGAAAATACCGTTTTGGGGCAAATTTTTGTAAAGATGCGCTTGTATTTTCGTGTGCGCAAACCAGCAGAAAAATCCGAGTTAATCCGTGAGTAAAACTGATAATAATTAATGCACTGTCCAGTATTATTGGAGATTAAAACAAGGTTCCACACCTGCAGATGGGCATTAACAAATGAAAACAGTCGTTTCTTGAAGTGATTGCAAAAATGAAAATAAATCATAACGGTTAATTTCCTTCAACCAACGGACCATGTTAATTAACCGAATCGTGTTATAAACGCCGACCGTATTTGTCACGGGCCAGTCTATTCTATATTACACTGTAAACACAAGCCTCCGGTGGTCTCGATAAGCATACAATCTTCTGCGTGACAAGGTGTGAAAATAAGATTAAGTTATGGCTCTAATTTGCATTTATCCCCCAATCATAAAATTTAATCAACAATCAGTGTGAAAATGATGTAATCGCTCCTAAGATGTTTAGCAACATCTAACGGTAGATTTTATATATAATAAAAACAGACTATTCTACTGTCTCGTGCATGGTTGTGTTTTGGCGCCAAAAAAGCAGATGCTTGGCGGGAAAAGTCGAACGCTTTAATGTGTGTAAACACATATGTATGCTGTTGTTGGTGTTTGACACGGAGCTTCCCGGGATAAGTCGGGAATTGTGGAAGGCACGTTCCCTATCCAACACTTACCGGTTGCAAACATTTTTATGAAAGAAATACGCCCCATTAAAATAAAACACAACGATTAAACATTAAACACGTGCAGGCTTGCTGGGGTGGGATGACATCATTTTCCGAGCGCGTGCAGAAAAACGGTAGCTGCTGTTTGTGGACGGTGGATTTCATGGGGATTTTGGTGGTGGAGATCATTGATGTTCGCCTTGGACTTGCTTATTGAGTGGGTGTGAAAGTTGTGGATGGAGGGGTCCTCGTCTTGTGGCTGGATCATTAAAATATAAACTAATCTGCATTCTTTATTCTCTTTTCTCGCTAACCTGACCCTTTTGATCTTTTGAGTATATCAGCTGCAGCTTGTGTTAATCATGTGTGTCAAGTTTATATAACTATCAGTATCTTTAATTGCTAATTGGTCAAGCTGTTATGACATGTCTGCAATTAATTTGAACTTGAAAACATACCGTTATTGACCGCGACAACTACAGTATTATCTACCGTATCTATCTTAAAAGTCGGAGGGGAATAAAGTTGTTGTGCTTGAGACTTGATCGAAACCTTGGATTATTATACCCGCTTTTGCGAAGAATAATCGGGTATTATATTGTTTTCGTGTCAGAGTCGAGTGTCTGTCAGTCAGTGGGCTGTATATATGCATATGTGTGTACGTACGTCCGTCACGTTTCTATGGAATGGATCTCCTCTGAAACTGGTTAAGGTACATTTTTCAAACTTTGCCTGTAGATAGTACATGGGATGTAGATTGCACTGGGCTACTTTTGGCGTGACCTTGACCTCAACATGACCCCAAGGTCAAAGGTCAAAAAGTATTATTTTGCCATATCTTCTAAACTATTGGAGCTACACTTCTGAAACTTTAGTTATTGGATGACCCTTGGAATATAGAATCAATTGGGCTACTTTTGGTGTGACCTCAACCTCAACTTGACCCCAAGGTCAAAGATCAAAAAGAATTATTTTGCCATATCTTCTAAACTATTGGAGCTACACTTCTGAAACTTTGGTTATTGGATGGCCCTTGGGAATATAGAATCAATTTGGCTACTTTTGTTTTGACCTTGATCTCAACCTGACCACAAGGTCAAAGGTAAAAAAGTATGACTTTGCCATATCTTCTAAACTATCGGAGTTACACTTCTGAAACTTTGGTTATTGGATGGCCGTTGAAATAGAGAAAAATTGGAATATTATTGGTGGACCTCAACATAACCTCTAGGTCAAAGGTCAAAAAGTATGACTTTGTCATATCTCCTAAACTATTGGAGTTACACTTCTGAAACTTTGCTTATTGGATGGCCCTTGGAATAAAGAATAAATTGGGCTACTTTTTGGGTGACCTTGACCTCAACATGACCCCAAGATCAAAAGTCAAAAAGTATAATTTTGTCACATCTTCTAAACTATTGGATTTACACTTCTGAAACTTTGGTTAATGGATGGCCCTTGGAATATAGAATGAATTGGGCTACTTTTGACATGACCTTGACCTCAGCATGACCCCAAGGTCAAAGGTCAAAAATTATGGCTTTCCATATCTCCTTTACTTTTGGAGTTACACTCCTGAAACTTTGCTTATTGGATTGCCATTGGAATATAGAATATATTGGGCTACTTTTGGGGTGACCTCGACCTCAACATGACCCCAAGGTCAAAGGTCAAAAAGTATTATTTTGCCATCTCTTCTAAACTATTGGAGCTACACTTCTGAAACTTTGGTTATTGGGTGGCCCTTGGAATATAGAATCAATTGGGCTACTTTTGTTGTGACCTATCTGGGCATAAATGATAAGATATGCTCTTGTGCTGAAGCATTATACACCTGGGGCTGGGGGGTGGGGATGGGGCACTGGTATTGCTAGGTGTTTGAAGGCATCGTCCCAAGGAAATGATTTTAAAATATTTATTTGTTATTTATCTATGAACAGGAGTGTATAGAATAAACAAAAATGTTCAAAAAGCTCTCAGAATGCACCATTTTCTAGCCTATCCTGAGAGCTTGCCACCATTACATCGCGCCTTTGGCACTCGCCAATCCTCCTCGAACGTGCTGTCTCCCTCATTTTTGTTTTCAAAACTTAACATGTCTGTCACATTACAATAGTAAGTGCATGTAAAATAAACTTCAAAGTCTAGAATAATTAACCCATTTAGTACCAAAACCCTAAAACAGGTAGCCTGGCAAAAAGTGCAGGCCCAGATCAGACGCCGCAGAACGCGGCGTCTGATCAGGGCCTCCACTCTTTGCAAAAAGTTTAGCCATTTCCCAAATAAATTTTGAAGAAAATGGATTCATTTGGTATGAATGGCAACATTTTTACCTTGATATCTGTCAGGTTACCAGTCTGCTTTATTTACAGGATCTGGAAAGTTATGTATCAGGGAAGAGTTACACAGCACCAGTCTGTTTTGAAAGAGGACAATCTGGATCAATAGAGGTCAGACAAGGCCAAATCCAAAATGGCTGCTGAATTGAAGACATAGGATAAAAGGGAACAAATTCTTACGGTTACATGCCCTTACTGTCAAACCAGAAGTGCCAGTCAATATTGAACCTTTTGAAAATGAAACTTCTAGGTTCATCCTGTTATTTCAATTGATTGCAGAATGAAATTTTATGAGTTTGATAAGACTTGTTCTTTCAGATTTGAGAATGAAATTTTATGCATTTTGTAAATGTCTTGGAAGAAAATGAAATGGATTTCTTACTTTTACGGTAGTTAAAATCCTGTACTACGAGGCCAAGTTGTTCGGAGCTAACACAGTTCATATGATGTTAACACTTGTCCTGCTGAATAAATTATTTTAACCGCACCCATTTCTGACTTTCAACCAATCAGATAACTTGTTGTAGCTTATTCCTACAAATTCATGAACCAAATGTCAAACAGTGTAGATACTAATGATGGCTTCTTCAGAAGTCGTCTGATCAGTATCTACACTTTTTGCAAAAAGTAGTGCATATACTGGTTGACCATGATTTGTATCTACACTGTTTGCAGAAAGTAGTGCATATCTACGTTCTGTAGGACAAGGGTTAGAACATTCATAGTTTTATTGCAAAACAAACGCATAAAAATAAATGTAAAAATGTGTTCAAAGTTTTTGTAGTTTTACCATCATTGACAAAATTTTTGTAGTTTTACCATCATTGACAAAATTTTTGTAGTTTTACCATCATTGACAAAATTTTTGTAGTTTTACCATCATTGACAGTTTGTTTACCTTCATTGGCATTCTGTGAAGCCATTAGGAAAACACGCCTATACAAATACATTGCAACCTTTACGCCGAAAAAAATGAACATTTTATGATGAATAATTTTGATATTTTTCTTATTTCTGCTCAAAATATAGATTGTAGGTACTCGTTAGAACCGCCTCAATGAGGCGGTTCTAACGAGTACCCACAATCTATATTTTAGAGCAGAAATAAGAAAAATAAGGTTTACCCCTATAAACCCCAGTTTTACTTTATAAAAGTGGGGTTCAAGGGGGTCAAAATTATATAGGTGTATTTCAGTCAGGGAAAACAGTGAGCTTCCTTGCGATTCATGATATGTGTCAAAACCTTGTTTTAAATATCACAGACTCCATTGTTTTCTGATTCTTGTGACTTTTTAGGGAACAAATTTAGTAATATACCATGACAACTGGACTGTTAATCCTTAAAGAGCCAGTTATGTAATAGCAGATGACATTTTATTATTATTATTTTTTTTTTCTTTAATTTCGTAAAAAATTGGCTTATTTCATGCAGTCTGTCTGCTTTTTTTCTTTATCGCTATGCATGCTGGGAATTTTCTCAGCAGACAACATTTTGAAATATGTTTCCAAGAAAACAGGATTTGACAGCTCAGGCAAAATGCCTCCACAGTTTGCATGGGATGACAAATCCTGTTTTCTGGGAAAAATAAGAAAAATCCAACAATTTGGCGTCTGCTGAATAATAATGTAAATACATGTATGTCAGATTCAGCTGTCATGCAGTTTAGCTTGGAGCTTTTGATTTCTATGACACAGTTGGATGCATGCCCGTCTGGTGATCAGGGCCCAGTTATTCAAAGCATCATTAGCTTAACAAGCTTGTAGTGGTCATATTGTTAACTCTTCTAGCAAGTTTAATATTTTAAATTTTGGTATTTTTGCTAAAAAAAATGTGAGCAGCTTTTGCATCTGCAAAAGCTGCTCACATTTTTTCAGCAAAAAAAATGTGAGCTGCTTTTGCATCTGCAAAAGCTGCTCACATTTTTTCAGCAAAAATATTAGCATATTTGCCATAATAAATGATCACAGTTTTAACGATACGTTAACTAATGACGTCGTAAGTTTTGAACAACTGGCCCCAGATCGTGGGTTTGATCCCTGCCAGGTCCAGCAACTTCTTTTGTGATCATGAAATGTTTGGACGGTCATTATCTCCCTTGCACTGATTCAAGAAGGGCAGCTGGGTGTGCACTATGCTGGTTGACTGCTTAAGTCTAAGCTAGCCAAGGAAAAGTGTGGTAAGATTAACTGACCGGTGACACTAAAATGGTGTTGACTTGAACCATAAATCTAAAAAGATTTAATGCCTTTTATATAGAAATAGTGTTGTTTTCGTTTTAATATTTTTGTTAGATATCATTTTCATTGGTGGAGATAGATGCATAATTTATGGTCATACTGATAAGCTTTTCTTTAATTCGCCATCAAGACATCTTTTATGGCTACTCACTGGAATTTCTTTACCAAGGTATTCCTATGAAGTACCATACAAAAAAAAAACCTCCATTTTGTTGTGAATTTAGAAACATTTCTCAGAATTATTTTCATACACATACCTCATCATGTGAATTTTAGTCTCATTGTTTTAAATTAGTCATTGTCAGTACAACACTGTCAAAATATCACTGATAAGCTTTTAAGGTGAATGGATACAACTTTTTCGAAAATATTTTGTTTGCTTTGGCAATTGCAATTTGGGGTCAACTCTTAAAGGAAAGAATTTGCTCCTCAGGAGCAAATTCTTCCCTTTAAGAGTTGACCCCAAGTTGATTTGACAATGTAAGGGACCCCAACTTCAAAAGGGCTCACTTGATAGGACTATGTATGGGACCCCAACTTCAGAAGGGTTCAGTTGATAGGACAGTGTTTGGGACCCCAACTTCAGAAGGGCTCAGGTGATAGGACAGTGTAAGGGAAGTTACAAAAGTTGTCTCCCTTGCAAAAATGGTGGAAAGTATGGAAGGTGTATCCATTCACCTTATTAGAAGTTGACTTGTTAGATTTTTATTGCATTACTTAAAAGCCTCGTAATAGCACTGTTGCTGACATGTCTTGGGTGAACAACCATGTTGATAATGGAAATGGTTTCTTCAGTCATTCTCTCCCTTCAGCTGATTCCAGAAGGGCGGTGTCTATTGTCATTTAAGACAGGCAGTAACTGCTTCATATGCAATTTATGAAACTTGCGATTCAGTAATTAAAGTAATACCAACAGTGATAGACACAGCTATGGTGCGTATTAGCTGATACATTGTAATTAAAGGATAATTTTTGTCGGTTCTCTATAAAATCCCAAGTTGTGGGTATTCATTAGAACTGCCTCCCCAAGGCAGTTCTAATGAATATCCACCACAAAGATTTATATCATCACATGAACAAGTCCATGACCCCCATAAACCCCACTTTATATAGAAGACGGGGGTAAACATTATTCCTTATTTGCTCTAAAACATAGGTTGTGGGTACTCATTAGAACTGCCTCAATGAAGAGGTTCTAACGAACACCCCAAACCTATATTTGGAGTATAAATAAGAAAAATACCGCACATTTTTACCAGAAAAATTACCTTTTTTGAGGTTTGAAAAATGCACTAAATCGCACGGATGTTTTATCATAATGTGGAGAAATAAGGAAAATTATTCTTCATTTATCACCAAATACCCACCGTGTCTGTTGCTATATACAGTGTTATAAAGAGGTCCATGTTATCATGTACTCAAGCCATATTGTTGCCATCAGTATATTGTTATTGTTGTCATATTTATTGAACAATTTCTTCACTATTTGAAGGATTACTTTTTTGTTGAAGGATACAAATTTTTTGCTTTAGATGTGTTATAGTGTTGTAGATAGAATCAAATGAACCATGTCGGAAGATTGTAATAGAATCAAATGAACCATGTTGGAAGAAAACATGATTTTGCCATTTGCAAACAACAAAGGTGCGGACCAGCCTGTACATCCACTCAGTCTGATCTGCACCTTTGTGTTCGCTCCATGGATAGCACATTATCTCTAGTTTTTAGCAGGGCTGTTTTTGAAGAAAACGACGTGGTATTGTCATAGCTCTGGCGTCGTCATTGTGCAAAAACTTGGACATTTTTGTCAGTGTCGTCGTAGTGCAAAAACTTGGACATTTTGTAATATCTCTGTCATTACTGAACATATTTACTTGAAACTCGGACTAGTTGTTCATTATGAAAAGTGGCTGCAGCCGAGCCTTGGGACCCACATGCGGTGCTCTTGTTATATCTAAAATTTCAAGACTCTTGATAGTTTATGTAGCTGAGCAGGCTGGTTTATGGCTTACCTGGTTGATAACCTTGAAGACAGGTTTTCGTGTGGCAGGGCTTAAACTGTATTGTTATACCATAAAAATCCTAAAAATTGGGACACCTTGAGGACTTGCTGTAATTTTCCTAAAATTTTAAGTTTGTTTCGCGATCCAGCAAGGAGTCCAAAAAAGTGTTGACAGAAAGTGTTGACAGAATGGCAAACGGTGAAGACATGATCAGACTGCTCCTTCTGATCTGGGTCTGCACTGATTGCTAGGCTCTTCTGTCCCAAAACTTAGGATCAATACGCTACTGTGAATTTTCACTATGCAGGCCGGCTAAAATTAAGACTAATTTTTCTTTTAAAAGTATATTTAGGTGTCAGTTGTTCTTTCATTGTGTTTTCTGCACCCGTTGTACTGTAGTAAGGGACCATCTTTGGAACTTTTCAAAGTGGTCTTAAAACCTCTTTTGAACAGTGCCAAAGGTGGTCTTCTTATAGGAATTTTACTGTATATATACTTAAAATTGACAATACCTTCTTGGAATCAGAAGAAGTAGGCTGATGTTGGCTCCATTTTGATTGGTGCCTTAAGGTTAATTGATTTCATCCACACTGCCGGGATAAAAGTTATTAGGCATGGACAGTTTGGAATTGTTTACCATCTGAAGAATGGTGCTTACTACTTAATTCTTTTAGGATAAGGTTACTTACCTGGGGCCAGTTGTTCAAAACTAACGATGTCGTCAGTTAACATATCGTTAAAACTTTGATCATATATTATGGTAAATATGCTCATATTTTTGCTAAAAAAATGTGAGCAGCTTTTGCGTATACATGCAAAAGCTGCTCACATTTTTTCAGCAAAAATACCAAAATTTTAAATATTAAACTTGCTGGAACAGTTAAGAATATGACCACTAACGAGCTCGTTAAGCTAATGATGCATTGAACAACTGGCCCCTGTACTGTGACCAGGTTTGCAGTTCACGGTATCTGCCCTTCATACATCTGAGCCCGGTCTTACAAAGCTTATTGTGTTGTTAGTTATCATAGCATTAAAACTCATTATGAAAACATGCCCATTCAAATCTTCAGATAAAAAAATCTGATATTTTTCATATTTCTGCTCCAAACACAAGATGTGGGTACTTGTTAGAACTGCCTTGCCGAGGTGGTTCTAATGAGTACCGGTATCCACAATCTGTATAAAAGTGGTGTTTAAAGGGGTCAAAATTACATAGGCTTGTTTTCGGAATGTTTTATCATTCAACATGGCAGAGCTTCCCCGCCTATCAGGGCTTGGAGAAATACCGGTAGATTGTGCTGCATAGTGCTTTCTTTTAGAGCTGAAACAGACCACACTTGAGTACTGGTTAACTGCTTAGGTCTAAGCCTGCCCAGGAAAAGTGATGCCAGTCAGACCACTCCTTAAACCCTAGCGGTATCTATGGGCAGTAGGGCTTGAGATGTCATTTCATCTCATTGTCGGGTAAAAGTCCCACAAAATCGGAAGCAACATATCCCAAATGACCTCAATAGTGTTGACGGGGATATAAAACCTCAACTCAAAAAAATAAATCAGCATGGCATATGCTAATACATGTGTATATGTATTTTTTCTGAAAAAAAAAATTGGAAAAATTATTAACCTATCGGATATTGTTTGACATATTGTTTAACATTTTGGCCACTAACAAGTTTGTTCAGATAACCATACTTTGAATAGCCAAGCCAAGTTGTAGCTTAATGTGCTCATAAGTGGTCAAAATCTAATTTATTGGTACGTTTGCTGAAAAATATTTTAGAATATTTGCAAGATTAAGTGTTCAAAGTTTTAATGATTTGTTAACTAATAACAGTGTTAGTTCAAAACAACTGGAGCCAGTTGTTCAAAATTAACGACGTCGTTAGTTAACGTATCGTTAAAACTTTGATCATTAAATATGGTAAATATGCTGAAATTTTTGCTGAAAAAATGTGAGCAGCTTTTGCAGACGCAAAAGCTGCTCACATTTTTTCAGCAAAAATACCAAAATTTACAATATTAAACTTGCTAGAAGAGTTAACAATATGACCACTAACGAGCTCGTTAAGCTAACGATGCTTTGAACAACTGGCCCCTGGGCTTAGAATAGTACAATAAAGATCCTAAAAATTTGAACACCTTGAAGACTTTCCGTAAAGTTTAAGGAATTTGTTTTACAATCCAGCAAGGAGTCCAAAACATGCAGATGGAATGGCAAACGGTGCAGACCCTGATCAAACTCCTCCTTCAGGAGCAGTCTGATCTTGGTCTGCACTGTTTGCTTAGGTCTCCCTGTCCCAATCCTTAGGATGATAATGGTAAACCTGGGCGTTCTGGTATATTGCAATGATAGGTATCCTGCAATGTATGTGACATATTTATTTTATGTATATGCATCATATTTTTATCTCATGTTGGTGATAGACTTGTTACAAATAAGGCAGCATTCACATGATTTATTTTGAATCTGACAGTGTCAGTAAAATGGTTAAACATTCCTATAACACACCTGTGCAACATCATGCATTTTTTCAGATCTCCAAAATGATGAAATCGGTGATATTTTTCCTATTTATACTGCAAACAGAGGTTTTGGGTGCTCGCATCACGAGTACCTACAACCTATGGCTTGGAACAGAAATAAGACAAATAATGTATACCCCAGCCCCCGCCCATAGGGGCTTGAAGAAATATATGGGCTGCATGATGCTTCCACGCAGAGCTGAATCCGGCCCGCACACTAGTACTGGTAAACCGCTAAGAGGATCTAAGGCTGTCCAGGAACCGCGGTGCGAGGCGGACCGTCCATGCTAATAAACCCTATTGGGTTCATTGGGCGACAGGGCTTGAGTTGTCATTTCATCTCAATGTCGGGTAAAAGTCCCACAAAATTGGAAGCAACGTCTCCAAAATGACCTTTACAGTGTTGACGGGGACGTTAAACCTCAAATCAAACAAACAAACAAATAATGTATACCCAAGTAAATCCCAGTTTTCTATAAATAAAGTGGGTTTTAGTGGGGTGTTCATTTCATAGACTTGTTCGCGTGATGAGTTGACAACAAAACAGTGTTAAACACAGTGAAGTTGATCACATTGACAGGCTGACCTTTATTTTTTTTAATTCGGTAGGTGGGTATGTGGATGTATAATTGAAAATATTCAATTTGATAGTGAGATACATGTGGATATGTCCATGGCAAAATCTGCAGTTGTTAATCAGTTGTGTTGCAGCTAAGCAAAAAATGTATATACACATAAACTTTGCCGGCCTTGGTAGCTCAGTCGGATGCGCATCTTACTGGTGATCAAGATGCGGGTTCGATAACTACCGGGGTCAGCAACATTCTTTCGTTGAGATTGATCATTAAATCTTTTTTACGGTCATTCTGTCCCTTCCGCTGATTCAAGAAGGGCTGTTGTTAGTTTCTGGTGAAAAAATGTGCACTATACTGGTTAACTGCTTTTGTACAATAAGCGTGGATAGGTAAACTGACCGGTTCAAAAATGACCTAAAAATAGTGTTGACTGGGCCGTTAAACTCCAATACAAACAAACAAATTTGCTTGTCGTTTTGCAGATAGAACACTGCAGGGCTTGACAAATCCATCGCCCAGCTGCCTGGGACAAGTTCAAATTTTGTCTGGGCAAGTGTTTTAAGTTCAGTTGTCCAGAAAAATGTATAGAATATATATATTTCCAGGATGCTGTGGACTGCCGGGCAAGTCATGGGAACTTGGATTTGTCAGGCCCTGGAACAGCATAAATAGAAAGCTAATGTAAACTGAGAAAAAAGATCAGAATGTGCCTAAGCTTATTGGATCAGTCATATGTTCTTTATTAATAAAATATATGAAATATTTTTAAATTCTAATTCACAAATTGTTCATCATTCAGCACAACCTCTTTACAACATTATTGCTGGGATCTGAGATAGAATTTATAGCAAAAATAATAAAATCTGTATACAGTAGAATTCCTATGTTAAGACCACCTTTGGGACTATTCAAAAGTGGTCTTTAAGACCATTTTTGAACAGTCCCAAAGGTGGTCTCTGACCAGTGGACACTGTACAGAGAAAACAGAAAGAAAAATTGCTGCAACCTAATAATAAGCTTTTTAAAGCAGAATTAGTCTTAAATTTTTGGTGGTCTTAATAGCGGAGTTTTACTGTATTTTTGTTTGGGCAATCAGTGAGTGAGTGAGTTTTAGTTTTACGTCCCACCAACAGCTAAGGTCATATGGAGACGGGACCTCGGTTTAAAGACTCATCCGAAAGTCTGGAGAAGCCCGGGATCGATCCTGCGATCCCTGGTTTACAAGGCGAGTAGCGTAACCACTGCACCACGGAGGCTTCTTTGGGCAATCAGTCATTTGAAATATGATTTATGGATATTGTTATAAGAAGGTTTTTGTTACATAAGGAAATTATTAATAAATAATTATTAAAAATAAATATTAAAAATAAATTATTTTCTGCTGCAGGTCAGCCATTGTTTATAGTCTCTAAGTATCAAATTACATAACCTTCATTCTAGAAGTTGGTGTTCTATAATTGTATAGATCTTGACTAGCCTGTTTGATCTAATCAGGATCCATACTGTTAGCCAAATTGTGTGTTTTGGCCTGTTAACCCTTTTTGAACCGGAAACCCCAAAAGGGGTACCTTGGCAAACAGTGCAGGCCCAGGTGAGACGCCACACAACGCGGCGTCCCATCAGGGCCTACACTATTTGCAGGAAGTTCAGCCATTTTCCGATACAACAACCTGTCACCCCTAAATTTAGAAATGGACTCCTGCCATATATAAGGAGGAAGATTCCATTTGGTATGATTTTGATTAAGCTGAATGGTTTAAATGTTTTCAGTGTTCATATACTGTAATTACCAGAAACAATTGGCATGTCAACACTTTTCTAATTAGGTCTCTCATCTCTGTGGGTTTGAGTCTTGCTGTGGTCCACTTATGTATAAGCCTGCCAAGGAAAGGTATGATTTGGTAGACTTACTGGCCCAATATGACCTAAATAGTGTTGACAAGGCCATTAAAGTCAAATAAACAAACCAGATATTGGTTCTTTAACCCTTTTTGAACCAAATGGAATCTTCCTCCTTATATATAGCATGAGTCCATTACAAAATTTAGGGGTGTCAGGTTGTGTTTTCTTCAAAATTGATTAGGAAAATGGCTGAACTTTTTGCAAAAGTGTAGGCCCTGATCAGACGCCACAGATCTGGGCCTGCACTGTTTGCCAGGGTACCCGTTTTAGGTTTTCTGGTACTATATGGGTTAAAGTCAGGGCCATGGTTTTGGAATAATTATTTTGTAAAGATAGAAAAGGAGCAGGCAAGCTGCTGTATAAGATGACAGCTCTTGTATTCACATGCCTATCATGCACAGATTCTGCTCATCATGCACAGATTCTGCTCATCACACACACAGATTCTGCTCATCATGCACAGATTCTGCTCATCAAGCACAGATTCTGCTCATCATGCTCAGATTCTGCTCATCACGCACAGATTCTGCTCATCACGCACAGATTCTGCTCATCATGCACAGATTCTGCTCATCACACACAGATTCTGCTCATCACAAGGTTGTTATCATCATGAATATATGTACATGTAGTTACCGTATTCGCCCTAATTACCGCACCGTGCGCTTAGTTTTTTCAAAATCTTGTCATAAAATCATGGTGAAAAATCTACCTAATTAGCGCACATTGATACGAAAACAACAGCTTCCAAGATGATGCATACTGATATTTAATGGGACGGAAAAAGATACTTAAGCATTTCCTTCACTGTTGGAAGAAATAATGGTAAGTTTTTATAGATTTACTATGAGAACTTCAAGGGGAGATTACTGAAAAGTGTGCGCTTATGCATTTCCTTTTCAAAAATAGCTTTGGTGTGCGCTTATAGGAGCATGTGCGGTAATTAGGGCGAATACGGTATGTGACCTCTGTCCAGTTGCAAATGCTAAACTAAGCTCTAAAGTGACCAGAAGAGATCATTTATATTCTGAAGGTCGTTCTATAACCTTGACCTGCTTTTCACACACAGACAAGCATTTTTGGGTCTATGGACACTGTTTCAGCAATCAAAACCATCATATTTGCAAATGTGTGTTATAAATACCCTCTAAATCCCCTTTTATATAGAGAAAACTGGGGTTTACAGGGGTGTACATTATTAGCTCACCTCAGCATGAACTGCTTATGGTGAGATATTATGATCAGTAAATGTTTTCGCAACCATCAAAGCACCAAGCAGAACACAGCAGACGACAATAGATTTACACATTGTGTTTATTTCGTTATTTTTTCAAGAGAAAATCAGGCTGGACATATCATTTGAACTATACCTAACAAAATCAGATGATTCACATGAAATGTCAAGTCTGATATCTAGCAGATGGTTCAGATGAACTGGCAAGCCAATCTTGACATTTCATGTTAACTATATATCTTCCAAAATAGGGCTTGACATTTTGTATGAATGAACTGTTCACATGAACTGTCCAGGCTATTTTTTTATTTCTGAAAAGTTTGATGTTTTACTTGAAATGTCAAGCCCTATTTTCTCTGAGGGACCCCCGCCAGGTCTTGGAGAAATAGATTGGGCTGCATGGTGATTCCATGCAGAGCTGAAATGGACCGCACATGAATACTGGTAAACGTAGAAGGCCTAAACCTGCTCAGGCAAAGTAGTGTGAGTCACTGACCCTGCATATAAACCCTACTGGTTTGTTTGGGTGATAGGACTTGAGATGTCATTTCAGCTCAATGCTGAGTAAACACCCCACAAAATTGGAAGCCATGTCTCCAAAATGACCTTGGGACATAAAACTTCAATTCAAACAAACTCGTTTTCTCTGAACATGGGTAAGAAAAATGACTATTTGAAAATGTTGTTTGCAGTCATGCTTAGTGAGATAGTAAGAAAGAAAGTGTTTTTTTTTTTATTATTATTATCAAATATTTATTAGTTATCTTAACAGAGAAATGGGAAAGAGGAGTATTAGATGATAGTTTGGATAATTTTCTGAAATTTTTACTTAAAAGCACATGGGTTGTTGTTAAAAAGATTACCCCCAACACGGGTTATATAGAGAATTAAGAAAATGTACCATAATGATCCTAAGTATTGGGCAGACAGGCCTTACTGAGCAAACAGAGCAGACCCTGATCAGACTGCAGTCTGATCAGGGTCTACACTGTGTGCCTTTCCGTCTGCACTTTTTGGACTCCTTGCTGGATCTTGAAACAAATTTGTTGAAATTTCATGAGAACTACAGCAAGTCCTCAAGGTGACTGAATTTTTAGGTTTTTTACGGTACCTGAATTTTATCAAGTTTATTCCCTATGTAAATGAACATGTGTGAACCTATATATTATAATGGAAAGTGGAGTTTGTTGTTGTTGTTTATTATTTAAAATAAAATTGTATAATTTATATTTTTCATGAGAACATAAGACTACTGGTACTTGTCAGGAAAGCCTTGGTTCTAACAATTTTATGTATGTTTGTAACATAAACAATGAAATAAGTAAAAACATCTTTGTTGGATGAATACCAGTCACCAACGAAGATAGCAAAATATTGCATAGCTATAATAACTGATGTACCTAGTACCCATTTCTCTGTTATTTTAGTGGGGAATAATTTATGCAAATCAAGTTTTATCAAATAAAGCTCAATTGTATTTTCATCATGTTCACTTCTGTTTTGACTACCATTTATATTTACCCTTCTCTTGTTGAATATTCAGTTTAGCCACACCCATTTCTGACTTTGAACCAATCAGATAACTTGATGTAATTTATTGCTGCAAATTCATAAATTGAATGTTAAACAGTGTAGATCCTGATCAGATGGCTTCTTCAGAAGCCATCTGATCTGGATCTACACTGTTTCCAAAGATAGGGGTTGACGTGAACAGCATGATAAGAGTTAACATGCTTTTTTGCACAGTTACTTCCAAACAAACATACATTCATCTCCCGTCTTTTATCTGTCTTTCTTGGAATACTGAGCTAGTCATAGTTGGCCAGTACCTCAGGTGGGCGGCTAAATTTAAATTTAAGCAAAAAACAGAGCATCAGATGTCTGTGCAAGTACACCACAACCTCATTATAACACGGTTCGTTATAACACGGTTTGGATATAACACGGTTTCAAGATGGATTCCAAAAATGTATAGATTATATAGAAAAATGACCATAAATGGTCATTTTTCTATATAATCTATACATTTTTGTTTGGATATAACACGGTTGTTTAACTAACACAGTTTCTGCTTTGAACTCCATTAATAGTGCTATAAAGAGATTGTGGTGTAATAAGATGCAGCACATATACTGACAAACAGTTGGAGGAGATAGATAGAAATCAAAAGTTTAGGGACAGACTGTTAATACATAGTGGACTGTAACTGCAAAACAAAATGTGCTGCTCCACATCATAGTTTAACTCTAAATCACCTTTCAGCTTGTTGGTGGAATTAGCCAGAAATGAAAAGTTTACAGATACTTTGACAGGGTCATAACTATCCCAATATCTGGTGGACTGTAACCTCAAAATGATACACTCTGCTCTACATTATGGTGCAACATTTAGCTCACCTGAGCCGAAGGCTCATGTCAGGTATTAGTATAGCAGTGCTCCGTAATCTGTCGTCCATCATCCGTCCATTCACACTTTCAAAAAAGTATATTTCTTAAGCCAGCTGGCCAATCTTGATCAAATTTCATATAAAGCATAATCAGGTTGGGGAAAAGGCTGCATAAGCTTTTGGGGCAGATCAGATTGGAATTCTGGTTACCCTGGCAATGTATAGCTCCCATAGATTTATGATGGGAAAAACTTCAAAAATCTTCATTTCTGAAACCACAAGGCTCAGACCTTAGATATTTAGTATGAAGCAACATCCAGTCGTCCCCTACATAAATCCAGCCTATCATGTTCCTGGGGTCCAAGACAGCCATGCCCGAGGTTCATTAGCTCCCATTGACTTCTAATGGGAAAAGCTTCAAAAGTCTTCTTCACTCAAACCATAAGGTCCAGAGCTTAGATTTATAGTAGCAATGTTAAGTGGTCACCCTGAACCCCAAACTGGCCATGCCCTAGGGGTCATTAGCTCCCATCGAGGTATAATTGGAAAAAACTTTCAAAATCTTCTTCTCTAAAACACCCAGAGCTTAGTCTTACAAATAAGTGTTAAGCAATGTCAGGTGGTCACCTACATAAATCCTGCCAACCATACTCCTGGGGTCCAAACTGGCCCTGCACTGGGGCTCATTAGCTCCCATAGACTTAAATATAATGAGAAAAACTTAAAAACTCTTCTTCTCTGAAACCACAGGGCCTAGACCTTAGATATTATTGGTGAAGCAACATCAAGTGGTCACCTACATAAATCCTGCCAATCATGCCCCTCAGGCCCAAATTTGCCATGTTCCAGGGCTCATTATCTCTCATAGACTTATAATGGGAAATACTTTGAAAATGTTCTACTCTGAAACCACAAGGCCCAGAGCTTTGTTATAAAGTGTGAAGCAATGTCTTGTGGTCACCTACATAAATCCTGCCAACCATGCCCTGGGGTCCAAAATTTGGCACATCCCGGGGCTCATTAGCTCATTTATAATGGGAAAAACTTCAAAAATCTCCTCTGAAGTCCCAGAGCTTAGATATTTAGTATGTAGCAATGGTAAGTGGTCACCTTCATAAATCTTGCCAATCATGCCCCTGGGGCCCTGATTGGCCATGCCCCCGGGTCCATTAGCTCCCATAGACATACATTTGTAATGGGTAAAACTCCAAAAATCTTTTCTGAAACCACAAGGCCCAGAGCTTAGATATTTAGTCTGAAGCAAAGTCAAGTGGTCACCTACATAAATCCTGCCAACCATGCCCAAGGGGTACAAAATGGCCACACCTGGAGTCTCATTAGCACCCATAGACTTATAATGGGAGAAATTTCGAAAATCTTCTTCTCTGAAATCACAAGGCCCAGAGCTTAGATATTTTGTGTGAAGCAACGTCAAGGGGTAACCTATGTAAATCCTGCCAATCATGCCCCTAGGGTCCAAGTTGGCCACGCCCCGTGGCTCATAATCGTCCATTGACTTACATTGGAGAAAAAGTCTCTGAAACCACACATTGTCAGCCTCGATAGCGCAGTGGTTAGCACGTTCGACCTACGATCGAAAGGTTGTGCGTTCGAATCCGCCACCGGTATCGAGGTGTGTTCTTGGGCAAGACACGTAATGACACTGCCCCACTCCACCCAGGTGTAAATGGGTAGCAGTGGTGTAAAAGCCACTGCCTCTCTCTCGCGCGCGCGTGAAAACACCCGGAATGAGTGTTCGAGAGCGATTCAATAAGCTTGTAGCTTTCATCGCAATCGAACTAAAATAAATTAGTATAAACTAAACCACACTGCCCATAGCTAAGATATTTAGTATGAACCAATGTCAAGTGGTCACCTACATAATTCCTGCCAAACATGCCCCTGGGGTCCAAATTGACCCCATTAGCTGCCATAGTTTTATAATGAAAAAAAACTTCAAACATCTTCTCTGAAACCACAAGGCCCAGAGCTGATATATTGAGCATGTAACAACGTCAAGTGGTCACCTATATAAATCATGCCATTCATCCCATTGGGTTCCAAACTGGCAACATCCCAGGGCTCATTAGCTTCCATAGACTTATAATGAAAAGAAGAAACAAAAAATCTTCTTCTCTCAGAACTAAGATATTCAGCATGAAGCAACATCAAGCAGTCACATACACCATGCATGACCCATGGGTCCAAATTGGCCAAGCCCTGGGTCTTGTTAGCTCCCATAGAGTTTCAATGGGAGAAACTTCAGATTTCTTCTTCTCTGATACCACATGCCCATGCAGAACTTAGATATTTAGTGTGAAGAGTGGTCACCTGCATTAATCCTGCAAACCACGCCCCTGGGGTGCAAGTTGGCCATGCCCGGAGGTCAATTATCTCCCCCCAGACTTATAACTTGAAAAACTTTAAAATCTTCCCTGAAACCACAAGGCACGGGGCTTGGATATTAAGTGTAAAGCACTGTCAAGTGTTAACCTACATAAATCCTGTCAAACATGGCCCTAGTGTCTAATTGGCTAAGCCCCGGGGCTCATTAGCTCCCGTTGACTTATAATGGGAAAAAGTTCAAAAATCTTCTTCTCTGAAACCACAAGGCCCAGTGCTTATATATTTGGTATGAAGTGGTCACTTACACAAATTCTGCCAAGCATGCCCCTGGGGTCCAAATTGGTCACGCCTGGGGGATTATTAGCTGCCATAGACCTACAATAGAACAAAAAGTCTTCTTCTCTGGAATCTCAGGGCCCAGAGCTGAAGCAACGTCAAGTGGTCACCTACATGAATCCTGCCAATCATGCCCCTGGGGATCAAAGTTGACACTTCCCGGTGCTCTTATTAGCTCCCATAGACTTATACTGGAAAAAAAAATATAAAAAAAAACTGAAACCACAAAATCCAAATCTAAGATATTTAGCATGAAGCAACGTCAATTGGTCATCTACATATTTCCTGCCAACAATGCCCATTGGGTCCAAATTGGCCACGTCCTTGGGTTCGTTATCTCTCATAGACTAACAATGTGAAAAACTTCAGAAATCCTCTTCTCTGAAACCAGAAGGCCCAGAGCTTAGATATTAAGTGTGAAGCAACTTCAAGTGGTCACCTACATAAATCCTGCCAACCATGCCCCTGGGGTCCAAGTTTGCCATGGCAAGGGACTCATTAGCTCCCATAGACTTACAATGGGAAAAACTTAAAAAATCTTCTTCTCTGAAACCAGAAGGCCCAGAGCTTAGATATTAAGTGTGAAGCAACTTCATGTGGTCACCTACAATAACTATAGGTGTACCATAAATCCTGTCAACCCTGCCCCTGGGGTCCAAGTTGGCCACAGCCCGTTGCCCATTAGAGCTTGTGGAGTGCAGTGGTAAAGAATCGAAAGGTAGCTGGTTCGATCCCGCAAGCGCCAAGTATTGTCTCCTTGTGCAAGAGACTTTATCGAAATTGCTTAGTACTGGTTCCTACCCAGGTAAAGAGGGCCACATGGAAGATTAATTGGTATTAGTACTAAATGTGTTACCCTCTATAAATAAGGTCAGTTATTATTATTATAATTATTTTTTTTTATTTTTATTATTAGCTCCACTGGCCGAAGGCCAGCGGGGCTATTGTCATGGCCCTGTGTCCGTTGTGCGTCCATGTGTTAACTTTTTTCTTTAAACATCTTCTCCTAAACTACTGGGCCAATTGTAACCAAACTTCACAGGAATGTTCCTTACATAGTCCTCTTCTAAATTCCTTCAAAGAATTTTGTTACACCCAGAACTCTGGTTGCCATGGCGACAAAACCACAAAAAATTAAAAATCTTTAAAAATCTTCTCATCCAAAACCACATGTTGGATTTAATTTTTATTTTGCATGAATGTTCCTTGGGTGGACCTCTTTCAGATTCCTTGAAGAAATTTTGATCCGACAAAAAACATGGCCGCCATGGGCGGGGCTTATTTTCACTATTTAACATATAGTGTAATGCTAAAACATCTTCTCCTCCTAAACTACTGGGGCAATTATAACCAAACTTCACAGGAATGTTCCTTACTTAGTCCTCTTCTAAATTCCTTCAAACAATTTTGTTACACCCAGAACTCTGGTTGCCATGGCAACAAAACCACACAAAAAATTAAAAATCTTTAAAAATCTTCTCCTCGAAAACCACCTATTGGATTTCTTTTTTATTTTGCATGAATGTTCCTTGGGTAGACCTCTTTCAGATTCCTTGAAGAAATTTTGATCCGACAAAAAAACATGGCCGCCATGGGCGGGGCTTATTTTCATTATTAAACATATAGTGTAATGCTCAAACATCTTCTCCTCCTAAACTACTGGGGCAATTATAACCAAACTTCACAGGAATGTTCCTTACTTAGTCCTCTTCTAAATTCCTTCAAAGAATTTTGTTAAACCCAGAACTCTGGTTGCCATGGCAACAAAACCACACAAAAATTAAAAATCTTTTAAAAATCTTCTCCTCCAAAACCACCTGTTGGATTTCATTTTTATTTTGCATGAATGTTCCTTGGGTGGACCTCTTTCAGATTCCTTGGAGAAATTTTGATCCGACAAAAAACATGGCCACCATGGGCGGGGCTTATTTTCACTATTTAACATATAGTGTAATGCTTAAACATCTCCTCCTAAACTACTGGGCCAATTGTAACCAAACTTCACAGGAATGTTCCTTACTTAGTCCTCTTCTAAATTCCTTCAAAGAATTTTGTTACACACAGAACTCTGGTTGCCATGGCAACAAAACCACACAAAAATTAAAAATCTTCTCCTCCAAAACTACCTGTTGCATTTCATTTTTATTTTGCATGAATGTTCGTTGGGTGGACCTCTTTCAGATTCCTTGAAGAAATTTTGATCCGACAAAAAACATGGTCACCATGGGCGGGGCTTATTTTCACTTTTTAACATACCGTATTCGCCCTAATTACCGCACATGCTCCTATAAGCACACACCATAACAATTTTTGAAAAGGAAATGCATAAGCGCACACTTTACAGTAACCTCCCCCTGTAAGCGCTCACATAAATCTATAAAAAACTTACCGTTATTTCTTCAACAGTGAAGGCAATGCTTTAGTATCCTTTTCCATCGCATTAAATATCAGTATGCTTCATCTCGGAAGCTATTGTTTGTGCATCGAGTGTGCGCTAATTAGGTAGATTTTTCACCGTGATTTTTTGACACGATTTTGAAAAAACTAAGCGCACGGTGTGGTAATTAGGGCGAATACGGTATAATGTAATGCTAAAACATCTTCTCCTCCTAAACTACTGGGCCAATTGTAACCAAACTTCACAGGAATGTTCCTTACTTAGTCCTCTTCTAAATTCCTTCAAAGAATTTTGTTACACCCAGAACTCTGGTTGCCATGGCAACAAAACCACACAAAAAATTAAAATCTCTAAAAATCTTCTCCTCCAAAACCACCTGTTGGATTTCATTTTTATTTTGCATGAATGTTCCTTGGTTGGACCTCTCTCAGATTCCTTGAAAAAATTTTGCTCCGACAAAAAACATGGCGGCCATGGGCGGGGCTTATTTTCACTATTTAACATATAGTGTAATGCTAAAAAATCTTCTTCTGCAAAAGTACTTGTCGGATTTCATTGTAATTTGGATCAGACAAAAAACATGGCCGCCATGGCCATGCCCCTTGACTCATTAGCTTTCAAAGACTTGTAAGGGGAAAAGTTTTAAAAACCTCCTCGTATCCAAAACCGCTCAGCTCAATGGATTTAATTCTTACTTTGCATGAATGTTCCTTGAGTGGACCTTTGTCAGATTCCTTGAAGCAATTTTGATCAGACAAAAAACATGGCCACCATGGACACGCCCATTGGCTTATTAGCTTCCATAGACTTATAAAGGGATCTTTTTTTTTTAAATCTTCTCCTCCAAAGCCGCTAAATGGATTTCATTCTAAATTTTCATGAATGTTCCTTTGGTGGACCATTGTCAGATTCATTGAAGAAATTTTGATCAGACAAAACACATGGCCGCCATGGCCATCACCTTTGGCTCATTAGCTTCCATAGACCAATAAAAGGGAAAAACTTAAACAATCTTCTTCTCTGAAACCATAAGGCCTAAAGCTAAGACATTTAGTATGTAGCAAAGTTATGTGGTCACCTACTAAGTCCTGCGAACTATGCCTCTGAAGTCCGAATTGGCAACGCCCCGGTGCTTAGTAGCTCCCATAGACAAATAATGAAAAATCTTGAAACTTTTCTCCTCTGAAACCATAAGGCCAAGAGCTTAGTATGTAGCAACTTGAAGTATTCAACTGCATAAATCCTGCCAACCATGCCCCTGGGGTCCAAATTGGCAACACCCTGAGGCCCATAAGCTCCCATAGACTTATACTGGGAAAAACTGTCAAAAATCTTCTCTGAAACCATCAGTGCCCAGAGCTTAGATATTTAGTATGCAGTAACGTCAAGTGCTCACTCACATAAATCCTGCCAACAATGCCCCTGGGGTAAAAAATGGCCATGCCCAGAGGCTTATTAGTTCCCATAGACTTATAATAGGAAAAACTTAAAAAAAGTCTTCTTCTCTGAAACCATAAGGCCCAGAGCTTTAGATATTTAGAACAGAGCAATGCCAAATGGTCACTCACATAAAGCCTGCCAACCATGGCTCTGGGGTCCAAAAATATAGAATGGACATTCACTTGTTTTTTTTTTTACCCATTGCATGCGGGAAAACCCTAAACGGGTACCTTGGCAAACCGTGCTGGCCCAGATCAGACCCCGCAGAACACCATGTCTGATCAGGGCCTGCACTATTTGCTTACAAAATTTTCCATCAAAAATAGAAAAAATAGGCCTGACATCCCTTATATGACAAATGGACTTGTCCAGCATATAGCAATAGAAGAGTCCACTAGTATACAATTGGTTAATGTAATAAATATGACAATTGTCTGAAGTTAGCCGGTGGAGCGACAGGCCCCCTTGGGCCTCTTGTTATTATTATTATTATTATTATTATTATTATTATTATTATTATTATTATTATTATTAGCTGCTATAGTCTTATAATGGAAAAAACTTCAAACATCTTCTCTAAAACCACAAGGCCTAGAGCTAAGATATTTAGTATGATGTAACGTTAAGTGGTCATGTATATAAATTAGGGCAACCATGCCCCTGGGTTTCAAATTGGCTATGCTCCGGGGCTCATTAGCTCCAAAACATTTATAAAGGGAAAAACTTACAAAAAAATCTTCTCTGAAACCACAAGGCCCAGAGCTTAGATATTTAGTATGAAGCAATATTAAGTAGTCATGTATATTAATTAGGACAGCCATGCCCATAAATCCAGTCAACCATGGGGTCCAAGTTGGCCACGGCCCGGGGCTCATTAGCTGCTTTAGTCTTATAGTGAAAAAAAAAACAACTTCAAAAATCTTCTCTGAAACCACAAGAGCCAAGATATTCAGTATAAAAAATAGAAGTGAAGGCAATGATCGGGAATCGAAACAATTAACCCTCAGCTCCCAGAGACATCAAAGGGAAAGAAACACAAACATGAAATAACTAGACCCTAATGGAAACAGCAATAGCGGAAAGCTAAAATGACAGTTACTTTCCGAAAAAATGGCCAATTAGCTATCCAAAACAAAAAGATATAAGCGATACACACAAAGACAACTGCCCCTGAACGGCGAGTGAAAAGAATTTCGCTCTGGGACTAAAATCGATTTTACGTGGCCACAATCCTCGCCCTTAACCCGTCGCGATTTAGACAAATAATTTGTTCAGTCCGCATGAAGGCCTCCTAGCTCATCAGTGCAACATCTCCGAGAACACAAAAACCAAACAACCACAGAGATGAACTCAACAGCAAGAAACCACTGAAATGCCGGAGCAAAAGAAAACCAACAGTTAGACTCCGATAGGCCCGACTAGAGACAGAGCATCAGGCACCAACCAACATTACATAAAATTAAATTCTAATTCTCAGTAAGGTTTTACGCTGGAACCGTCACAGAATCTGAGGCCTGACCCACCGGCGTGCAATTAAATCTAGGGAAGCAAAGTTGCCAACCGTGATTGAGTTAACTACCATGCATGCAGTCTGTCATTTATGTTGTACCCATTTTTTATATCGAAGAATGATTTACGAAATTGGGTGCTGAAGTCATTGCAAGTATATATTTTTCTGAATTCTTGTACTAAGTCACCATAAACTTTATGATTCGGGTTCCGATGGACCTTGTGGCAGAAGAGATTTAAGTCCAACATTGAATTTTAAATCGGACTGGCGTCTATAAAATTTTGTAAAGGCTTTGCATAGTTTATGATACTGCTAACCCTGATTAAGAACTTTAGCAGTTAACAATCCATTACGAGTGTTAAAGTCAGTTACATGACTAGACACTCTGGTAAATCGAATTAATTGTGAAATATAAACGCCAAAGCTTCACGAGGAACATCACCACACAAGAAAGGAAAATTTACAATCTCAAAATCCTAATTATCGCGTTTATCATAAATTTTGCAGGAAACAAACAGTTCAACATTAGCGGTTTAAAGTTGTAATTTGCAATTTTACTTCTTGACATCCATCAGCGCCCACCTCTGATTTCATTGGTTCTGCATAAAATCGAATCCGGAGAGCTCATTTTTATGCCTGCAATATTTAATTAAATCCATTAATGACCGATGATGGGGCTTTGACACCTTGGCCCTTCAATAGGGACTCTTTCCCGGGGGAGGATTGCATAGATAAAGACAGGGGCAGTATTTGCTCTAGACTGTTGCATGATTATCAAAACAGTATTCTCCCTTCAATCATTCCATTGACAGTAAATTACTGCTTTGACTGGAATACTAGGAAAATTAAAAAGGAGTCTCTCAAGAAAAGGAGACGAGACAGCAAGGTCTAAAGGATTCTGCCAGCAATCGAAAAGATGACCTTGGTCTCCCAGCTAGGCACTGTACAAACCATCATTTACAGGAGTTTCAGATCCCCTCTGCAAGAACTGACACCTATAAAGAATCGTTCTTCCCCCAAACCATTAGAGATTGGAATGCCCTTCCCGATTCGATCATTTCCGCGGTGCAGATGATAGTGTAGCTATGTTTATCTCTTTGGTGCTTCCCAATCACAGGTCCTTTTGTATGAATGTCATTTGTTGTATCACCAGTGCATGACACCCTAACGTATGATGGGGCTTTCGGAGTTTCTTTAGTGCATTATGTTTTACTAACTTTTGGCTGTTCCCAGCTAAGCCCAGTTCTTTAATGCCTCGCTTTCTTTCTTCCATTTTGCATTTAGGGACACAGACGGTGTATACTTGCACACTCCAGATGTGCAGGATGAAAGCCTACACAGTAATCGAGGTCTTTAACCTGCACAGAGAATGACCCTTCCTCCACAGGGGGCGGGCCTCATGCAGTTTACGTCCCGATCCGAAGGACGGCACACTATGATAATGGCATTCCCAGTAAGCATTCTACATAAATCTACAGCGGGCCATTAGCGGCCCGTCAGCTACCCTGACGGGCCGCTAATGGCCCGCTGTAGATTTATGTAGAATGCTAGCAGGGTTCATTCCTGCAAATGATGCCAAGTGAGCGTGTTTGGTCACCGAAACTTTATCACCGCAGCGGGGATCTAGCATCAGAGGCCAATCTCCATTGGTCTGGGGGAAGATGGATCCTTTGTAAATGCCAATTCGTGCAGTGGGGATCTGAATTGCCACTGAATGATGATTTCTGCAGCTCCAAATTGAGGGAATCAGGTAAGTTGTCAGTTCTATGCTGGCTTTAAAAGGGAGTTTTGAATTTTGCTATAATTGGAACACGCCTGATTTTTCACCATCAAGGCGCAATGTGTGGTTACAATGCGGGAGGAATTTTGCCGGTGAACAGTGGGGTGAACAAGAATATCCATTGACAAGAACATCCCTTTGTGTGACAGTGTGAGATTTCTTTGTCTCACACTGCTGTCTCAACCTAGGGTCTATTATCTGTCATCAATCGGTCACTCATTCTTTTATACGAGAACATGTATATTGACGTGGAACTTTTTTTTTTCAAACTGTCTTCTGTTGCTTGTTTTGTTACCCATGTGGTTAGGGAAGCGCTTCTCTATTTCTCCATAGATGTACATTATTAGCAGCCAAACTCTCAAGTCATTGGTCAACTTTTAATGAAATGCACATTCAGTGTGTCATCAAACTGCTGCCAAGTGACAAGGCAAGAAGGTAATAATATGTACATTCAATGGTTTTCATTTCAGATATTTACCTTACATGTAAATGAAAGTTTTGAAAACGAATTTAAGCTGCTCAATGGAAACATGATTAAACAATTTTCTGCAGACGAAGACTCTAACTTATTTGTGTGGAGGTACTATTTTGCTTATTAATTTTCTGTATTCTTGGAATATTTTCTGTATTCTTGCAAAGAGTCTTTAGAGTTGCTGCGTGAGAAAAGTTATCAATGATGGGGTTGAGACCTCGACAAGGAAATCTAAGGCTCGTTTTCACTTTATTTAAGTCTCATGCTCGGCGTTTCCTCGCACGAGACTTCAATAAACTTAAAACGTGCCTGAGATTTCCTTCTCTCGGTCTCCAATGTTGCCATCCATAGCTTGGGAGTTCCACCTGCTCTTAGTTTGAATCATTTTAGATGGGAAACAACATTGCAGGTATAGTAAAATTCTCATATTAAGACCACCTTTGGGACTGTTCAAAAGTGGTCTTTAAGACCACTTTTGAACAGTCCAAAGGTGGTCTCTGACCGGAGGACACTGCCTGCTGAAAATACAAAGGAAGAATAACTGAAACTTTCTAAATAAGCTTTTTACAGCAGAATTAGTCTCAATTTTTGGTGGTCTTAATAGCGGAATTTTACTGTAGTTGATTCCCCCAGAATTTCGAAAATGGCCTCTACTAGATATAGAAGATTCTATTTAGCTTAATAATCACCGTTGCTACAAGTGCAGCGTGAAGCCCAATCATGAGAAGGGCGGGGCTTTTTTTTCACAAGATGTTGCCATAGTAACCGCTATGTCCCTAATGTCACTATCGTTTGAAATTACATTTACCTGTGTAATCCTATACATCTGTCGAAGCTGAACCGTTATTGAAATATCAACATTAAAATCAAACAAATTTGAGCATAGACGTCGTCATAAAATTCCCTATGTCAATAACAGGCGCGTGCGCGGAAACACCTGTTGCTGTGATGTCTCCGGTGCCCGGTTTCGGATTTTCGAAAACTGGGCCACAACAAGTGAAAATGTCTTCGGACACGAAGACAAATTATGTATTTGCTCGAACACAACCTTCACTGTACCTGAATAATCGAGGGTCCCCTCCCACCGGGACTTGGAGAAATAGACTGGGCTGCATAACGCTTCTACACAGAGCTTAAACTGACAGCACATGAGCACTAAGCCTGCCCAGGCAAAGTGGTGCGAGTCGGACCATCCCTGCATATAAACCCTGTTGCTTTGTTGGACGGTAGGGCTTGAGATGTCATTTCATCTCAATGTCGGGTACAAGTCCCACGAAACTGCAATCAACGTCTCCAAAATGACCTAAATAGTGTTGACGGGGACGTAAAACCTCAATTCAAACAAACAAAAAATCTAACTAATCATTCTATTAGTGATAATCGAAAAAGTGCCCAACGAAAACTCAGATCGCCCTGCACAATACGCAGGCTGATCTGAGTCTTCGCTGGGCACAGAAGTTAAAAAACGCATTTTTGCGTGTTACGACTGATTACATACGTAGACAAGGTACTCGATTTTATTAAAAATTGTCGTTTCTAGAGCCGTAAAAGACAGCATTTTATTGCATAGCAGCAGGCCAAGTTTCTCGGCAGTAACAACTGTCTGTCTTTTTGGCAACTGAAATTTCGCAAAACTTTGCAAAATATATAAACATGACTTTCAGAAATACATTTGCGACCATGAAAGTTTGTTCGAGGACGTTGTTCTTCAATAAAATATTTAACCCTTTTTATACCAAATGGAATCTTCCTCATTATATATAGCAGGAGTCCATTTCAAAATTTAGGGGTGTCAGGTAGTGTTTTCTTCAAAATTTATTAGGAAAATGGCTGAACGTTTTGCAAACAGGGTTCTGCGGCGTCTGATCTGGGCCTGCATAGTTTGCCAAATACCCGTTTTGGGGTTTCTGGTACTAAATGGGTAAATAAAGATATGGTGAAATCGCCTCATTCAGACGATTTTAATCAGTATGCACAACATACATTTTCAAGATAAAATTTGAAGAGCCTCCATTTGTTTGTTTGTGTGTATTTGGAGTTTACCGGCCCAGTCAACACTATTTTAGGTCATTTTTACCTATCCACACTTTGCACGGGCAGGCATTTTCTTGGGCAGCCAATTGACCATTTTATGGGAAAGAAACTGTCCTTTTGGCTTTCCACTATTGATGTTTCCATTGGGGTCTACTTGTTTCATGTTTGTGCTTCTTTCCCTTTGGTGTCTCTGATGTGAGCTGTGGGTTATTTGTATCAATTCCTGGTCATTACCTTCACTTCTATTTTATAGTAAGCGGTTAACCATTACAGTGCACATTCTTTCGCCAGAAACTGACAGCTGCCCTTCTTGAATCAGCGGAGGGGAGAGAATTACCGTAGAAAAGATTTCATGATCAATCTCCACGAAATAATGTTGCCAACCCCGGCAGGTATCGAACCCGCGTTCAGCCCCCGCCCATAGGGGCTTGAAGAAATATATGGGCTGCATGATGCTTCCACGCAGAGCTGAATCCGGCCCGCACACTAGTACTGGTAAACCGCTTAGAGGATCTAAGCCTGTCCAGGAACCGCGGTGCGAGGCGGACCGTCCATGCTAATAAACCCTATTGGTTTCATTGGGCGACAGGGCTTGAGATGTCATTTCATCTCAATGTCGGGTAAAAGTCCCACAAAATTGGAAGCAACGTCTCCAAAATGACCTTTACAGTGTTGACGGGGACGTTAAACCTCAAATCAAACAAACAAACAAACAAAATCGAACCCGCGTCCGCTTGATCTTCGGTCAGACGCGCATCCGACTGAGCTACCGAGGCCGGCTAAGAGCCTCCATATGGACATCTCCGTGGGGCTATGGTAACAATTCTCTACATCACGTAAACACGCCAATATAGTTTTGACCCCACTTGAACCCCACTTATATATAGTTTACAAGGGGTAAACCTAATTTTTCTTATTTCTGTTCTAAATTATAGAGTGTGGATGCTCGTTAGAACCGCCTCGATGAGGCGGTTCTAACGTGTACCCACGATCTATATTTTGAGCTGAAATACGAAAAATATCACAATTTTTCAGCTTAAAATTTTCATTTTTGGCGGTAAAATTTACAATGTATTTGTATAGACGCGTTTTCGTAATGCAGGGTTAAAAAGGTAAGTTCGAATCAGCCATGTTAAACGAATCACCGGCGTTCCAGTTATTGAAGTTCGGATGTATGTATTCCATTAAGGAAAACACTTGTGTGCCATTATAAGAATCTGATATGGGGTTCTGTTGTAGATGGGCGTTTCCAACCCGAGGGATGACCGTGCTGAGCGGAACCGAGGCTACTACGCCTCTTCCGTTCTTCACGGTCATCCCTAGGGTTGGAAACGCCAGTCTACAGCTGAACCCCATATCAGATTCTTTTTCTTGCACAACACCACCGAAAATTTTCATTTTACTTTATTTAACGTTTTATTTTTCGCGTACTCCACTTATGTAGTTTGCCTAGCTAAGAACACCAGGGTAAGAACACAATTTCTATACCGGACTAAAACCACGGATTTCCTTATCTGGTGGGGAAGAAAGTGAATTCTTCATGGCTCCAAAACAGACATTTTTCTCGCCTTAAAGTTTGATATTTTCCTTATTTCTGCATTAAATATAGATTGCAGGTGCTCGTTAGAACCATCTCATAGTGACGGTTATAACGAGTACACACAGCCTATGTTATGAGCAAAACATGACGACGAAAATAATAAATACTGCTGTAGATCCCACTTTTCTGAATATTCAGTGGGGTTGTCAGGGGTAGTCACACGGCGACAGGTAGTAACGTACTGTCAAAGAGCCCGTTTAGAACCCACATGTTGCGTCATTGTATATGAAGTGACGTCAACAGCGTTTGATTAAAAGTTTGGAAACTATTTAAAACGTAAATTTTAGAAGGCCAATAAAATGAATTTAAATATTTAACGTTCTCATGGTGAATCACTCACAAACTAAGCACAAAGCCTAACTTTGTAAGTGATCACGTCATTCCCATTGGATACATCAGGGGAGGTAACGTTTTCAAAAAAAGCTTGTCTCCCTGTAACTCCGAGGAGTAAACTCTTTCCTTTAAGAGTAGGTAATTCTTAAACAACAACAAAAAAAAAAAAACATATGCAACGTGTACAGAAAAGTAAACATGAAGTTTCAGCAGTTGTCTTCCCCGTCAGAGTATCTATTCTCCTTAAGGTGTTCTGCATGCTGGTAATTTTTTCAGCAGGCGTCTTTTTGAAATATTTTTTTTTTTTTATTTCCCCAGAAAATTTAATCGACAATTTGCATGAGATGTCAAGTTATGTTTTCTGGGAAAATAAGAAAAGTATCAACAATTTGTCAGTGTTGAATAAGCCTATAGAGAGTGGTTTTTTGTTTGTTTGATTTGAGGTTTAACGTCCCCGTCAACACTGTGAAGGTCATTTTGGAGACGTTGCTTCCAATTTTGTGGGACTTTTACCCGACATTGAGATGAAATGACATCTGAAGCCCTGCCGTCCAATGAAACCAATAGGGTTTATAAGCATGGACGGTCCGCCTCGCACCGCGGTTCCTGGACAGGCTTAGATCCTCTAAGCGGTTTACCAGTACTAGTGTGTGGGCCAGATTCAGCTCTGCGTGGAAGCATCATGCAGCCCATATATTTCTTCAAGCCCCTACGGGCGGGGGCTGATATAGAGAGTGGTAAAGGTAAAGGACGCTCTTGGCGAGGACTTACGTCAACCACGTGATTTCACACGGAAACGCGTGGCCATTACATCTGACGTCCGGGAAAGGGCTTCTATTAAGGAAAGAATTTCTCCCTAGAGGAGCAAAGTTTTCTCTTTAAGAGTGATTTATATATAAGCGATGTTTCCCTTTAAAAGGAGTCCCAATAATATGAGATAAAAGTGATTTATATATAAGTGAGGTTTCCCTTTAAGAGCAGTCCCAAAGGTATGAAATGAATGTACTTTATATAAAGTGATTCTTCCTTTTAAGAGCACGCCGGCCTCGGTAGCTCAGTCGGATGAGCGTCTGACTGGTGATCAGGAGGACGCGGGTTCGATACCGGCCGAGGTAGGCAACATTCTTTCGTGGAGATTGATCATGAAATCTTTTCTACGGTCATTCTCCCCCTTCCGCTGATTCAAGAAGGGCATTTGTCAGTTTCTGGCGAAAGAATGTGCACTGTACTGGTTAGCCGCTTGCGTAAAAGCCTGCCCAGGAAAAGTGTGGATAGGTAAACTGACAGGCTAAAAAATGATCTAAAATAGTGTTGACTGGACCGTTAAACTCCAATACAAACAAACAAACCCTAATATTTACATTTCCAGTGTAAAGTCTAATGTAAACCTATAGAAAACAATTGCGTTCATACGTCAATGAACGCATCGAATCACATGATTTTCAGTGACATTAAATGACGTCATTCTAAACCATTGTTCTCTACGGGCGTTGATGACGTCAACGCTGCTCCGCTCTTAGAAGAAAAACAGCGTGTAAATGTTTTTCAGCGTTAAAAGTTTGCCCTACAAGCATTTTTTCGCCCAGTGATGAGAGGCAAATAATGTAAAGATAAAAAATAAACTTAATTTTTCTGCTTTTCATGAAAGTATGAACGACAGTGGGTCGCTAGCAAAGTTTACATGAACCCCTTCGGGGTTCATTTACTTTGCTAGCGACCAACTGCGTTCATACTTCCATGAACTGCAGAAAAATAAATTTCATTTCTTAATTAGAGCACCCCCAAGGATATGAAATCAAGTGTTTCAAATACCCCGATGGGCGGGGACCTAACAGCCCCAGTGATATGAAATGAAAGTGCGTTAAGAGCAGTCCCAATGATATGAAATAATCCCAGCAAGCACACGTCGCTAGGCAACGTCAGATCAACGTCGGTGCAACGTCATTACGTTGCACCGACGTAGATATAACGTTGCATAAACGTCATGGCGTTGCACCGACGATAATGTGACGCCACAATTACGTCATGTGCCAGCTGGAATAACAGTCCACCTCACGAGAAAACCTGTTTTGCCATTTACGGAAAACAAGGTGCAGATCAGACTGCAGTCTGATCGGCACGCTGGATGATACAAAACCTCTAGATCCTATATCTAAATTGATTTCAGCGTGTAGCTGAGCAAGTCCCCAGCAGCGGCACACGTCGCTAGGGCAACGTCATATCAACGTCGGTGCAACGTCGTTGCACCGACGTAGATGTTACGTTGCATAAATGTATGACACTGAACCGACGTTGATGTGACGTCACAATTACGCCATGCACCTGCTGCGTTGGTATGCCCTCCCAAAGACACGATTGCTTGTGACGGGTATCATATCAAGGTGACAGCATTATTCAAACCAAACCCATTTTAGAAGAACATTATTACATTTATGAAACATTATTCTGAACAAACTGATAGAATTATGGCCCATTATTTATAATTAATATTATTTTTAATTGAAAAAATCAGCAGTGCGTACTATCCGGACGTACCTGCTGAAACACACACAACGTCACGTGCTGAAATCTCGCGCGCACGAGATTTACACATCACTCAAATAAAACTGCTTCAAAAACAATGCAAGTTCACATAACAGATTCCAAACATGGACAGCGTCCGTATTTAAAATATTCGAAGCGGAAAATGTCGTAAATAGGACAACTATTGACTTCTAGTCCTAACAATTTCCAGTTTATGATCAAGAAAATTTACCAGAAATGGCAAATGGTAGAAGCGATGTTTGTTAGAAGCAAATCTTGCGCGAATGGCGCAAATGGCCCTGTCAAGCACATGTGAGTTCTGAAGATAAAGAGTCGGTGACCATATGTTTCAAGTTTATAAAACTTTCATATTTTTTTTAAATATTGTCATGTCCGTATTATTTAAATTATCCATGGCCGGATTTAATGCTTCCTTGTCTGGGTTAGACTTGCCCAAGTCTGTTAATTAGGTGTCCATTGTAAAAATAATTGTTTACAAAAATAAAAAATAAATACATTGTAAATGAAATAGCAATACCGTCTTTTATGAAAATTGTGAAATTAACCTACATTCACAGATGAAGACTAAAGAGACTTTTACATATTTTTTTGTTTAAAGGGGCTTTCATTTAAAAATAAAAAATGTAAATGTAGGGACTTGGGCAAGTCTATGTCTGGGTTTAACCCGCTGAAAACAATAGCCTCTGTCGTTGTAAACAGTGTGGATCCAGATCAGATGGCTTAGAAGCCATAGAAGCTTAGAAGCCATCTGATCAGGATCTACAAGGTTTTAGCATTAAGTTTGTGAGCTTTGATGAATACATTAAATCAAGTAATTTGATTGATTGTAGTCAGAAATGGTTATGATTTTAATTTATTCAGCAGTACAAGGGTTAAGAGAAAGATTTGTGACATTTTATTGTTATTGTTATTATTATTTATTTATTTTTATTAATTAATTTATTTGTTAATTTATTTATTTATTTATTTATTTTTTTGCTCGACGTTATGAGTACCCCGCGATATATACAAGCCACATCATGCAAAACACTGTTTTGGCATTTATGAACAATAATATCAAGGCTCTTGGTTTTCTGTACAGCTGAACTGCCCAGTTTGTGTCTTACCTGCTCGCAAACCCCGAAGGCAGATTTTCTCGTGACGGGGATATATAGAGTAAAATTCCTATATTAAGACCACCTTTGGGACAGTTCAAAAGTGGTCTTTAAGACCACTTTTGAACAGTCCCAAAGGTGATCCTTGACCAGAAGACAGTGTGGGCAGAAAACACAAAGAAAGATTAAAGCTTTTCAAAGCAGAATAAGTCTTAATTTTAGGTGGTCTTAAAGCGGAACTTTACTGTATTTCTCAATAGAAACAAAAACATTGGTAAGAACATTGGTGTGTCATTGCATTTCTCCACATTGCCCACAATTCTGGACACACACATGGCTATTCCAGGGTCTTCATTACATTTCTTTCTTTCTTTAAATACAAATGATGTTTTCTTTCTTTCTTTTTTTCTTTCTTTCTTTCTTTCTTTCTTTTCTATACCACAAGCCCAAACGGTAACAGAACTGAGGCGGACGTTGGTTAACCCTTTTTGTACCAAATGGAATCTTCCTCCTTATATAGCAGGAGTTCATTTCAAAGTTTAGGGATGTCATGTTGTGTTTTCTTCAAAATTTATTAGGAAAATGACTGAACTTTTAGCAAACAGTGGAGATCCTGAACAGACGCCGCGTTCTGCGGCGTCTGATACGGGCCTGCACTGTTTCCAGGGTACCCGTTTTTGGTATTTCTGGTACTGAATGGGTTAAAAGATTAATCAACTGATTCCGGACAACTTGTGTAATTTTCATGCCATATTTGGCATGGTCAGCGCCGGTCAACAGACAGACATGGCAATTATTGATAGGAGAAATGAGGCAAGGAGGTTTACATTTGTCTGTGTTATTCTACCTTGGAATGATGGATCGTTCCAGCGTAAGCTACTAAAGGTTAAACACGGGGAATTGAACTTGCAGTCAATACATCAAGGCAAGTTGTTACACCTAAAATAGTTTCCGCCGGCGTACAAGGGAGACAACTTTTATGACGTTCGGTAAAAAAATGCATCTCTCAGTGTAAATTAAGCCTGTCTGAAAAAGGGGTCTACTTTTGAAGAAAAGGATTTGCTCCTCAGGAGAAAATCCTTTTCGTCAAAAGTAGAACCCTGAGGAGCAAATCCTTTTCTTCAAAAGTAGACCCTTTTCAAGAAAGGAGATGTGTTTGAGGGACTTAGCTACCCTTGATAACGTATCAATTGCTCGAAAAGAATGTTAAGAATTATCAAAACAAAGCCGTCGGTTTCATTCCTGTTAAAAGCGGTCTCCTCTTGCAGGTGAGGAGCAAAATCTTTTTCTTGAAGAGTAGACCCAACAGGCACTCAACGTTGAACTAACGTTGAAACAACGTTGTTAGTTCAACGTTGAGTCAACGTTTTGTGCCTGTAGGGGACCTTTTTCGATATGAGGTATGTTTACAAGAGTGACCTCCCCTCATAGTGCATCAATTCCTCGTAAAGAAGTGTTAAGAATGATCAAACAAGAGTAGTGACCAAAACAAATAAATAAAAGATAAAAGAAAACTACTCACCTTGCTGGAGGTCGTTAAGAAAGAAAGAAAGAAAGAAAGAAAGAAAAGCCAAAAAAAAGTTGTTTGCATTGTAAACTATGGGTCGTGAGTCCAATTCCGGGATTCTCCAGCATCAAACCGCGGTCCCTTCAAATGAGACCTTCACTGCAGCTGGTGTTGTGCCGTGTGGCGGCGGTAAAACGTCTCCCCGTACATCAACCATAGTGCAGTTTATATTATACTTTTGGTCCTTTGAGATCAGCGTGAATATTCTGAGAAATCATAAATAAATTATTGGTTTAGACTCATATTCTAGACAAGTTTAAATAATTTGGACCCCATTTTGATTTATATCAGTCTTTGTATCGACTGCCTATTCGAAATTCGCAAAATTGCAGTATGTTTCCTCTGGCTTTCTTTGCCGGATCGTTGCAGGGTCACTGATGAGGCTTTATTAGCCGAAACTACGTAGTATGACCCATCTTCTTTCTTATGAATGTTTTCATTGCTCTTAAAGGAACTCATTTTTGATTTTTATTTAAGTCGCGGATCTGTCTTTGCTGTTGATGGGACACTGTGAGAAAACCATCTTAATTTACCCAATTCCGTATCTGCGAAAAGAATGGTGAATTCTGCAGAGTTTATAGTTTTGAAACACGCAAATGTAATAAAATGGTATCATTCGTGGCTCTATGTTTTCCCTTGTGCTGTCTTTTCGGATTTTATTATAGCAAATCGGATAATCCATTTGCGTGCGTGCGTGCGTGTGTGTTTGTGTGTGTTCAAAGCAGAACTGAATGGTTGTTTTCAAGACGGACATAGTGCATTCTTTCGTACGATGAAAATATATCAAATATGGGTCTAATTGCTTCTCCAAAGCCTAGGTTGTAGGTCCTCGTTAGAAACCTTATTTTGTTTTTTGTTTTACGACCCTTTCAAGATTTTTTTTTCGAGTCTGTCGTTAATCAGAGGTGGGCGAAAACCGGTAAACCCTGATCTTCGGTTGCAGAAAATGGTGTCTCACATTTGGAGCAGCAATAATAATAATATAGCTTTACCGGGATGTTAATTACTTGGCTTCCTAACGTGACGCATGTTCAAAGGCACATTTTCGCTTGTCAAAGCTTGCACATCAAATATCACTACAACACGCCTATATTATTTTGACCCCCTTGAACCCCACTTTTATATAGCAAAACTGGGGTTTACAGGGGTAAACCTTATTTTTTTTTATTATCACTGCTCTAAAATACAGATTGTAGGTAGTCAAAACCGCCTATCGACGAGGCGGTTCTAACGTGTAACCTCAATCTATCAGCCATGTATTGAGCAGAATAAGAAAAATATCCCAATTTTTTAACTGAAAATTTTCGATTTTTCGTCGGTTAAATTTACAATGTATTTGAATGAACATGTTAAGGACTTGTAAAAATCAGCTTTGTTTCTCAAAACTCATTCTTAAACACGCTCCACTAATCCTCTCCTCATAGCTATGATGTGAAGTTAATTTTTGAAAACTTCAGAGTAAATATTAACAGATTTTATTTCCCATAGAATCTGAAATTTATAGTAGCTATGCTGCTGAGAGAGACATGAGAAATGAGTGAATCTCTAATCGAAATATGTCTGTGGGGGCCGCGGGATTAAGATCGATGTCCTCAAGTGACAATCTACATAAATCCCGTGACATAATCCAAACTTTAAGACATGTCTGATTACCTTAGATTTGAAACACGTTGTTCATCCTACGTGCTTAATTCGTTGATCATTTATGAGCACTTGGATTTTGAGTTCTTGGTCCGATATGTCAATGATAGTCACATGTCTACGACAAGTCATGGTATCTTAGGTAGGTACAAAGCAGTTTCTGAAGAAAATGTGTCTTTTCATTATGTTTAAGGGGAATGGGAACACCTTTAGGGGAGGCAACTCCTGCAAAAGTAATTTTGTCTCCCATGTCAATAGGGGTCAACTCTTAAAGGAATGAATTTGCTCCTGGGGCAGCAAATTCATTCCTTTAAGAGCTGACCCCTTTTTCAGTTGGACATGGCTTATAGAAAAGCGAACAGGAAGTCCCGGAAGTTGTTTCCCTTTGAAAAATGGCGGAAAAATCTGCTAGGTGTTCCCATGCCCCATAAAAGAACATATACAATATTATTCGATAGCTCAAACACCGTTGGCTCGTTTATCACGGTTGTTTTGAACTCGTTCTTCCGTCCCTACGAAACATTTCCAGTGACTGCAGATATGAATACATTTGGAATAATTTTAAAGGACTTCTCTTATCTAATCTCGAAAACCTGTGATGTGTGTACTCATTAGAATCACACCGACATTCCTTTATTTTAAGGAAAATCATCGATAAAGTTATGCATTTGATTTTTTCCTGACCTGGTGGTATAATTAACCCTTCTCTTGCTGAATATTCATTTTGGCCACACCCATCTCTGACTTTCAACCAATCAGATTACTAGATGTAACTTATTCCTACAAATTCATAAACTGAATGTCAAACAGTGTAGATCCTGATCAGATGGCTTCTTCAGAAGCCATCTGATCTGGATCTACACTGTTTGCAAAGATAGGGGTTGTCGTGAACAGCAAGATAAGGGTTAATCAATTAAATCCTGAGTGGCTCCAACTCCAACTATACCTACGTCTCGAACAAATTGTCATAGTCCCGAAGCTCTTCGAACCTGTGCCTGTGTCTCTAATATATTTTCATTGTCCCATAGGTGCTCGAGGCATTGCAATTTGACTGCACATATGCCTGGAATATATTTTCCTGATCCCATAGGTGTTCGAACCATTGAAGTGCCACTGTACCTATGTCTGGAATATCTTTTCATGGTCCCATATGTGTTCGAACCATTGAAGTGCAACTGTACCTATGTCTGGAATATCTTTTCATGGTCCCATAGGTTTTCGAACAATTGAAGTTCAGCTCTACCCTTGTCTGGAATACATTTGCATGTTTCCACAGGTGTTCGAACCATTGAAGTTTGACTGTACCAGTGTCTGGAATATATTTTCATGGTCCCATATAGGTGCCATTGATTGTCCCATAGGTGTTAGAGCCTTTCAGGTTCGACTGTATCTGTGTCTGGAATATATTTTCATGTTCCCATAGTTGTTCGAACCATTGCAGTTTGATTGGACCTGTGTCTCAGATATTATTCATGGTCACATAGTTGTTCGAACCATTTATGATTCCACAGGTGTTCGAACCATTGAAGTTCGACTGTAACTATGTCTCGAATTTATTTTCATGATCCTATAGATAATCGAACTATTGAAGTTCGAGTGAATTTCCAGTGCGTGTGCATTGCATCCTTCCAACTAAGACATAATGTTAACAAGTGCATGTTAATGGACACCATGGAGCAATATTTTTTTTTTCTTACGTCTACTCAAAATCATAGGTTTTGGATACTCATTGGGGCGATTTAGCTGTTCTTACGAGCATCCACGGTCAATGTTTTGAGCAGGAATAAAAGCTCCTTTGAAATTATTATTATTATTATTATTATTATTATTATTATTATTATTATTATTATTATTATGGCCACTCGGATCCCTATGAAGCCAAGATAACCCATTGCGCGCGGGAAACCCCTAAAGGGGTACCTTGACAAACAGCACAGGCCCAGATCAGACGCCGCATCAGGGTTGCACTGTCTGCTAACAGAATTTTCAAAGAAAAACAAAAATAGGCCTGACACCCCTTATATGACAAATGTCCTTGTCCAACATATAGCAATGGAAGTGTCCACCAGTATACAATGGGTTAAATAATATTCTAGCGAACACCCCCGCCCCTCCCCGGCCTGTGAGCAGAAACAAATCAAAGCACTGACAGCAATGTTGGGTGGTTTGTCTTTAAGTGTATGTTGAAAAAATGGTCCTGTACAGAGACTTAGACTGTCAAATTCCTGTACTGAAGCAAGCAGTGTAGACCCTGATCAGATGACGCGTCTGATTTGGATCTTCACTGTTTGCCAAACTAAGCATATTACTATGATAAACCATCTTACGCAACACTCTTGCGTGGCTATTTGCTAAAATAGCCACTACAAACAATCGACCCAAAGGCACAAAATTCTCATTTGACAATACACTGCGCCATTAGGTCTCTCACCGCTGTGGGTTCGAACCTGGCTCGGGTCAAATGTGAGACGCCAAATTCTGCAATGGAAGGTCAGGTGGCTTTTCTCCGGTTTTCGCCCAGCTCTGATTAATGGTAGCTCAATATGAGCAAAATAATCATGTAAGGGCCGTAACCCCCCCACCCCGCACCCTCCAACAAATGAAGCCAAAAAAAAAAAAAAAACGTGTCACTCAAGTCTAAAATCATGAAGAATCGGCGTCCAACCCAGCAGGCACATGACGTGATTGTGACGTCACATCAACGTCGGTACAACGTCATGACCTTTATGCAACGTCACATAAACGTCGGTGCAACGTCATGACGTTGCACCGACGTTGATTTGACGTTGCCCTAGCGACGTGTGCCTGCTGGGAAGTTTCATTAAAATCTTATTTCATAATGTGAGCCTCGTCATGAGAAAACATGTCGGCGGGGTCTTCAACCAGGTTAAGACACCAACCGACCTGCTCAGCTACATAGGCTATAGCAGCAGTCTTGAAATTTTAACTCATATATCACAATGGAATCTCCCACCTAATAAGTTGGGTGTGGTCCATTTCCAATTATAGGGGTGGCAGGTTTGTTTGTGTTTTTTTAGGGAAGTTTTGCAACAATGTTTGTACTTTAAGCAAACAGTGCAGACCCAGATCAGACGCCACGTTCTGCGGCGTCTGATCAACGCGGCGTCTGATCTGGGTCTGCACTTTTTGCTAATGTCCCAAAAATGGCTGCTAGACACACATGGGATAAATATTTGTTCAATCCAAGCAGCGGGAAGCAACGTCTCCAAAATGATCTTTACAGTGTTGACGGGGACGTTAAACCTCAAATCAAACAAACAAACAAATAATCCGGTTTTCACCCACCTATGACTAACTATCGGCTCGATATAAGTGTAATAATCTTGAAAGGGCCGCAAAAAACAAACAAAACAAACTTTGAATATACACTATTTGGGGTGGTTGCGTGAGGCGAAAGTGCCCTTTATCTTATGATACCAGGGCGTCCAAGTGATATATATAGGCAAGGCCTGTTATCCTTGTACACAGCAGGTAAGAATAGAATGTTTTTATTTCTCCTGATCCCATACGTTCAATCATCTTCTTCTTTCTTCCCTGTCTCGCTCTTTCATCTCTTATGCTATCTCTTCTTTCTCTTTTCTCCCTTCTCCGGAAGACGAGACAAAATGACCCACAAGAGTTGACATGTCGTTAAACCCCAACGCAATCAATCAATCAAAATAGAATGACTCGCAGGCCAAGGTTACCCAGTTCGTAAGAAAGCAAAGTCATCATGAAAACATGCCTATATAATTTTGACCCCCTTGAACCCCACTTTTATATTGTGAAACTGGGGTTTCCGGGGAAAAACCTTATTTTTCTTATTTCTGCTCTAAAATATAGATTGTGGTTACTCGTTAGAACCGCCTCGATGAGGCGGTTCTAACGAGTGCTCGCAATCTATTTTTTTGAGCAGAAATAAGAGAAATATCACAATTTTTCATCTTAATATTTTCATTTTTTTTTTCGGCGATAAAGGTGGCAATGTATTTGAATAGGCGCATTTGCGTAATGTGGGACTCGATCACTGTCATGGCGTGTGCCCTGTGGCTGTGTTTTCCCTATTACAATGACACGCCCATGTGACATAGTGCATTCTTTCATATCTCCAAAATGGTTACGTTTGATGAACATTTGTGATATCTTTTCTTGTTTGCTCTCCAAAAACAGGTTGTTGGTACTCGTTAGAACCACCTCATTAAGGCCGTTCTAACGAGTACCCACAACCTATATCTTGGGTCAAATAAGAAAAATAATGTTTATCCCCTTAAACCACACATTTGTGTTATGAAGATGGGTTTAGTGGGTTATTCATTATACGGTCTTGTTGACTTTAACATTTTGCGAAGATAGGAGAGAAAGGAAATGGAATATACAAAAAAGCAATACTGTTCGCACGTTGTTGATAAGTCAGATTTAACAAGGACAACAATTTGAAATCAATTCGATTTTCGAGTATCCAACTAGTTTACCAGGATAACACCTACTTTTGCAAAAAGTGTACAGACAGAAAGATGTCATCTGATCAGGATCTGTACTGTTTGTAATTCAGTTTGCGAACTTGAATGAATACATTATATAAAGTAATTTGATTGGTTGATAGTCTGAAATGGGTGTGATGGAATTAATTTATTCAGCAGCACAAGTGTCAAGAAGAACAACAACCAACGTCAGCTTTGCCGGCTCGTCCAGGAAGTCCAGCGCCAAGTTGTGTCGACCGAAAATGTGTCTCCATACATACGCCCCACGCAGACTGAAACCAGCTTGTGTTCCCACCCACTCGGACAGAATACAATCTGTCATGTGTGCATGAATACCACGAAAACGCGCCTATATAATTTTGACTCTTTGAAACCCCACTTTTATATAGTAAAACTGGGTTTTACAGGAATATACATCATTTTTCACATTTCTGGTCAAAGACCTAGATTCCGGGTATTCGTTAGAACCGCCTCACAGAGGCGGTTCTAACGAGTACCCACAAGTCTATTTTTCAGCAGAAATATGAAAAAGTATCGGACGTTTTTATCTAAAAAATTTCATTTTTGGTGGTAAAATTTTCAATTTATTTGTATATATATATATATAGTCGTGTTTTCGTGATGGATGTTTAGACATGTTTAGACATCCATATTGCGCACAACAAATTACAAGATTGAAGACACGTTTCCAATTAACTGCATGCAGTTTAATTAATCAGCCAAAACTACGTGTAGTTCACAAAGGACCAATCTCAAAGTAAGAGACGAACGGAGGGAGACGTGATCGGCTGTGTAGTTTCGGCTGCTACAAGGCACAACTCAAGAGTCGCCACAAAATTCGACCCAGAAATGGTCCATGAAACGAAGAAATTGCCATGCCTAACATATAAGTGTATGAAATAGGACATTTCTTATATGCTATTTGGAACAACATGTGGCATTCCAAATTTGATTCTTAGAAAATTGTCAGATCTAAATGTATATAGACATGTAATCTTGAGTTGGTCAACATTGATTAGGAATTCAAATGAGATTTCGCCTACATTCTTGTTATTAGGTAGGGATTGAAAAATCTTCAGGGAAGGAATTAACGCTTTCAAAAAATATTTCGGTGTCCTTAATAAAAAGGGTTTTGCACTAAAAGGAAATAATTGGCTCCTTTTTAACAGTAGATCGTTTTTTGTTGTTGTTTTTTTTTTTTTTTTTTTTTTTTTTCTTCTTTTCAGAAGGGCCGTCTGGACGACAAAACAAAAGTCATTTCCCTTACAAAGTATGACGGAAAATATGACAGTACCCTTGGTTTTCTCTTTATAGTAGCGAGTGACTGTCGGTGTTGGTTTCTGTCTTTAGACTGGATCTGCGCCCAGCAGGTACTCAACGTTGAAACAACGGTGAAACGTTGACTCAAAGTTGTGTACCTGGTGGGGAAAGTGCGAATAGGCACGACAGCATGCTGAGAATATCAAAAGAGTCGAGGTATGATAACAAAAAAAAAAAAAAAAAAAAAGAAAGAAAAAAGAAAAAAAAAGAAAGATAAACGCTGCGCGAGCCGTTGCATTTGACACAAGGCCGCTTGTAGGATATGCAATGCGAAACGAAGCCCATGTCATTCATCGCAAACGCAATCTAATGACTGTTTAACTATGAAAACTGAAAGTAATTCTAATTTATTGAAACCCCAACGGTGGAGTAAGCCCAGAGTCTTTAGGGTCTCTAGATATTAAAAGAAAATGAATTTTACAAGTAAACACAGGCGTTTCAGAGTAAACATATGGCGCTATCCGGACCCGTAGCATGTGTGGAAAATATAACAATCCTTAAATAGCGACAATGGACTGAGCGACAAGCCCCGCCCACCACGCATGTGACATAATGGCATATTGCAGATACCCAAGAGCTGCTGGTGATATATTTGCCCAGGGTAAACATCACAGAGCATGTTCAAATATAAGACGGGCACGCCAATGGTGAAAGGACCAACAGCCCCAGATAAAGAGGGGTAAAGAGGACAGTTGAAGGTATATTGCGGGTACTTGTTAGAATCGCCTCATCGAGGCGATTCTAACAAGTATCCACAATATAAGTTTCCAATAAGAAATATGGAAAATTGCCCCTTACTTGTCCATGCTGCCATGGAGCTATGATAGGTCTTAACCGGGTGATAACGAAGTGGATGTCATGTGAATCGTCGGTATATGAAATGTCAAGCCTGTCTTTTATTCTATTTTCTTTTCTTTTCTTTTTTTTTGTGTACGAAAAATAATTTGGAAAAAGGACTTTCGTCAGCACTGTTTAAGGTTTGCTTTCACCAAGACGTGGCCCATGTTTGAATAGAAATGGACGCGTGGCCAGAAGAGGTTGAGTTAGGAGCGTTTAAATGAGTTTTCTTTGTTCCTAAATGTGCGGCATTAAGTTGCAATTACTTCTTGTTTACTAACACTTGCATGATACCAAAGAGCGGGCTTTAAAGCCAACGTTTTCACCTAATACTGGATAATAAATAAAATGTTCCATTGTGACTTTGGGAACTGGAGGGTTTTCGTTACGATAACTCACCCCTGCTACACAGTGCATTTTTCACATCTCAAAAATGGCTACTTTTCTGATGAAAATCCGTGATATTTTTCTCATAAGTGCTCAAAACATAGGTTATGTTACTCGTTAAAACCGCCTCGTAACGAGTACCCACAACCTATGTCTTGGAGCAGAAATAAGAAAAATAATGTATACCCCGTAAACCCCAGTTTTCTCTAAATAAAGTGGGGTTTTAGGGGGTCTTCATTTCACGGACTTGATCACGTAATGGACTGCAGAAGACGTAGACGAAACTACTGGCGACATTTTATTTAACCCGTATATGACACATTTCTTTTACATTAAACAGTTTTTGGCAAGGAATGCCGGTCCAACGTCGGACCGACATCTATACGACGTAGCAACGCCGTATCGCTGTCGTTCCGGCGTGTGCCCGCCGTTTTGTCCTCGTTAGGTGTCTTCATTACGATGGCAAAATGCGTTTTTTTCACATCTCCAAAAAGGCTACTTTTCTGATGAAAATCCGTGATATATTGTAACCAAGGTTGTGGGACGGTTCTGACGAGTACCCACAACCTCTCAGTCTGTCTTGGAGCAGAAATAAGACAGATAATGTCTACCCCCGTAAACCCCAGTCTTCTCCATACAGTAAAGTGGGGTTTAGAGGTGCTCAATTTACGGACTCGTTCACGTGATGGCTGGTTAATGGTATGGCATATAAATTCTTTATTGTTTGTTTGGAATTTAACAGCCCAGTCAACACTATTTAGGTCATGTCGAGCTGGTCATTTTGCCTAACTTTTCCTGTGCGCTATTAAGAACAAGTCGTTGACTGTGTTAGCACGTGAGTGAGTGAGTGGTTGAGTTTTACGTTCCACCAATAGCTAAGGTCATACGGAGACGGGACATCGGTTTAAAGACTCATCCGAAAGTCTGAAGAAGCCCGGGATCGTTGTGTTAGCACATAAGTATATTCAGTACAAAGAGGTTCAATCCTTTTCTCACGGAATAATTAATTTAACCACACCCATTTCTGACTTTGAACCAGTAAGATTACTTGATATATAATTTATTCCAGCGATTTCACAAACTGAATATCAAACAGTGTAGATCCTGATCAGCAGAACCATCTGATCTGGCTCTACACTGTTTGCAAAAGCAGGGGCTGTCGTGAACACAGTGAACAGTAGGATAAGGGTTAAAAATCAGTATCAAATGAGACGCAAACATGTGTCGCTCAGACGCATGTCGCTGTTCGCAGGAAGAGGATATCTATACAAGATGGCTTCTTTAAAAAGAATCCAAAGGAAAGGTCTGCTCCTTTCTAGTCAACAAATTAAAAAAAAGCATTATCGCCAAAAAAAAAAACACAAAAAACTTGCGTTATGATTGTCTTTTGCAAATACGACCAGCCCTTAACTATTCGCGTTAAACCTTTAATTCAATTAAATGCTTAAATACTGCCATTGTTAAACTCCTTAATTTTCGACAACGCCATAAGCACAATCGGCGTGACGTCACTTCCGCTGAGGTCCGCCATTTTCGGAGGTTTAAACAAAGGTATTCTGCTATATGACCTTATCAAATGTGCACAAGAAATATTTTAAATCAGTCTCATACCTCTGACAAAGACTAACTCTTTATAATTGTTCCGTATATTTTCTTTTATTTCTGATGATTGTCGATAAAATAATCAGACACATTTTGCTTTAAAAACTGTGTAAAAATAATCAAATTTTTGCGATAAAAACCGAAGCTTTCACCTCCACCAAATGAGAAAAATGGCAGGAAAGGAAGCCTTTCTTTGTTTCTTTTTACTGAAGAGTTCCCTGCCGACTGTCCTTATACTCAAATCTTAGATTAGAATGTCAAAAGTTGTCTAATTCGCATTTCCTGTCTTTAAACTTCGTTTTTAGCTGAGACCTCAAAACGATCTCCAAACGAACCAGAGGTAGAATTCGCAGCTTTCCTAGTAACTTTCACACTTCTTGTCGGTGCTCTTGTGCAGAAAAAGGCAAAATCATTACGCATACATTGCCACCATTATCGCCGAAAATATGAAAATTTTATGATGAAAAATTGTGATATTTTTCTTTTTTCTGCTCAAAATATAGATTGTGGGCACTCGTTAGAACCGCCTCATTGAGGCGGTTCTAACGAGTACCCACAATCTATATTTTAGAGCCGAAATAAGAAAAATAAGGTGTTCAAGGGGGGTTCAAGGGGATCAAAATTATATAGGCGTGTTTTCGTGATGAAAGTAGAGATCAAGAGGTCTTAATCAGAAGTGAAGGCAATTATCAGGAATCGACACAATTAATCCACACCTACCATCAGAGGTCTAAGTTTATGACCTTGATCTCAATTTCTAAGCTTATGATCTTGATCTGCTGACAGCAGTTTCATTTCTGCGCCCATAAAAAATAAAAATGCTCACATATCAGACCTAATTGTAGGTTTTAGGTATGCAATGAAAAGCCATAAACTATACAAACTCTTTAACATGAATATCTCAACGAAATTTCAAAGTGTGTGATCTTAACAGCGGGAGTCATATCATTGTTATTATGCTTTTTCAGCTGTAAAATAATACCAAACTCCAAATAGCATCAAATATAGGGACCAAATTTTTACAAATATGTAACATAAATGTCATGTAAAGTTCTGTGACTGTGACCTTGACATTCTACATCAGCAGCAGCAGCCACATGATTGTAACTATATAATATGACATAAAAAAAAAACTTCAACGCAGTCAACACGAGAAAGAGCAAACTTTACTATAACCATTCAGAGACTGTGACCTTGGCCTTCTGTCACCAGCAGCAGAAGTAGCAGTCGCATAACTGGAACTATACTTTGCCTGTTTTTAAGTAATACCATTAGGCATTATAAGTAAACAATGCAAAGTTAAAGAAACAAAACCAAATGAAAAACATATACACAACCTGGACATTACCAGTAAGGCTATGCCTTATTACTGACACTAGCCAAACCCAGGCCGTTCACGTAGGGATCAAAATTACCCATGTTATAGGCAATGCTACAGGGATATCATATACCAACTATGTAATGAATTAGACAAGTTGTTAGCAAGATATAAGAATTAAAGAATTTAAGCAAAACTTGGAAGTATAGTGATAACGGACGGACAAACGTTCTCACGAAACAGTACTTACGTGATATTTAGGTAATATAGATAATTATGTGACACGTTTTATGTGACAGTTACTTAGAAAGCTATTGTTGTTACGAAATGTGTGTTATGTGACGGTATGGAATAAACTGCAAGTGACTGTGTCACTGTAATTCTATATGGACCAGTTTTCTGGCTCAGACAGACAGAATGATTATGTTTCTTTTCGTTGCAAAAAAAAAAAAAAAAAAAAAAACTGTCACATGAAGAAAACTGCATACCGGTCAACATACTTCGTGTGCATGGGGCATAAAAATGCATCTCAAAACTAAGCTGTTTCACTGAAAATGTATCTTTGAAAGTACGGTAAGGTTTTGGTTTGATTTTAGCTTTTACGTACCCATCAACACTAATAAATTCATTTGGAGACGCTGCTTCAACTTTTTGGGGACTTTTACCTGACACTGAGATGAAATGACACCTCAAGCTCTGCAACCTAACGAAACTAATCGGGTATATATGCATATATGCATGGACTCAAACCACTTTGCCCAGGCATGCTTAGATATAAGCGGTTTACCAGTACTCATGTGCAATCGGTTTCAGCTCTGTGTAGATCGAAGCACCACGCAGTCCAATCTAGTTCTCCAAGCCTCGATGGGCGAGGGCTTGGTACGGTATGGTGTGACACGTGTGAAAATCAACTTACGGTAAGATGCACGACCCGATGACCAAGCAGAATAATCCGTATCGGGTTCCAGACGAAACATATTATAAATTTCGTAGAACTGGTCAATATACATAGGCCCGCCAAAAATTACCAATCTATTCCAAGCGGTAGGCCTTGTCAATATCTTTCTAGATGCCAAAACTCATCATAACAATCCTAGTTGTTTGAAAGTTATTTGTCCATAATCAGTGAGTGAAAAGTTTGCCTCGTCGAGGCTACTTATGAAGAAAGATGACATTGGCATTCGGCAATCTCTTTGGTTAGGTCTTGTCAATATACATCTGCATGCCAAAACTAATCAAAGTATTCCTTGCAGTTTAAAAATTATATGCCTGTAATTAGAAGCCTCCGTGGTGCAGTGGTTACGCTACTCGCCTTGTAAACCAGGGGTCGCAGGATCGATCCCGGGCTTCTCCAGACTTTCGGATGAGTCTTTAAACCGAGGTCCCGTCTCCGTATGACCTTAGCTGTTGGTGGGACGTAAAAATAAAACTCACTCACTCATGCCTGTAATCAGTTTGTAAATATTTTGCATTTGCGAAGCTATTTAAATTAAGAAATATGACATGAAACAATATCATTTATTAGATCTTGTCGATATACATCTGTTTGCCGAAAATTATACAAAAATCCCAAAGGCCGGGTTTGAAAGTTATTTGTTTCTGTCAATTAGTGAAGAGCTTGCCTCGATGAGGCTATTTATAAAGTCATCAAGCATTAGACATTCCCATTGGTCCTGCCAATATCTATTTGCATGTCTAAAATCATCAAAATATTCCAAGCGATATTTATTTGTTAAATGGTTCTTTGTTTGTCGCGATAAAAGTTCTACAGAGATTATGTTATTTGTTTCGGATATGCGACGCTAAATAAAGCTTCTTTATCTTTATCTTTAAGCGATTTAAAAGTTACATGCCGCAATTAGTCTCTGAAATTGTTGCCTCGGCGAGGCTATCTATCAAGAAAACTCGCATTAGACGATCTCATTAATGACAATTAAATAAAATACAGCTTCAAGAGACCTCTAAGTCTCACAAGGCAATAGCTGCACGTGATGAACTAGCCTCAACTTTCCGGTTTGCTTTCTACACAATATCAGTTTATTAAAATGAAACCACAAGTTACCTAGAATAAACAGTTTTTCCTCGTTGGAGAAGAGGCAGCTGATTGTGTTCCTTTTTCGTTGCATTTGTATTATATTTTAAATGTTTGGTTTTCCCTTCCTCTTGGTGCCTCTGGTAGGCTGTGTTTTTTGTTGTCGGGCATTTTGGTCATCTTCATTAGTATTTCGCTTTGTCTCAGGTCATATACATTGCAAAGCATAAGTCACACATACGAAAATGGAGTTGCCAGACGGTTCTACAAGTTGCGGAAGCTGGAATACTTGATACATTCAACTGCAAGTTGGTTGCGCCACCTGCTAGCGTAGGGCAAGCTTATTGTAAAAACATAATACTTGTACGTTTAGATTCATTTCGCCAAATATACACACCACATATAACAATGAAGTATCCCTGTGTCACTCGGCCTTGATTGCGGAGAGAAGACTGCACTGTTCCAAAATTGCTTCAAATTCCACATGAAAACTGTGGAAAGGTCCTATAGCAAACAGCTAAGACTCTGATCAGACGGGTTGGTTAGAGTCTTTACTGTGCGCATATATCCGAAGACACAGTTTTGCTTCTCACTGCTAAAATATTCCATAATTATTTCTTTTTGAGACCTTTCATGTGTGTTTCTTTTATTGTTTATATGGGAAATGCACGTGATGAAAAGCGCTGAGGAAAAACAACCAAAAGCATAAAATTTCAGTGTTTTGTTTCACGCTAAATATGAAAATATGTTGTCATATTACTTTCATAAATAAAAGATTCAGTTTGTCAAAAACAAAATATTCCAGGAAAATTTAAATGATGCAGCGAAGATAAACTAAGAGGACCAAGATGGTCCTATATTGCTCACCTGAGCTGACAGATTCAAAGTTTCAGGAAGTTCCAATCTTTTCTGAAGTATGTATCTGTGGACAAGGCCAAAAACAGGCATTATCAGCATTCAAGGGGACGTAACTCTATGAGAGATGGGCAGACATCACCAGTTTTCAAACTCATCCGAACTTTCATGCCCAACAGTTTCAGGGAGATTTTATCAAAAAAAAAAAAAAGAACTTATGGTGATGACAAGGTACAAAATAGGTATTTTCAGCAAAGAAGGGGACTCAACTTTATGAGTAAAATGCCAACAATGTTATTATCAAAAATTAGCAACTTATGATGATGACAATGTCAAAAATGGGCATTTTCAGAAATCAAAGGGACATAACTCTATGATAAATAGGCCGACCTCTCCAGTTTTTAAACTCACCCAAGCTTTTATCCCTGGCTTACTTGTTTGTAAGTTTCAAGATCAAAACTGAAGGAGCTACGGTGATGACAAGGTCAAACACAATTTCTGCAATCAAAGGGGCGTAACTATATAGTAAATAAGCTACCTCATCAGTTTTCGAACACATCCGAGCTTTTATCCCCCAACTTACTTACGTGTAAGTTTCAAGAAGATCCGAAAACTGAAGGAGGGGACACCGTGATGACAAGGTCAAAAGTAATCATTTTCTGCAATCAAGGGGGGAAGTAACTCTATGATAAATAGGCCGACATCACCGGTGTTCGAACATATTCAAGCTATTATCCCTGACTTGCTTATAGGTAGCTTTCAAGAAGATCTGATATAAACTGAAGGCGCTATGGTGATGATACGGTCAAAAATAAACATTTTCTGCAATCAAAGGGATGTAACTGTATGATAAATAGGCCAACCTCGCCAGTTTTCGGGCTCATCCGAGATTTTATCCCTGACTTACTTGTTTGTAAGTTTCAAGAAGGTCGGATCAAAACTGAAGGGGCAGCGGTGATGACAATGTCGAAAATAAGCATTTTAGCCAAGTGGGGGACATAACTCCGTGATTAATTGACTGACATCGCTAGTTTTCGAACTCGTCCAAGCTTTTATCCCTGACTTACTGAAGGAGTTACGGTCAAATATAGGCATTTTCTGCAATGAAAGGGACGTAACTCAATTATAAATAGGCTGACCTCATCAATTTTCGAACTCATCCAAGCTGTTATCCCTGACTTACTTGCATGTAAATTTCAAGAAGATCCGATATAAACTGAAGAAGCTACGGTGATGAGAAGATCAGAACCAGGCATTTTCTGATTTCAAGGGGGCATAACTCTCTGAAATATAGAACGACCTCACCAATTTTTAACTCAGCCGAGGATTTATCCCTTACTTACTTGTAAGTTAAAAAAAGATCCTATGAAAACTGAAGGGGCTATGGTGATGACAGGGTAAAAATAGGCATTTTCAGCAGTCAAGGGGACGTACCTCTACAATAGACAGGCCGACCTCGTCAGTTTTCCAATTCATCCGAGCTTTTATCCCTGACTTACTTGTTTGTAAGTTTTAAGAAGATCCGATCAAAACTGAAGGTGCTGTGGTGATGGCAAGGTCGAAAATAAGCATTTTCAGCCATCAACCGACATAGCTTGTTTTCGATCTCATCCAAGTTTTTTTACCCTGACTTACTTGTATGTTAGTTTCAGGACTGAAGGTGCTACGGTGATAACAAGGTCAAAAATAGGCATTTTCAGCATCAAGGGGACGTAACTTTATTATTAATGGGCCGACTTAATCGGTTTTCGAACTTTTCCGAGTTTTTATCCCCAGCCACCCTACATATAAGTTCCAGAGAGTTACGATCAAATTTTAAGGCGCTATGGTGATGACAAGCATTTTCCCATTGTAAGTCTATGGGACCTTGTGGTTCGATTTCGAAAAAAAGCTTATGTCATCAATGCCCGACAAGAGCCATGCATGCTACAGATGAGAAATGGTTGAGATCAGCCTGCAGGTTGCAGAGATATAACTGGTCAAACGTGTGGAAGGGACGGACATCCCACTCTGCTATAAGCTCCCCAGGAGCCTTCGGTCCAGGTGAGCTAAAAAAAGTATAGCATATGCACGATAACACACAAAGGCACAGGCCAGTAAGACTTATTATCTGTCAAACGTATGAGAAAAATGTGACGAATCGGATCTGACGCAACGAGAAATACTGAAACAGCAACCCATGAATGTAGACCCGGATAATCTTGACCAATACTATTTACAAATGTGTTAGGGTTAATGCCTAGAAAACCGTGGATGCATAGGAAACCATTGACAGCTGCAGTTCCCATGCTAGATGGAGTCGCTGAAAATATGTAGACATAGGTCGCTAGACATTTGTCATGCAAAGTTTAGATCAAGAAATACTGGCCTGGTTACAGCGCTGAACCTCAAATATCTTGTGTTTCACGAGCATCGTTCGCCGGGTCACATGTGAGACACCAAGAGTTTCAAGAGCAAGCATTTAGAGAACCAGTGTCAAGTGGACAAATGTTTGCAAGAAGCCATTTTCTGCTGATTTCAATCCACCGTTTGACCTTGACCTTTGGTCTATGTTCTCACTACCTACGTACATGTCATAGCTTAAAACTAATTTAAGAAATTGCACTCTTTTATTTTTTCCGATTCCTATGCCGTAGGCACCAAATTTTACCTTGTCATAAAATGGATCCGGACAGTCCAGCAGTTCCGGAGAAGATTTTTATGCAGGCATGACGGCCATCCTGGTGATTTAATCGGGGCCAGTTTTCAGAAGGACAAGAACTTTCACCAAAGAAAGGGTCAGCATAGGGTCGTGATTTGAACAAATCTGGCACTACACACTAGATACTTCATTCTTCAAGGCAAGCAAGTATTTAAGATGTTCATACGGACATAACGGCCATCTTAGTGATGGTACCTGGACAATTTTGTTCCCCCATCATCAGGAGGCCTCGTGTGAATTTATCTGAAATTAGAGAAAAAACTTTTTGATAGACATTCAGCCCAAGTGAGCTTACCTGATATTGACATTTGCCATTAATATGTTCCATGTAATACCTATTTTCATAGGACCCCCGCTCATAGGGGCTTGAAGAAATATATGGGCTGCATGATGCTTCCACGCAGAGCTGAATCAGGCCCGCACACGAGTACTGGTAAACCGCTTAGAGGATCTAAGCCTGTCCAGGAACCGCGGGGCAAGGCGGACCGTCCATGCTAATAAACCCTATTGGTTTCATTGGGCGACAGGGCTTGAGACGTCATTTCATCTCAATGTCGGGTAAAAGTCCCACAAAATTGGAAGCAACGTCTCCAAAATGACCTTTACAGTGTTGACGGGGGCGTTAAACCTCAAATCAAACAAACAAAACCTATTTTCATATTTAAATGATAACAAAAACATTCAATATGGTGGAAAGATGAAATTGAAAAAATATGTGATAGCTTGAAAGAACAATTCCGTGATAAAGGCTGTCGAAAGCCGAAACGTCGGAGATGGTGGAGAATTAATGCAAAAAATAAATATTTTCATATCATCAGGACAATGTTGACCCCCTTGAACCCCACTTTCATATAGTAAAACTGGGGTTTACAGGGGTAAAACTTATTTTTCTTATTTCTGCTCTAAAATAGAAATAAGACAAATATCTAAATTTTTCACCTTAAAATTTTCGTGTTTTTTTTTTCGGCGGTAAAGTTTACAATACATTGAATAGGCGTGTTTTCGTAATGTCATAAACTACAATATTTTGGAAAAAAAGCCATTGCTTTACCTATTCCCATTCAAATTCAATAGGTTTGTTTGCTTGATTTGAGATTTAATGTCCCCTTACGTTTGCTATAAAGCGGGTCAAGGTTAATCTAGGGTCATTCACCATATTTCCATTATTGTCTGGCTCCCAGCTTGCACATTGTCAATATTGGAAAAACAGGTAACCAGACCCCCTGACCTTTCAAGGTCAGGGGGGTCTGGTTACCTGTTTTTCCAACACTGACAACCTTCAGACTAGGAACCAGCAGATAATGCAAATTATAAGGTGAATACTTTGATAGTACTCAGTCACCTGACAAACCGCAATTTGCCCAGAGGTGCTAGAATAGAGGATTTTTCTTTTAGGTTTTTTAAATATATGTACATATTGACCATTTTGCCCATATGACCTCGACCTTCATTCCCCATTGCCAAGAGGCTGCATATGAAATTTAATTGAAATCTGCCGAACATATCAGAGAGGTCTTTTGAAATTTTGCTGGACATTCAATCCTAGTGATCTGGGGGCAAGGTCACTGAATGACATTGACCTTTGGCATTCATAGCGGTTCATGTAGTAGCGACTTCCATATCATGGACCACTATTGTTTTGGAAAAAATACACTGTTTTAGCATTGAAGGTTGTATACTTCAGGCAAGGGATTATATTTACTTCAGATCAAAGGTGAAGGTCATGTTGATACCTAATGTGTACAAAACACTCGTATTTGCCATGATGTATTCATATACCATCTTTGGTATTTGAAGGTTATATGGTCCAAGAGATATGCTCCTGGAAAGGGATTATATATACTTCAGGTCAAAGGTCATGTTGCAACCGAATGTGTACAAAACACTTGTTCGCCAAGATGTATTCATACATGTTTGGTATTTGAACGTTGTATAGTCCAAGGGATATGCTGCTGGTAAGAAATTATTATATACTTCAGGTCAAATGTCAAGGTCATGTTGCAACCTGTGTAAACACCATGTTTGGTATTTGAAGGTTGTATAGTCTGAGAGATATGCTCCTGGTAAGAGATTTTATATATTTCAGGTCATGTTGCAATCTAATGTGTAGGAAACACTCCCACTCGCCAAGATGTATTCTTATACCATGGTTGTATAGTTCTGGCAAGGGATTATATATACTTCAGGTCAGTCATGTTGCAACCTTATGTGTACGAAACATTCTTTCTTGCCAAGATGTGTTCTTATACCAGGGCTGTATAGTCCTGGCAAGAGAATATGTGTTGCAACCTAATGTGTACGAAACACTCTCACTCGACAAGATGTATTCTTATACTATGGTTGCATAGTCCTGGCAAGAGATTATATATACTTCAGGTCATGTTGTATCCTAATGTGTTCCAAACATTCTTACTTGCCAAGATGTTTTCTTATACCAGGGTTGTAAGTTAGTGAGAGGATTGCCGCTGCATAAAATCAATTTAAGCCCCCTTGTGGAATTCGTTTCACTGACCATTCCAAGGTGGTTCTTGTTTCGCGTTTTATTTTTGTTTTGGTTCGTCTTTGAGTGTGTATTCCTATATTTTTTTTTTGTTTTGGATCGCCAATTGGCTGTTTGGTGGGAAAGTAATTGTCCTTTTGGCTTTCCGCTATTGATATTTCCATTAGGGTCTAGTCATTTCAGGTTTGTGTTTCTTTCCCTTTGGTGTCTCTATCGGAGCTGTGGGTTAATTGTATTGATTCCTGATCATTTGCCTTCACTTCTATGTTGTATAGTTCTGGCAAGAGATTATACACTTACTTCAGGTCATGTTGCAACCTAATGTGTACAAAACTCTTACTTGCCAATGTGTACATCTTATACCATGGTTGTATAGTCCTGGCAAGGGATTATATATACTAGAGGTCAAAGGTAAAGGTCATGTTGCAACCTAATGTGAACAAAACATTCTTACTTGCCAAGATGAATACATTATGTACGGTATTAATGGGGGAATGGATACACCTTCAGGGGAGGTAACTCCTGCAAAAGCATTTTTGTCTCCCATGTCAACTCTTAAAGGAAAGAATTTGCTCCTGAGGAGCAATTTCTTTCTTTTAGGAGAAGACATCGTTTTCAGTGGGACAGGGCTTATAGAAAAGCGAAAGGAAATCCCAAAAGTTGTCTCCCTTTGAAAATTGGCGGAGAAATCTGCTTGAAAATTGGCAGAGAAATCTGCAAGGTGTTCCCATTCCCCTTGAAGGTGATATACTTCAGGAAATGCACCAGACAAGTGGTTATCATGGAATGACAGACTGGAAGGACGGAACCGGGCAACACTATATGCCACGGCCAAAAATTGAGGCACAAAATTAACCCGACACCTGTGATTATTTCATACGAAATTTTATGAAACTCGCCACACATATGTGAGATCATCTGTTATTAAGATGACAGACTTGCATGAAGCCCTAATTGGGCCTTTCACTGACAGGAAAGTAAAGAATAAGCCAGAATGTCAAATTTCTACATTTGTGACTAATTTTATTATCTCAATATGATACATGTTCTCTAAAGTTGCATACCTGTGTAACAGCACAGAGAGCCAGAGATATACCTAGAAGAGAGAGGCCTGGCGAGCAAACATGTCATGTGACAGTCTGGTCAGAGTATCTACTGAACACATAAGGATAATCAGACTGAAAGTTTTAGACCCAGACCCAGCTGTTCAAAGCGGACAAAGGTCTCCGCTAACATTACAATGTATCTTAAAATTTAATCATTTACCATAATGATGCTAAATATTGGGACAGACAGGCCTAAGCAAACAGTGCAGACCCAGATCAGACCACTCCTGCAGGAGTGGTCTGATCTGGGTCTACACTGTTTGCCATTCTGTCAGCCCTCTTTGAACTCCTTGCTGGATCATGAAACAAAATTTGTTAAATTTTTGGAGAATTACAATAAGTCTTGAAGGTGTCCAACTTCTTAGGATTTTTATGGTAAATATGGCAAATATTAGGATATTTTTTCTGAAAAAAAAAAAAAAAAAAAAAAAAAATGTGAGTAGCTTTTGCAATGCAATGACTACTAACAGTTTCTTTTCTTTTCTTTTTTTTTCCGGTAATATACCTATGTATCTGAGAAGAGTTAACATTTAACAAGTTTGTTAACCCTTGTTCTGCTGAATATTCATATATGCCACACCCACTACCAATTATCAACCAATCAGATTACTTGATGCAAATTATTGCAACAAATTCACAATCTGCATGGCAAACAATGTAGATCCTGATCAGATGGCTTCGTCAGAAGCCATCTGATCTGGATCTACATTGTTTCAAAGATAAGGCATATCCAGGATTAGCAGGACAAGGGTTAAGTTAAAAAACTTCTGAACAACTGGGTATTGGTCTAATTGTCTTGTGTATAAATCACATGACACCTATTTGCTCACCAAACCTCCCTTGGAATAGCAAAGTTTGTAAAAACAATAAACCTGCAGTGAGAGAAAATGGATTTTCCTATACTAAATATAAGAGATATTTCTTTAGACACTGTTCAACATGTCTCAAAATAGCATTTTAATGAATGTATGGACATTTTCTCTCGTTGCAATTCACTACTTCACAATAAAGACAATTCATGTAGGCAATGTCAGAAGAAAGCCTGTCTTGTCATCATCTGTCACCTACTAAGACGAAGATAACCCCAGAATCTACCAAGTCTGATCTTTCAACAGTTCGGCCTCCACTTATATTCTTGATGATTTTGGTTACAAAATATGGACAATTTTCAAATTTTCAGAATGAATATATATTCAACAACTGTTGGATCTGTCATAGCATCATGACTCTAGATGAGAAATAGGAGGAATAAATGGATAATTTGGCGATGCTTTTTTTCCTATTTCACCAATAAAACATACATTGATACATTGTGGGAACTTGTCAGAATCACCGCAATGAGGTGATTCTAACAAGTATCCACAACATATCCTTCTTTATGGAAAGCTATAACTTGCCTTGAGTGCCAAGACATTCTGTCGCGCAAACTCTTGAGAATTTCTTAAGGTATGCAATATGCCTAATGTTAACCCTTGCTGTTCACGACAACCCCTATCTTTGCAAACAGTGTGGATCCAGATCGGATGGCTTCTGAAGAAGCCATCTAATCAGGATCTACACTGTTTGACATTCAGTTTATGACTGTAGGAATAAATTACATCAAGTAATCTGATTGGTTCAAAGTCAGAAATGGGTGTGGCTAAATTGAATATTCAGCAGGATAAGGGTTAATAAAACCCTTTAAAATCATCAAGAGTCCATCCTTATTGTAATGTACTTATCCTACAGTGTTGAGAGCCAGTAACTTCCATTCAAATTGCAAATATGAAGTCTGATCCAGGTCTTCAGCTGTTACATATAACACAGACATTCTCTTGACAATGCTACTGTTATGAAAGCAGAAAAAGAACTAGTGCTTTCAAAAAAATAAACCATCCACATGATAATACTATCAAATTTAATATGGATTTACACAAAAATGGTGGTCAAAAATATGAAGAAAAAAAAAATGCTTCAAAATAAGCAAGTAGATTGTTGCTTGGAATTCTAAATTCCTCCAAAACGGGTCAAAACACGTCAATTATAGACTTGAAAAGCAAAAACAAAATCCTAGTAATTTCAACGGACTTTATTAAAGGCGACAAAAACAAGAAATTAGCCTGTATTACAAAATAATGCTAATCCTGTGATAAAACTACAGATTCTAACAACCCGAAAAACAATATACATGTACTCGGTTGGCTGTGTATGTTTGACATTAGGTTTCAATTTCTTAGATAGCATAAGTTTGAACCAATCTGTTCCAAGCAATACATGTACCGGTCCTTCTGTTAACTCTAAAAGGTCACATGATCAATCTTGGTAAAATTCGACTGACCAATTTGACCATCAAATTCAAATCTGTCCTCTAGACAGGCCAAAATGGTTGAATACTACCTCTCCATTTATCAAATTCAACAAAATACTCGTCAGACATTATGTCTTAATGACTTACCTTGCCTTGCATTCGGAATGATTTAGTCAAGATCTAATAATATGCCTTTTTTGAAATGCAACCTAAATGAAGCGGAGGAAAAAAAAAAAAATCCACAAAAAATGAAAACAGCGCATTCTCTAGTACTAACACAACAAACCACATGTTCACACCGAGTCAACCCAGAACAGTATATGTGCAAACCGTTCAGAGCCAATATTGTAAGATATTGTACGCAAAATTCCAAAAGATGGCATTCTAAATTCATTACAAATACTTTTTTCTTAGACAAAATCGGACTTGACATTTTATTTGAATTGTCTGCATAGCAGACAATTCACATGAAATGTCAAGTCTGACTTTCTCTGAAAAATAGGAAACAAAAAATATTTGTAAAAGTCATCTGCTTCGACTGTGATTGGCACTTGAAACACTTTGCACATTTACAGTGTTGAAAGGGCATGATGTTTTTACATAGAAATCTTGTATGATACATGGATAAAATTGCACCACAACAAAAAAACAGTTACCATATTTCATAATATTTCAATATTGCACAAATTCATGGACAGTTTATATAAGAGCAAAACTGAAGCAAACACAGGTTATGTACGACTTGGTGTACCAATGAAAGTTGTCTTTCACCTGCTTTATTTCCAACTCAATATTCAACAGTGTAGACCCAGATCAGACTGCTTCAAGAAGCATTCTGATCAGGGTCCATATTTTTGTTAAACCATTAGAAACTGAGTTCCTTTTATAAAGCTCTAAATCTTTCTCAATGATACATCTACAGCCTCAGATATGGATAAGAAACAAGGTATAATTATCTTTATTTCTTGTCAGAAATGTGGGTTATGGGTACTTGGGAGAATTGCCTCAATGAGGCAATATTATCAAGTACCATCAACGTAAGTTTCTGACCAGAAATAAGACAAATATTATTCCCCAAATTATCGTCACCTGAGCAATGGACAACTAATGGTAAATGTGTCTAAAGCAAGCAAAATTACCTCCCCTGGCTTAGCTATCTTTTTTCCCTATGGTTTTGCTGGTATGTACCTTAGTTATTGTGCTACATGACCAATTTTTAAAGCTGATCTCCCCTTACTCTGATACACCAAGTCATAAAATATGAGACTGGTTATGAGAAAAGGGTTTTTGTCACATCTATGAACAGCAAAGGTTCAGGAAAGACTGCACTTCTGTGCAGTCTTTCTTGAACCTTAGCTGTTTTCATACACAACACGGGGGCCTAGTATAAGCTTCAAAGACCAAGGGACCTGACCTCACCAGATGGTGGTTTTGCATATGTGCTGTGATCAATAATAGCCAGTGGGCTACAGGCCCTTTTTCTCATAACACAGCCCCTCTTTACCCTCCAATTTACTCCAAACCAGATGGTGTGTCTCCATTTATGAACTGACTAGTTTCACATGGCAAATGTTTTGCTGTGACAGACACACCGTAACCATGGCCACAATACACTGTCTTACACTGTAACCATGGCTACAATAAAATATGATGCATTGTAACCTTTATGCTGCACTGTAACCATGGCTACAACACACTAACTTTGTAACCATGGTTAGGATAGTGTAAAATCATAACCATGGCTACAACGCAACTTGTAACACACTGTATCCATGAAAGAAACAGTATTTTACATCGTAACCATGGCTACAACACAATGTGTTCTTTAAGCATGAGTTACATCATCAATTTTCTTAATGAATTCTGATAGAACTTAAACTTTATCATTCGTCAAATATAATCAATAAAATTTATATTTTATAGTTCTTTATTCTCCTAAGTGAATTAGTAATATCTACTACAATTAAAATATATGCAAAAGAAGACAAAATTTCTACAAAGAGAACTACCCCAGATATTTATCTTCCAAATACATAGGAAAAGAACTTTTTTAATAAAGAATTTCTTAAAAGGTTATGAATTGGTTCCGTATTGAAGCTGATGACAGATAACTTGACTGTTTGACAACTATTTCTAACACAGTTGTATGACAATGGGCCAATGAAAAACAACTAACCCTTGAAGTGCTGATCATGTCTAGCAGATATTGTTTTTCAGAGAAATTAAGACTTGACATTTCATGTGAATCATCTAAAAACAAGGCTTGACATTTTATGTGAATCATCCGCCAGGCAGCCAATTCACATAAATTGCCAAGCCTTATTTTCTCTGGAAAACCTCTTAAAATCAGATTGTAATTCGCTCAAGAATCTTTCGGCAAGTCAAAGATTAACTGAGTATAAAGCTCTCGAGTTCAAACTAATACAATGGTCCCAAAACAGAGTAAAATATCTTATAACTAATTCTGTAGCTTTCTGAGGTACTAACAACGAAAGTACAAATTAATTCAAGCATAACGCATACTAAAGCTTGAAACCTGATGCAAATCAATAACATTTCCATGTACCATTTACTAGCAAGTCAGTCACTGCCCAAAGAAACATAGCTCCGAATTAGGTGTAACAAAGACAATTAAAGGATAATTTTCTTAATTTCTTGTTAGAAACATACGTTGTGGGTACTTGTTAGAATCCCCTCATTGAGGCGATTCTAACAAGTACCCACAACATATGTTTATACAGGGAAATAAGAAAAATTATCCCAAAATTATCTACATTTCTTATCACTATCTTGAGCTATAAAGAAATAAGTCCGAACAACACCAAGAGTATCAAAATAATCAAAATTTTTGATGCTCTCTTGTATCTTGCTATGATCAGACTCAATTTTTACATTTTTTGTTCCCTCTGCAGAGCTATAGTGAAGCCAAAATTCAAAGAAAAATTTCCTTCTCGTCAATGTATTTCTTCATGTTTTTTGTAAGCATGCAATTCTAGAAATTAAGCAGTGGTGTGTATTAGGAAATACATCGTTCTGGCTACTCTAAAGTTCTAGGTCCACTCATTCAAAACTAACAACGTCTTAGTTAACAATATTAAAATATGGCAAATACCGATATGCTAATATTTTGGCTTAAAAAAATTGGGAGTAGCTTGCAAAAATGCAAAAGCTACTTACATTTTTTTTCAGCAAAAATACCGAGTATGAGAAATTGTACATACTAGATCAGTTAACGTTTTGACCACTAACAAGCTCGTTACACTAACAATGCTTTGAATAACTGGAACCTGAAGGGAAGCTATTAAAAACAGGCAATAAAACACAGGAGTAAACCAACAACTTGAACAAAATAATAAATACTTAACGATGGGCGGAAATCTGCAGATCTAGATTTTTGTAAACATATCTCGTACACCAGACTCTCGTATCTTTCTCATTTACACATGCTTCCAACCTGTACACTAAGTCAGATCTTTGTTGCATTAAAAATGTGCAAGGTAAAACTGAATTTGTTCAAAGTTTTTCTATAACTTTTGCTTGATGTCATCATTGTCATGGGGCTTTAGCAATGTACATTAACATGCCCTGCATTTCACAGACTGATTAAAATGAAAGTATGGGAGTTTTCAGGGGAATGAATCTCTTTCGAAAGTATTTTCATCAATGAAATATTTACGCTGTCCAAATATTTAGCACTAATAAGGCATTCAAAATGGGGCCTTTGTTGCTATGGCTACCCAATGCATGACCTCTCGGGCAAAATATTTCATTTACCTCCCTCATTAAGGTTTAATTAATTTTATTCAAACATAAACATGAGATAGAAATAATGAGAAGTAAATATTTAATATTGATCGAGAACTGGTCCGAGGCATATTCTAGCCACAGTGTTTTAGCAACGCCAAGAGGAACCTTGTTTTTGCCATCTGCGAACATCAAAGGTGCTAATCAGACTGCTAATTGGACAGTACAACATTTTTTTTAAATATATAAAAAAATTTCCAGACTTTTGCTTGTCTGTGCAGCTGAGCATTCCCTTCTGTGTCTTTCTCAGTCAAAAACCCAGGGGACGCGTTTTTTTAGTTTGGGCTCATTTTATTTTATGGTATTTAATGATGCATAGAAAGACATCATTATTTGAGCCATGACATCAAAAAATACATGTTCAGCAAAGACTCAGAGAAGTATGCACACCAACTCAGTCAAGAAGCAGGTTTGGGTCCTCGGCCAGCCTTACAGAGCACTGCAATGATTGGTCAGCCTTCACAGATATGCAGGCTGATCCGAGTCAATACTGTATGCCTGAAGATAGTTTTTTTGCTTTATTTCTGATATTTTCTGAACCAGAAATTATTCATTACGAACAATATTTTTTTGTTCATAATTTTCAAGACATCATGTAAAAATCTTTGCCTAAGTCTCTCTTTACACTTTCATCTTGTCATTATTTCATCCATTTCTCATTACCGGTAACCATTCTCGCCATAAAACCATCAACTGCCTAAAGCGGGGAAACAGGGAGGAAAGTCTATAGACAAAGTCATATCTGCACCCATAATTTATTTTCTTTTAAATTTATTTTAAGCAAAAATTCTGCTATAAGACAGGCTTAATTTAAGACTATTAAAAATGTATCTAAAATGTTTCGGTTTGCTTTCTTTGTATTTTCTACAACCAATCTCCTCCAGAAAGAAACCACATTGGGCCTGTTAGGAAGTAATCTTTAAGACCACTTTTGAACAGGCCCAAAGGTAGTCTTTAACCCTTTTCTTGCTGTTCACGACAACCCCTATCTTTGCAAAAAGTGTAGATCCAGATCAGATGGCTTCTGAAGAAGCCATCTGATCAGGATCTGCACTGTTTGGCATTCAGTTTATGAATTTGTAGCAATAAATTACATCAAGTAATTTGATTGGTTGATAGACAGAAATGGGTGTGGCTTATATGAATATTCAGCAACAGAAGGGTTAATAGGAATTTTACTGTATGTCTAGCAGACTGTTTTGTCTGATTGATTTTTAGTTCAACCTCTACATCAATGGCTACAAAATATAACTGCCAATGAAAGCTGTTAAAAACTTAATTTGAGCAGGTTTTGTTCAGTCTGATCAGGAAATTGGACTCGGGTTCGTAACTTGGGTTCTTTAACCCATTTTTGTACCATATGGAATCTTCCTCCTTAATTATAGCAGTAGTCTATTTCAAAATTTAGGAGTGTCAGGTTGTGTTTTCTTCAAAAAATTTTTTGGAAACTGGCTGAACGTTTTGCAAACAGTGAAGGCCCTGATCAGACGCCGCGTTTTGCGGCGTCTGATCTGGGCCTGCACTGTTTGCCAGCGTACCCATTTTGGGGTTTCTGGTACTAAATGGGTTAACAGAAACAATATGTTCATATACTGAAGACTCTGATCAGACTGAACAAATATGGAAGCCAGTCCACATATCCCTGTTCTTTTCCTAACTGCTTTAACTAGGAAACAAGTAATGTTTTTTTTTCTCCATCCAACAGTATGTTGTATGGACTTGTTAGGATCACCTTGATGCTGCGATCTGATCAAGTCCTCACAACAGACATGTCAGCCTGACAAACTAACACGAATTTATCCCCAAAATGTCACCAAAAATGTCCCAAATTTATTCCTTTTACCAAAGTATTTTTCTTATGCTGCTTATCGGTGCCGCACATTGTGCAGCCTCTCACCCAAATGTCCAATTTTTACCATACTTGGCAACATCTGGCTGTTTTCCCAGAATTTCTGGGGAAGTTTTGTATGCAAGTAAACCTGACACTTGACCAGCTTCATGTTAATTAAACTGTTGTATAAATAGACAGGAAATGTAAACATGGAGACTGGTTCCAATTCAGGATCGGTTACAGACATGTAGAGGCTTGATAAATCAGGTGACTGGTTTCAGAACAGGGTCAGTTAGACATGTTGAGGCTTTATAAACCTGCAGACTGGTTCCAATACAGAATCACAGGATCAGTTCGACATTTAGTCAGGTCAGGCAGATGCTTGAATTTGTAATTTGTAATGGAAACAGCTTACACTGCCTTGTATGGAACTCAAACACATGAAATAAAATTTAGAATATCACCTGCTTTTTGCTTTATGCTTCAAGGGAAACACTGCACAGAAACATTGTTTTTTTTTTTTTGTTGTTGTTGTTATTATTGTTGTTTTGTATTATGGGTGACAGATTTGGAAATGTAGATATTGACATAGCTCCAGATAAGTACATGTAGTAAAGAGGAAAAATTTTGGGATAATATTTCTTATTTCTCCATTAAACCGTATGTTGTGGGTACTTGTTAGAATCGCCTCGATGAGGCGATTCTAACAAGTACCCACAACATACCTTTCCAACAACAAATAAAGAAAATTATCTCTTAATTATCTTTGTTACTCTTCCTTATTTGGGGCTCGGCCATGGGAATTCAAAGAAATACATGTACCAGGGAATGAGAGAAATGCTAGATATTCTAAATGCACTTCTCCAATGCACAACACAGAATGATTAAAAATAAATAACAGCAAATAAAATTTACAACAAAATCAGTCTAGCATGCAGCAAAAACTAAAATCTTAAAGATTTATCTTTTAACCTTTCATGCAATTCATTCCATGCATTCTTTGATCATATGACTTTCTCCTTTCATCCAATCAAACATACTGAAGCCGGTCATGTGATGTTTAGGTCAAAACATCATGTTTGCACTTTAACCCTGTTGTCTTTTTAAGCACAAATTTGTATGTAGCTGTGAAGAAATCAAAGATTGAATAAAACTTTACATCTAGAATACACTGCGTAAAATAAAGGCCAAAACAAAAGAAAATAACTAATTCTGGAAGTGTAATGTTTAGAACATTTACAACAAAATCAGAAAGAGCAGAAAAATACAGTTTGAGTTGTGTGGGTCATTTTCAATTTAACACAAAAGTTTAGTACAGATGTCTGCAGCAATTGGTTAGAAGACATGCTTAACCTTTATCCTGCTGTTCACAACAACCCCTACCTTTACAAACAATGTAGTTCCAGATCAGATGGCTTAAAGAAGCCATATGCCAGATCAGATGGCTTAAAGAAGCCATCTGATCAGGATCTACACTGTCTGTCATTCGTTTGTGAATTTGAACGAAAACATTGTATCATGTAATCTGATTGGCTGATGGTCAGAACCGGGTGTGACAAATTCAAATTTTCAGCAGGATAAGGGTTAATGTGAAGCGTAGTTATTAAAGGCCAAACTCTTACCATTCATATGTACACAGTCAAAAAATGTGTATATGCCATACAAGTCATAAAATGATACCGTAATGATCCTAAGTATTGGGACAGACAGGCCTAAGCAAACAGTGCAGATCCAGATCAGACTGCTCCTTCAGGAGCAGTCTGATCAGGGTCTACACTGTTTGCCATTCCGTCTGCATCTTTTGTACTCTGTGCTGGATCATGATATAAGTATGTTAAAATTTTAGGAGCATTACAGCAAGGCCTCAAGGTGTCCCAATTTTTTGGATTTTTACGGTATAGAATATAGCTACTGTATACATGCCATAAAACAACATCAAATAAAATGGCCAATATAAAAATCATCGACCAGCTATTTACAATTTCTCCTGAAGTGTACGCAGCTGATGAAGTGAAGAAAAATCATTCTCGACATAACACCATAATCAATCATATCATTAAAACAATAGCTCCTCGTTATAATCAGTCAATCAATCATTACAAAAGTGATATTGCACATGGTATATGTAAGCCATTGATTGGGTCTTTCTCCTGTCGTAGATTGGAATGTACTTCTGTCTGATCTCTCTTCAGCCGTTTATTTTTTGATATGCTGGAACAAAATACTGGTTTACACAGCTGCTTTCTGAAATGCTACTCGGATGACACTTGCCTGTCAGAACAGGATTTTTCCAATCACAGCCAAGCTGCTCCTTTTAAGAGACTGCATGCATTTAAAGGATTATTCTTCCATTCTTAGATGGGAGACAATCTCTGTTTTGTTTTTTTTGTTTTGTTTTTTTTTGTAAATTAAGCTCCTCTGAGAAAGAGGTCTACCCCGAATTAAAGGAAAGCATTTGCTCCTGAGAAACAAATTCTTTCCTTTAACCAATTTTGAACCAAATGGAATCTTCTACCATATATATATATACCACAAGTCCATTTCAAAATTTAGGGTGTCAGGTTGTCTTCAAAATTTATTTGAAAAACGGCTGAACTTTTTGCCAACAGTGTAGAACCTGATAAGAGAATGTGGCATCTGACCTGGGCCTGCACTGTTTGCACATTACCCGTTTTGGGGTTTCCAACTGATAAGGTAGACAAAACACTCTTTGCCCGATTCCTTTTGGGTCAACATGACTGTCAAGTGTACAAAGTGCATCAAAGCAGCAACTGAGCTATCACAATCTCCCTCTCTTAAAGCTTGTCCTGCTGAATATTTATATTTGCCACACCCACTACCGATAATCAACCAATCAGATTACTTGATGCAAATAATTGCAACAAATTCACAATCTGAATGGCAAACAATGTAGATCCTGATCAGATGGCTTCGTCAGAAGCCATCTGATCTGGATCTACATTGTTTCAAAGATAAGGCTTATCCAGGATTAGCAGGACAAGGGTTAAAGCTCGTTCCAGAGACCAAAACAGGACTTATGAGAGGCATACTCTCCATCCTGGGATTTGATGAGCTGGATTTCTTTGGTTAAACTGATTGCTATTATGCTGGATGCAGTGGACTCCACTGGATTTCAAACAGTTTATTTTTCTATTCTTTTTTATTACAGCCATTGTTCAATAGCACTCCCACAGACTATCTCTATAACCCCTAAGATGCCAATCACAACAATTGTCATCTGCTTTGTCATCTGCTGGATACTTTGGAAGTCATTGTTGCAAACAGAATGGACCCAGATCAGACTGCTCCTCTAGGAGCAGTCTGATCAGTGTCCACACTGTTTGCCTAAACAACGTTTGACAAATTTGCAACAAGACGTTGCAGGCCACATAAACAGACAACATTTACAGATGCAGTTATTCTCGGCATCTTACTTCTTCGTAAATAATTTCCATACAGTTCACTTGAGTTGGAGTTAAAATAATTGTAGTTTGACAGGAACTGTTCAATGAAATTAATAACTATCTTGTAGGAATCCTACTGTTTAGCAGTAATAATATGCTGTATGGATATTTTTTCAGTGAATGTAAGTAACAAGGGGATCGAAGTTCGCAGACCGAAAAAATTCATCTGCTACAGTTGCTTAACTGTTAAAGTGCCATGTAATGTTTTGGAGTGTAATTCACAATTTTATTGTATTTTTTTTTTTCAGGGAAAAATAAAGATTGACATTACATGTGAATTATCTTCTGGGCAGAAGATTCACGTTTTATGTCAACTGGTCAAGCCTTATTTTCCCTGAAAAATATTTTTTCAGGGAAAAATAAGGCTTGAAATAACGTGAATTATCTGTGTGAATTATCTGCTTGGCAGATGATTTGCATTATGTCAACTTGTCAAGCCTTATTTTCCATGAAAAATAAAATAAAAATATTTCTGGAAATCTCAATATTGACAGTTTAACCCTTGTCCTGCTGAGCCCGGATATGCCATTTCTTTGAAACAATGTAGATCCAGATCAGATGGCTTCTGAAGAAGCCATCTGATCAGGATCTTCATTGTTTGCCATCCAGTTTATGAATTTGTTGCAATAATTTGCATCAAGTAATCTGATTGGCTGATAATCAGTAGTGGGTGTGACATATTTAAATATTCAGCAGGACAAGGGTTAAGGGTCAAAAGTTGGAGCTTCTTCAGTGTTAGTTTCTCAGCCACCAGTGTTCCAACACTTGGAACAATCCCAGTAAATTTCCTAAAAAAAAAAAACAGCCAGTAAGTCATGATGGATATGTCATTTGATATTAATATACACAGTTATGAGCCATGTCATCAGAAAACCTGTTTTTGCCATATGCGAACAACAAAGGAGCAGATCAGCCTGCGCGAAAGCGCAGGCTGATCTGCTCCTTTTTGTTCGCTGCTTGGAAAGTACAATATCTCTAGTCTCTACCTGTATAATTTCAAGACCCATGTTAGCCTGTGTACCCGAGCAGGCTGGTTTATGTTTTACCTGGTCATTAACTTTGAAGGCAGGTTTTCTCATGACGGGGGCTCGTAATTTCAATTTATAGCACATTTTTTTTGAGACAGTAGTAAGTTCACATTGGTCCCCTAGCCATGTATTTTATGATGATCATTTGTTTAGTAAATGTCAGGCATCCAATAAGAGTGGGGTGGGTAGTGGGACTGGTTCTCCAATGTAAAGTTCTTCTGAGCTGTAGGATCAGTATCTTTATTGAGAATAAAGGGTCTCAGATAAAAATTTTGGTAACTATTCTTCGACTCTCCATCCTATTGAGTAAAATACTTGTTAGAAATGCCTTGTTAGAACACAGTGACCTCTCAATGCTAAGTACAGCTAAAATAAAAATTATTCTTCTTTAAAAATCATATTGAAAGGGTTTCAATTTTTCCTACACCCAGAGCTAAAAGTGGTCTTAAAGATAACTTCTTAACAGTTCATTGGGACTGTTCAAAAGTGGTCTTCAAGACCACTTCTGAACTGTTCCAAAGGTGGTCTGAATATAGTTTTTCTGTATCTGTGAGAACAGACCTAGAAAGGTAATTCTGACAATCAGCTGATCCTATGTATCTTTTGAGAAATAAGGTACATTCCCTACAGGATGCCGAGAACAGTCACCTCACCCCCACCCAATCCTTATCTGTTACTCTGACATTAAATGAGCTTGGAGCTCCCATGTCTAATGAGCTACATGGAAAGAAAATGTGCCTTTTGCATATGATCCCAGCAAACACTCAGTTTAGATGTCACATAAAATGTTCTTTTGGCCCTGAAGTTATAAAACATTTGTTTTTCTTATACAACAATGTCCTGCACATGTTGCCATTTTAATATCTTGTAGCAGGGCATATCTCATTCCCAACAGATATGAGCATGAAAATATCCTGTACATTAATATATGTTGGCATTTTAATATTTCTGAGCAGGACAAATCTCATTCACAGCAGACCTGAGAAGGAATAATCACATTTCTTAATATTTTTGCCATGTAAGTTTTATGCTCAACTGAGATGAGTACGAAAAACCTTTTAACCCTTAAGATGCCAGTCACAACAATCGCCATCTGCTTTGTTGTCCGCTGGTTACTTTTAAAGTCATCGTTGCAAACAGTGTGGAACCAGATCAGACTGCTCCTCAAGGAGCAGTCTGATCAGGTTCTACAATGTTTGCCTGTATACAAAAATATTCTATTCTGGAAACATTTGCAAGAAGATGCAGCAGTTGACATAAACAGCCAACATTTTTACATACATTTTTTTTCTCAGCATCCTGACAGCCTGATCAGTTGCCTAGTTACCTAAGTGACAGTCTACCGGAGTTTGACCATGAAGACTGACCAACCGTAATATCCCAAGGGTAGGCTAATCTGAGTGTTTGCTGTGAGCATGTCAGAAAATACATCTTCTTACGACGCGTTTCATTAAGTGGAAAATACAGACACACTGAAGTTTCTTGAAGCCGAACAGAACTTAATCCATCTCCTGACATTTCCAAAAAAAAATCTTAAAATGTGAAGGATTAAAAATTTGTTGTTTTTCATTATCTCCTGATGAGTATACACAACTACAGATGAAGAGAAACAAGGATAATTTTCCTTATTACTTGTTAGAAACGTATGTTGTGGGTACTTGTTAGAATTGCCTCTCCGAGGCAATTCTAACAAGTACCCACAACATATGTTTTAATGCAGAAAAAAGAAAAAATATCCAAAATTCCACAGTACACCTCCTTATCTGGGGGTAAGATATTCATAAATGCAGTTCATCTGATCAGCCATAATATGTTTTTCTGCACAGAAAATTAAAAAAAAAAAAAAAAAAAAAAAAAGTTCAAATTATCCACTTAAATTATCGTCACTGCAGTGTCGTTTCTAACTCCCAATTTTCTTTTTCCAGTTTATTAACACTGTAGTACCATCATAAATACTGTATTAATGCTGCACAATGGCAGAGCCGCATAAATTTCTCAAATATCATTATCTATAAAACTGGATTCCCGTTTAGACAGTTGAGCAATAAAGCCTACAAGAATTTGGATTTCTTTGAAAAAAAAAAAATCAATGTGTAGAATTTAAGAAAAGGTCAAAGAACAAATGTGCTCTAATACATCTTAGTCATACGGTTCAGCCTGTGTTATCCTGAACACTGTCCAGACCATGTGTGGGCAGAGGTCCTGAATAAACCTAAGTTCACCAATGTTGAGGTTGATAGGGGGGGCCAAAATAAACCTAAGTTCACCAATGTTGAGGTTGATAGGGGGGGGGGGGGGGGCAAATGTTTTAAAGCTTTGACATACTCTGAAAATCTGAAAGTTTGTGAAAAATAAGGGTCTTTCTCAAAACAGAAAAATTGGTATATTGTAAGTCCACCTCATAAATACCAAAATGCCAATATGCATTTTAATATTTATGAGCAGGAAAAATTTCATGCAAGTAAGATTTTGATAAAAGTTTTATGACTTGGAGGAAGTGTGTGTGTGTGTGTGTGTGTGTGTGTGTGTGTGTGTGCGTAGGGGGGAGTGGGGGGGGGGGTTAAGGGTAAAATGCTCAAATGTTTTAAAACTACCCCAGCAAGACTTCAGTGAGTAAATTTTCTTTGAGAAACTGCAGCTGCTTGAAATGGAATGAAAACATTGTCATGGAATGTCATATGATGAATTCATAGATGATGTCATGATAGTGTAATGATGATGTCATCATGATGTCTTTATGTCATGAAAAGCAGATCTGATGTGAAGTATGGAAAAATGAAAATCTTGAACAAAACATGGCAGTAAAACAAAGAAAACATAAAACATAAAAGAGTTTGGATTTCTTAAGAGACAGAAAACAAAAGTACAGAAAACAAAAGGACAGAAAAAAATTGTCAAAACCTATTGTTTTTGCATCATTGCCTTATCAGATCTTGCATCTGATTGGTCAGTGATGATGAGGTAACCAATCATTTTCCGAGATTCAGTCATGTGATTAAAAACAGAAAAGGTGAGGCTGGATTAAGATCTTCCCATAGAAAACACTATAGCAGTGTCAATTCAATGGCCCTGCTTTGCAGTTCCATTGACCTGACCTTACTACAATGTCCTTTTCTGGGTAACTAAAGACAGTGTGTCCAACAAATAAAATAAATACACATATAACTCAATACAATGAAATAAATAATTTGCAAAATTTACAAATGTCTAATGATTCTATGACAGACGTCTAGGAAAGCCAGCATTTGACATGAAAATTGTTTTTTTTTTGTGTGTGTAACTGTCTGCAAAATAATAAATACATTGTGGTTATCTCAAAAAAAAAAATGTAACAGTGATAATTCCATACAATCTATATATTGTAAGTACTCATTAAAATGCCCCACCAAGGCAATTCCTATAAATACCCGTATCAGGTTTTTTTAGACTATAAAGCTTGAGTTTCAATATCCTCGGACAAGAAATAATTTAACTGAAATGTCGAGCCCCAATTTTCACAAAATGTTAACCCTTTCATATTTTAGTTTCTGAAGCTGGTTCAGAAAGCTTTCAATTGGGACATATTCAGTCTTGAATATATGCGAGTTTTGTCAATTATCCTTAACAGTAACAGTGTAGATCCTGATGAGACGGCTCCGAGGAGCCGTCTCATCAGGATCTACACTGTTCTCATAGTTATCTGTATGGTCTACGGGTCGGAAGGGTTAATAATGTTGCTGTTATGTAAAGGTCAAGGTAAGGCAATTTTTTTTCAGAGATCCCACATGGTATCCCTTTGCATACAATCAAGGCAAATTATCAAAATTCCCAGCCACAAATTCTGGCAAACGTAGACGTCTATACTGAGTTTGAGCCGTGAATCTGAAACAGTTGATTCCCTAAAACATAATTTATACTTAAATAGAATTTACACAACTCAACTTTTGTAGAAACGGAATGTGATAAATAAAACATTACACATATACAGATATGATAATAAATACACAATGAAAAATAGTTCCTTGACACATATACATATAATTATATAGTATGACGCGATACGTATATACAACTACAATGAATACGATGCAATGACATTTGGTTTAGTGTAACATGTACTTCAAAAAAAAAAAAAAAAAAAAAAATCACACAATATGTATCAAACATGGTGTACATGATCCAGAACACTTCGCAATTTACTTTCACACCCATATAATCAGTCACCCTAGCCAGCTTCAGAGCTCGAAGGAAATGCCTGAAAATGAAACTGTACAATTTAAATACAGAAAGTCTTGCCTTTCCCCAGAAATATAACCATCACCATATCCTACTAATAATATCCAGCCCTCATTTCTCCAGTTCTATAAATAGCCACACAACTGTTCTCGATGACTATGAAGGACCAAGCATGAATGCTTCGCGTGTCTTTTAGTTTCCCCAATTTATAGCTCCAGGTATGGAGGCCCAGAACTAATTCAGGCTTTTGAAAGAACCATAAATTGTGGGTACTTGTAGAATCGCCTCAATGAGGCGATTCTACAAGTACCCACAATATATGTTTTCACCTTATCTCCATTACCCCATCTGACCTGGAGCTGTGACATGAGGCAGTTGTAACGAAGGAAGCTGGAATTGTAAGTACATATGTGTAATGTACACACATCAATCTGTAATGTGCACTGTTAAAGTACCGTTTTCCCGTCCGGATAAGCAGATATGGCATGAAACACGAGAGGTAAGTAGCACAACATTTTTTAAGTCAACGCCTTAAAAAAAATCATCATGAAGTACGGTACTTCTCACCCAATCTTTATGTGGAGAGCTCCGAATTAGCTGAAGTCATACGTATATAAACACAAAAAAAGAAACAACTGTTTGTTTCAACTTTTAGACATATTTTCTCTGTTATCGTTCCCATTATCATCCCGCCATTTGTCCACTGATCTCCGCCGTGCATTCATAAAAAAATTTGCAACTGTTGTCACCTCAAGCCCTAACTGTTGTGCAATAGTAGCCTGCATTTCTTTTGAGGGACGCTTGGTTTCTTTGAAGATTGCATGTAGTGTTCGCCGCTGGATATCAGTAAAGACTAGTCTTGGCTTTTTTGGACCTCGGTTTTCCTGAGGGGGTGTTGTCTCCAAATCTTTTCGCTTGTTGGCTGCAATGAAACAAAAATTAGTCATTATTTTAGAGTTTAAAAGAATAAAACAGCAAACATAGCTCGAGATAAGGCACTTCTTTTTCATCCGAAAAGTACTGATTTTTCTTATTTCTGCATGAAAACATATGATGTTGGTACTCATCAGAAGCGCCTCACTTGGTTTGATGTTTTTATTCATTTTACAAACTGCATGATACCATCTGATCTGCAGAAGCCATCTGATCTGGATCTACACTGTTTGCAAAGGTAGGGGTTGTCATGTTAAGCAGGATAAGGGTTAAAATTGTCTTCCATACAAAAAAATCAGGCAGAAATACAGTAAAATTCCTATACTAAGACCACCTTTGGGACTGTTCAAAAGTGGTCTTTAAGACCACTTTTGAACAGTCCCAAAGGTGGTCCTTGACCATAGGACATTGTATGCAGAAAACACGAAGAGAGAATAACTGTACCCTTCTTAAGCTTTTTAAAGCAGAATTAGTCTTAATTTTAGGTGGTCTTAGCAGCAGAATTTTACTGTATACAGGAGTACTAATACTATACGAGTTCTGATGTCACTCCATAACTCCAGAAAAAGAGGCATAACAAACATCATTAAGGGATATTTTTCCATATTTATACTTAAAAACATATATTGTGGGTTTTTGATATTTTTCCATATTTATACTTAAAAACATATATTGTGGGTACTCGTTAGAATCGCCTCATCGAGGCGATTCTAACAAGTACCCGCAATCTATGTTTAATGGAGAAATAAGAGACATTATTCCTAAATTATACTTGTTATCTGTAGCCATGAAAAGTCACCATATTAATGAACTGCCTACAGCCAGATTTTCAAAATTCTAACAATAATTTGTCATGTCAAAAACATGTTATATTCTAAAAACAACTGAAATCAAGTTCATAATAAACATACAAGAAACAATGAAAATTATTTTTTTTTTGGTTTCACATACTGTTTCTTCCAATAATACTGGTAACAGAAAAAGACAAACTACCAACTTAGAACAATGTTAGTACAAGAACATGTTACATGCAGATATCGCTACAGATGAGGTGCAACAAGAATTTTTGGATCATATATTTTTTACTTTTCGATAAATCATACATTGTGGGTATTTGTTAGAATCGCCAAAATGAAGTGAATGTGATTCCAGCATGTACCCACACCATATGTTTCTAACTAGAAATAAAGTTATTCTTTTGTTATTCTTGTTGCTTTGCCTTATATGAAGCAATGAACTTGATGCTTACTGTAATGATATTAGAAAGTTCTGAGATTGATAGGCCAGAGCAAACAGTGCAGACCCTGATCAGACTGCTCCTGAAGGAGCAGTCTGATCAGGGTCTACACTGTTTGCCATTCCATCTGCAACTGTTGGACTCCTTTCTGGATCAGGAAACAAATTTGTAAAAATTTTAGGAGAATTACAGCAAGTCTTCAAGGTGTCCAAATTTTATGGACTTTTACAGTAGAAGATTTTGTTTGTTTGATTTGAGGTTTAACATCCCCGTCAAAACTGTAAAGGTCATTTTGGAGACGTTGCTTCCAATTTTGTGGGACTTTTACCTGACACTGAGATGAAATGACATCTCAAGCCCTGTCGCCCAATGAAACCAATAGGGTTTATTAGCATGGTTCCTGGACAGGCTTAGATCCTCTAAGCGGTTTACCAGTACTAGTGTGCAGGCCGGATTCAGCTCTGATGCTTTAATACTGTAATGATATTAGAATTGAGACAGACAGGCCATATCAAACAGTACAGACCCTGGTCAGATGGCTCCTTCAAGTCTGATCAGGGTCTACACTGTTTGCCATTCCATCTGCAACTGTTGGACTCCTTGCTGGATCAGGAAACAAAGTTGATAAAATTTTAGGAGAATTACAGCAAGTCTTCAAGGTGTACAAATTTTAACGACTTTTACGGAAAACCAGGCTGTTATGGTTACAAAGAAGTACAGACACTAAACGAAACTACACCACAATAGCTTTATAAAACTGTTCATTATAACACAGTTTTGGATATAACATGGTTTAAAGATGAATCTCCCAAATATACAGAATATAAATGGTCACTTTTTTATCTAGTCTACACATTGTTGTTTGGTACTTATTTTACTTGTTTACCACAAATAAAAATGTTTGAAAAGAGAGCACATTTTCCCTATAAGCTGTAAGGGGTGTTCTAGCCAATAAAGAAATGTAGCATTTTTATGGAAATCCACCCTAAAATATAATGACATTTTATACTTTCTAAAAATTTCATTTTAATCAGATATTAAGTTTTCGGTAGCGGGGAAAGGATGAGCTGGGCAGCTCAGATTTGATCTTTAAAAAACAAATAAATCACGTAATTCTAATCCTGAAAAACTTGGTTTAACACCAACCGAAGCCCACGACTCATTTATTTCAAATCTGATCATGCGACAGCCAAGTACAGAAAATCTAGACCTAAGTCATAGCGAATATGAACCTGGACAAGTAAAAACATGTCTCTGGATATATGTGAAGAGCAAAGACTCGAATCAGCCTGTGCATCTACATAGTCCGTGGGCTACCATCATCATTATGATAACACACCTGTGTGACATAGTGCATTTTTCTCACATCTCCAAAATGGCTACTTTCTGATGAAAATCTGTGATATGATTCTTACTTATACTGCAAACATAGGTTGTGGGTGCTCGTTAGAACTGCCTCATTGAGGCGGTTCTAACGAGTACCCACAAACTATGTCTTGGAGCAGAAATAAGAAAAATAATGTATACCCCCCGTAAACTCCCGTTTTCTCTATATAAAGTGGGGTTTTAAAGGGGTGTTCATTTCACGGACTTGTTCATGTGATGATGGAAATGCTTCCAACAAGTACCCACAGTCTAAGAAGAAATAGAGAAAATTATCCCTCAATTATCCTTCTCACTCTTTAGAAGCCTCCATGGTGTAGTGGTTATGCTACTCGCCTTGTAAACCAGGGATCGCAGGATCGATCCCGGGCTTCTCCAGACTTTCGGATGGTCTTTAAATCAAGATCCCGTCTCCGTATGACCTTAGCTGTTGGTGGGAATTAAAACTCACACTCACTTACCCTTGTCACTCTTCCGCATATTATACAATTTGGCATTCAAAAAGCACTGACAGAACTGGTGGGTTGATTGTCTCCGAGTGTAGGTTTGAGAAATTGTCCTGAACAAGGACGAAAGACTGTCTTGTTTAACTCCTAAATTCATGTACTGCAAGCAAACTGTGTAGACCCAGATCAGACAGAACATTCTGTGGCATCTGATCTGGGTCTACACTGTTTGCCAAACCAAACACGATTCCAGTCCCTCTTACACAACGCTGACCTCACAGCGATAAGAAAATCTGTGTGTGTGTGTGTGTGTGAAATCGGGTTTAACGTCGCTTTCAACAATTTTTCAGTCATATCACGACGGTGTCTGGTTGCGACAGGGAGCTCAATGCTCACATTTATAGTGCTGCCTCACTGAAGTATCATGTCCCAGACACATTACATGATACCACACCCAGTCACATTATCCTGACACTGGATCGACCAGTCCTAGCTCTACCCCGTAAATCTGAGTGCCAAGCAAGGAGCAGCTAGTACCATTTTTAACGACTTTGGTATGTCGCGGCCCGGGGTCGAACCCCAGACCTCCCATTCCCCGGAGCGGACACTCTACCAACTGAGCTATCGGGGCCGGTATAAGAAAATCTATAACTATTTTCTATAAATAATCGTTGCCTGGATTTCCTACTAATCAGTGATAGTCATGTGGACGTCAGCACTGTAGAGTTCCTGTGATTAGTAACTTTGGGCTGATTGAAAATAATCAACCCCAAAACCCCTATTTGCGAAAACAGGTGCAGTCTGGGATGGAAGACATGTTTGGATTCAATCACTTGGTTACCATACTAGCCTTTTGTTTCTGGTCAACCAATAGTATTGTGGTGAGGTTGAGAAATGCCCCTATTAAGCCCACCTAAAATTAAGACCTTATTCTGTTTTAAAAAGCTTGTCTAGTAGGTTGTGCAGTTATTTTTTCTTTGTGTTTTCTGCTTACAGTGTCCTCTGGTCAGAGATCACCTTTGGGACTGTTCAAAAGTGGTCTAAAAGACCACGTTTGAACAGGCCCAAAGGTGGTCTTAATATAGGAGTTTTACTGTATATGCTGACAAGGAGGCATTTCCATGTGACAAGGCTTGCTGATAAGTAATCAAAATCATCATTTGCAAATCATCAGTCGGTTGTCTGAATTGCAGTTATATTGACTGTAGCCCCGTTAGAAAATTCATATAACTGATAGAAAATGTATCGGCAATAATCTGACAGTTGTGCAAATGAAAATTTAATATGATTAGTAACACCCCAAATCTGAACACAAACAAACTGACATATGTAACGAATTCTTCTAGCACCGACATTCCAGGTTCAGTGACCAGATGGCTCAGGCTGTATTTCAAATATTTAATCAACTCTTCGAAATTCTAATTCAGATAATAACCAGATTATTTTCTGCTAAAACAAAGGCAGACACACACCTGTATTTGTTATGATAAGGCTACTGTATATTTGGTCATATTTCTTTGGAATGTCATCAAATTTTATTTCATGTCTTACGCAATAACACAATGTGAGAATTATTGAGAATTTTACTCAATTTCCACACTGTTTGCAAAAATAACTTTTAAGTAACCGGAAGATGACAAAGCAGACAACAATTGTCGTGATTGGTGTCTTACGGGTTAAGATCACAAAATTTTGCGGTTTGTTTATGCTGGAAAAAGTGTTCAAAGATCAATTTGATTGGTTGCTAGTCAGCGATGGGTGTGGCTAATTAATTTATTCAGCAAGATATGGGCCAAAGATGATAAGACCACCGTCACCAGAAAACATGTTCAGGGTATGAGACCAGGTCAGACACGGACTAGTTACAGTCTTGAAACTTCAGGGGCCAGTTGTTCAAAGCATCGTTAGCTTAACGAGCTCGTTAGTGGTCATATTGTTAACTCTTCTAGCAAGTTTGATATTTAAAATTTTGGTATTTTTGCTGAAAAATGTGAGCAGCTTTTGCATTTGCAAAAGCTGCTCTCATTTTTTTCAGCAAAAAATATTAGCATATTTGCCATAATAAATGATCAAAGTTTTAACGATATGTTAACTAACAACATCGTTAGTTTTGAACAACTGGCCCCAGATATAGAAAATATTATACTATCCAAGCAATCACAAAGGTGCTGATCAGAAGGCATGGAAGCACAGGTTGATCTGCACCTTTGTTTGCCAATGGCGCAGTTTAGGTTTTCTCACAGCATGGCCAATATATCAAGAAAATTGTATGTCTTTCATGAGCAGTCAACTATGTATGTGTTACCAGAAAACTATATGTTCCCACAATGATACATATTCTATGGGTGTTGATTAGGAATGACGTATTGTCATGAACATGTCAGACTTATATGAAAACTTCCAGAGGAAGGGCTCAAGTTTAGCTTAGGACAGAAGTTCTTATCACACCTCTAAGGTGAAAGCTGTGAATGAAGGACAGTTCTTCTTGCATCTCAGGGGATGAAACAAACTGGGGCAAGCAAAAGGCACAAATTGTGGAATCATTGTCCACCTCATAACAGAAACATGCATCAAAATTCACTCATATTATTTACCGAGGAGTATGAAGAAAAAATATGTATTGAGGCATGCACGCTCAGCGTATTCTCAAATCAGCCTGTGTAAAAAGTGACCGACGGTCAAAATGCAGCATTCCATGAACAGGAAGAAGCATGGGACTATATGAACATACATATAGTCCACAGCCAAGACTCTGATCAGACTGCGCAGTCTGATATGTGTCTTTGCTGGGCCCACATGTCCTAAGACATCTTTGTATCCGCCTTTTTTCAAAGGGAGACAACTTTCTTGAATTCCTGTTCACTTTTCTACAAACTCTGTCTCACAGAAAAAGGGGTCAACTCTTAAAGGAAAGAATTTGCTCCTTTGGGGCAAATTCTTTCTTTTAAAGAGTTGACCCTTATTGAAATGGGAGACAAACATTGCAAGAGTTGCCTCTCCTGAAGGTGTATGCAGTCCCCTCACTGTAACTCAAACATGACATTCCCCCTCCCAAACAACCAATACTGGTTTCCCCCATTATCTGGGCCTCTACCATAGTGGTCATGCTCAGTCCGCAATTTACAATTATAATTACGCAGATCCCTGTTCAAGAGGGTTCATTTTCCTGCCAACAAGGAAACCTTACGACTTCACTGTACCAATACACTAGATTTAATGAGTTACTTCCAACTAGAAGTTAAGACCCAGACTGACAGGAAAGGAAAGACAAATGTATGTTACCATGGATACCGAACATTTCCATAACTGATGCTACGCCTTTCATGCAGACATTAGTGACAAAATGTATAACCCCTGGGCATTTAGGAAGGTCTCAAAGAAAACAAACACCGTCTAAACCGGAGAAGCATAAACATACTAAACTTCCGTAGGAAACAAAATTTATGAGAAGCTAAGATTAGCCGTTCTCAGAATATTTCATGAAGAAAATCCTTTTTGAAAATTTTGTTCTTAAACCAATTTTAGACGGGCAACCCATGAAGTAGGATATTGGAAAACCGTGCAAGTTCAGATCAGAATACCGGTACTGACCAGGGCCTATATGCAGTTTTTAACCCTTGTCCTGCTGAATATTTATATATGCCACACCCACTACTGGTTATCAACCAATCACATTACTTCATGCAAATTTTGCAACAAATTCACAATCTGAATGGCAAACAATGTAGATCCTGATCAGATGGCTTCTTCAGAAGCCATCTGATCTGGATCTTCATTGTTTGGAACAAAAGGCATACCGGGCTCGGTAGGACAAGGGTTAAAAAGGTTCAGCCATTTCTAAATAAAGATTTGCACTTTTACTACTCAAAATACAAATACTGCAGGTACCGTAATGGTCCAAAGTATTTGGACAGATAGGCCAAAGCAAACAGTGCAGAGAGCAGTTTGAACAGGATGTTCCATCTACATCTTTTGGACACCTTGCTGGATCATGAAACAAATTTAACTCTTAGCCTGCTGTTCACGACAACTCCTGTCTTTGCAAACAGTGTAGATCCAGTTCAGATGGCTTCTGATCAGGATCCATACTGTTTGACAGTCAATTTATGAATTTGTAGGAATACATTGCATCAAGTAATTTGATTGGTTGATAGACAGAAATGGGTGTGGCTTAAATGAACATTCAGCAAGAGAAGTGCTAAGTTGTCTGAATTTTTAGGATTTTTTCTGTAGTTGGTGCCTGTCAGAGCTGCCTTATTCTGGGGTTTCTTTATAAAGCAGTATTTGGACAAAAAAGTAAGAAAAGTAAATAATAGCCCTGCCAAACCACCATTACGTAACAGAAACCCCAAAACAACTAATTGGCAAACAGTGCAGGCCCAGATCCCTGCACTGTTTTTCAGCCGAATTTTAAAGACAAGAGGGCCATGATGGCCCTGGATCGCTCACCTGATCCATAGTGTAACAAGTGGGCCCCAGAGAGGGCCATTATTGGCCCCAGGGCTTTAATGTACATAATGTTGAGGGAGGTCTTAAAGGTGAAGCTTCATACCAAACATCAACAAAGGCTAAAATTTGAACAATCTTGTCAAAGGTCCACTAGATGAAGCTACACATCAAATATCAAAGACCTGGGCCTAGCGGTTTCAGAGAAGAAGATTTTTAAAGATTTTCCCTATATAAGCCTATGTAAAATCAAAGGGCCCCGGGACAGGGGCATTTTTTGCCCCAGCACTATAGTTTGAACAATCTTGGTAGGGGTCCACTAGATGAAGCTTCATACCAAATATCAAAGTTCTGGGCCTTGTGGTTTCAGAGAAGAAGATTTTTAAAGATTTTCCCTATATAAGCCTATGTAAAACCAAAGGGCCCCGTGGCAGGGGGGGATTTTTTGTCCCAGCACTATAATTTGAACAATCTTGGTAGGGGTCCACTAGACGAAGCTTCATACCAAATATCAAAGTCCTGGGCCTTGTGGTTTCAGAGAAGAAGATTTTTAAAGATTTTCCCTATATAAGCCTATGTAAAATCAAAGGGCCCCGGGACAGGGGCATTTTTTGCCCCAGCACTATAGTTTGAACAATCTTGGTAGGGGTCCACTAGATGAAGCTTCATACCAAATATCAAAGTTCTGGGCCTTGTGGTTTCAGAGAAGATTTTTAAAGATTTTCCCTATATAAGCCTATGTAAAACCAAAGGGCCCCGTGGCAGGGGGGGATTTTTTGTCCCAGCACTATAATTTGAACAATCTTGGTAGGGGTCCACTAGACGAAGCTTCATACCAAATATCAAAGTCCTGGGCCTTGTGGTTTCAGAGAAGAAGATTTTTAAAGATTTTCCCTATATAAGCCTATGTAAAACCAAAGGGCCCCGGGGCAGGGGCATTTTTGGCCCCAGCACTAAAATTGGAACAATCTTGGTAGGGGTCCACTAGATGAAGCTTCATACCAAATATCAAAGTCCTGGGCCTTGTGGTTTTAGAGAAGAAAATTTTTAAAGATTTTCCCTATATAAGCCTATGTAAAACCAAAGGGCCCCGTGGCGGGGGCATTTTTGGCCCCAGCACTATAATTTGAACAATCTTGGTAGGGGTCCACTAGATGAAGCTTCATACCAAATATATAAGACCTGGGCCTTGTGGTTTCAGAGAAGAAGATTTTTAAAAATTTTCCCTATATAAGCCAATGTAAAAGCAAAGGGCCCCGTGGCGGGGGCATTTTTGTCCCAGCACTAAAATTTGAACAATCTTGGTAGGGGTCCACTAGATGAAGCTTCATACCAAATATCAAAGTCCTGGGCCTTGTGGTTTCAGAAAAGAAAATTTTTAAAGATTTTCCCTATATAAGCCCATGTAAAACCAAAGGGCCCCGTGGCGGGGGCATTTTTTGTCCCAGCACTAAAATTTGAACAATCTTGGTAGGGGTCCACTAGATGAAGCTTCATACCAAATATCAAAGACCTGGGCCTTGTGGTTTCAGAGAAGAAGATTTTTTAAGATTTTCCCTATATAAGCCTATGTAAAACCAAAGGGCCCCGGGGCGGGGGCATTTTTGGCCCCAGCACTGTAATTTGAACAATCTTGGTAGGGGTCAACTAGATGAAGCTTCATACCAAATATCAAGGACCTGGGCCTTGTGGTTTCAGAGAAGAAGATTTTTAAAGATTTTCCCTATATAAGCCAATGTAAAACCAAAGGGCCCTGTGGCGGGGGCATTTTTTGTCCCAGCACTATAATTTGAACAATCTTGGTAGGGGTCCACTAGATGAAGCTTCATACCAAATATCAAAGTCCTGGGCCTTGTGGTTTCAGAGTAGAAGATTTTTGAAGATTTTCCCTATATAAGCCTATGTAAAACCAAAGGGCCCTGGGGCGGGGGCATTTTTGGCCCCAGCACTATAATTTGAACAATCTTGGTAGGGGTCCACTAGATGAAGCTTCATACCAAATATCAAAGACCTGGGCCTTGTGGTTTCAGAGAAGAAGATTTTTAAAGATTTTCCCTATATAAGCCAATGTAAAACCAAAGGGCCCCGTGGCGGGGGCATTTTTCGTCCCAGCACTCAAATTTGAACAATCTTGGTAGGGGTCCACTAGATGAAGCTTCATACCAAATATCAAAGTCCTGGGCCTTGTGGTTTCAGAGAAGAAGATTTTTAAAGATTTTCCCTATATAAGCCTATGTAAAACCAAAGGGCCCCCGTGCGGGGGCATTTTTGGCCCCAGCACTATAATTTGAACAATCTTGGTAGGGGTCCACTAGATGAAGCTTCATACCAAATAACAAAGACCTGGGCCTTGTGGTTTCAGAGAAGAAGATTTTTTAAGTTTTTGGTGAAAAAAATCTGTTTTTGGCTCCTGTGACCTAGATGTGCAACGGACCGGAACCATTTGACCCATATTCAAACTTGACCGAGATATTGTCATGATGATCATTCTGAGCAAGTTTGATTAAGATTGGACCAAAATTGTGGCCCCTAGGGTGTTCACAAGGTTTTTATATGATTTGACCCGCTGACCTACTTTTTAACCCGATATGACCCATATTCGAACTGGACTGAAATATTGTCACAATGGTCATTCTGAGCAAGTTTCATGATAATTGGACCAAAACAGTGGCCTTCAGAGTGTTCACAAGGTTTTTCTATGATTTGACCTACTGACCTACTTTTTGACCGGACATGACCCATATTCGAACTTGACCAAGATATTGTCATGATGATCATTCTGAGCAAGTTTGATTATGATTGGACCAAAATTGTGGCCTCTAGGGTGTTCACAAGGTTTTTCTATGATTTGACCCGCTGACCTACTTTTTAAGCCGACATGATCCATATTCAAACTTCACTAAAATATTGTCACAATGATCATTCTGAGCAAGTTTGATGATGATTGGACCAAAATTGTGGCCTCTCGAGTGTTCACAAGGTTTTTCTATGATTTGACCTACTGACCTACTTTTTTACCCGACATGACCCAAATTCGAACTTGACCGAGATATTGTCATGATTATCATTCTGAGCAAGTTTGATGATAATTGGACCAAAACTGTGGCCTCTAGTGTGTTCACAAGAAAAAGTTTACGCACGGACGACGCACGACGGACGACGGACGACGGACGACGACGCCGGAAATCTTACTGTCACAAAAGCTCACCATGACCTTCGGTCAGGTGAGCTAAAAACATAACCTGACACCCCTAAATTTTGAAATGGACTTGTGCTATATTCAAGGTGGAAGATTCCATTCAGTACAAAATGGGTTAACAAAATTTTATGTGATTCTGGCAATTCTGTCAAAGTCTTGAAGAATGATGCTGCAAATCATAATTTGCTCCAACTTGCTCATATACAAGCAATACATTAGCTACAGACTTGAGGCTGAATTCAAAACCAGAAACGAATGACTCCCACAGCGGAAATCAAATCCCATATACTGTTATAACCCATTCATGTTTATGTCCTTAATTGTACTCCAGTCATTTGGTTTCCATAATAACCGCTAATTCTATAGAAATGAATGGCCAGAATGAAGCAACTGATCATGGACATAATACATTGATTACAATTTGGGCCCCATCAAGCGATTTTGGTACTTATCGCCTATGCGAGCAGCAAAGGTTCAGGGGAGCCTGCGCTTCCGCGCAGTCTCGCCAGAACCTTCGCTGCTCGCTCATACAAGCAGTGAATCAAGAGGAACCTTCAGACAGAAAGCCATATTCCTGACCCCTCTGAGTGGCTGGGCATGCGCAGTTAAAATTTGTCATGACGGAATGCTCGAAGACACAAATTCGCTTGGGGGGGGGCTCATTTCTTAACTGCTTAATCCTTGTTCTGCTGAATACATTAATTTTGTCACACCCGTTTTTCACTATCATCCAATCAAATTCCTTGATGTAATTTATTCCTATAAATTCAACAATTGAATGACTGAAAATTTGGATCAGATGGCTTCTCAACAATTTGGTGTTGTTGAAATGAACCTCAAAGCAAGGATTCTGAAGAAATCAAATACTGTACCACTGACTGTCAAATATACAGCCCAGCCTTTGAGTAGAAGTTTTTGATATGGAAGCCAAGGTCCAACCAAAAACGCCTCCCTGAAGCCAGTAAAACCTCAGATCAGCCTGCGCATCTGTACTGATCTGAGCTTTCAATGGCCACAAGTTATAAACAATAAATAGATATTCTCTCGATGTTGCCAATGCTGAGAAACTGATTTATACAGCTGTACACAGCGCAGGGTTCTGTGACAAACCTCCCCTTTACAATTTCAGTTTGTGACCTTCAAATTTTAACAAGTGACCAGCCCATGCATGCACCAGTCTGCATACGAAGTCAGATATGGACAAGAAGAATCTGCGCATTGCCCAAGACAGAGATCTCATTACACGGCTTATATTATCATGGAGTATGCTATACTGATTAAATTCATCCCACCATTGGGACTTGATAATGCCGAGGTTTGTGTTTCACGAGTGATATCAGACTGTATTACACTAGATTTATAACAAACAGGATGACACGTTCTTTACGGATCCTGAATACAAATGCTTTATACCTAGATTATTCGGAATAAGATCATATATCCTGGTCATGTAGCTAACAATTTTCTTGATAAAAGTCAAATTATGCATGTGATTTTATTTTGTCAGTGATCAAGAGTCTGTTGACTAATGATATACAAATTTAACCCTTGTCCTGCTAATCCCGGATATGTCTTATCTTTGAAACAATGTAGATCCAGATCAGATGGCTTCTGAAGAAGCCATCTGATCAGGATCTACATTGTTTGCCATTCAGATTTTGAATTTGTTGCAATAATTTGCATCAAATAATCCGATTGGTTGATAACCGGTAGTGGGTGTGACATATATGAATATTCAGCAGGACAAGGGTTAAAATTACTTTTTTTTATTTTCAATCATACGACCAATTACATTTTTTTTTGTTTAGTACCAACCAAACACAAAAGGGACATCTCTGTTCTTGAATTCAGTATACAAACAACCAAGGGGCCATGTGTTCAAAGCTAACAATATTGCAAAAGTTTGATTGTTAAATGGGAATGGATACACCTTCAGGGGAGGTTACTCCAGCAAAAGTATTTGTGTCTCCTATGTCAAGAGGGGTCAACTCTTAAAGGAAAGAATTTGCTCCTTTTGCAGATGGAACAAGTTTATAGAAAAGCAAAGAGGAGGTCCCGAAAATTGTCTCCCTTTGAAAAATGGCGGAAAAATATGCCAGGTGTTCTCATTCTCATCCTTTATTTGGTTAATATCACAACTCCTTACCATACTTTTTCTGAAATTTGAACAAGTGATGTTGGGTCATTTAATAGCTCGGTGTTAACCCTCAAAATGGCGTTTTCATATTTGTAAACAATCTATACCTGGCCATCATCAATTTTCTTCTGGAATCAGATCTAGTGCATGAGGTTTACATGATAACTTTGCCATACGCCCCAAAGCTTCCAAAGATAACAATTCAGCCCTTGTCCTACTGAACCGGAGTATGCATTACATTTTGCAAACAGTATAGATACAGATCAGATGGTCATTATTTTGACCACTATCTATGCTGTTTGACATTCAGTGAATAAATTACACCATGTAACCGTACTGGGTGAAAGTCAGAAATGGGTGTGGCTAAATTTATTTATTCAGCAGGCCAAGACAAAGCCTTGCTGTGAGAAGTCGCCCTGTCCCCCTGGGCACTAATGTACTATACTAGCTTCTACAACTTCCTTGCCTTTGTGTTTATAGCAGCTTTTATTTCTCCCCGGAGACATCCAAGCTTTAAGCACTACAAACAAAGGTTGCCTTGGAAAAACACAACAAGATCAGCTTTTCCTGAAGTTTAATACAATATTCTTTCTATATCAAAGAGGATATTTTCTGATATTTTCCAATGATCTAGGTCATCGGAAAATTGTCTAATAAACTGATCAAATCAATGGAGAAATCAATACTGCAGAAGCTTCTGAAAGGTCAGGAACATTTACATAGTTTAATAACTTGACTGGCAGGAACTACATACAAATAATTATCCTTCAGGAGCAGTCTGATCTGTGTCTGCTCTGTTTGCTTAAGTCTGTCTGTCCAAGTACTTAGGATTTGTTTTGTTTGATTTCAGGTTTAACGTCCCTGTTAACACTATCTAGGTCATTTTTGGAGATGTTGCTTCTAATTTTACGGTACAATTTTATCTTTGCCATCACCCATTTTGATGTGGGAAACCCCTAAAAGGGAAAAAGTACAGGCCCAAAGCAGATGTGTCATCAGGGCTTCATTATATCCAAACCCTTTTGGCCCAAACAGATATATCCTATTTATCCTAAGTATTCGGACACCTCAACTCCTTACCATACTTGTTCTAAAATTTGAACAAGAACAATTTACTACCCGATGTTGCGTCTAATTGAAAAGCGAGATTAGTGGCAAAGTGTAGACCCTGATGAGACGCAGCATTCTGCGGCATCTCATCTGGATCTAGACTGTTTGCTCAGGCCTGTCTGTCCGAATGCAAAGATAAATATGATATTTGCAAGATGAGAAGGCTCCTAATCAAGCTATCGCACCAGGCTCTACACTTTCTACCATTCTGCTTTGCTTTTTGACTGAGATCTCTATTTAGAAAAATGGTGAAAAAGTCGAATGCAGAAATACAGGGGTGGAAGCGTTAATGTTGTGGATGAGGAAATTTATAGCATAGAGCATTTAGAAAATATTGCTGCAGTAGAAAAAATATTATTGAAGCAAGAATACTCTACAAGCCTCGGGGGAGAACCTAAAGTCGGAAAAGATCTTGGAAACAGACCATCTGACTCCCCTGACAAAATCGGAGCTGTAAATGCTTCCACACATGAAAACTGGCAAGTTACAGCCAACTACCATAATAAGTCTTCATCAATTTTCCTCTCAAAGGCAAGTTTTTTTTTTATGGTTATTTTGGAATACACCACAACCTCTCTATAACACTGTTCACCTAACACGGTTTTGGATATAACAGGGAAAATATGGAACCCAAATTTGCATAGATTATATAGAACTAGAGCTATCACTAAAGGTGATGAATACCCCCACAAAAACTGCCTTGATAGTACAACAGCGGCATTTTGCAATTTTTTCATTTGAAAGGGGCCATAACTATGTCGAAAATTGACGAATTGTAGTGGAAATCGAACTTGACCTATATTTTATGATGTTACATCAGTGTACCAAAAATTATAAAAATCCGTGAAGCGCTTTTTGAGTTATCGTCTGGAAACCAAGTCAACAGACCGACCGACAGACAGACCGACAAGCTCACTCCTTTACACCCCCCCCCCCCCCCACCCCCGCCCCCCCAAATTTCATTTGTGGGGGTATAAAAATGGTCATTTTTTTTTGTTTGGTAACAAAATGAATGTTAACAGATTCTGCTTTGGACCCAAACAATAGTGTTATATCAAAAAGAGGTTGGGTTCTCCTTGTAAATGTTTTCCATTCCACTTTAGGGTCCAGGATGGGCAGCCTGGCTGCTCCTCCTAAAATTCAAGATCATGGACAGGAATGATGATTCACTGGCCAGTGTGGCCATAGTGTTAACTCTCATTATGCTGAACCTGGTTATATCCCTTTTTGACATCAGTATTGATCCAGCTCAGCTGGTTTCTCAGACGCTAGCTGATCAGGTACTATACTATTTTTCGTGCTGCTTCTGAATGAAATCATGCAACAACAAGAGCACAAGGGCTGTCATCAGACAGATAGCTTGACTGGAAGTGTCCTTGAGACCTTTATCTAACATCATACCAATTATGAACCAAATCCTTCACATGGGTTTGAAAATACCTGTCTAAAAAACTTTACCATGGAAGTCAGTGACCTTGACCCAGAAGTCATGGGCATGGACGGTTGGTTGTATTGCCAAATGAAGCTTTGGACCTAATAGTATATCCATCATCAAACCAAATATGAACCAAATCCATCATTTGGTTTGGAAAATATGCCTCTTAACAATAAAGTCTGTGACATCGACCTTGAAGTCATGAGCAGGGGTATGCTGAATGGACTTATATCTGTCATTGTACCAAAATATGAACCAAATCATCATACGGTTTGGAAATTATGACTTCTTAAATAACTTTTACACTTAAACGTGAATCTATTCCAACGTCAATGCCAACACCAACGGTAATGCAATACATCTTCCTGGATGCAGCCCCCGCCCATCGGGGCTTGAAGAAATAGATGGGCTGCATGATGATTCCATGCAGAGCTGAAACTGACCACACAGGAGTACAGGAGTACTGGTAAACCTCTTAGTGGATCAGTAAGCCTGCCCAGGCAAAGCAGTACGAGCCAGACTGTCCATGCTTATGAACCCGAATGGTTTCATGGGGAGGGGGAGGGCAGAATGCAGCATCTGATCAGGGCCTACACTGTTTGCTAATTGGTCAGTCATTTTCCAAATGAATTTTGACGAAAACACAACCTGACACCACTAAGTTTTGAAATGGACTCGGTGGAAGATTCCATTTGGTACAAAAAGGGTTAAACCTCAAATCAAACAAACAAATCTTCCAGGACTTTGTCCAGGCGAGCCAAAAATGGCTGAAAATTGATGAGTGCAGCATATTGAAATATTCAGCTTCGAGAGCGTATCTGCACAAGTTTTTGCTAGAATGTAAAAGAGCTGTTTTATATATTCTCAAAACTGAAGGAACAATAAAAAATTTTCAGATAAAGTTTATACACATGTACTACATTTACTAATAGCCACATTTCTGAAATCTTCCGCTTCCTTTAAAGAGCGACTATACCCAGGAGAAAAATGTAATGTTTCCCATAAAGCATCATTAGAATTCTCCTCGCTTCTTTACAACTGCTATTAAATTCTGACAACTTCGTAAATACCTCTTTAACTAGTTTGAACAGAGCCATCGGCTTTGGTGTTCCCACGGAAACAACCATCATCCAATCAAACTATTCTACAACTGTGTGACAAACAACCTTAAGCATTTTACATGTTAGTTCTCAATTAAACTTCAATTAGCGATTAAGGACATTTCTTTTGCGCAGCATGCGAAAAAATGCCCCTTAAAAATCTCAAGTGAAACCTGCAATGACCTTGACCAGCCCAATGCAAGCATGAAGTTTTAATAGCTGTCTTCTACAGGATTGAACATGCACCAATCAGCTGCAGATATGCAGGTTGATCCAGGTGGTAAAAAAGAACAACAAAAAAACAGTCCAGCCCAGGCTCAGCCATATGCAGGGCTAAAAGGGAATGGATACACCTTCAGGGGAGGCAACTTTTTCACAAATATTTTTTTGCAGCGTCCACATACAGAAAAATTTCGCTATTAAGACCACCTAAAATTAAGTCTAATTCTGCTTTAGAAAGCTTATTTAGTTAGTTGCAGTTATCCTTTCTTTGTATTTTCTGCGTACAGTGTGCTCTGGTCTGAGACCACCAATGGAACTGTTCAAAAGTGGTCTTACAGACCACTTTTGAACAGTCCCAAAGGTGGTCTTAATATAGGAATTTTACTATACTTTTAAATCCCTCATCTACTGGGGTCAACTTTTTAAGGAAAGAATTTGTTCCATTGGAGCAAATTCTTTCCTTTAAAAGTAGACCCTCTTTTCAGAAAGAAAATCCCTCGTAAACAGTGGCCAAAAATATGGGATGTGCATCCAATCCCTTTGAAGGATACAGGAACCAGTGATGCTGTCTTTTTTTTTGCACTTCAAACGAGATTTCGTATTCTACATGGCTCTCGCAGAACAGGATTCCATTTGTTTGCCTTGGAAAAAAATCGATAAAGCTTCAATCACATTAATCGCATATAAGAATAAGGCATAATTCTCTCTGAAAAGCTTTGCTTTTACGTCTTATAGTAAAACATTTTAATGGAAACAAACAATTCCTGATCAAATAGTAGAATTTTGTTTGCAGACATCCTCTTTCTACCTCTGTAAGTAAGAACATCTTTCATACATTTTTAGCCATATTTTAGGCAAAATTTCTTGTTGTGCATCAAAGCAAGGTATTGAAAAACATTATCAAATCGGGTTTTTATTTTTTTCCACGTGCTTTTTGGTGGTTTTGTTTGTTTGTTTCCGTTGAGGTTTTATGTCCCCGTCCACACTTTTTAGGTCATTCTGAGACCTTGTTTCTGATTTTGTAAGACTTTGACCCAACATTGAGAAATGACATCTCAAGTACTACTGCCAAAAGAATTCTAATCCACTAAGGTTTATATACAGGGACAGTCCGACTCGCAACGCTTTGGCTGGGCAAGCTTAGACCTTCTAAGCGGTTTATCAGTACTGAAGTATCGGTTGGTTCTTCATCTCTGCGCGGAAGCCACCATGCAGCACAATCTATTTTTCCAAGCCCCGATGGGCTCGGGCTTGCTTTTTCGTGTTAACCCATTCAGCACCAGAAACCCCTAAACGGGTACCCTGGCAAACAGTGCAGGCCCAGTTCAAACGTTCTGCGGCATCTGATCAGGGCCTACAGTGTTTACAAAAAGTTAAGCCATTTTCCAAATAAATTTTGAAGAAAACACAACCTGACACCCTTAAATTTTGAAATGGACTCCTGCTATATATAAGGAGGAAGATTCCATATGGTACAAAAAGGGATAATTTAGTTTCTGAGACAAACAAGAAGGTTATGAACAAAGACCACCGCATGTGGGTGCCTACGCTCGGCTGCAGCCCCTTTTCATAATGAACAACTAGTCCGAATTTCAAGTAAATATGTTCAGTAATGACAGAGATATTACAGTTTTTGTACGACGAAGACGAAAATGTCCAAGTTTTTGCACGACGAAGACGAAAATGTCCAAGTTTTGGCACGACGACACCAGAGCTATGACAATACCTTGTCGTTTTCTTCGAAAACAGCCGAGCTAAAAAAGATTTTCTCCATCTTTATTTCATATATAATTGTTCTTATTCAACCGAGTTTATAAGGAAAATAACCCATTTCTTTACAGGTCATTGGCAAACAGTGCAGGCCCAGATAAGACACTGCAGAATGCGGCATCAGATCTGACTAGGACCTTCACTGTTTGCAGAAAGCTCAATCGTTTTCTAAATAATTAGGGGCTTGAAGAAATATGTGGGCTGCATGATGCTTCCATGCAGAGCTGAAACCGACTGCACACAAGTACTGGTAAACAGCTTAGAGGATCTAAGCCTGCCTTAGCAAAGCAGTGTGACTCGGACTGTCCATGCTTATAAACCCTATTGGTTTCATTGGGCGACAGGGCTCGAGATGTCAGTTCATCACAATCTCGGGTAAAAGTCCCACAAAATTGGATGCAACGTCTCCAAAATGACATACACAGTGTAGACGGGGATGTTAATCCTCAAATCAATCAAACAAAAAAGCAGAACATTTGGCATAGGCATTTCAGTTGCGGAATTTCACGTTTAAAGTTTTTTTTCTTGTTTAACAGCGGTTTTCCCGGAACCAATGCAATGTTTTATTTCATTCTGTCCCTACTTAAGTTAACTCTTAATGCACCGAGGGACCGACTCATTAAGGACCATTTATTTCCCTTCTTTTATCTGGACAAAGGAAAATAATAAGCCTTAAGAAATTCAGATGCTGTTTTGATGAAAGCAACTCTCATTTTTTTTCTTGAACAGGAAAACTACATTTGCGTGAGGCTTCACTTCGCTGACCACTATTGTGCGTCCAGCCTCCGAGAATTCCATTAATTTTCACCAACAGTGAGGTCATTCTATCTTGTGGCCTGCGATAAATTAGCTTCCTCTGTAAGATGCTGGGCTGACCTTGGGGTGAGATTATATTAGCAGAGTGCCAAGATTGGCATGTCTTCCATCTAAATACTAGTTCACACTTTCTCAACATTGCAAAATTAACTTCCCTTTGGCCACATACCAATTCTTTAACAAAAAAAAAAGAAAAAAAAAAGCTGGTCATTTTTCTATATAATCTAGGCATAACATGGCTGTGTTACCATCAAAGTTTCTGATAGGATATAAAGGGATTGTGATGAACTCTTTCTTTCTTTCATTCAGACCAAGAACCTATTGTTATGGTTGTTTAACTTTTTAACTTTTCGTGGGGTGTAATTTGAATACCTCAATTTACACTTTTTAAAATATACAGAATATAGAGCATTAACTTCTTTTTCGTATTTCAGAAGCCCAAAAGCGTTCTTTGACATAAATTTGAAAACAAACTACAGAAAACATTCACTACGAAAAAAAGAAGAAAAAATATTACACTTAAAGCATCAAGGAAAGTATAGAGCAGATAAATTGTTTTTATTATTTTAACAAAAAATAATTGTTTAACCAAGAAACTGAGGCTTGCCATTTCATGTGCATTACCTGCACAGATAATTCACATGAAATGTCAAGCCTTCTTTTCTCAAATTTTCTGCTTGATTGGATTGTTACTTAAAGGGTTACCCAAATCTTCAAAATTATACCGTAAAAATCCAAAAAATTCTGAAGCCTTGAGGACTAATATGCTGTAATTCTAAAACTTTTTCACAATCTAGCAAGGAGTCAAAAAAGTGGAGACAGAATGATCTGGGTTTGCACAGTTTGCTTATGCCTGTCAGTCCCAATACTAAGGATCATTACTGTAGCTCAGGACCACTTCATTTTCAATTCAAAAGGTGTCAAATTTATTTTTTTGTAATGTTCACAAAAGGTTTGTACTTCTAGCAAACGGTGAAGACCCTGATCTGATGCCACAGAATCTGATCAGGATCTACACTGTTTTCCATGGTCCCAGTTTTCGGATGTAAGGCGTTTAATGGGTGAAATTCAATGTACAAAGCTTTCAGCGACAATAAAAATAATTTTTCAATTTAATATTTAACAATAAACTGATGGGACATGTTGGGAACAATAGAAGAAACTCAACTTTCACAAATATAGACGAGGGCAACAGTCACATAAAAGGGGATGCCGGAGCTGTCTAAACTTGAACTGAGCAGGTTTGCACTAGAATGAGGTAGCTGTTTCTTGTTTGTTTTTATTTTCAAGAATGTGTAAAAAAGCTCCAATTAAGTACTCTCAAAATCATTACATATAACTTTGGGAGTTTTACAGCATACACAACACTATTTAGGTCCTTTTGTGCCAGTCAGTTAACTTAACCCAGTTCACTTTTAAGTACTTCTAATGCAGTTCACATTCTTTTGCCAGAAAGTATGACTGCCCTAATGAATGACCATAGAGAACATTTAACCCTTGTCTTGCTGAATATTCATTTTAGCCACACCCATCTCTGACTTTGAACCAATCAGATTACTTGATGTAATGTATTCCTACAAATTCATAAACTGAATGTCAAACAGTGTAGATCCTGATCAGATGGCTTCTTCAGAAGCCATCTGATCTGGATCTACACTGTTTGCAAAGATAGGGGTTGTTGTGAACAGCAAGAGAAGGGTTAAGTACTTCTAATGCAGTTCACATTCTTTTGCCAGAAACTATGACTGCCCTAATGAATGACCATAGAGAACATTTCACGATCAATCTCCATGTCTATAAAAGAATTGGAAACTGAGACTGCCACCCAATGAACATGCATCAGACAGAACCATCAGGCCCTCAGCAAGGCAATGGTAAGGTACGCCCAAGTAGACCATGAAATTGGAGACAATTTGCTATTTCTGTCACAAGTTTTATTTCTTTTTTCCTAGGACTCCGTTTCTTTGCCATGAAACCAATTATTAATGACAGTAATGCATCAAATTTTAATCATAATTTACCAGGGAATAGACAGCTGAGTGATCACACACACTTGACTTGTGCGATGAGAAAACATTGCTGCCGTCTTCCGACCAGTCAAGACACAGATCCACCTCTGTGTGTGCTTCGCAGGTTAGGGGGCGTGAATAATTTCTGTCCATGAAAGCCTCATGAGGACAGCGAAAGCTCAGATCAGCCTGTGCATCTGCACAGACTGATCTTAGCTTTCGCTGTCCATACATATTTTATACCAGGTTTCTTTGTGACACAGACCATTTTTATCTCAAACTCACTCCCTGTGACTATTTAATGCCTCACAGAGCACATGACAATGGAAAGTGTGTCTTAAATCATCGCCACGCGACACTACAATAGCTGAAGGGGAGTGGGTGCAGGTATCACAGCTGACGAATGCGGCAAACCTTGAGAAAAGTTAAACAAGGATTTGGAATTATATCAAGGATCCCTAAAAGCGTGCAAAGGTGCAGATCTTCCGATCTTGGACCTCTGTGTCCTTGCATGCCTCAACACAGACGGACAGTTAATGAGGACTGTGAAAAAAACTTGTCTGACGAACTGAAAATGTAAGGCTTCATTTTCATTGCCTACGTACGCATACACAGTTCAAATTCATGCATTAAGTTCAAAACCTGGTGGCAAGACTTTTTTTGGAAGGTTATCGACTAAAGAATTTTGTATATGAAACAAAGAAAACAAAAAGCTTTTCCAGCAATTTTTTTTTTTTAACTTTTCTGATCTGGGTCTAAACTGTTTGCCATTCTGTCTGCGCTTTTTGGACTCCTTGGTGGATCGTGAACCAAATTTGTTAGATTAGTTTAGGAGAATTACAGCAAGTTCCCAAAATGTCCAAATTTTAGGGATTTTAACCGTAGATCCACACTATTTGCACATTTATCTGTACTGGTCCATACCGTAAAAAGCATTATTAAATTGTTTGTCCAAATATTTATGGCATGTCAAAGGTCAACATTCAACTGAAACTAAATTTCATGTATATATCATTCCTTTTTTCCGATTTTTTTGTTCGGCTGATTAAATTTATTGACAAGTTAGTGATTCACAAAGCAATTATACGTCCTTGTTTGTGGCGATTACCCCTTGTTATCAGGCTGTAGACCAAAGCTCTAAATTACATGAAATTCCACTTTATTTCTCCCCTATTCTAAGTGCCGTCGTTTAGCCCATACATAAATAGAAAAGCTGCGCATTTAGCAAGGCAAGGCACACGCCTGGTGAAATTAATCTGATGAGATTTGAAACTCGGCAAAGGAAAAGAGGGCCTACCTGTCACAGATAACCAATGAACACAAAGGAAAGTCTGATCAGGCTGTTTGAACCAGTTCTTACCCGTTTTCAGACAATTCAAATAGATCTTAAACCCATGTAAATGTACTCGACATTAACAAGTTCTGATCTGGCTGTACATTGAACTGGATTTTCTAGTTATGTGAAACCATTATAACTGAAATGTAATGGTCTTTTCTTTTGCGCCTTCCAAATTATAACCATGTACGTCTCTCTTATCATGGCAATTTCCCATTATGTTTGAAAGCTAACCTCCCATTAAACTCTCAGTTGCCACTGGGCGAATCTGTGTGTAACTGAACAACTATATCCGCCACACTCAAAAGTACGCTTTAAATGACTGACCAGCTTGCTTTCAGATAGAAAAATTCTGCACATCAGGATTGTGGCGGGTGGGGAGCGGGGTAGGACGGTGAAAGTGGCTGTTAATCACTAACTACTATAGGGGAATGGATGGAAGGAAATCGAAAATTTTATTAACAGAAACCATATTTTTTTTCTTTGAAATATCTAAAAGTTTTGACTCCGCTAACGATTTAGCCTTGGATACAAGGAACTTCTTCAAGAAGCATTCTAGAATCAAACAGACGGCCATTTTTTTCCTCGCCTAGCTCAACCCTCCCTTCGAAGCAGTTCTGGACACAACAGAAGAAAACTTTAAACAATCAGATAGCCATTTTTTCTTCAGCCTGGCTTCCGTCTACTCCATCCTCCCATCGAACCACATGTATGAAATAAACTGTGGTGATGTTTACATGGCATCAGAGTATACGAACATATACACATGCATTCTAAGTTTTTTACAAAGCCTCACCATTTCTGCCAGCGTAAAAGACTGGGACTAAGGTTAGAACCCTTAGCTATCCCCATTTATGACGGATAGGTCTAGGAATGAAGTTTCAGTAAAATAGGGTGAAAGCGCTCCAGCTCCACTATTGTACATTTGTATGATCACTGTCTGTAAGTTGAGCAATCTACAGGAGCCTTTTCCTGTGATGAAGCTCCAATATATGTAGTGTACCTGTATAGCACCAGATAAGTAGTACTAACCAGCATAACTCTGGGATTTTTTTTCTTATTGTGCCATTAACACATATATTGTGGGTACTTGTTAGAATCGCCTCAATGAGGCGATTCTAACAAGTTACCCACAATATACATTTCTAGCAAGAAATAAGAGAAAATTATCTATAAATCATACTCGTTACGCGTCATCTAGAGCTCTGAAATATCTGGCACAGAAGCCTTTCAGGTGTGCTTAAGAGCAGACCTGGCTCTCAATTATTCAGACTTTCATCAAGTTTTAATGAGCTGCAACTGAGCCCAGCTAGGTGAAAAACATAAGTCCAGGGGTATTCATTTGTTTCCGTATTTTACAGCCTGGTTAACAATATAAAGATCATATTAAGCTGGTTAAGTAACCTGGACACAATTTTCGATGGTAGGCTTAAACATCACCAGTACAGTGCACAGGGGTAATGAAACGTAAACAAGGTTGAAGGTAAGGGGATTGTGCCCAGCCCTTATTATGTTCTACTCAAGACATGGTGAGCCATTCATGCAATACTCCAGCTAGCCCTGTACAGAGGGTTGGGCCACCCCTCTGGCCCTCTCATGCCATCCCTCTGTTCTTCTGCACCTCCCCTGTGGCTTATTTCAAAACTACATTTTGGTGAAAATTTCTCGATAATCGGACAAAAAATGAAAACCTTATTCAAGTTTTCCTGTTTATTATACATGTATGTGCCTTCAAGTTTTCAACAATTATGACGTGCCTTGTCATCTGTAATATCTCTTGATTTTTTTTTTTCTTTTTGGGTTTTGGTTTTACGGCCCTTTCAAGATTATTTCACTCTTATCAAGCACATCATTAATCAGAGGTGGTTGAAAATCGAAGTACCGGAGAAAAACCACCTGACCTTCCGTTGCAGAACTTGGCGTCTCACATGTGACCCGAGCAACTCGAACCCACAGTTTAAGAGTCAGCGCTCTTATCCACTAGGCCATGGAGGCCCTTTCAACATCTCTTTGATGCTTCATACATATATTGATGCCCACATTCTTGCCCGACTGCGCAAAAGTGCCCTACCCAGCACCTCTCTGCCCTCAAAGCCTAGCTGGAGCACTGGTAGGGTAAATATGGTAGACTTTCAGCCACCATTGCTCATTTAAGATTAAGGATTAGTAATTTTCATTATAGCTTTTCAATGATTGCTGACTACTACAGTATAACAGGTTATTAAATCAAATGAAATCACATACATTGAAATTCATTAAAGCACATAAACAAAAGTGATCATTATGGTGAATTATACGAGTTCAATGTTCAATCTGTCATAATTCCTAAATTACTCCAGAAAATTTAAACTATGGCTGCTGTTTTTTGCAAGAAAACAAACTTATAAACAGGTAATATTCTTTTCAAATACCATATTTGCGGTAAGAAGTGGACAGTGTGCTTATACATGTCATTTAAAAGGTCTAGAAAGTCCTTCCATTAAGTATACAGTCAGGTGCAACCTATAAAAAAATTATGCTCTATATGCCGACTATAGACATGTTGGGTAAACACCAGTCAGCAATCCATATGCGGCATCTGATCAGGGCTGCACTGTTTGCCAATTACCCGTTTTGTTCCAGTACACAATGTTTTAACAGCAATCAAGAGAACTTCCTGCCATTGGACCATCCATAATTAGGTTGGATAAAACACTGTTAACCAACATGGTTTCTGTTTTGGATTCCAATAATAGTGTTATACAGAGGTTGTGGTGATTTTGTAAAGGAAAGAATTGCATCCTCTCCTAGCAGAAAGGCTCTGGATTTTCATTGCATTAAAAATGAAGTAGCTAAGTACACCACAACCCCGTTATAACACGGTTCATTATAACACGGTATTGGATATAACACGGATTCAAGATGGATCCCAAAATGTATAGATTATATAGAAATGGTCATTTTTCTATACAATCTATACATTTTTGTTTGGATATAACATGGTTAACTAACACGGTTTCTGCTTTGGACCCCAACAATAGTGTTATAAAGAGGTTCTGGTGTATTGGGACAAATAGACCTGAGCAAACAACGCAGACCCTGATCAGACAGCTCCTGAAGGAAAGTTTAGGTGTTAGGATTTTTACAGTAAATAAAGTACTTCCAGTACTAGATGACCTGTAAATCAGCTTGTCGTAAGTTTGACATAGCAGCAATTTCGTCACTACGTGGGCTGGCATGATTTAAGTTTCCGATTGGATATAAATCTGCAGGAACATTTTCTCGGAAAAAACTATGAATATGGCTGACGTCAGAAACAAACTTGATGGCCGTGTTAGGAGGCAATGAATACGTTGAATGGATTCATAACATAGCCAAGAATAGCATCATACATAATTTAAGATAGTATGGTTATTCCTGCTTCATTTGCACCGGGATACTGGCAAACAGTGCAGGACCAGATCAGATGCTGCAGAATGGGCATCTGATCAGGGCCTACACTGTTCGCAAAAAGTTAAGCCAGTTACCAAATAGATTATAAAGATAACACAAGCTGTCACTCCATAATTTTGAAATGGACTCCAGCTACATTCCATTTTGTATAAAATGGGTTAACATTACCATGTGTTTTGTTTGTTTGAGTTCAGGTATTACGTCCCTGTCAACACTACTTACGGGTAGGCCATTTTAGAGACGTTGCTTCCATTTTTGTGGAACTTTTCACTTTTGTGGGACATTTACCTGACATTGAGAAGAAATCACATCTCAAGCCATACTGCCCATAGAAACCGCTTGGGTTTAAGGAGTGATCTGACTCGCACCATCTTTCCTGGGCAGGTTTGACCAAACGGTTTTCCAGTACTCAGGTATAAAGACTCATCCAAATGTCTGAAGAAGCCTGGGATCGATCCTGCGATCCCTGGTTTACAAGGCGAGTAGCGTAACCACTGCACCACAGAGGCCTCTCCAGCATGTTGAACATTAGGAGTTCAGCTTAACCCTTTTTGTACCAAATGGAATCTTCCTTCTTATATAGAGCAGGAGTTAATTTCATAATTTAGGGGTGTCAGGTTGTGTTTTCTTCAAAATTGATTAGGAAAATGGCTGAACTTTTTGCAAACAGTGTAGGTCCTGATCAGACGCCGCGTTCTGCGGCGTCTGATCTGGGCCTGCACTGTTTACCAGAGTACCCGTTTTGGGGTTTCTGGTACTAAATGGGTTAATAGGGCGGTGGAAAGACAAATGTTGGCGAGTGTCGGTGCGAACATCCAGGAGTTTTCTAAATTTCTGTCCTCCACCTGTTGTGTCGGCCAGACGTCGTGTCCTTGAGTTGATTGTCGATGAGAAAAAATTGTAAGTGAAACGGTGTCTGTCGGTTGATTTGCCAAAGATCCAAAATATATAATAGATAATTAATGATACTCTAAGTTCCTTAAGAAGCAGCATATTAAGGGTAACTACGGTAATGTGATTTTTCTGACTAGATTTTGTGTCTGATAGGGAACAAGGGACAGGAGGTGCCCAGGGGCAACAATTAGCTCATTATCACCCATTTTCCCCCCTACAACAACCTTGACAATTGGTTGTTACCATTTGTAGCACACTTATGGTAAGCCAAAGGCCAGCTGAAGTCACACCTGTCCCTCTAATTACCCACTTCATGACCAATTAATGAGCACTTGAATAGGTAATAAACCTTAACTTCAAACAACAACAACAAAATCATACAACCTCTAAAGCAGAAACTATGTTAGTTTGAAACAAAAGTATCAAAACAAGATGTATACAACATAATATAATCCCACCATGGTGAACCTAGAATAAATATGTCTTTTATTTAAAACAGTACAGATCCAAATCAGCTGGCCAGTTGATCAGGATCTATACTGTATACCATTCGGCTTCTGAATCCATGCTAAAAACTGCAAGCATGCAACACAAATGGCTGAAAATCAGGAAGGGGAGGGGGGCAACATATTGAAATATTTGGCATGGTGACGGTTAAAACTGTTATATCCAAAATTGTCTATTTTTTACATGAAAGCATGTTACATCCAAAACTATGTTATAAAGAACAACATATAAAATCCAACCATGCTGAACCCAGATTTGTCTTCCATTTAAAACAGTACAGCTAGATCCAAATCGGCTGGCCAGTTGATCAGGATCTATATTTAAAATTTAATTCAATTAAATTCAAAATTGTGTTTAGATATATAAGCGTGCATCTATAGTTGATCTTGTCAAGTCGAATGGATTGACCATGTCTCAAATTCTAACAAGTACATTAAAATTCCTATATTATGACCACCTTTGGGACCGTTCAAAAGTGGTCTTTAAGACCACTTTTGAACAGTCCCAAAGGTGGTCCCTGACCAGAGGACACTCTGTGCAGAAAACGCAAAGAAAGAATATAAGCACCCTTCTAAATAAGCTTTTTTTAAAGCAGAATTAGTCATAATTTTAGTTGGTCAATAGCGGAATTTCACTGTAATATGGTTCGGGGGTTAAATTAGAAAAATAATGCATCATCTGAATTGGAAAAATAATGCGTATATAATGTATCCTAATCCAAAAATGTTTCTACATTGATATTTATTATGTGATTAGGAGACAAAGAGAAAGGATAAGTTTTTCTTTATACACATAATTATATACAGTAGAACGTCGATGGCTCGAACACCGATGGCTCGTTTACCATGCAGCATGGCTGAGTCGAACTCATTCTTGAGCCCATAGGGAAATCCTCTGCATAAGAAAAAGTGGGGGATAATTTAAGAGATTTTAGTTTTTATCTTGCAAATGTATGCTGTGTGTACTCATTAGAATCGCCTCGATGAGGTGATTCTAATGAGTACACACAGCATACATTTTCATTATAGAACACCGAAAAGATGTCCAAAAGTATTTCGTTATGCCTCCTGACAGTAACCCTCGGTGCCTCGAACTACCCCTGTCTCGAACAGATTTTCGAGGTCCCAAAGGTGTTCGAGCCATTGAAGTTCCACTGTATATGTTGAAAAGCAATTTTTTTTTTTCGCACAATGCCCCTTATGCTAAATACCCATATCCCCTTTTGGCAAACCGACCCCTTACTTTAGACTTAATACTAAACAAGTCCAGCTCTTATTTCAGCTGGTTGTCCTTTAGCCCTTTGATGCTATCAGAAGGACAGGTGTTTTAGGTGTAAAGCCTATTATATGGCAGACAATTATTAAGCCCTATTGTCAGTGTCAACAAGGGCCTGTGGTCTACTGTTAAATCTCTTTGTTCTTATAATGTTCCATCAGCCTCAGACTGGGCTATGTAAACATGGGCACTATGTGAAATTTGACATTATGCTGCAAACAGTTTTCACGAAAAATTCTTTTTGTTTTTTTTTTCATTTTGGTAAAAGCTGCTCTGAGTAGGAGACACTTTTAGTACCTGAAAACCCCATACAAACACTGAACGGCTAACAACAGAGCAAAGAAAAAAAAAAACAATGTCTCAAAATTGTGTAGAATTTTTGCCTTTTGAGTATCACACTTCTCGTGAGCTGCCTCATATACAGTAAAATTCCTATATTAAGACCACCTTTGGGACTGTTCAAAAGTGGTCTTTAAGACCACTTTTGAACAGTCCCATAGGTGGTCTTGAACAGTGGTCTTTAAGACCACTTTTGAACAGTCCCATAGGTGGTCTCTGACCAGAAGTAACTTTAATCACAAAGAAAGAATAACAGTAACCTACTAAATAAGCTTTTAAAAGCAGAATAAGTTTTAATTTTGGGTGGTCTTAATAGCGGAATTCCACTGTGTATCACAATTAACCCTTATTCTGCTGAATAAATTATACTGACGTCAAAAAGAAACGCTTCAGTGACCTATGATAGGGTGTATTTCATCAACTAAAACAAAGATTAAAAACATTCATTTAAATCAGTGTAGGGTTATAAAGACTCGACATGACAATCCACAAATCGTTCAATTTTGTGAAAACTCGGCTTGGTAATCAACATCCAAACACAGTCACTCTCTAAAAAAAGTCAGTATCGAGTGTGGCCACCTCGTCTCGCAATCACTGCATCCAGTCTCCTTCGAATGGAACCGCAAAGGTTTCTCAGAAGATACCGAGGGATAAGTGCCCACTCTTCCCGAAGTGCAGCAGTCAACTCCCGGGCGTTTCTTGGCTGACGTTGAAGTTTACGGAGCCGTCGCTGCAGAGCGTCCCACATGTGCTCTATAGGGTTACAGTCCGGAGAATATGCCGGCCAGGGCAGGACATTAATGTTATTGGTCACCAGAAAGTCTCTCCTAACACGTGCCAAATGAGGGCGAGCATTATCATGCTGGAATGTTAGACCTTGACGTTGCCGAAACAAGGGTCGAATCACAGGTCTAAGCATTCGGTCAACATATTGCCTAGCATTCAAGTTTCCGTTCACAATGATGAGGTCCGATTTGAAGTTGTGGTTAATTGCCGCCCAAACCATTACACCGCCACCGCCGAAGCGGTTATGCTCGAAAACACAGTTGTCAGCGTAACGTTCATAACGACGTCGATAAATCCTTATGCGTCCGTCGGCGGTAGAAAGGTTAAAGCGTGACTCGTCACTAAACACTACGTTGCGCCAGTTGCGTCCACGGTTGTTTCTTGCCCAATTCAGGCGATTAAGACGGTGACGTCGAGTCAATATGGCACCACGGTAAGGTCTACGGCAGCTTATTCCCCGGTCCCTCAGCCGATTTCGCACAGTATTACGACTCATTGGTCGACCACGATTGCCAACAACGGTATTTGCTGTAGATTGCGCCGTCAAATACCGATCACGTAGGTGACGTTGCCGTATGAAGTTGTCCTGTCTCACAGACGTCACACGCGGCGCACCAGAACCAGGCCTATCTGCTAGACTCCCTGTGACGTTTACACGTTGAACCAATAGAACCACAGTCGATCGCGCCACATTGAAACGCCTAGCAACGTAATCTTGTGAACGTCCACTTTCCAACATGCCTAAAGCTCGCGCACGATCTTCGTTACTTAGCCTTGGCATTTCCAAAATGAAGAAGTTTTCAATTTGCCTTTGAATTCCTGGTTTGAAAGCGACTAGCAAATCGATGTGCAAATGTGTTGGACCGAAAAGTTATGTATAGTGGTCGCACGGACTACCCGGGTAAATGGTCACGCCACCCATGTATGGGAAAATACAGGGTATCGAACCGAGACATTTCTGGTTCAGCGATTGCAGAACAAACTAAAACTATGGTGGACAATATTTACCTTGTGGTTCGACGTCAAACAAAAACGTTACAGCCTGTTTTCGCTGATGCGTTTCTTTTTGACGTCAGTGTAATTTAGTCACACCCTTTTCCTACTATCAACCTACGAAATTATCCCCCCCCCCCCCCCCCACCCCCCATCGGGGCTTGAAGAAATAGATAGGCTGCATGGTGGAAGAAATAGATAGGCTGCATGATGCTTCCACGCAGGTTAACCCCTTAGATGATCAGGCAAAGCAGTGCAAGCCAGACGGTCCTTGCTTATAAACGCTGTAGGTTTCTTTGGGCATCAGGACTTGAGATGTCATTTCAAAAGTCCCACAAAATTGGAAGCAACATCTCCAAAATGACCTATACAGTGTTGACAGGGATGTTAAACCTCAAATCAAACAAACAAAACCTACGAAATTAGTTATAATGTATATATGCTCAATTCACAAACAGACAGACAGTGTAGATCCCAATAAGCTGGCTTCATCTGATCTGGATTTTGTCGTGTTCAGCAGGATAAGGTTTTGTTTATCTTTTTTGTACCACACAATGGAAATTCTGATGATTATTGAAATAAGCATGCAATTGGATATTTTAATTCTCAATTAATCTAATTAAATATTCAAAATGGTGTTCAACTTGATCTTGATGAATATTCCATCAAAACTGTTAGAAAAGAATTTAAAACAAGGCAATTTATTTCAAAATTTTGCATTCTCTTTAACCCATTTTGTACCGGAAACCCTTAAACAGGTACCCTGGCAAACAGTGCAGGCCCAGATCAGACGCCACAGAACGCGGCGTCTGATCAGGGCCTCAACTGTTTGCAAAATGTTCAGCCATTTTCCTAATCAATTTTGAAAAAAAAATGTGACACCCCTTAATTTTTACATGGACTCGTGCTATATGTAAGGAGGAAGATTCCATTTGGTACAACAAGGGTTAAGAAATGATAACAAGAACAAATAAAAGTGTTTCAGCTTGCCACTTCTCACCTAATAAACACAATTTATCTTTCTCGCATTCTGCCTCGTAACCCCACAAAAAACCCAACTTGACTTACTTTACCCAAACTGCATAGTTATGTCATCTGCTGAATTTTCTTATATATTTTTGCATACATGCAAACGGTGTAAAACCTGATCAGACTGCTCCTAGCAAACAGTGAGGACCCTGATCAAACTGCTCCTAGTCTGATCTTGGTCCACAGTGTTTGCAACAATGACTTTTAAAGTAACAGGAGACTACAAAGCAGGGGCCAACAGGTGACTTTTTAATTTGGACCAGTTACTTAATCCATGGGCTCACTGGTAGAGAGTGGAGACCCAGATCAGAATACCCAGATGTGTCTGGTCAGGACCTTCAATGTTTGAAAAACTGCTCAAGCATTCTGAAAATAGCTCAAACTGGACCCCACCTCAATGCTGAAATGGACGCCTGTTATATATTATAGTGAGGAAAATTCCATTCAGTTGAAAATGGGTGAGACTGTGTGTCCTGGATTTCATTATTTATTAATATTTCAATTAGTTGCAGCAACCTTCCAGGTAACAAACAAGCATTATCTGTACAGGTGAATCTGGTACCACAGTTTCAGAGCCACTGGCCAGTTTACTGTCTGCCTTTAGGACACAAAGATTGCAGTCAGATATAAATGTCATACAATCAATGCTTTTGGCAAATACCGTAAAGATCCTAAAAATTCAGACACCTTGAGGACTTGCTATAATTCTCCCACAATTTTAACCCTTGTCCTGCTGAATATTTATATATGCCACACCCACTTCCGATTATCAACCAATCAGATTACTTGATGCAAATTATTGCAACAAATTCACAATCTGAATGGCAAACAATGTAGATCCTGATCAGATGGCTTCGTCAGAAGCCATCTGATCTGGATCTACATTGTTTCAAAGATAAGGCATATCCGGGCTCAGCAGGACAAGGGTTAACAAATATGTTGCACCATCCGGCAGGGAGGCCAAAAGGTGCAGACGGAATGGTAAACAGTGTAGACCCTGATCAGACTGCTCAGGAGCAGTCTGATCTGGGTCTGCACTGTTTGCTTGTGCCTGTATGTCCCAATACTTAGGATCATTACGGTAGCCTCATTAAATCTTAAATATAAGATTTTAATCTGCATTAAAATTCAGTTTTATTATTTGTTGCCATTTATTAATGAATTTAGAATCTAACCAGGCAAATAATACACATCTGTTCTAGAGATGAACGTATTAATCTGGGTTATCTACCCATATCTACCTCACCCCAAGTCAGTGACAACACCTATTTAAGGTCTTAACTTTTAACCTTAACCTAGTACGAAAACCAAAGCAAACCAAAAAGTTGCAAACATCATTTTCCTTTGCCAGCCTCGGTAGCTCAGTCGGATATGTGTTTCTACTGTCATTCTCTCCCTTCTGCTGATTCAAGAAGGGTAGTTGTCAGTTTCTGGCTTAAGAATGTGCACTCTACTGGTTAACCGCTTATGTATATGCATGCCCAGGAAAAGTGTGGCTAGGTAAACTGACCAGCTCACAAATTACCTAAATAGTGTTGGCTGGGCGGTTTAACTCCAATACAAACAAACAAAGCCATCTTGCTTGTCCTCATCTGGCACTTTTAAACATGAACTCCAACTTCCAGTATTGTCCTGGGAAGTGGGGAGGAATGTGATAAAAAATTACTGATTAACCACCATTGAATGAAACTGGTCTTCTGGGACATATTCACAGACTAAAAAACAGATGTATAACACAGGCAACACAATCAATAATGAAAGCTTTTGGTTCATTTAAGTACATCTTAAAACAGATGCATGTATATTTTATCATTTCAATTCTTTGAAATGAACAATGCATTTCTGACATATTGGCTGGAACAACTTTGGGGCCATGAAAATATCTTTGAGATAGGCGGATAAATCATAGCAACTGGTTGGGAGGCTTAATGGGGGGGGGGGGGCATCTTTTTCATTCATAAATGAAGGAATGCTGTGTGTATTCAATAGAACTGCCTTAATTATTATCAATTCTAGAAAGTGTTGTAAAAATCCTAAAATTATGGACATACAGACAGGACTTGCTTAAATTCTACTTAAAAAATTAAAACATTTGTTTCATGATCCAGCAAGGAGTCTAAAAGGTGCAAACGCAATGGCAAACAGTGTAGACCCAGATCAGACTGCTCCTGTAGAAGCTGTATGATCTGGGTCTGCATTGTTTGCTTGGACCTGATTATTTGTTCCAATTCTTAGAATCAATATGGTACACACAACATACATTTTAAAGATAAACTAGAGCTGTCACTAAAGGTGATGAATACCCCCACAAAAACTGCCTTGATAGTACAACTGCGGCATTTTGCAATTTTTTCACTTGAAAGGGGCCATAACTATGTCGAAAATTGACGAATTGTAGTGGAAATCGAACTTGACCTGTATTTTATGATGTTACATCAGTGTACCAAAAATTATAAAAATCGGTGGAGCGCTTTTTGAGTTATCGTCTGGAAACCAAGTCAACAGACCGACCGACAAGCTCACTCCTATATACCCCCCCAAATTTCATTTGTGGGGGTATAATTAGGAAATCTCCCTAAATCATCTAAAAAAATTTTTTCCAGCTGATCGTTAATAAGTGGTGGGCAAAAACCAGAGCACCTGGAGAAAAGCTATCTTACCTTCCATTGCAGAACTTGGCATCTCACATGTGAGCTGGGCAAGGCCTGAAAACACAGCAGTTAGAGACCTAATGATTTATTTATTTTTTAATATTAAGGAAATGACTTAACACATCCCATGCTATCCAGCTTTATGGCACAGTTCCGGATAAAGAGTGGTGGGAATAATTAACCCTTATCTTGCTGTTCACGACAACCCCTATCTTTGCAAACAGTGTAGATCCAGATCAGATGGCTTCTGAAGAAGCCATCTGATCAGGATCTACACTGTTTCACATTCGGTTTATGAATTTGTAGCAATAAATTACATCAAGTAATTTGATTGGTTGATAGACAGAAATGGGTGTGGCTTAAATGAATATTCAGCAAGACAAGGGTTAAAGGGATAATTTTTCTTATTTCTTTTGAGAAACTTATAAGAATGTCTACTTGAGGCAATGCTAGTAAGTACCCACAACATGCAGCAGAATTCGACTGTTAAGACATACTAAAATTAAGACTAATTTTGCTTTTAAAAGCATATTTATGTTTCAGCTGTTATTACCCCCACTGTCCTCTAGCAAAGGCCCACCTTTGGGACTGTTCAAAAGTGGTCTTAAAGACCACTTTTGAACAGTCCCAAAGGTGGTCCTAATATTAGTTTAATGGAGAAATAAGAAAGCTATGATTAATATGTTAATGTCATGCAAACACCAGCATCTATAGCAAATTACTTTCCTCTAGATGCTAAATAAATAACTGGATTAGTTATGGCTAGACTAAACTGGACATTGTTTTCAAATAAAATTGTCTCTGGAAGCTTTGCCAGAAATAAATCTGACAGTATCTTAGTTTTAGTAAATTTCTTTTACATCCTGTAGTCAACATGCAATATAGCTTAACCCAGCCTCTTGATAACAATGTTCATTATAACATGGTTTTGGCTATAACACTATTAAAGCTGAATCCCAAAATTATAGATTCTATGGAAGGTCATTTTTCAAAATTAATATCTATCCATTTTTGTTTGCCTTTGGATATACGTATTACAGTTGTTTAACACACTGTCTCTGCTTTGGATCCAACAATAGTTTTTTATGGTTTTAGTTGTACAGCCTTTTCAAGATTATTTCACTCATATTGAGCCGATGATTAATCAGGTGGGCGAAAACTAGAGTACCCAAAGAAAAACAACCTGCCCTCCTGTTGCAGAACGGTGAGAGACCCACTGATTATGAGTCAGCTCTATAAACCATTCGTAACAATAGTTATAAAAAGGTTGTGGTGTAACTGACAGACTCAGTGACAGAAGTGTTATACAGAGGATGTGGTATTACACAGGGCTGGAAAATTCAACTTGTCCACTCACCATGGGGAGTAAAAATTCTGGGTGATGAGTAATCCCAAATTTACCAAAATTGCCCTTGGTCACCCAGGACAAGTGATATTTTGAAGAATTTTCCAGCCCTGGTTACATTTAAAACATCTATGTATAAGGAAGAAGCTGATTTAAACACACAAATAGGCAAATGACTTGCAGGGAACTCCAATTACATGTATATAGGTCAAAGATGAACTTTATGGGATACAGCCAAAAAGTTCAATTTCTAGCAACAAAGTCAACAGCATATAAACCATTACAGGTTGTTTTATAGGATAGAAAAGATGGCGGAGGTGAGAGGCGATGAGGCAAGATAGAAATAGCAAATCAAGTCAAGTCACAATTATTTTGTACTTTTAACATAACTTTTATATTTTTAACTTTTCAACAGATGAAAACTTATTTTTCTTTAGTATTTTTCAGAGAGAGTAAGAGTAGAACTTTCATTTGAAAGTATATATTATGTACTTTTGTAAAATGGCACCATATAGTGTCACCTTAAGCAGCTAGTAAGGAACTTTTGACTATTATGAAAACATGGCATGCCTTCATCAGCAACTGCTGATGTATGTTTACAACTTTAGATTAGAAATGTAAATTACAACCTCAATGGGACTCAAAGCAGAAACTCTCTTAGTTAAACAACTATATTATATCCACACAAAAATGTGTAGATATTAAAATGACCTTTTTTCTAAAAAAAAAACAACAACAACAAAAAACACCTATACCTTTTTTGGGTCCATATTTAAATTGTGTTAAATCCAAAATCATGTTATAATGGACAGTGAATTAGCCCCTTATTCTGCTGAATAAATTAATTTAGCCACATCCATTACTGACTATCAACCAATCAAATTACTTGATATAACTGAATGACACTGTAGATCCTGATCAGCCATCTGATCTTGATCTACACTGCAAATGTATGGTTTGTCGTGTTCAGCAGGATAAGGGTTAAGAATTTGATTGCATGAAAATGCATTTGTACAATTTTTAACTGACTTAAATATCGTCATTGTCCAGTTAACCCTTTCAACCTGTTAGACCTATGCAAACAGTTAAGATCCTAAAAAGGTGGCCCATAACATGTCATATTTTCAGGGTCTACACTATCTGCCTGTCTGAAAATCCCTGTTGACAACAATGGATATGTCCAAATTCAAAGACAGAAAAGTCCATTTTTGAAACTCAGGGGTGTAAGGATCATCATATTTCCTGCCAAAAAGAACTGTTCTGTGTTAGTAGAGGATGTTAGAAAGAATACAGGCACATACTCATGTACAAGATGCATAATCCACTCATGAGTTTTAGAATAATTCACCACACACAATGTCCTTGTTAAAATATAGCATGCCATGTTAGAGCAAGCGAACAACTAAAATTAACTGTATAACACTACATTCTTAGCCGTCCCCATATCACTATTTCTGAACACTATTTTTCATTCAGTTTCTAAGCGGTAATTCCAGTTTCTTTTTCATTCAGTTTCTAAGCGGTAATTCCAGTTTCGAATACGTATACACTTGTTATTAATCTGAAATCAGCTTTTGTATGTATTTTGCAACTGAAGGTCTCATTTCACGTATTTTCTTTGTATCTTGTACATGAGTATCTATGAATCGGGTATATTGACCATAGCCCAGTCGAAACTTTACAAATGTACCTGCCTCTCGAAACCAGAGTTACCACTTACCGAGAAACTGAAACAACAAATACAGCAAAATTAGCAAAAAAAATAGAATAGAAACAAAAGCCATCACCTAAAATTGTAATGAAGCAATGAGAAAAAATGACTGTTTCACCAATGGAAGAGTTTTCAATCCTTGATTGAACAAAGTTGTACAAAAACACAAATTTAGAAAAATTTTGACATTAATTGTCATAAAATATAATGTATTGTGTATTTTGCCAATTTTCATTTCGGTCTGAGGGTTCTGTGTTAATATAATATTATTTTTATCGTCATTATTATCCTTATTGTATTTGAACAAGGAAAGTATTTATTGGTGGAACAGTACTTGCATTACAAACAGCACAACAACTCAGCTAGCACAAAGACATACCTTACTAAGTAAGAATAATACAATATGTACCTCAATAATTTTCTCAAATAAACTGTTTTTTACAGGATGGGTATTTAATATATTTATCCTTGTCCCTTTATGACTTTGTTTTATGCCTTGGTTAACTTTTAAACTTGCAGAACATTTCAATTCAATGACACTTCAGTTCTTGAGATGACAAGGATCTCTCACATTAGCTGCTAGTAATTCTTACCAAAAAAATGAAGATTATATGGTTTTGCTCAGCCCCAACCTACTATAACAAAGGAATGTCAGGCGTATAAAATATCTTTCATCATTGCACTCATTAATTGCCTTGTTGAATATAAGACTTATATGGGAGAAATGGAGTCTCAGCCATACTAAAGGATTGGCCTGAGAGTATCTTACAGATTTAACCCAATGCCAAAAAAAGGATACTGGCAAACAGTATAGCCCAGATTGGCACTCTACACTGTTTGCACAGAAGTTCATCCATTTTCTCAATAAATTTCTATAAATAAGCCCACCTGGGTAAAACAGGTTAATGAAAAAGTGTGTCATAAATATTTTACACACTAGATGTAACAGAGGGTTTCTAGCAAATTGAAATATATGATGAGTACACAACTGTGGCACTTTCATATTAAACCAATCAAACTTGAGGAATTCAATATTGTGGACCTTGAATAAGGACATTTCATATATATGAAATGTATTGGTTCTTGCACTGTGTCACTTGGAAAATCGTAAAAGATTATATTGATGATCAGCTTCATGTTATATGTCTACACAATTTCAATTCCAACATCTGCTGTGTTTTTTTTTTTTTTTTCAAAGAATAATTCCAATATTGTAAGGTATTATGGAAACAAAAGGGCTATACTTTTGTTGAAACAATTTGTTGGATAAACACTACCTTTCCTTTTGATATATAATCTTAACCCCTGTCCTGCTTAATAAAATATTTTGCCTACATTCATTTCTGACTATCAACCAATCAAATTACTTGATCGTATTCAAATTCCCAAACTAAATGACAGTGTAGATCCTGATCAGTTGACTTCGGAATAAGCCATCTGATCTGGAGCTACACTACTGTAAACATAGAGGTTATCCTGATCACAATAGGACAAGTGTTAATGCATAACAGAAGTGAAGGCAATGTCTACATGTTAAATTTGCATTAACAATGCCAGCATACATTGCACTAAAGGTTTTTGTTCAAACAAAGAGCTTCCACACCAAGTGTAATATGATGAGTTTAAATATACTGATGCTTAGTAAGCTTTGTTATTGCAAGCTATATTAGTTGAAGCAGGTTATGGCCCACTAAACAATCACCAAAAAACAAGCAAATATTTGTTGTTATGAAGTAATCATTCAGATATGGAGGTAATTGCACTTGTGGTGGTCAAAGCTGTTTAGCTGCAACTTTTTCCCTCATAACATGCCAATGTACTCAAAAGATAAAATTTGCAAATTCACTTTCTAAAATGACAAACTTTCATCCAGATTTTAGGGCTGTCATTGCCATAACCAATAAACTGAGTTGCATGTTGCATACTTTTTATTTGGCTTCAAGTGGCACTTCCCTGTTTCACATTTCCTCAATACTGAAATCCATTTACATACTTGCATTGATAATGATAATATGAGCCTTGACTTGCAAAAATGTTCTTCAGACATATGCTATGCACAACATTGATGTTTCTGTCAGTCTCATCAGTCATTGCTGTATGTGTGCTATATGATCTACATAATAATATGGACCCACACTGACACAAAACCATGGAAGGGTATATTCTGACAGTGGGTGGTCATAATGCTTATTTACAGTGGGTACACATGCTGCTTTGAGCCCAAACTAATTAATGCATATGTCTGAAGACATTTCTTTGTGTTGCTGCTCAAACCATATTTTCTATATACATCCTTGTTACATTTTAGTATTACTTTGTTACTAGGAAAGGTAGAAAAACTGTACATCAGATCTAAAGACTGCCATTAATTTCATAGAGAACAGATAGCAAATTTTGTCAACATTTACATAATGATATCTTTTATTTGCTAAGACCCAAACAAGAAGTCTGTAGTGACAGACTTTAGGAGAATAGAAACATTAACAAGGGGCATCCCCGTCTCTAAAGTTTTTCATCTGCCTTACCATTGGGAAAGGAATTTCTCCTTCATTTTTTTTATTTGGGGAAATATAATCTTTTCTCCCAGATATTTTTTTCCATTTGAGGAAATATTCTTCCATAACTTAGCTGCAGAGCTGCAGAAGTTGTTCCCCTTTGATTAAGTGCAGCAAATTCTTTCCGGTATATCGCATTATCCCTCCAATTGAACAAGAATCTTCCTAATCTTCCTAATTAAAGGGAGGTAGATACAATTCAGTGGAGGCAACTCTTTCTAACATGTTTTTTGTTCCCCTTTTTAATAGGGACAGTTCCGGCTCTTTTGCAAAACAATGGTGGAAAATAGACCCAGTTTATTCAATGTCCTTAACAAGGATCTTTTTAGGATGAAACAAATGCCAGAAAATGAAACTACTATAGGCAACAACATTCTGAAATTCTGAATTGACATCTCAAGCCCTGTCGCCCAATGAAACCAGTAGGGTTTATAAGCATGGACGGTCGACACACACCGCTTTGCCTGGGCAGGCTTAACTGTCCTTATGGCCTTCCTTTGTTTAGGTTTCGAGTATGGTCTGGTCGCTTAATGTTTGTGTTTCTTTCCCTTTGGTGTCTTTGATGGGTGGAGTAAGTTAATTGTATCGATTCCTGATCTTTGTTTTACTTCTACTTTAGATCCTCTAAGCGGTTTACCAGTACATGTGTTTAAATGGTTATGGTTGTCACATAACAAACCACTCCCAATAAGGTGTAGCAACAAGAATAAATTGGAGAACTTTACTGCTTTCTTGTTAGAAACATGATCTAACTGGTGGTTTCTTCTGCTCTGATGACTGACTGTTTCTGAGTCCTCATGATAGTATTAATCATCAATGTGGATCAATTTGTTATTGTTATTATGTTTGGGAACTGAGGGCCCGGGTTGAAATTTCATAAACTCCACCAAGTTGATGCCCCCCCCCCCCCACCCACAGGGCTTATAAAAGGCAACTATTTATTTACTTTAAGGGGAATGGGAACACCTTCAGCGGAGACAACTCCTCCAAAAGTGTTTTTGTCTCCCATGTCAATTTGGGTCAACTCTTAAAGGGAAGAATTTGCTCCTGAGGAGCAAATTCTTTCCTTTAAGAGTTGACCCCTTTTTCAGTTGGACAGAGCTTATAGAAAAGCGAACAGTAAGTCCCGAAAGTTGTCTAACTTTGAAAAATGGCAGAAAAATCTGCCAGGTGTTGCCATTCCCTTAAATGGTAAAGTATGTCACATAACAAACCACTCCCAATAAGGTGGAGCAACAAGGATAACTTTCCTGCTTTCTTCTAACTGGTGGTTTTCTTCTACTCTGATGACTGACTGTTTTTGAGTTCTCAACTCTGATTCATGATACATGTAGTATTTTTTTTTTTTTTTTTGTATTTTATTTTAACTCATTGTTGAGCTAGAAAGCCTTGATGCGGATTTTGTTTGTTTGATTTGAGGTTTAACGTCCCCATCAACACTGTAAAGGTCATTTTGGAGACGTTGCTTCCAATTTTGTGGGACTTTTACCCGACATTGAGATGAATGACATCTCAAGCCCTGTCGCCCAATGAAACCAATAGGGTTTATTAGCATGGACGGTCCGCCTCGCACCGCGGATCCTGGACAGGCTTCGATCCTCTAAGCAGTTTACCAGTACTAGTGTGCGGGCCAGATTCAGCTCTGCGTGGAAGCATCATGCAGCCCATGTATTTCTTCAAGCCCCTATGGGCGGGGGCCGTAATCGATGCAGATCAATTTGTTATTGTTATTATGTTCGGGAACTGAGGAACAGGGTTGAAATTTCATAAACTTTGCCGTGTTGAGGCCCCCCAGTAGTTTTACTACTGTCCATCCCAAAGGGGTGGTCGGGTGAGGCAAAGGTGACATTTATCTTGCATCATTGGTGTGTCCAACTGATACTGGCTTACAGTGGTACAAGGCCTGCTGTCCTTGCAGCAGGTAGGGACAGAGGGGAGTGTTGTTACTTCCTTTGTCTTTACACTTCCATTCATTTTCCTCTTTCTCCCCTTTCGCTTATTTAAATCTTCTCTACTATCTCTTCTATCTCTTTTTCTCCTTTATTCTGGGAGTTGACACAAAATGACCCACTGCAGTTGGTGTGTCTTTAAACCACAAACAATCAATCAATCATGACCATCCCAAGGCGGTCATTCTTTTACAGTGTCTTATTTATTAATTGGCTTTGTGCTTTTGGTTCTTGTTTCGTCTGTTTTTGTGTGTGCCTCCATGTCACTTTCTTTCTTTCGGTGACTTGAGACGGCTGCGTTCTTAGATTGTGGCCTTTCCTGAGTGACATTTTCTTACTAGTTTGTTTGCAGCCCACTCAATTCTGTTAAAGTCATATCAAGCCAGAGAAGATTGATACAGGCACTTGTGATGAAACCCTCCACAAGATGATTCTACCCAAGTACTTTTATTCTAATGAGAAAAAATGGCCCCAAATTATCCTTTAAGAACTCATCCATAACATCTGGAACTAAAGAAAATTGTCTTTTCTAAAACAACAACCTCTAACTAACTAATGTTATGGCCCTATGAATTCTGAAAATGATAATAATCATAACCAAAGACTAAAGATGCAATGTCTGCCATTTAGTTGAAGGAAATGTCTTATATCATACCAGGCAATTTACTTTTGGATGATATTCTGTCAACAAAGCCTCTCAATGTGTCAGTCAGAGTCGGATTTCGGTTTACATCGTCTACCATCAGAATTATTAGCAATCATTCGAATCAGCCCATGCGAAAAAGTTACACAGATATTTTTTTCAAAACCGTTAACTTTAACAAGGCATTTTGTACAGTCTGTTAACATGTTTGAATTGGGAAACTATACACTTGCAAACAGTGCTGGCTCAGATCAGATGCTGCATACTGCAGCATCTGATCTGGGCCAGCACTATTTGCAGACGTGTGCTGTGTCCAAAATAGCAGGATGGATAGCAAACAGTGCAGACCTTGTGTCTAAAATAGCTGGATGGGTGACCAACAGTGCAGACCCTGATGAGATCTGATCTGGGTCTACACTGTCTGTCTGTCTGAATATATACAAATACGGTACTTTAGATGTCATGCTCTTTGACAAAAAAAAAAGCTATGGGGCTTCTCTTTAAATGCAGCTGAAATTTTTTTGAGGTTTTGCTTTAAAACCACAAAACTTGGTGTACGTGCACAGGGGACAAAAGAGTGAGAAATGCTGGTGGTTGCCATCAACAGATTGTTAGCATGTATTATGCAGAAGGAAATTGTCAGCTTTTCTATTATTTGAGCCAACACTGGAGAAAAAGGATCATTTCTGCATCAACCAACCAGGGTCAGCTGAGCCTGCACCGGCAACTAACAGGACTAGATGCACAATTTCTTGCATCAGGCTCCCTCAATTTTTCCACTACATGTCTGTGCTTCAGTGTAGGCTTGCCCGAGTTTTTGCCGGTCGGCTTAGTGATAATGACCCTTTTCTCACTGTCTGGCCCATCTGCAACAGATGGCCTTGCTGCTTAAGCCTTACTAATAACATCTTTTGATTAAGTTATACAGCTAGATTAGCTCCATACGTCAATTTTTCTGCTACTTTTAATATTTTCAGATTCCAAATACAGTCAAAGCCAAATAATTTCAACTCATGAGTCTAAAATTATGATACTCTATCCTCGTCTTTTGAAAAACTAAGAACATCTGAATTTTTTTCGCTGTTCATTTTTTTACCTTCAACTTCTGAAAATTCAAGCTTTAACCCATTCAGTACCAGAAACCCCCAAACGGGTAATTGGCAAACAGTGCAGGCCCAGATCAGACGCCACAGAAAGCGGCGTCTGATCAGGGCCTCCACTGTTTGCTAAACGTTCAGCCATTTTCCTAATTAATTTTGAAGAAAACACAACCTGACACCCCTAAATTTTGAAATGGACTCCTGTTACAAATAAGGAGGAAGATTCCACGTGGTACTAAAAGGGTTAATACAAGCCTGGAAGATGGTAACCAAAAGCTGAATGTGCAATGTTTGTTTGATGGCAAACTAATGAAGAGAACAAACAAGCAAAAACTGTTTTAGATGAGGAAAAGGTTTCGCAATTTTAACCCTTCTCTTGCTGAATATTCAGTTTAGCCATACCCATTTCTGACTTTGAACCAATCAGATTACTTGATGCAATTTATTCCCACAAATTCATAAACTGAATGTCAAACAGTGTAGATCCTGATCAGAAGCCATCTGATCTGGATCTACACTGTTTGCAAAGATAGGGGTTGTCCTGAACAGCAGGATAAGAGTTAAATAAATATTGAAACAGACCCACAGTATTATGTTACTAACATTTTTTATAGCCCTTTCAAGATTATTTCACACAATATTGATATCGAGCCGATCGTTCATCGGAATTGGTGGGCAAAACCGAACTACCCACAGAAAAATTACATAACCTTCTCATACACAATCTCGGCTCTCACATGTGACCTGAGCCAGGCTCAAACCCACAACAGCAAGACACCTACCGGTAATGATATAGACCTCATACTGACCAAGACTCTACTTGCCTGAAAGGCTGGAATTTTCAGCTTTAAATAGTCATTTCAACCCTTATCCTGCAGAACACGACAATCTCTACTTTTACAAACAGTGTAGATCCAGATCAGATGGAAGAAGCCATCTGATCAGGATCTACACTGTTTGTCATGCAGTTTGTCAACTGAATGAATTATTATTATACCAAATAAATTGATTGGTTCACAGGCAAAAATGTGTGTGGCTAAAAAAATTTCTTCAGAGAAGAATTCAAGAAGAAAAATCAAAATCCAAGAAAAAATCAAGCTCTAAAAGCCTGAAATCTGCAGATGCCTGAAAAATATGAGGCTTGAATATAATAAGGAGACAACACTCTTGCCCATTAAGCCAGGGAGGCCTCTTCAAATAAGGAAAACTTATCCCTTTCTCTCCTTTCCTAGGATAATTTAGCAAACCCCTAAAGGGTAGCCTAGCAAATAGTGCAGGCCCAGACCAGACACCACTGAATGTGACTGCAGCATCTGAACAGGATCTGCACTGTTTGCCAACAGGATTTTCTGTCAAAAATGGAATAAAAGTCCTTACATTTTTTTGACAATACCATCATAATTTTGAAATCACATTATGGCTAATTTTCTGGTCGAATGATCATTAGATAGGACAAAATGAGTCTGTTACAATCAAATGAACTTCTTAATAGGTCTGCCGACTTTTTACACCTTCCCATAATTCCCTCCATTTGTACAGATGTCAAATTATGAACTACCCACCAGCAAGTAACCACACTACTATCCTTTGAGCCGACAATCATGTACAGTACATTCTAACCTCTTTATAACACTACTGTTGGGAGTCCGAAGTTGAAAAATGTATGAGTTAAACAAATGTGTGCAAAGAATATTTAGCCATGAATACATTTATATTATAACAGTACTGTTGGGGTCCAAAGGAGTTAAACAAGTGTGTTGTATTCTTACAAAACTATACAGACTGCATTGCATACCAAAATAGCCATTTATCATATTTTGTCTATATAATCTATACATTTTAATGGTCCATCTTTAAACCATATTATAGCAAAAAGAAAAAAAAAACAATCTTGTTAAATTTAACAGTTTTATACAGAGGTTAATGTGTATATGTCCCTTGCATTATGTGAGTCAGATTGGCTATCACACATTCAAGTAAATATGGCCTGTTCGTGACAATGTGACGCGTGGATGTGGACAAAGGTCCACACACTTAGTACCATAACAAAGACCAACTGTGACACAAGCCGGTTTCAAAGGGAAAACATTGCCACGACAACACAATAGCGACCATTAGATAATGCAAATAATGAGCTCACTAACAATTGCATCTGGTCACTCATTAGAGCCACTACATTTATTACATAAACAAATATTCCGACTGTTTCCCCTGTATTGATTGTGTTCCATAAACTTTAAAGACAGAACAAATAGATCTTGAAAATATGTTAAACAAAATATTTACTTTCCATCTGCAGCCAAGCTTTGATGCCAAACTTCTGTCAAGCAATGGAAAGCAGGGAGTTTGCTTCTGTTCTGAAAGAGCTGGCCTGAGACAAAATAGACCGATTCCTAATTCCGCTATTAAGACCACCTAAAATTAAGACTTATTCTGCTTTAAAAACTTCATTTAATAGGTTGCATTTATTCTTTCTTTGTGTTTTCTGCATACCGTGTCCTCTGGTCAGAGACCACCTTTGGGACTGTTCAAAAGTGATCTTGAAGACCACTTTTGAACAGTCCCAAAGGTGGTCTTAATATAGGAATTTTACTGTACATACGACTGCAGCAGATGGCATTTTCAAATATTTTTTTGTTATTATCATTATTTTCATCATCAATTCCTCATTATTATTATCATTATCATTATTATCATTAATATTATTATTGTAATTAACATTATTATTATAAAGAGCCAGGTCCTAAAAGATTTAGTGCAGCAAACAATATTTTCAAATACATACATATATGTATATTTTCATCATCAACATTATCATCTTCTTCATTATTGTCACCATCATCATCACCATTTTCATTACTATTATCATCAGCAATATTGTTCAATTAATATTATTATTTTTCTGAGGAAGTATGTCTCGGCATCTCGCACAAATTGTTGACAATTCACATGCAATGTCAAGCTATGTTGTTTGTTGCATGGTTCTCTTTATCCATCTCTATCTATTTTATACAGGAAATCTCAAAATGGGTCATTGGCAAAGAGTGTAGGCCCAGATCAGACGCTGCATTATGAAGTGTTTAATTAGGGCCTTCAATGTTTACATAAAGTTCAACAGTTTTTTAAATCCATTTCCTAATTCAACTCAGCTTAAATTTCAAAATGGACTCCTATATAAAAGGTGGAAGATACAGTACAAAATGGGTTAAATCTACTGGTTCATTATAACACGGTTTTGGATATAACACTGTTTTCAAGATGGATCCCAAAAATGTATAGATTATATAGAAAAATGACCATAAATGGTCATTTTTCTATATGACCATAAATGGTCTTTTTCTATATAATCTATACATTTTTGTTTGGATATAACACAGCTGTTTAACTAACACGGTTTCTACTTTGGACCCGGTCAATAGTGTTATAAAGATGTTGTGGTGTACGTACATGTGCATGCAAAACAGCTGACTGCTACCACAGTATTCATGCCTTTTCCTGATGACCTTCCCCCACCGCAACCCCCACCCCGCACCCAACATTTTTTTGTGATCAAGTGGAAATAATTATAGAGAATTTAGTGTGATAAATAATCAACCCATTTAGTACCAGAAACCCCAAAGCGGGTAACCTGGCAAACAGTGCAGGCCCAGATCAGACGCCGCAGAACGCGGCGTCTGATCAGGGCCTACACTGTTTGCTAAAGGTTCAGCCATTTTCCAAATAAATTTTGAAGAAAACACAACCTGACACCCCTAAATTTTGAAATGGACTTGTGCTATATATAATGAGGAAGGTTCCATTTGGTACAAAAAGGGTTAATGCTTTATAATCACAAATGAATGTTTCGGTAGTTCCAAGTGTGTTTGTAGTTTTAAGTGAAATGTATATCAAAACAAATACATAGACCAAAACACACAGAAAATAAATATAAAGCATGATATTCATAAGAAAGGGGTTTAATGGTTGTGTGACACCGGGTACCGTGGCAATGGTAAACAAACCAAATATGACTGAGTAAATATAAAAGCGTAGAATTTTGCCATACTGAATGCCCTTGATAATAGGCTTTTGTGTTTCAAATGAATATTTTATGATACATGAACGTACACAGACCTTTTTCAATAGCAAACATATGCTGTCCTCAAATATAATCCCACTGCGGCTCGTATATTTTACGCATTTATCATTCAAACGGTAACATGCCATAAAGTTATTTGCAAAGAGATCTCAGTCCCACAAAACATCAAGAATAAATTTATAAACATGTATGTTAAAACTAGGAAAAGCATTTTGGCAATCTGAGGGGGTCTAGTTCATAAATTTTTGTTTTGTTTTTCCGTAACTGGAGTGTGATTAATATTCTTTGTTGGTTTTTCAAGATACAATAATGAGCCTAAGCAAACAGTGCAGACCCAGATCGGAGCAGTCTGATCAGGGTCTACACTGTTTGCCATTTTGTTTGCACCTTTTGGGCGCCTTACAGAATTTTGAAACAAATTTGTTAAATAAAATTTCGAGAGTTACAGCAAGGTCTTCCAATTTTTACCATTTTCAGCTGAAGAATTCAAAGCTCCGGATAAGCAATATAGAGAATAATGTCTGGATAATTAAATTCGTCTTATTTATTCCTAAATTCTGCTTACTTATTCATAAAGTCTGCAGGCTCCCGCCCATCGGGGCTTGAAGAAATAGATGGGCTGCATGATGCTTCCACGCAGAGCTGAGACCGACCCGCACACGAGTACTGGTAAACCGCTTAGAGGATCAAAGCGTGCCTAGGCAAAGCGGTGCGAATAGGTCCGTCCATGCTTATAAACCCTATTGGTTTCATTGAGCGACAGGGCTTGAGATGTCATTTCATCTCAATGTCGGGTAAAAGTCCCACAAAATTGGAAGCAACATCTCCAAAATGACGTTTACAGTGTTGATGGGGATGGTAAACCTCAAATCAAACAAACAAACAAATCATAAATTCTGCTATGGGTACTTGTGTACTTTTGAAACATACGTTGTGGGTATTTGTTAGAATCGCCTCGATGATGCGATTCTAACAAATACCCACAACGTATGTTTCAAAAATAAAATACGGAATATTATCCAGAAATTATTGTCATTACTTTTCATCAGTTTATCTATGACCTTTAACAAGATCCTATAATTTTCAATGTTAATTCCTGTAACCCATATGAAAACAAGGATCCATCCACAAAAATCAGCAAGGGACACTTGCATGTATCAAACATGAAGCTCTATGTTAATTCTACATACATGTAATTCAGTATGGCCAAAATGAAGAAGACATTATTTGCTAAAAAACTGTTGCAGTACCAAAGTTTTTAACAAAAATACCATTGTATTAGATATAGTACTCCGATAGTATTAATTAGACCAGGAAGGACAGTCCATCTTGTTAAATTTGTAACTTTCTGGTATATGAAAATGGTACCATTTTCATATACCAGAAAGTTACAAATTTAACAAGATGAATTGTTTTCATTGATAACTGTTTGAAACTGATAAGAGGTTACACTGCAATCTGCAACAAAATACCAATACAAGAAATTACTATGGAATGTGAGTTTATCCGAAATCAATCTTTGGAAAAACCCTCTCATTAATATTGACTACCAAATTGTCAATAAATATTGAATCGTAATACTTTCATTTAACTTTGTAGGTCACCAAATCAATGTGTTTTATTGACGACATCTCACGATAGTGGGAGTATCCTAACTCTTGAGATGCCACGAAAAACTGCTTCTGAAAATGTCGTCTGTTTATGTCGTCTGCTGCATCTTGTAGCAAAGTTTTCAAACATGTTTTTTAACATACAGGCAATCAGTGTGGACCCTGATCAGACTGGAGGCATCTGGGTCCATACTTTTTGCAAAAATGACTTTTAAAATAATCAGCAGGCGACAATTGTTGTGATTGGCATGTTATGGGCTGAGATTTTGATCAATATCAAAACAAAACCTTTTATGGCAATCAAGTGCACCCAATACCCAAAGTACAAGGAGTACACAGCAAACACTTTACCACCATATTAACTCTAAATATTTAGACACCATCTCGTTATCATACTTCTAAAATTTGAACACAGACAATTTACTAACTGATGCTGAAAATAGCAGGTTGAGATGCCAAATTCCGTACTGTCTCATCTGGGTTTACACTGTTTGCTTAGAGGCATATATGAATTATCTGTCCAAAACCATTATACATGTCCAAAATATGGTATAAAACAGTGTGCACATTCAAAACAGTGTCAAACTCCAACACAGTCAATTTAACTTAGTTGACTGTGCACAGTTAATTTCTATGTACTTCCTGAATTGGAGCGATGGAAATGTCAAGAATTCGATTTCTGAAAACTAACAATTTTTAACCCCAAAAAATCTCTGTTTTTTCCCCAAACTGAATGACTTGGTAATTAATGTTAACTAATGCGTTTGGTTTTACTTATATGCAGTTGAGAAAATAAAGTGTCTGTCTGTGTGTGTTAGCTTTGAAGTACAACTGGAAACTGAGGAAGGGGTACCTTCATAAGCAGAGAAAAAATCACATACTTTCTTTGATGCCCATAGCTCCAGATGTGGAATGAGGAGAATAATTTTGGGAGAATTTTTTTTCTTATTTCTCCACTGAAACGTATGTTGTGAGTTCTTGTTGGAATCGCCTGAAGGCGATTCCAACAAGAACCCACAACATATAAGAGAGGACCGAAATTATCCTTTTATGATTATCCCTGACTCTTCCTTTGCTAGGGCTATAGTTATATGAGGCATTGCGTCTTTTATAATATACAGTTTTGTTAATATGTTTCTTATGTATTCCAAAGCAAAATTAAATTCTTTTGAATGCTGTTTCATTGCACTTCTGTTTTGTATTGCCTGGTTTGTTTCCTAACATTTCTCTGTGCTGTTTTAAACATTAACCCATTAAGTACCGGAAACCCCAAACCGGGTACCCTGGCAAACAGTGCAGGCCCAGATCAGACGCTGCAGAATGCGCGTCTGATCAGGACCTACACTGTTTGCTAAAGGTTCAGTCATTTTCCAAATAAGTTTTGATGAAAACACAACTTGACACCCCTTAATTTTGAAATGGACTCCATTTGGTACAAAAAGGGTTAAGCAGGGAAAACAATGCACAAAGTTTATTAAGAGCAACCCATACAAAATGTCTTCAGTAGAAATATGTGCTACTGCATGGCTGATTTTAGTATATTCATGATGTACTGCTTTTACTGGTGTTATACAGAGGTTAAGGAGAGCTCGTACTTGTATGTAAGCTATGGCATCTCGAAACTGTCATATTTTCCAATGTCCAAAGCTCAAACTCAAGAACTAATGATAATAAAAAAGTCCCTTATTTTCAACCAAAAACTGCAAAAGTTGGGACAGACATTCACAGTTTGACCAAACATCATAACTCATCATTGCTATCGTCAGTATGACTGGCATGTTTTCAAGACAAGAGGAATGTTTGTGAAAACTACCAACAAAGCTCTCTAAAGCCTGGTTATCTTGTTTTTCTAATCCCCTCTACCTGCACTGTTCTTCCAGTCAGCAAGACTGCACACTAAACAGCAAGATGGTACTTGAACTCAGAATGTATTCCCAGAGACTGATAAATTTACACTGACAGAGAAAACTTAACCTTTTTTGCACCAGAAACCCCAAAACGGATTTGGCAAACAGTGCAGACCCAGATCAGGGCCTAAACTGTTTGCCCTGATCAGGGCCTGCAATGTTTGCAAAAAGTAAAGCCATTTTCCAAATTAATTTTGAATAAAATACAACATGACAACCCTAAGTTTTGAAACAGACAAAATGGGATAAGTTGTCTATCAGTTATTTTCTGTCATTCTACAGACTAGACTCGCCTCCACCCATCGGGGCATGAAGAAATAGATTGGGCTACATGATGCTTCCAGGCAGAGCTGAAACAGACCGTACATGAGTTCTGGTAAACCGGATCTAAGCCTGCTGAAGCAAAGTGGTGCGAGTCGGACCGCTCATGCATATAAACCCTATTGGTTTCATGATGTCATTTTGTCTCAGTGGCCGGTTAAAGTCCCACAAAATTGGAAGCAACATCTCCAAAATGACCTAAATTGTGTTGACGGGGACGTAAAACCTCAAATCAACCAAATCCACAGACTTAAGGTAGAAGAAGAAATGCCATTATGTGGGCCCCAAAAAATGTATCTACAGTTTGCCCTTGTCATAAATTTTGGTCAAATTTTCACCTATACTCCATCAAAAACATATTTGTTTCTATATTACTAACAGATTTTGCTTTGGATCCTGGCAAACATATTATAAAGAGGTAGTGGTGTACTTTTAAGCTTACTTTGAAAGCGGTCATCTTCCTATTCATTTATGTTCAGCCCCTAAAAATAATGACTGTCATAATTTCTATGCTGTATGACTGTAACTACAGATTTATAATGAGTTCATTTCACTACATGTGTTTCTCTAATAAATTTTCCCATTAGCAATATAGTATTTGTTTTAAGGTTTATTCTCACTGATCATACGGACTTTTTTATGAAAACAGAGATCTAGATTTGAATATTCAACACAATGGAAATGTTCATCAAAAGAATTGTTAAGGTGTGTATTAATATTAATGAATATTTAATCAGAGAGCTGTCAGGCACTGAATCACTTTCATTTCCTGTGAACTGCTGCTGCTGATAAAAAAAGGAAGGACACAGAAAAACAATGTAAAACTTACGCTCAGAACAAAGGTCCAGGACAGACAGTGAAAAAAATTGTTTGTCTATTACCATTATTCTGTTCATATGATGAACAGAAAAAATTCTGAGCCAGACTCTGTAGATGCCCTGGCTGGACCAATCCTTTGACAACCAATGCACGCAAATATTTTTTTGCCGTGGGCCAACTCCAATGAGAACTACACAGTTCTAAGTAGATTATACTGAATGATTCATTACTCTACCTTCCATTATTTCTAAGACTTATTGTTGGTGTCACACACACTTTTTAATCTGTGAAGTCATATGAAATGATAATTTCCTTTTTTTTTTCCAACTTTGTTCTTTCAGACGAATAAACTCTATCAGATTATTATGGTTGGATTGGTTCATTAGAATAGTGACAGTATCCTGACAATTTTTCAGCTAAGATCATGATGTCACGATTGGCTCACATGTTTTCATGTGCATGTATACTGGGCATCCCTGCCCAACAGGGCTTGGAGAAATAGAATGTTGCTTGGTGCTTTTAGTCAGAGCTGAAACCGACTGAACTTTAAGCACTGGACAACTGCTTAGAAGTAGGGCTGGCTAATCGGAGCTGAAAAGATAATCGATTATCAGTCCCGTCATTGCGATCGATAATCGATTAGTAATCGTAATGGTTTTTATCAATTTTACCTGTATGGCTTTCTTCTGATTATGACTCTTACCATATGTTGCACTTTACCATATGTATTTTTGATCAGACGGGCCTGAGCAAACAGTGTAGACCCAGATGAGACGCTGCAGAATGTGGCGTCTCATCAGGGTCTGCACTGTTTGCCACTCATCCAGCTATTGTAGGCATAACTTTGGGTAGTAAATTGTACCTATCAAGTAATCGATTAAAAGCAAATCAGAAATGATAATCATTTTTGTTGAATTTATCAATGGATTAATCGATTATACGATCAATCATGTCACCCTTACTTAGAAGCTCTAAGCCTGCCCAGGAAAAGTGGTGCGAGTTGGACTGTCCCTTTAGTCATGGCTGTTTCTTTGAGCGGTCGAAATTGGAAACAATGTCTCCAAAATGACCTAAATAGTGTTGACAGGCATGTAAAACCTCAATGCAAACACGCAAAAGCATGTATATTGAGCACCTGGTTAAACACATGCCCACTGCATAATAATTCTTTATAATAGCCAAAGTTTAGAGGATGAATAGTCATTCATATCCGCCCAATAGTTAAATATAAGAAAGATTTGTTGGTACACCCGGACCTCGTTATAGCACGATTCGTTACAGCACGAATTCGGATATAACACGGTTTTGGTTTGGACCCCATATTTTCCCCAACCAACATTTATAAATATTATCCAAGGATTGTATCAGGTTTTAAGCACAACAACTTTATTTTCCTCTCACTTTTGACTGCGGTAATACGGTAGCTAACACGGTTTATAACGGTACTTTTTGATCTATTGCGGGCCTCCAGCAGAGTTGAATATACAGTATATAAACTTGTTTAGCTTGACACGCATGATAAACGTGAACTGCCATCGGCACAATCAAAAGTGTTGGCTTAGTGTGATAAGGAGATTAAAGAATTCAGTTACGCAACCGGAAAAAAATATTTATCACGCTCTGTTAAGGATCACTGCTCAGCAGAAATTTTAAACATCGATGCAGATGATGTGATCGGTCAACTGCAATAAAACTCATTTTCTAAAGCCGCATGTAAAAGAAAGTCATATTTATTCCAGCTTAAAAGCAAATGATAAAACATATTCAATATAGATTTTCGCGGCAAAAAAATCATTAAAAACCATGTGCGCCATTAAAATCGTTTCAAATGGCTAAAATATTAAGGGTAAGACATTTCAAGGGAAGTAATTCAAATTTCTTGTAAGCGTTGATCATTGTCCGGTTCCGAACCCTAACCCGGTAATTTTACCATTGAAATCTATTAGCGGTACTGTAGTTCGGTACGGTCCGGATTCTCAGTAACAACAAAGTTAGCCGGGAACCAGCTATCAAAATGGCGTCATACTCGCTGTCAGATCGGACGATTTCTGGATTTAAAACATGGTTTGTCAGCTGGTTTCGATTAAAGTGACTTGTTTGACTTGATGGGCCATGGTATTTACTGCCATTAATTAGTTCTAAACACATTTTAGTCGGGAAATACGGTCATTAACCGGACCGCACATCATCTTGTTTGGGAAACTATTGATCACCATTGTGTCAATGGTTGATCTGTGACAAATACGGTCGGTGTTTATAACACGATTCGGTTAACTAACACGGTCCGTTGGTTGGACCCGGAGTTCCGTGTTATAACGAGGTTGAGGTGTATTTTAGTTTTAGTTTGTGAGTGCTCATTCAGTCATTTGGGCTGAGCAGAAAAGCAGGTCTATAACCCTGCTTAGTTTTCACATTGAAAAAACATGTCCGTGTGAAATAATGGCGTCCAACATGGTATCAGAAATGACAAATTTTAGGTTAAAAAAAATGAGAACATCTTTCTTATTTCTGCTTTACACATAGATTGTGGGTGCTCGTAGAACCGCCTCAACAAGGTGGTTCTAACGAGCACCCAAAACCTCTGTTTTTGAGCAAAAAAAAGGCAGATAATGTATATCCCCGTAAACCCCACTTTTCTCTATATGAAGTGTGGTGTAGAGGGATCTTTGTTTCACGGACTTGTTATCGTGATGCAGTGAAGTTCCTTGCACATGCATTTTTAATAGTTCAAGAAAAATGTTTCATATAACCCTGCGATGAGTTTCAATTATCATTTCTCTTTCTTTACGGGCTTTGATCTTCCGAGCTTCTGAGAAAATAACAGTCCATAAATGTCGCACAATTTCACAGATAAAAATCTACCCACACTACAATGTGTCTTCTCTGGAATAAACACAATCACAACATTAGCATCTCGTTGCCATGACAACTATTACCTGCTGTAATGCAATTCAATCAACTTCTATAATAAGGTAAATAGAAAATTGCTCATTTAAGGAACTATACAGATGGTCGGTCTACAAGACAGCTTAATAAGAACTGATTACAATTTATGTTGTGTTACTCGGTTCTTTCAGCCACAATGTAATGCAGTTATTTAAATGTTTGCTGTCACCAGATTGCAGACCACTTTTGAAAGCCTAGAAATACAGTGAAATTCCGCTATTAAGACCACCTAAAATTAAGACTAAATCTGCTGTAAACAGCTTAATTATAAGGATGCAGTTATGTATTCGTGTTTTCTGCACACACTGTCCTTTGGTCAGGAACCACCTTTGGGACTGTTCAAAAGTGGTCTTAAAGACCACTTTTGAACAGTTCCAAAGGTGGTCTTAATTTAGGAATTTTACTGTTTAAGACCACTTTTGAACAGTCCAAAAGGTGGTCCCTGACCAGAGGACATTGTGTGCAGAAACCACGAAGAATGAGTAACTGTACCTTTCTAAATAAGCTTTTTAAAGCAAAATTAGTCCTAATTTAAGGTGGTCTTAACAGCGGAATTTCACTGTGTTACAAGGCAGTCTTTGTTTCAAAAGAGAGTAAATAAGACATTTTAGCATACAGCTGAAACCAAAATAGACAAGCGAGGGACAAGATTTTCATTTTATTTATTACATTTAAGTCTTTTTAAACCTCACCCTGCTGTTCACGACAACAACTGCCTTTGCAAAGTGTACATCCAGATCTGATCAGGATCTACACTCTTTGTAAGTCAGTTTGTGAATTTGAAGGAAAAGCATTTTGCCGTGTGATCTTTTTGGCTGATAATCAGAAATGGGTATGGCTAATTAGATCATTTACCCGGACAAGGGTTAACCCATTGCATGCGGAATACCGCTAAAGGGGTACCTTGGCCTGGCCCCGCCTATTGGGGCTTGAAGGAATGGGCTGCATGATGCTTCCATGAAGAGCTGAAACCGATTGCAATGGTACTGGTAAACCGTTTAGAGGATCTAAGCCTGCCCAGGCAAAGCGGTGCGAGTCAGCCCATCAATGCTTATTAACACTTTTGGATTCATTAGGCGGCAGGACTTGAGATGTCATTTCATCTCAATGTTGGGTAAAAGTCCCACAAAATTGGAAGCAACTTCTCCAAAATGACCTCTACAGTGTTGACAGGGATGTTAAACCTCAAATCAAACAAACAAACGGGTACCTTGGCAAACAGTGCAGACCCAGATCAGACACCACAGAATGTGGTGTTTGATCAGGGCCTTCACTATTTGCTAACAGAATTTTTCTTTAAAAAAATAATATAAAAATGAAAAAATTGGCCTGACATCCCTTATATGGCAAATGGACCTTATATAGCAATGGAAGAGTCCACTAGTATACAATGGGTTAAGAGTAGCTATTTCAAATATGAATGTGCTGGACAGAATCGAAATCTCATGAATGCCATGGCAAGCATTATTTTCTCTGGAAACAATATTTGAATATGTCATCTACCAGGGATTTTCCTAGTGCAAGTTTGGGGCCGGTAATCGGCCCCTATTTTTCCCAATTTAGAGACAGATATTCCCAAATTTTATGACAACTTTCCCAATTTCTGATGTTGTGCTACATTTTGTTAAAAAATTCATGAAAATTGAACCAAAATTGACAAAGTTACAGCTGAATTAAATTCCCAACTATAAATATTAGCGAGCTGTTTTTCCCAAACCTAGTGGCCCCTGGACCCTGATTCTGAAGGGTAGGAAAATCCCTGTCTACTTTGCTTGGTATGGTCCAAATAAGGAACCAAATTAAAAATTTGCTTCAGCCCAGAGTGATGGCTACTTTGCTCTTGTTCTTTTGTCACATTGTAAAACATTAAATATGACTGTAGCCACACCTTGCTTGTGCTGGAAATACAACATCTGTTGCCAAGAGACCTCTCTTCTACAAACACGCCACAGGAAAACGGACCACGGTTCTGAGTTACTCAAATTTACAATGTACATGCATCATCTCTGCCACATCCATCTGACATGTAGCCAAGCTATAGACTAGAAATGCATATACCAGACTTCGCTTTTAACAATGAAGAACATCGGCCATGGAATGGGCCTTATGCTAAGACCAAGTGTCACTTGTATAAATTTTGAGCTACAACAAACCATACGTGACCTCAGATATTTGTCATTGACCAAAACTTATTAAACGCTCATACCGGTACCCACACAGCCTTCCCTGTCTATGTGAAGAAGCTCTTGGTCAGCAGGGATCCATTATAGTGCACAGCAAAGACTCTGATCAGCCTGCATAGATGTGCAGGCTGAGCTGAGTCTTTGTCAAGTGCACATGAACTTAACCTTATCTTGCTGAATATTCATTTAAGCCACACCCATTTCTGTCTATCTACCAATCAAATTACTTGATGTAATTTATTGCTCCAAATTCATAAAATGAATGCCAAACAGTGTAGATCCTGATCAGATGGCTTCTTCAGAAGCCATCTGATCTGGATCTACACTGTTTGCTAAGATAGGGATTGTCGTGAACAGCAAGATAAGGGTTAAGACACATTTTTGCAGGCTCAGCTTATACCTGTATTTCAATCCTAACAAAAAAGGTCCAGATGGCATGCTAGATTTCTTAGGATGCAGATTAATAAGATGTCAAGATTTTATAACTTGTAAGAAGAAAACAAAGGGACAAGCTGTTGACAGCTACATGTATTTCACAGTTTGATGATCAACTTGTCACATGATACACAAGTTTCTATTCTTTCTCCGAACCTGTGGACATTTTGAAATGGTGACTTAACCCTTATCTTGCTGTTCACGACAACCCCTATCTTTGCAAACAGTGTAGATCCAGATCAGATGGCTTCTGAAGAAGCCATCTGATCAGGATCTACACTGTTTGACATTCAATTTATGTATTTGTAGCAATAAACTACATCAAGTAATTTGATTGGTTGATAGACAGAAATGGGTGTGGCTTAAATGAATATTCAGCAAGATAAGGGTTAAGGTCTGAGATAAAAATAAAAGGTTGAAAATCTTTTGTCTTGTTTGTTTGTGTTGAAGTTTTATGTCCTTGTAAACACTATGAAAATCATTTTGGAGACATTGCTTCCAATTTTGTGCGACTTTTGATGAAATTACCACCAAAAGAAACTGCTCGGTTAAGGAGCAGTCGAACTTGCACCACTTTTCCTGTGCCTGCTTAGACTTTCTAAGCGGTTTACCGGTACTCAAGTTTGATTGATTTCAGCTCTTCGAGAAAGCGCCATGCAGCCCAATATTTACCCATCCCTTAAATAGACTAAATGCCATTGCTCAGGGTCTACACTGTAAAAATTTCAGCCATTCTAAACAAATATCTAAAATTAACTGAACCCAACACCCCTAGATTTCATTCAAAATGAGTTAAGCTTAGTAACACAAGTCGGTGAAAACTGAGAATAACGCATTTACTGTTTGTATTCAATGAGGAAGACAAGATGTGGCATCTCATCAGGGTCTACACTGTTTGCCAAACATCCATCTATTTTTGGACACAGCATAGTGAATTGTACTTATTCAAATTTTAGAACAAGTATGGCAAGTTTTTGAGGTGTCTGAATACTTAGTATAAATATGGTGAGTCGGTGTGTTAGTGACTTATAACATTTTATTTTATCAAACCCTATCAGTAAAGGGCATATCATTTAGGCATTTCTAAACTAATTTCAAGATACTCATTAGTCAATACCTACTAAAATATCTACTGAAACATGTCCTATCATAACCCACCCGTGAAGAAGATTGAGAGTTGACACCTAAAGCAAGATATTACAAATAATCAAGATAACGTAAGAGAGACATTAGGAACTTTATCACGACAAAATTTTGTAAAAATAGCCCACAAAGGGATGTGCCGATTTAGTCATGACAGACGGAGAAAGCTAAATCCTACTCCGCTGTCAATTCTTTTGCTACCTGGTAACGGTAGATCATTATAAACATGGTTTCCTGATTGAACCATATGGTTGCTTTAAGACGTATTTACACACCTAAAAGATGGCTTTCTCAAACTTATCTTGTAGAAAAAGCAAACGGTTTCTTCTGTTTTGTATGTTTGATTCAATTAAGGTCATTTTTCTATACAATCAGTACATTTTTTGGATTGATCTTTACCCTTGCCTTGTCCTGCTAATCCCGGATATGCCTTATCTTTGAAACAATGTAGATCCAGATCAGATGGCTTCTGACGAAGCCATCTGATCAGGATCTACATTGTTTGCCATTCAGATTGTGAATGTGTTGCAATAATCTGTATCAAGCAATCTGATTGTGAATTGTGAAAAATTGTGAAAATGAACAGCTTGATAAAGAGGTTTATATGTACAGTAAAATTCCTATGTTAAGACCACCTTTGGGACTGTTCAAAAGTGGTATAATTTTGAACAGTCCCAAAGGTGGTCTCTCGCCAGATGACAGATGTAGGAAAGACATAGATGTTACTGAAACCTTCTAAATACCGATATGCTTTTGAAGCCTCCGTGGTGTAGTGGTTACGCTACTCGCCTTGTAAACCAGGGATCGCAGGATCGATCCCGGGCTTCTCCCGACTTTTGGATGAGTCTTTAAACGAGGTCTGTCTCCGTTTGACCTTAGCTGTTGGTGGGACGTAAAACTCAAACACCCACTCACTCTCTAAATATGCTTTTAAGAGCAGAATAAGTCATAATTTTTGGTGGTCTTAACCATTTTTGTACCAAATGAAATCTTCCACCTTATATATGGCAGGAGTCCTTTCGAAATTTAGGGGTGTCAGGTTGTGTTTTCTTCAAAATTGATTTGAGAAATGGCTTAACTTTTTGCAAACAGTGTAGGCCCTGATCAGTCTCATCTGGGCCTGCACTGTTTGCCAAGGTACCTTTAGGGGTTTCTGGTACTGAATGGGTTAATAGCAGAATTTCGCTATATATGTGTGGAATTTCACTATATATTTCATTATATTGTTTTTGAAAGAGCAGAAAATTGACACCTAAATTTTTTGAAAAACCAAAAAAGGTTTACTTTTTATTTTTCACTGTGTCAAGGAAAGAAAGAAAGCCCTTCTAAACACACAACACAAAATGAAAGGAACAAAGACCCTGTGCACAAAAGAATGTCACGCTATCAAATGTGAACCGTGAAACTTTTATTAAATCTACCAGTTTGCCTCGGGCAAGCTTTTCCACCTTGTGCAGCTGTCCGGTTGCAAGGGACAAATATCATGATGGACTAAGAGATTAAAATCTCTTTCTGGAGAATAATAAATGTTATCTGGATGTAATTTTAGCCGGGCCAGGACAGAACCAATAAAACAACTACATGTACAACTGAAAAGATTTAGATCAGTCAGCATGGATGTTTCTCAGTGGCCTAGAGTATAAAAAAATCTATTGGGTATCTGTACTTAACAGCAACAGTAAATGTTTAGTTTGATTAGGGCCTTTGTTGATGATGACATCTGGGCATTTTTGTTTTCCATTCAGAATTTGAAATTATGACAAATAGCATCTGTACACAAAAGTGTGCCACAACTGGTTGGATGAAGTAACATACGACAACTGGGGACCATGAATCAAAATGACGTTAATAAGATTTGAATAATTTGATACAGAACCCATTCTGTGCTGCCTACTTAATTCTGAAAAATCTTCTTAAGTCATTAATACAATGCCATGGAAAATAAAGAACCAACTCAAAGCACACGAAAATTTACTATTACATGCTTCTTTTTTTTCAGAGAGTGTGTGTGTTGTGTGTGTGTGTGTGTGTGTGGGGGGGGGGATTGGTTGAAGTTATCCACATAAACCTATGTTGTGGGTACACATTAGAACCACCTTGATGAGGCAGTCCTAATGAATATGTTTGTTTGATTTGAGGTTTAATGTCCCCGTCAACACTGTATAGGTCATTTTGGAGACAGCTTATCTGTTGCTATGCTGACCAATAAAGCTTAACCACGAGAAAATTAAAGATGTTGTGTACTGTTTAATAAACTAGGCATAATGGAACTAAATGACCCAAAAGTACCATACAGCATGTTTTCAATTCTGAATTAGTAATTCAAACAGACATGTACATGTATACCTAGGGTCCCAAAAAGGGACATTCACATTGCACACTAGGAAAAGATGCTGCAAAACATATAATGTGTTCTGCAGCATCTGATCTTTGTTTACAACGCCAGTGTTCCTTCATGGGACTCTAGTTATCTATCATCATGCCAAAATTTAACTCTTATTCTGCTGTTCACGACAACCCCTATCTTTGGAAACAGTGTAGATCCAGATCAGATGGCTTCTGAAGAAGCCATCTGATCAGGATCTACACTGTTTGACATTCAATTTATGAATTTGTAGGAACAAATTACATCAAGTAATCTGATTGGTTGAAAGTCAGAAATGGGTGTGGCTTAACTGAATATTCAGCAAGAGAAGGGTTAATATGAAAGGCACATTGCTTATGGTGACTGAGAATTACCAGTAAGTGTAATGGGGATGGCAACAACAGAGCTTCCACTATTTTTATACTGTTCAAGTAAATGTTTACAATTTATGGACATCCCCCCCCCAACCGCCCCCACCCACCCCACCAACACCCTCAATCTTCCTGTTTGACATATTTTTCATAAAAAGAGCTGTAAAGCAAATAAATGTTTTGCAGTATGCTACATTTTAATAAATTAAAATTTTATGTACACATGATTTTAAAAAGTAAAGTTTCATATTGATGTCCATCTAATTCCATCGAAAGAAAAGACACAAAGTTTACTACACATACATCGAAAAAAAGTCTGAGATCCTTCTAAGTCTACTATGCAATCTAAACAATTATGTAAGTTCTTGTAAAGATCACTATGGAATGATTAAAAAGTCAATGTTTTTTCAGCAAAAATAAGGCTTGAAATTTTATGTGAATTATCTGCTTGCCAGATGATTCACATGAAATTTCAAGCCTTATTTTTGCTGAAAAAAAAAATTCTGTCTGCTCTGGATATTCTGCAGCACCTGAAAGGTTAACCTAGGTTGTTTCTCTACATCACTGCATAATGTTAAACCTAGGTTGTTTTTGGATACTAGCGCTGTCCATTCTACCACACTTGAAGCTGAATTTCAATCTGACTGGTCGCCCGCTTCACCATTCACTTATAGAAAGACTTCTTTCACTCGCAGGCAGACATCTTTCACTCCGATTTATGGGTACTGGTGGACTTCTTTCTCTTATGGAAACAGCATCGTTGCATTCTTCGTCTGAAGTTCATACCGTAATCAATCTTAATATTTGGACATCTGATCTTGCCCTATTATTGTATGGGATACCCTGACCAATTGTTGTGATCACCCTCAAATTTGAAAAGATCACCAAAGTTGAATTACTATCTACTGATTTGTCAAAAGTACAATTAGTGCAGATCCTGATCAAACTGGTTCTGTGGCAGTGTTTGATCAGGAACTACACTGTATCTCATGGTACCAGCATCCCAATACTGAGAGCAGTTATGGTCATCTAAAATTTGAACATGCTGATTTGCCAGATAAGAAGTAACTGGGATAGTTTGGGGAAATTTTTCCTTACTTCTCCATTAAAACATATATTGTGGGTACTTATTAGAATCGCCTCAATAAGGCAATTCTGTCAAGAACACACAAAATATGTTTCTAGCAGCAAATCAGGAAAACTGTCCAATATTTATCCTCACTATCCAGTCTTATCACGAGCCATGCAGAGATAAAAATATATGACAGAACTAAATGACATTGTATTGGCAGAATGACAAATGCCCAGACCAAGATCAAATTGCTCCTCACACAGAAGCAGTATGATTCCGGTCTACATACCAACAGATAAGGTTGTTATTTTGTGATAAATGAGGGATAGTTTTTGTCAATTCTCCATAAAAACCTATGTTGTGGGTATTCATTAGAACCGCCTCACCGAGGCGGTTCTAATGAATACCCACAACATAGGTTTATATGGAGAAATAAGGAAAACTATCCTTCAATTATCACAAAAATACCCACCTGTTCGTATGGGTCAAGAGAAGACTGTCCAAACTTTCAAGATTGTTACGGTATGTTCAGAACTATGCTCACATATTAATTCAGGCTCTGCAAACCAAACCCATATTCCCTCTGCTATACCTCAAGTAAATGTAACGGGGGCCATTGATGTTCCAGTCTGACATTTGAGTTTCCCTGTACATGTGTTGTGTTGATGTGCCGTAAAAGCCAAAAAGTAATGCATAATGTATTGTTCGAATGAAAATGGTGCCAGGATGTAGTTCATTTTCCAATCAATTACTGGTCAGAAACAATCACAAATTCTGTACGGTAGTAAGCAAAATACAACGAGCAGAAAATAAAAAGTTTGCACTTAACAGTGATATCCCATCCACAACAACAAACTGATCTGATCTACTACATGAAAATGGGTACTAAGCACATGCATGCATTTTGAGCAAACATCAGAGGCCCTGCGAGGCCTGTCTGATAGAGGGCTTTCAGGAATGGACTTCTATTAGCATATCATTCCAATCCAACAATTTCAATATTGTATAACATGACTGTTGCATGTCAAATAAGGATCAGAATAATACGTTTACTAATCATAGATTTAGATGCATAACTTAGGGATAATTTTTCTCAATTCTGCATTATTTTTCTCATTATTTTTCTCAGTTCTGCATTAAAGCATATGGTGTCCTAACCTGATCAGGTGCTTGTTTACTTGAATAAAGAACGGATATAGGAAATCTTGAAGCCATGTCCGAACAATCAACCTTTGTTTAGTAGTTCACAGAATTAAATTGTTCAAATTACTGGAAGACAGAATCATAATTGTTTAACCCATTGTATGCTAGTGGACTCTTCCACTGCTTTATGTTGGACAAGTCCATTTTAGGTGTCAGGCCTATTTTTTGGTTTTCATTCAGTTTTTGATGGAAAATTCTGCTAGAAAATAGGGCAGGCCCTGATCAGACGCGGCATTCTGCGGCATCTGATCTGGGCCTGCGCTGTTTGCCAAGGTACCCTTTTAGGGGTTTCCCGCAGACAATAGGTTAAGCTGCTCACTTGATGAATCTTTGTCAAATTTGACTGTGTCAAAGTCGACAAGGATTTATCATGTGAAAACAGCCCAAGACTAACGAAACTGCTCCTTATGTGTGGGTGCGCAAACTTGTTCGATGGACCTGCGAATTCAATAATTATGCTTCGACCCATTTCATATTTATAAGAAGGCTTAAAATATATACATGTATACAGTCTCTATTACCAAGTTCAGTGCTTTGCATGGAAAGGAATGTTTTATAAGTTCAAAATATTGTCCACTTTTTACTGAAAGTCAACAAAAAATTTTAGTTTCTTTTTTCTTTTGGTTTTTATTGTAATATCAAGATTTAGCATAAAGGATGTGAAGCCTATACCAAAATTCTGCCAAATTATAGTCATTATATGTTATCATATTTCCAACTGAGATACCGAAGTCTTTTTTTCTCCAGTAATTAGTAGTTTTATTTCAAATCTTTGTTTCTTCAAATTACAAAAATATCTTCCCATGCATCAGTCTGCACTGATCAAAATAACAGAGTAAGCTATATGATTGCAACGAAGCTCAGACATGTAACTAATTCACCATATTCAACTTTTGTATGCTCATTTACATTTACGTCTTTACTCTTTTTGGTAGGAAGGGGACTGGGGGAAAGGAAAGTGCTGTCAAAGTGTCAACCCATTTCAGATGAGAATCCATAAAATGGGACAACAGTGCAAACCCAGATCCAACGCCTGCAGTGTGTGGCATCTAATTAAGGTCTTCACTGTCAAAGAAATGAACACAATTTTCCATGATCTTTTGTTTGTTTGTTTGATTTGAGGTTTAATGTCCCCGTCAACACTGTAAAGGGCTTCCAATTTTGTGGGACTTTTACCCAACATTGAGATGAAATGACATCTCAAGCCCTGTAGCCCAATGAAACCAATAGGGTTTATAAGCATGGACGGTCCGCCTCGCACCGCGGTTCCTGGACAGGTTCCATGATCTTTTATCCCTTATCCTGCTGAATAATTAATTTTGCCACGCCCATTACTTGATACTGATCTGGATATGCATTGTTTGCAAAGATAGAGTTTTTTCTGTGTTCAGCATGACAAACGTTTAACTTTTGTGTCTACAATATGTATTCGAACAGATATGTCTGCATAACAGTGTAGACCCAGATAAGATGCAGCAGAACATCTCATCAGGTTCTACACTGTCAGCTACTCATCCAGCTGTTTTAGACACAAAATTGGGTAGTAAACTGTACTTGTTCAACTGGTAAGGAGTTGAGGTGTCTGAATACATAGGATAAATTCAGTACTTAACCTTTTTGCACCAAATGGAATATTCCTCCTTATATATGGCAGGAGTCCATTTCGAAATTTAGGGGTGACCGGTTGTGTTATCTGAAAATAGCTGAACTTTTTCAAATAGTGTAGGCCCTGATCAGAGGTCGCATTCTGCACCGTCTCATCTGGGCCTGCACTGTTTGCCAGGGTACCCATTTTGAGGTTTCCAGAACAAAATGGGTTAATAAACCAAAGAAAAATCATGGTTAGTTATGTACTGATTCAGTCTGCCGGTTGAGTTGTCATCAAGTAAACTAATTAATCTGCAAACCACTAGTATTACCCACTATCTTGCTGAATATTTAATTCAGAGATGGAATGACAATGTAGATCCTGATCAGATGGCTTTTTCAGAAGCCATCTGATCTGGATCTACACTGTTTGCAAAGGTTGGGGTTGTCAAGTATAGCAGGATAAGGGTTAAATTAACTAAAAGTTGAATACAGTATCAACTATATAAAGCAATAGACATAAAGCAGGATAAATGACGATGAAACATGAACAATGATTTTTTGTGAAAGAAAAGAAAAATTTGGCTTACATTGGCCGGATCCATTTGAGACAGTTGAGAGACCCGGAGACCCTGGTTCCTCTTTTATTTCTGCGTAGCCGCCTTCGTTCCAACCTACAAAATTTGGGTTATTTCATAGAATCAAGTAAGTGGGCATAACAGGATAACTTAAGAGTAATCCATTCCGTTCGAAAATATATTGCGGCTACTTGCTAGAATCACCTTGTTGAAGGGATTCTATCAAGTATTCACAGTATTCATGTATGTTTCTAACAAAAATATACAGAAACTTACACCCTATTTATCCTTGTAACACCACCTTTAACTGGAGCTATGCCACTTATTGGAACACCCCTCTTTATAACACCATTCATTATAACATGGTTTTGGATATAACAGTTTAACCCATAAAATGCCAATCAAGACAACTGTCGTTTGCTCTGTCGTCTGCCAAATAATTTAAAATTAGTCTTTGCAAACAGTGTGGACCCAGATCAGACTGCTCCTCTAGGAGCAGGCTGATCTGGGTCCACATTGTTTGCCTATATGCAAAAATGTTTTCAAAAAGTTTGCAAAAAATTCAGCAGAAGACATAAGCAGACGACAATCGGACATTTTCAGATGTAGTTTTTCTCGCCGTCTTAAGGGTTAAAGAGAGATGCCAAAAATGTAGATTTAATAGAAAAATTACCATAAATGGACATTTTCCTATAAAATCTTTATATTTTGTTTGGATACAACACAGCTTCTTAAACTGATATGACTCAGCTTTGAACCCATAATGATACCATAGTGTTATAAAGAAGTTCAGTGAAATGGCATGACACATAAGCAAGGAAATCTTTTGTTGAAACAAACACTTCCAAACATGACTAAAACTGCTTGGTGAAACCGAAGGCTTATATTATAAATTTTCTTCAGTTGATACGGTCTCACCGCTCCAGGTAAGGAATACTGTGGATAATGAAGTGTAATTTTCAATGGGTACGTGTAGCATGTTTGTTTTAGGTCATTTTGGAGACACTGCTTTCCATTTGTGGAACTTTTACCCGCCACTGAGATGAAATGAGATCTCAATCCCTGCCGCCCAATGAAACCAACAGGGTTTATATGCATTGGACGGTCCGACTCGCACAACTTTGCCATGGCAGGCGTAGACATTCTAAGCGGTTTACCAGTACTCATGTGCGGTCAGTCTCAGTTCTGCATGAAAGCATCATGCAGCCCAATCTATTTCTCCAAGCCCCCATGGGCGGGAGCCAACTTGTAGCAAGTACTCACAACATAATGTTATGGAGAAATAAGACAAAAGATCCCAAAATTATCCTCATTACCTCTCCGAGTTACCGTACAAATCCTAAAAATTCTGACAACTTGAGAACTTGCTGAAATTCTTCTAAAATTTTAAGAGATTTGTTTCCCAATCCAGCGAGGAGTACAAAAGGTGCAGATGGAATGGCAAATAGTGTAGACTCTGATCAGCCTGCTCCTTTAGGAGCAGCTGAAGGACCATTCTGATCTTGATATGCACTGTTTGCTTAGGTCTATCTGCCACTATTTCCACGTGTGAGACGCCAAGTTCTGCAACGGAAGGTCAGGTGGTTTTTCTCCGGGTACTCCGGTTTTCGCCCACCTCTGATTAACGATCGGCTCGATATGAGTGAAATAATCTTGAAAGGGCTGTAAAACCCAAACCAAAAAAAAAAAAAAAAAAAATCTGCCCCAATACTTAGGATCATTACGGTATTCAGTAACATACCAGTTTAGCTTTTCCCATGTATATAAAACAAAACATCCTAACATACACGTAAAACATACAAAATTTTATTAAGGACTTAACTGCAAGTTGTTTTCTTTGTCAAAAATAGTATTTTATATGAATCATGTAGGCTATATACCATAAAAATCCAAGGACTTGATGTAATGCTGCTAAAATTTCAACAAATTTGTTTCACAATCCAGCAAGGTGTCCAAAAAGTGTAAATGGAATGATGAACAGTGTAGAACCTGATCAGACTTCAGGAGCAGTCTGATCTGGGCTGTAGTGTTTGCTTAGGTACAGCATACTTACGATCATTACAGATTGGGGCTTGAAGAAATACATGTATATGGGCTGCATGATGCTTTCGCGCAGAGCTGAAACCGACCTGCACACGAGTACTGGTAAACCGCTTAAGAGGATCTAAGCCTGCCCAGGCAAAGCGGTGAGAGTCGCCCGCCCATGCTTATAAACCCTATTACAAACAAACGATCATTACTTGTTTTTTGTTTGATTTGAGGTTTAACATCCCCATCAACACTGTAAAGGTCATTTTGGAGACGTTGCTTCCAATTTTGTGGGACTTTTACCCGACATTGAGATGAAATGACATCTCAAGCCCTGTCGCCCAATGAAACCAAAAGGGTTTATTAGCATGGACAGTCTGCCTCGCACCACGGTTCCTGGAAGGCTTATATCCTCTAAGCGGTTTACCAGTACTAGTGTGCGGGCCGGTTTAAGCTCCGTGTGGAAGCATCATGCAGCCCATATATTTCTTCAAGCCCCTATGGGCGGGGCTTCAAACGATCATTACAGTAAGTGACATTCAAATCATTCGGATTGTCTGCAAGGCTATGGGACAGTACTGAGAAGAATTAACTGCTGTTCACGACAACCCATATCTTTGGAAACAGTGTAGATCAAGATCAGATGGCTTCTGAAGAATCCATCTGATCAGGATCTACACTGTTTGACATTCAGTTTATGAATTTGTAGGAATAAATTACATCAAGTAATCTGATTGGTTCAAAGTCAGAGATGTGTATGGCTAAATGTATATTCAGCAAGAGAAGGGTTAAAGGATAAATGTTTGGTTATTTCTCCATAGAAACACAGTGTAATCAGTACTTGTTTGATTCAATGAGGTGATTGTAACCTTCATGTACCTTTAACATAGATTTCTGATAAGGATCCTGAATTATCCCTGGAACCCCAACTTATCCGAAACTCTACAATATACCGGTAGTCTCCTGGAATGTTTGTTTTCCATCGAAATTCATTGTACTTGTATTTACAATGTAGATGGTTAGATGCCTTGAAATTAAGCTTTATAGAATAGCTTCATATAAACTGAGAAAAATTTGTCAAGAAAGACAATATTCTGTTCTTTTTTCCCTGGTTAGATGCCTTGAAATTAAGCTTTATAGAATAGCTTCATATAAACTGAGAATATGTCAAGAGAGACAATATTCTGTTCTTTTTTCCCTTTATGATAATCTTTTAATATAATTATAGAACAAAACAAGAGGGCCATGATGGCCCTGGATCGCTCACCTGATCCATAGTGTAACAAGTGGGCCCCAGAGAGGGCCATTATTGGCCCCAGGGCTTTAATGTACATAATGTTGAGGGAGGTCTTAAAGGTGAAGCTTCATACCAAACATCAACAAAGGCTAAAATTTGAACAATCTTGTCAAAGGTCCACTAGATGAAGCTACACATCAAATATCAAAGACCTGGGCCTAGCGGTTTCAGAGAAGAAGATTTTTAAAGATTTTGCCTATATAAGCCTATGTAAAATCAAAGGGCCCCGGGACAGGGGCATTTTTTGCCCCAGCACTATAGTTTGAACAATCTTGGTAGGGGTCCACTAGATGAAGCTTCAAACCAAATATCAAAGTTCTGAGCCTTGTGGTTTCAGAGAAGAAGATTTTTAAAGATTTTCCCTATATAAGCCTATGTAAAACCAAAGGGCCCCGTGGCAGGGGGGGATTTTTTGTCCCAGCACTATAATTTGAACAATCTTGGTAGGGGTCCACTAGACGAAGCTTCATACCAAATATCAAAGTCCTGGGCCTTGTGGTTTCAGAGAAGAAGATTTTTAAAGATTTTCCCTATATAAGCCTATGTAAAACCAAAGGGCCCCGGGGCAGGGGCATTTTTGGCCCCAGCACTAAAATTGGAACAATCTTGGTAGGGGTCCACTAGATGAAGCTTCATACCAAATATCAAAGTCCTGGGCCTTGTGGTTTTAGAGAAGAAAATTTTTAAAGATTTTCCCTATATAAGCCTATGTAAAACCAAAGGGCCCCGTGGCGGGGGCATTTTTGGCCCCAGCACTATAATTTGAACAATCTTGGTAGGGGTCCACTAGATGAAGCTTCATACCAAATATATAAGACCTGGGCCTTGTGGTTTCAGAGAAGAAGATTTTTAAAAATTTTCCCTATATAAGCCAATGTAAAAGCAAAGGGCCCCGTGGCGGGGGCATTTTTGTCCCAGCACTAAAATTTGAACAATCTTGGTAGGGGTCCACTAGATGAAGCTTCATACCAAATATCAAAGTCCTGGGCCTTGTGGTTTCAGAAAAGAAAATTTTTAAAGATTTTCCCTATATAAGCCCATGTAAAACCAAAGGGCCCCGTGGCGGGGGCATTTTTTGTCCCAGCACTAAAATTTGAACAATCTTGGTAGGGGTCCACTAGATGAAGCTTCATACCAAATATCAAAGACCTGGGCCTTGTGGTTTCAGAGAAGAAGATTTTTTAAGATTTTCCCTATATAAGCCTATGTAAAACCAAAGGGCCCCGGGGCGGGGGCATTTTTGGCCCCAGCACTGTAATTTGAACAATCTTGGTAGGGGTCAACTAGATGAAGCATACCAAATATCAAAGACCTGGGCCTTGTGGTTTCAGAGAAGAAGATTTTTAAAGATTTTCCCTATATAAGCCAATGTAAAACCAAAGGGCCCCGTGGCGGGGGCATTTTTTGTCCCAGCACTATAATTTGAACAATCTTGGTAGGGGTCCACTAGATGAAGCTTCATACCAAATATCAAAGTCCTGGGCCTTGTGGTTTCAGAGTAGAAGATTTTTGAAGATTTTCCCTATATAAGCCTATGTAAAACCAAAGGGCCCTGGGGCGGGGGCATTTTTGGCCCCAGCACTATAATTTGAACAATCTTGGTAGGGGTCCACTAGATGAAGCTTCATACCAAATATCAAAGACCTGGGCCTTGTGGTTTCAGAGAAGAAGATTTTTAAAGATTTTCCCTATATAAGCCAATGTAAAACCAAAGGGCCCCGTGGCGGGGGCATTTTTCGTCCCAGCACTCAAATTTGAACAATCTTGGTAGGGGTCCACTAGATGAAGCTTCATACCAAATATCAAAGTCCTGGGCCTTGTGGTTTCAGAGAAGAAGATTTTTAAAGATTTTCCCTATATAAGCCTATGTAAAACCAAAGGGCCCCCGTGCGGGGGCATTTTTGGCCCCAGCACTATAATTTGAACAATCTTGGTAGGGGTCCACTAGATGAAGCTTCATACCAAATAACAAAGACCTGGGCCTTGTGGTTTCAGAGAAGAAGATTTTTTAAGTTTTTGGTGAAAAAAATCTGTTTTTGGCTCCTGTGACCTAGATGTGCAACGGACCGGAACCATTTGACCCATATTCAAACTTGACCGAGATATTGTCATGATGATCATTCTGAGCAAGTTTGATTAAGATTGGACCAAAATTGTGGCCCCTAGGGTGTTCACAAGGTTTTTATATGATTTGACCCGCTGACCTACTTTTTAACCCGATATGACCCATATTCGAACTGGACTGAAATATTGTCACAATGGTCATTCTGAGCAAGTTTCATGATAATTGGACCAAAACAGTGGCCTTCAGAGTGTTCACAAGGTTTTTCTATGATTTGACCTACTGACCTACTTTTTGACCGGACATGACCCATATTCGAACTTGACCAAGATATTGTCATGATGATCATTCTGAGCAAGTTTGATTATGATTGGACCAAAATTGTGGCCTCTAGGGTGTTCACAAGGTTTTTCTATGATTTGACCCGCTGACCTACTTTTTAAGCCGACATGATCCATATTCAAACTTCACTAAAATATTGTCACAATGATCATTCTGAGCAAGTTTGATGATGATTGGACCAAAATTGTGGCCTCTCGAGTGTTCACAAGGTTTTTCTATGATTTGACCTACTGACCTACTTTTTCACCCGACATGACCCATATTCGAACTTGACCGAGATATTGTCATGATGATCATTCTGAGCAAGTTTGATGATGATTGGACCAAAACTGTGGCCTCTAGTTTGTTCACAAGAAAAAGTTTACGCACGACGGACGACGGACGACGCACGACGACGCCGGACATCTTACGGTCACAAAAGCTCACCATGACCTTCGGTCAGGTGAGCTAAAAAAAGAAACAGCAACAAAACAATAAAGTGATCTAAAATCCTGAAGACAAAGGCCTGCAACCATTGCTGAGAGTTATTTTTGTTCAATTATTAATATATACGATTAAGAGCCAATAAAGCTGATAATATAATCTGATCTGTTACCATGGAGATTTTCACAATGATGTCACATTTCCGCTGAAATGAGCTGTCAAACGACAACCTAATATAGTACAGCGCTAACAAATGACACATACTGTTAGTTGACAGAAGTACTTTTTGCACCTAATATTCTTCCAATGCCAAGAGTCCAACAGGTTCTGAGACCGAAATGAAAACGAAGGGGATGGCAGCCATAGCCCCTAATAAAAAGGGCTATCCATATATTGTTACTTCTGCATGAAAATGTATGTTGTGGGTACGCATTAGAAGCACCTCATGGAGGGCTTTAATGAGTACCCACAACATGTGTTTTCATGTAGAAATAAGCTAAGTAGCAGTCCTTTCGGATGAAAAAAAGCACCATATCTCTATCTGCAGCTAGTAATGCTCCCTTCAAATAGGGGACCGTTTTTCAGGGAAATGGTTACACCATGAGTGGGGGCAACAGTTTCACCTATTACGGTATTGTCTTCCTTCACAATTTAGGCTATCCTTCAGGAAAGATTTTGGTCCTTAGGAATAAATTCATTCACTTTAGAATAACTATTGACCCATTTTGCACAGAAAAAGCAAAATGGGAAGCTACAGGAGTTATCTCCATGGCGAAGTATATTCTCCACTTTCAATTCATGCCACTTCCTGTTTCTAAAAATAGCATCTCACTATTTAGTCAGGTGTGCCAGTACAGTCTTCGTGAAATCTTTTCTACTGATGCAGGACAGCTGTCAGTCAGAGCGAAATCTTTTGTAGGACAGAATATTAAAGTATCTGCAGGACTGAAGTATTTTTGTCTGAATATTAATTTCTTTGCTAAGATTCACAGGACATTTGTCAGACAGACTAAAAGTTTTTACAGGACAAAATGCAAAAATGCCAGTGTTGACAATAACAGCACAATAACAGGGAACAAATACTGCCATTATAACGCGGGTCCTTTGTATTTGCAACCATGTTTGTTTGTTTGATTAGGGGTTTAACGTCCCCGTCAACACTGTAAAGGTCATTTTGGAGACGTTGCTTCCAATTTTGTGGGACTTTTACCCGACATTGAGATGAAATGACATCTCAAGCCCTGTCGCCCAATGAAACCAATAGGGTTTATTAGCATGGACGGTCCGCCTCGCACCGCGGTTCCTGGACAGGCTTAGATCCTCTAAGCGGTTTACCAGTACTAGTGTGCGGGCCGGATTCAGCTCTGCGTGGAAGCATTGTGCAGCCCATATATTTCTTCAAGCCCCTATGGGCTGGGGCCGCTTTGCAACCAAGGATGCATCCTAAAATCGTAGATGGAAGAGTCCACTAAAGGAACTCAGGGGTGAAAGGATTAAAGGCTATTAGAAGTTGTTCCTAATCCAGAAATTTACCAATGAAAATGAATTGACCAGATATTAATTGGAAACCGTTCCTTGTAAAGCACTGTCGTGCATGTCATCAATATGGTAATGAGACAATCTCAACAATTATTCTACTGTCCATGGCACTGCAAGGATCATAGGTCAAAAGAACAGGAGACACATCTCAAAAAACAAAAGTTCTCAACAAACCATTTAATTACACTTGATGGTAAACGGTCCTAAAATATACTTTGTAGGGGAAATAATATTGTTCAAAGCGTCCCCGTCAACATTGTAAAGGTCATTTTGGAGACCTTGCTTCCAATTTTGTGGGACTTTTACCTGGCGTTGAGATGAAATGACATCACAAGCCCTGTCGCCCAATGAAACCAATAGAGTTTATAAGCATGGACGGTCCGACTAGCATCCCTTTGCCTGGGCAGGCTTAGATCCTATAAGCGGTTTACCTTTCGCTAACAATGTAGGCCCTGATAGGATGCCGCAGACTGCGGCATCTGATCTGGGCCTGCAATGTTTGCCAGGGTACCAGTTTTCAGTTTCTGGTACAAAATGGTTTAATGAGCTTGTTAGTGGTCATTTTGTTAACTGTTCTAACGAGAACAGTATATTATACCCTGTCATCTCCCAGTGAAAAGGAAAAAAGAGATAGAAGAGACAGTAGAGGAGATAAAAGAAGGGCAGAGGAGACGACAGCAAATGAATAAAATATAGAAAGTGAAGAAATAGCAACAATCCCCTTCTACCCGAACCTGCTGCAGGGACAGCAGGCCTTGTCCAATCAGTTGGATTAATAGTACCTAGGGCAAACAGTAGTTACAGTTTCCTAAAACTGTTTACTTGACAAAAAATATCAACGATATCACTCATCTACCTATTTTTGGTACAACATGGGGAAGTAAATTGTACTTGTTCAAATTTAGAACAAGTATGGTTAAGGCATTGAAGTGCCTGAATACTTAGGGTAAATGTGGTATAGGTGGAGTCCCAATAAACAGTTTTGAAATGTTCATATCTGTTCCAAGTCTCTCCTGCTAATTTATACAAATGCATGTAAGCCAAATTTACTTGAACAAATAGTATCAATGAGCATTATAGTGATGTCAGATAAAAAGATGGATGAATGATGAATGAGAACTGCACAAAGCTCACAAGACAACACTGTAGTGTCTAAGAAGGATCATGGATGTATACACATACCAGGAAAAGTGAACCAAACTGGGCATAAAAACTACAAACAAAAGAAATCTGACAAGCTTTGCTCTTCTGACACCAAAAATGAAACCAAAAAATACACTAAGCAAGTCAAGAAAAGTAAGATATTCATAACAGAATGAAGCGAAAAAAAAAAAAAAATAAATAAATAAACGAATCTAAATATATACTTGTGTATCGTCTAACCTGAAACCTGCTTACAAATCAATTTCAAAGCTGTCTTATGCTTTGAAGCTGATTTTATTCTAAACTTAATTTCCTTAAGACTTGCCCACTGCTATGTAATAATTCATAGCTCCAGATAAGACGCTTTTATTTCATTCAAAAAGTATGGATATTTTTCTTATTTCTTTTAAAATGAAAGCATATGTTGTGGACATTCATTAGAAGCACCTTGGTGAGATGCTTCTAATCCAGACTGTTTTTGCTGAGGTGCATGTAATGAGTACCCAAAACAAACGTTTTCGTGCAGAAATGAAAAAACAAAAAAATGGATATCCCTGTGGTAATATTAACACACTTTAAACAGGAAACCTAGAAGCCTCTGTTGTGTAGTGGTTATTCTACTTGCCTGATAAAACCAGGGATTGCAGGATCGATCCCTGGCTTCTTCAGACTTTCGGATAAGTCTTCAAACCGAGGTCCCGTCTCTGTATGACCTTAGCTGTTGGTGGGACACTCACTCTATACAGGAAACCCCAAAATGGGACACTGGCAAACTGTGCCAGCCCAGATCAGATGCTGCAGAATTTCGAAATGGACTTCAGCTATATCCATGTACAAAGCGGGAGATTCCATTCAGTACAAAATGGGTTAATTCACTAAGAACTAGTGAGTTAGCCATGTCCTTGATATAAATTATATATCTGTTTATCACCCATTACAGTATACATTTTTCTTCTGAATGTATAAATTTGATTTATTTTAGCTATCTGACCAATGACCATGGAATCTTAAACCTTAAGATTTACAAAAAAAAAAAAAAATACTGCCGTGTTTCTATAGAATGGAAAAGTGGTAACCTAAAGATATGCAAGTTCGTTCACGAATTTTTACTAAGCCAAAGCTACTCAAATTCCCTAGCGTAATTCTGCAAATGATCTGTGTGAAGAAACACAATTCCAAATGGATTTCTGAATTGTCTCTTTTTCTTGCTACAGGCTCTAATATTGATGAAACGTCACAACAGTTTGTCGCACCACAAAAAATGGTTTTATCAATGAAAGTGATGTCATAGGGTCAATAAAACGGTTCAATATACTACGATTTTACTACGAATCAATTGTCTCACCAAAATGCAATGCTTTTGTCAATAAATCTTTAAATGTTATTGGTCCCAATATTGACAAACTTTCCAGTACTTTTATGTGTGTGAGCATATTGCTCTATATATAAGATGAAGACTGCAAGCGACTCGTCTTTTTGCACATTTTAAATTCAGCAAATTTCAGGATTTAAAATGACAACTGCTGGTGTTGCAATGTCTTGGAAACAATGGGATTTAATTAGAACTGTTTTTCTCCAGTTCAAATCATAGCTAAGATACATGTAAGGTTGGTATTTTGTGATATAAATCGAAGGGTAGTTTTTGTCAATTCTCCATAAAAACCTTGGCGAGGCAGTTCTAATGAATACCACAACATAGGTTTGTATGGATAAATAAGGAAAACTATCCTTCGATTGTCACAAAATGTTGCTATAATGCAATGTCTTGGGACTCTCTGGCTTGAATTTGAACTTGAATGCAATCGGTTGGTTATTTATGAAAGTTACCTTTTAAAAGTACCTTACCAGTACTCTTTTTATTTCACAATTGCTAAAGAATACCCATACCATGAGCAATGAGGTGAGAAAACCTATTTTAGCCTTTTACAAACAATGGGTGCAGATCAGCCTGCGTATTGATTAGTCTGATCATCACCTTAAGTGTTTGCTGCTTGGATACTACAATACAGATCCTGAGTTTTAGGACAGACGGGCTTAAGCTCACAGCGCAGACCCTGATCAGACTGCTCCTGGAGGAGCAGTGTGATCTGGGTCTACATTGTTTCCCATTCCGTCTGTAACTTTCGGGCTACTAGCTGGATGGTGAATTTGTCAAAAATTTAGAATTACAGCAGGTCCTCAAGGTGTCCCAATGTTTTGGATTTTTACGGTACAAAGTATGTAACTCTTGTTTCTGTATCTGAACTTTATATATGCTTTTACTATTCTGAGATTACCTGGTCACAAACCCCGAATACAGAATTTCTCCCGATGTGATTCATTTGTTTCTGAGGTAGCAATTGAGCTTACTGACCACACATACATCATAACCTCTTTATATAACAGTTCAACAGTACACCTGCCGCAAATCTTTTTGAACATGCACAACCCCACGTTGACAGGGATATGATAACAAGAGGGCCATGATGGCCCTGGATCGCTCACCTGACCCATATGATAGTTACAAGTGGGCCTCTGGGAGGGCCATTATTGACCCCAGGGCTACAATGTGCATAATGTTGAGGGAGGTCTAAAAAGGTGAAGCTTCATACCAAATATCAACAAAGCCTATAATTTGAACAATCTTGGCAAAGGTCCACTAGATGAAGCTACACAACAAATATCAAAGACCTGGGCCTTGGGGTTTCAGAGACCATTTTTTAAAGATATTCCCTACATAGCCTATGTAAAACCAAATGGCCCCGGGGCGGGGACATTTTTGGCCTCAGAGCTATAATTAAACAATCTTGATAGAGGTCCACTAGATGAAGCTTCACACCAAATATCAAAGACCTAGGTCTTGCTGTTTCAGAGAAGAAGATTTCCAAAGATTATCTCTATATATAAGTCTATGTAAAACCAAAGGGCCCCAGGGCAGGGGCTATAATTTGAACAATCTTGGTAGAGGTCCACTAGATGAAGCTCCATACCAAATATCAAAGACATGGGCCTTGTGGTTTCAGAGAAGAAGATTTTTAAAGATTTACCTATATAAGTCTATGCAAAACCAAAGGGTCTTGGGGCGGGGGCATTTTTGGCCCCAGGACTATAAATTGAATAATCTTGATAGAGGTCCACTAGATGAAATTTCACACCAAATATCAAAGACCTAGGCCTTGTGGTTTCACAGAAGAAGATTTTTAAAGATTTTCCCTATATAAGTCTATGTAAAACCAAAGGGCCCCCGAGACAGGGGCGATTTTGGTCTCAGGGCTATAATTTGAACAATATTGGTAGAGGTCCACTAGATGAAGCTTCATACCAAATATCAAAGACCAGGGCTATCTGGTTTCAGAGAAGAAGCTTTTTCAAGATTTTCCCTATATATAAGTCTATGTAATAACAAAGGGCCCTGGAGCGGGGGCATTTTTGGCCCCAGGGCTATAATTTGAACAATCTTGGTAGAGGTCCACAAGATTAAGCTTCATACCAAATGTCAAAGACCTAGGCCTTGTGGTTTCAGAGAAGAAGATTTTTAAAGATTTTCCCTATATAAGTCTATGTAAAACCAAAGGGCCCCAAGGCTGGGGCATTTTTGGTCTCAGGGCTATAATTGAACAATTTTGGTAGAGGTCCACTAGATGAAGCTTCATACCAAATATCAAAGACCTAGGCCTTGTGAATTCAGAGACAAAAATTTTTCAAGATTTTCCCCATATAAGTCTATGTAAAACCAAATGGCCCTGGAGCGGGAGCATTTTTGGCCCGTGGGCTATAATTTGAACAATCTTGATAGGGGTCCACTAGGTGAAGCTTCATACCAAATATCAAAGACCTGGGACATGTTGTTTCAGAGAAGAATATTTTTTAAGATTTCCCTATATAAGCCTATGTAAAACCAAAGGGTCTCGGGCGTGTGCATTTTTGGCCCCAGAACTATAATTTGAACAATCTTGGTAGGGGTCCACTAGGTATAGCTTCATACCAAATATCAAAGACCTGGGCCTTGCGGTTTCAGAGAAGATTTTTAAAGATTTTCCCTATATATGCCCATGTAAAACCAAAAGGCCCCGGGGCGGGGGCATTTTTGGCCCCAGCAATATAATTTGAACAATCTTGGTAGGGGTCCACTAGATGAAGCTTCATACCAAATATCAAAAACATGGCCCTTACGGTTTCAGAGAAGAAAATTTTTAAAGATTTTGCCTATATAAGCCTATGAAAAATCAAAGAGCCCCGTGGCGGGGGCATTTTTGGCCTCAGCACTATAATTTGAACAATCTTCGTAGGGGTCCACAAGATGAAGCCTCATACCAAATATCAAATACCTGGGCCTTGCGGTTTCAGAGAAGAAGATTTTTCAAGATTTTCCATATATAAGCCCATGTAAAACCAAAGGGCCCCCGAGCAGGGGCATTTTTGGCCCCAGGGCTATAATATGAACAATCTTGGTAGGGGTCCACTAGGTGAAGCTTCATACCAAATATCAAAGACCTAGGCCTTGCGGTTTCAGAGAAGAAGATTTTTAAAGATTTTTCCTATTTAAGCCCATGTAAAACCAAAGGGCCCCGGGGCGGGGGCTTTTTTGGCCCCAGCACTATAATTTGAACAATCTTGGTAAGGGTCCCCTAGATGAGGCTTCATACCAAATATCAAAGACCTGGGCCTTACGGTTTCAGAGAAGAAGATTTTTAAAGCTCTTCCCTATACAAGCCCATGTAAAACCAAAGGGCCCTGGAGCAGGGGCATTTTTGGCCCCAGCACTATAATTTGAACAATCTTGGTCGGGGTCCACTAGATGAAGCTTCATACCAAATATCAAAGAACTGGGCTTTGCGGTTTCAGAGAAGAAGATTTTACAGATTTTCCCTATATAAGCCCATGTAAAACCAAAGGGCCCCAGAGCGGGGGCATTTTTGGCCCCAGCACTATAATTTGGACAATCTTGGTAGAGTTCCACTAGATGAAGCTCCATACCAAATATCAAAGACCTGGGCCTTACGGTTTCAGAGAAGAAGATTTTTAAAGATTTTCCCTATATAAGCCCATGTAAAACCAAAGGGCCCGGAGCGGGGGCATTTTTGGTCCCAGCACTATAATTTGAACAATCTTGGTAGGGGTCCACTAGATGAAGCTTCATACCAAATATCAAAGACCTGGGCCTTGTGGTTTCAGAGAAGAAGATTTTTTAAGTTTTTGGTGAAAAAAAAATCTATTTTTGGCTCCTATGACCTAGATGTGCAACGGACCGGAACCATTTGAACAACTTTGAAAGGGGACCACCTGAGGATCATTCCTGTGAAGTTTGGTCAAAATCCGATCAGTGGTTTAGGAGGAGATGTCGTTTGAAGAAATTGTTTACGGACGCACGGACTGACGACGGACGACGGACGAAAAGTGATCCCAAAAGCTCACCTCGTCCATGATTTGACCTACTGACCTACATTTGACCCGACATGACCAATATTCAAATTTGACCGAGATATTGTCATGACAATCATTCTGAGCAAGTTTAATGATGATTGGACCATAACTGTGCCCTCTAGTGTGTTCACAAGGTTTTTCTATGATTTGACCTACTGACCTACTTTTTGACCCAACATGACCCATATTCAAACTTGACTGAGATATTGTCAGGATGATTATTCTGAGCAAGTTTGATGATGATTGGACCATAACTGTGCCCTCTAGAGTGTTCACAAGGTTTTTCTATGAATTGACCTACTGACCTACTTTTTGACCCGACATGACCCATATTCAAACTTGACCGAGATATTGTCACAATGATCATTCTGAGCAAGTTTGATGATAATTGAACCATAACTGTGCCCTCTAGAGTGTTCACAAGGACTATCTATGGTTTGACCTACTGACCTACTTTTTGACCCTACATGATCCATATTCGAACCTGACCGAGATATTGTCATGATAATTATTCTGAGCAAGTTTGATGATGATTGGACCAAAACTGTGCCCTCTAGAGTGTTCACAAGGTTTTTCTATGATTTGACCTACTGACCTACTTTTTCACCCGACATGACCCATATTCGAACTTGACCGAGATATTGTCATGATGATCATTCTGAGCAAGTTTGATGATGATTGGACCAAAACTGTGGCCTCTAGTTTGTTCACAAGAAAAAGTTTACGCACGACGGACGACGGACGACGACGCCGGACATCTTACGGTCACAAAAGCTCACCATGACCTTCGGTCAGGTGAGCTAAAAAAGATTAAATCTGTGACGACCACCACAGATAAGCATTGATGTGGGTGGGGTGATCACTGCCTTTCTGGCGTGTTAAACAGGCATAAAAATGATTGTCCGTGCATGTGTCTAAAACTTTATCATAGGTATAAAAGTGAAACAAGGTGGGTCCAGGGTGTTTACGCCACGTCATTGTGATGGCTTGCAGCGGGACAAAGAGCAGAATCATGCACAGCGGTGGACCAAAACAACTAGACAGAATCAGGGATACAGACTAACAGGCACCCAGTCGCCCCAAGAAGCCTAAATTTTGGCCTGGGCGCCTAAGTTTTGAATAAGAATGCCTAATAACTTAATGTAAAATTTGGATTTATGGCAGTCTGGGTGCCTAAAGCAAAATGCTATGTCTGTATCCCTGCAGAATGGTTATGTGGATCAAAAAGAATTGCTGCAGGTGTACTGCACATGTACAGTTCACAGTTTGGGATATAAAAGAAAGGATGGATCCCAAAACTTTAATACTGTATAGAAAAATCATATTTTTCCTGCATTATCTATACATTTTTGTTTGGACATGACAGTTTCTACTTTGAACCTGGACAACAATAGTGTTATAATGTGGCCTAGCTCCAGATAAGGCATGTTTTTCCTCCGAAAAGTACCAACCAGCAAACGTTGTGGGTACTCATTAGAAGCGTCTCAGCTGAGCCCCTTCTAAATCTAATGAGAACCAACATGTTTTCGTACAGAAATAAGAAAAGTAGTACACCACAACCTCGTTATAACACGGTTCATTAAAACACGGTTATGGATATAACACGGTTTCAGGATGGATCCCAAAAATGTATAGATTATATAGAAAAATGACCATAAATGGTCATTTTTCTATATAATCTATACATTTTTGTTTGGATATAACACGGTTGTTTAACTAACACGGTTGCTGCTTTGGACCCCATTAATAGTGTTATAAAGAGGTTGTGGTGTATGTAGATACACCCGCTTATCTGGGGCTATGATTAGGTTGTAGTTTAATACATAAAACAACATCTATAAGCCATCTCTAGCCATTACCAGAGTGACCGAGCTTGGTTACACACAAAACCTGCTGAACCTTACAGCCAAGTGTGTTCAAGTTTGTGCTCCTCCTGTGTACAGACTCGAGGCAAATCATTATTATCCTCAAAAACACTGAAAACATCTGCCTCAAACTCTGAACACATTCTTTCAATGTTGAGGGAAGAAATGGGGAGTCTTAACACAATGACTGCACCTGTCACCAGTTTTGAACCATTTCAACCACCAAAATCAGAACAATTTTAACAATGAAGAGTCAGACAAAATAGAGCAGATATCGTTTTTTTGTTTGTTCTTTTTTCTTTTCAGTTAAAATAGGACTTGTCATTCAATGTGAATCTTTTGCAAGTAGATTGGATATGAAATATTGAGGTTCATTTTCTCTGAAAAAGTATTGTTTTTGAAGGTCACAGCTCCAATTAAGGTGCATTTTCATCCAAAAATTTCTTATTTCTGCATGAAAACGTATGTTGTGGGTGCTCATTACAAGCGCTTCGGTGCGGGGGCACTTCTTATGAGTACCCACACATTTTTGTGCAGAAATAAGGAAAATAATTTGTGGATATCCCCTCTAATCTGGGACTATGTCTGGTGTGTAAGGGTTAAACAGTGTTTTTAAATATTTGTATGTTATATTTTTTTTTCATTTCTTTCAAGGCTGAAAGACTAAGCAGAGTTTGTGTGACCTCGCTTTTATTTAACGTACTGTATAGATGTGACTCCTCACCTTGGCTTTCGACTTCGGATGGCTGCAGGCAAGCTGTAAAATGAAAGGCCCAAAAGAAAGTTTTATTTTACAGTATAACAACAACAAAGACATACACACACCAACAAAGCCATACACTAGCATGACTATACACAAAAACAGCTTTTGAATAAATGAATGAATTAGACTGTGACTTTTCAAGCATGGACAAATATTTACTATGAGCTTTACAAATCTACCTACATGTGGCAATTAAAGTATAAAAAAAGGCCAAAAAGGTATTACTGAAATAATGTGTAGACGACAAAGTCAGTAGATGAGAGAATCATTTTACCCGAGTTATTAAAAGCTGTTTACATAAATAAAGCAAGTTACTGCCCATCATTTTTTTTCACAAACAAGAGACTTGAACAGACATGAAAAAGCATTAACATGAACTTGAATGAATAATGAATGATCTGATGGGATTTTTTGTTATTGGTTATAATAGATATTTTAATAGCTCCAGCATTTTATGTCCTAACAATAATGGTTTTATTGAAATCACAACATAAAAGCAATAACCTGTGATGGAAAACAAGTTTTTGAAACTGGAAATATCAGTTCACCTTATTTGCTGGTTCCTAGTCTGAGGATTATCAGTGTTGGGAAAACAGGTAACCAGACCCCCCTGACCTTGAAAGGTCTGGTTACCTGTTTTTCCAACATTGACAATGTGCAAGCTGGGAGCCAGCAAATAATGCAAATATGGTGAATACAAGGACAGTGAAATGTGACCCACATCAGCTGAGCCAGTCTCTGAGAGTGAGAGATGGCCTCAGGGTTATAAAACTTTGCTCATGCTCAACTTAACGGTCCATGTTAAAATAACAGCATACTTCTATAAGCTTTTTATGCTTATATCTGACAGACATTTGTCCTGCTTATATTATCTTTCTAAGCAGGACAAATATTAAATTCTAATGAAATGAGCACAAAACTAATACGCAAATCAAAAATAGTAAAAAAAATAAAAGAAAGTACTCTTGGTTCAAACCTTGGGACCATTCTCAGAAAGAACATCTAATAAGATGGTGATCATATTTGACCTGCAGTCAAGATTTATTGCTAGCCTTTTTCTGTGTGGATCTAGCATTGACTGGGTCTTGCTGTTTCTATGCATTTTAAAGTTTATTGGTAATGTACCACAACCTCATTATAACACTTCGATTCTGATTCGTTATAACATGGTTTTGGATACACCCCAGTTTTAAGATGGATTCCAAAAATGTATATATAGCAAAATGACCATATTCAACTAACATGATCTCTGCTTTGGACCCCATTGATACTGTTATAAAGAGTACAAGTAATGACATATAATAATGACAGTATACTTCTGAAAGTTATATTGAATTTACAATCATCTGATAAACTTGTCTCCCATCACACATTATTGGTGCTTTAAAGAAGAGTAAGAAAAATTGATCAATGACCTTGATTACCTGCCAATCTTAAGGCAGACATGCGTTGAAATTCAGGCTCCTGTAGCCATTTCCACATCCGCCGGAAGGTCTCTCGACCAGACTTTAGTTTGCTCCATGGCTTTGGATTTCTTAATAAATCACTTAATGTGCCTTGACTTCTACATAAAACTCTTTGTGCAAACACAGCTTGTGGTATACTGTATCTTTTCAGTTCACTACTTATTCTTTGTGCCAATTCTTTTGTGTTAATTTCTTCAACTTCTTTACCATTTGTACCATCAAGTCCTGAACGATCATGCTGCGGACTACCGCTCTGAAAACTCTGTGGAGACTGGCTTTCCATACCTGTAGGGGACAGGTGCAAGCCATTTAATGAAGAACCCTGCATCATTGGAATCGGAGAGTCACACTGTTTTATTTTTACTGGAGAATGTATACGGGACGGTGTTGCCGTTAAACTGCGTGGATATGGTTCATAGTTATGATTAGGTGACAACACTGGTTTTATTTCCATAGACTTTGGTGACGGTAAACCGTTTTGTGAAGCAACGCCAACACTAACATTCACATTGTAACTGTATGGTCCGAGAGTCTGGTTAGCATATCCATTCATATTGCTCATCATAGACATTGGAATCGTAGCAGGGCTCATTGTGTTCATCATTTTATCGTAACTGTAATTCATATCCATGCTGCTTGTTAATCCGTTATTTATGAACTGAAAATTTCCCATGGATGTTGTCTGAATTTGTTGAAATTTATCCGACACTGTTGAAATCGGAGGCAGAGGTTGTAGCGGTGTGAGGGTAGCATAATTGTTTGTAGGACTGTAACTTGGACTTACTCTTCCATTCAGTGTTTGGTATGTAAGATCTCCCATCTGAGTACGGAACTCGTGCGAGTCAATCATGTTGACAGGAATGGCCTCCGACCTGGAAATACTCGGGGAATCAATATCCCCTCCACTCTCCGCAACACCTGGACTGACACTAACACTATCACTAGGGTCCACGTATTCCTGTTTAGGCGTGATCGCTACGAATTCCTCTTGTTTCACTGTGTACTCCTCATCGGCACCACTTGAACTGACTGGTGTCGTGTTGGAATCGTTAATTTGTTGATCTGGAAGTTCACCCATATGTTCCATCGTCATTCTACAATCAACAAGCGATCGAACAACAAAGAATGATAAACTGTCAAATGTAGTAACCTTTGATAGCGGTTTCTGGTTGGTTATTTCGATCCAAAGGGGCAATTACGTACGCTTAAAACATTGTAGATAAACCTTTCGCCCGGCCTCCATGTTTAGACAGCTGTGACCTGCGCAAGGAGACTCTGCGCAATGCATAATTAATGTTAATGGGCATGCGCAGTGGAAATTCCGCGAAGGCCAAGCTTCGTGTTCATATTGTCGGACAAGACTTAGTGAATAGAAAGTCTTGCAATATTGATGGACTAACTTTTCTGTATTGTCTTTGAAATATTAAATGAGAGAGAGAGAGAGAAAAAATGTTTATAACCAGAAAATAGAGAAATAGTTTACATTAAAAATGAAACGGTGAAATAAACTTCATCGAGATCAAAGCCTTAGTGAGGTGTGCTCTTTTAATTTAATCATCCACTAATTAGTTTAATTTTATGTGATTATTCTATCTATCTTTTTATACTGAGTCTCATTCAGTTGTCATATTTATTACGTACATGCATAATTGATCATAATTCCTGATTAAATCTTAAAGTAATACGATTATTTTCGGTAAATAATACTTAGCGAGTAAATAAAATAAATACAAGTAAATAAAAAGAAAGTAGGCCTATGTCAACATTTTATTAACACTGTGTGATGAATGTTAATTGAGGTAATGGCCAAATGTGTCCGACTTAGGATAGACATATATATATATATATTTTTTTTCACAAAGTTTATCAGAACATGTGAACATTACTTGCAATAGTCACAACAATTATATAAACGATTATAGCGCTGAATAAGGAAATGAATAGATGTGAAAAAATACAGATAATAAAAAATAATTAAATAGAAAACTTCATTATTATTAGAGGTGTAGTGGTTATGCTACTCGCCTTGTAAACCAGGGATCGCATGATCGATCCCGGGCTGATGAGTCTTTAAACCGAAGTCCCGTCTCCATATGACCTAAGCTGTTGGTGAGCACTGAACTGTTTCTGATTATTACGATCATTATATTTTGTCATTTTCATTCATTTACAAAGAATATCATTGCATTTTTACTGTACTGGAACTCAGGGCGAGGGTTGAAAATTTCATAAACTCCGGAATTGAAGCCACCCCACCCCCCACCCCCCCCCTCCCCGTAGTTTTTCTACTGACCGTTACAAGGCGGTCGTTCTTTTGCAGTGTCTAAACTGTTATTTGGCTTTGGTTGGTTCATGTTTCGCCTGTTTTTGTGTGTGCCTCAATGTCACTTTCTATAGGTGGCTTGAGACGGCTGCGTTCTTGGATTTTGGCCTTTCCTGGGTGACCTTTTCTTACAAGTCTCCATAGTTGCTCAGAAGCCGCCGTGGTGCTACACATTACATCATATTAACAAGCCCATGTAATGACACTTCTGTAAATCCCACTTTATACACCGAAAACTGGTTGAAGGGGCTCTGCATCATTCTTATTATCATTGTCTCAAATCACAGTTAGAACTGCCTCACTGAGGCGGTTCTAACAAGCACTACAATTTATGTTTGTGACAAAACTAAGAAAAATTTAACAGATTTTCATTTTTTCTTATTTAGAAAAATATCAGTTGTGATGGTGCGATACGATAATGTTTTGGAATCTTCCTAGAAATTATACGAAAATCTGCAATCTTTTCCTTGCAAATGCGTGAAACGGAGATTGCATCATAACAATAACTTGTAGGTCCGACTGCGGTATTCAAACGTATCAAACGATATGACACCGCAACATAAATATTATTGTGGTTAGTAACGCATATTCTATTTCTCGAATATTGAAGCAAAAATAAGGAAAATAATATTACCTTGTAAACCCCACTTACTCTGAAGATATTAGGTGGAATTTGCGACAGTGTTCAATCGGGTTTTCATTACCCGGCCTTATACACATGATGATAAAGAAAGTAACGTCAATACGTATCTAAATTTAAATCTATCTGTGTAGTGTAGAAATTATATGAAAATCTGCGATCTTTTCCTTGTAAATGCGGGAAGCAGAGATTGCATCATAACATTAACTTGTAGGTCCGACTGTGGTATTGCCGGCCTCAGTGGCTCAGTCGGATGCGCGTCTGACTGGTGATCAGGAGGACGCGGGTTCGACTCCCGCCGGGGTCGGCAACATTCTTTCGTGGAGATTGATCATGAATCTTTTCTACGGTCATTCTCTCCCTTCCGCTGATTCAAGAAGGGTAGTTGTCAGTTTCTGGCGAAAGAATGTGCACAGTACTGGTTAACCGCTTACGTATAAGCCTGCCCAGGTAAACTGACCGGCTCAAAAATGACCTAAATAGTGTTGACTGGGCCGTAAAACTCCAATACAAACAAACAAAACCGACTGTGGTATTCAAACGTATCAAACGATATGACACCGTATAGGGCAACATAAATTTTAATGTGGTTAGTAACGCACATTCTATTTTTCTAATTTTGAAGCAAGAAATATGGAAAACAATATTACCTTGTAAACCCCACTTTCTCTGAAGATATGAGGAGGAATTTGCGACAGTATTCAATCGGGTGTTCATTACCCGGCCTTATTTACATGATGATAAAGAAAGTAACAACGTCAATACGTATCTAAATTTAAACGTGTCTATCTAGTAGGCCTACTACTAATGGGCACTTTCTTTCTTTCGAATGACAGTGAGAGATTGAACATGCATAGAATACATTACGAAAACACGCCTATACAAATACATTGTAAACCTTACCGCCGAAAAAAAAACGAAAAATTTTAGATGAAAAATTGTGATATTTTTCTAAGGGCACTTTCTTTCTTTCGAATGGCAGTGAAAGAGATTGAACATTCGCAGAGCAATAAACAAATATCGCGTGTCATAGCAATTCGTTTAAACAGATAATTAAATTAAATTTACAAACATCAACTAAATTTTCAAACATGAAACCGATTAGCCTTAAGCCCGTCACGGAAGCTTTGACCGTTGGGTATTTTTCACACTTAACTGGTGGCGCAAGTCGACAAGCGTACCTGTCATGACGCCATCTGATTTTGAACAAAGGACCCGTGCCAGTATGCAGCTACTGTCACATGTTTGTATATTTCATTAGTCTTTGACCACGCCCATTATACATCTAATGACACCTGTGGGAAGGTGATAATGTAATCCACTTAGCTATTGTTAGTTTTTGGTTCACAGTTTCTTCAAAGCTTCTGATTTTAACGGTCTGCGGCATGGACATCTGTTCGATCTGGTTCATTCGATATACCATTATTATAATCATGTAATGAAGGCCACATTAGGTTATTGTACTGATATTAGTATTTTCCATTGATTTTTTTTTTTTGGCTTTCGGTTGTCCGGAGAATGCAACCTGACCTGAAGTGATTCTGATTCAATTCAATTCTAGTTTATAAAAAAAAAAAATCATCGCTTACATCAATGCATGAAAACAATTTCGGCTGTTTTCATGATTTTTTCTCTTGTTCTATATCTTTTGTCTCTTGCTCTGTGTAGAAAAGAAGAATGGAAATCTGTACTTTGTTCGATGCCAACAGACTTGACCAGAATTAATCGAGGCAAACTTTTATTTACATTGTTGAAGATTTAAGCGGTTAAACATGGCTGCCATCAGGCAAAATACGCACGTTTTGGTGGTTTCAAGCGGAAAGCGATTCTTTACATTTGAGAAAGGGTACAATGACAGTTTTTATTTTAGCGTCCTGTCATTTAAATGATAGAATAAGTTCGGCCGTTGTCATAGATTTTCTTCTCGTAATTATCTAAATAACCATTTTTGAATATGACCCTGTTTTGGTTGGGTCTAATTACTCCCATACATGAGAGTTCTGCGTTCCAGACATTCATATTTTACATTTATATGCTGATATTTATGTTTTTGTTATTCTTCGGAACACGAACTCGTCGCATGCACATCTATAAAAAAAACAAATCTATAAATGAGTGCATGCGTACGTCTAACTTGTTGGACTAGGGTCTAATATGAAAAAGGTACTACCTAGATGGCAGCAAAAGCGGGATATGTAGCAAATGGTGAAACGTAGAACACCTGTGTCGATTCTGTATTAATGCAGTCTGCAAAGATACCAAAGATGATGGTGCTTTGCATGTGAACTGTCTTGTTCCGAGGAGAGTACACTCACATGATCAGTTTTTGTTTGTTTGATTTGAGGTTTAATGTCCCCGTCAACACTGTATAGGTCATTTTGGAGACACTGCTTCCAATTTTGTGGAACTTTTACCTGACACTGAGATGAAATGATATCTCAAGCCCTGCCGCCCAATGAAACCAATAGGGTTTATAAGCATGGACGGTCCGACTCACACCGCTTTGCCTGGGCAGACTTTAATCCTCTAAGCTGTTTACCAGTACATGTGTGCGGGTCGGTGTCAGCTCTGCATGATCAGTTTTGTTGTTACCAGACGTGTTTGGCTTTGAAAATAACAATGAGGGAGACAGAGGGTGCGAAGAGGATTGATGAGAGCAGAAAGCACAAAGCCTTGCAAAGTTTTGTCAGGGGAGCGCTTTGGTGCAGTGGTAGCACATCAGATTTGTGATCGAGAGGTTGCGGGTTCGATCCTCACGCTGACCAAAGTGTTGTGTCCTTTAGCAAGGCAAATCATCAACATGGCTTAAAAAAAAAGAAAGTACTGGTTACCACCCAGGAAGTCCTGCTCATAATGCTCAGATGTGAGCGAGTAGCAGTAATAGGAGAAAAAATGAAAAAGGGGGCAAGCTCCCGCGAAATTTTTTTTAGGAAAGGCCAGAAAATGGGGCATTCTGAGAGCTTTTTGTACACTTTTTTTATTCTTTAGACTTCTGTTCATGGATAAATAACTAATAGATATTTTTATAATCATTTATCATTTCCTTAGGAAGATGCCTTCAAACTGACACCTAGCCATACCAGTGCCCCCCCCTCCCCAGAAAATGGGGCATTCTGAGAGATTTTTGAACACTGTTTGGTTTATTCTTTAGACTTCTGTTCATGGATAAATAACTAATAGATATTTTTGTAATCATTTCCTTAGGAAGATGCCTTCTAACTGACACCTAGCCATACCAGTGCCCCCCCAATTAGGCCCCCGCCCATCAGGGCTTGAAGAAATAGATCCACACAGAGCTGAAACAGACCGCACATGAGTACTGGTAAACCGCTTAGAGGATCTAAGCCTGCCCAGGCAAAGCAGTTTGAGTCGGTCCTTCCATGCTTTACAACCGCGCACCCAGCAAGTTAGCAATACGTCATGTCCCGTCGGTTCATTAAAGAGCAGTTACGTCAAAAAACACTGACACGCTACACCAGAATAGGTGCATCAAGAGACAAGAATGTCAAACTGACCGTAATCAATACTTAACATCACCATCCAATACCGGTTAACCCACAGGAGAGGGCGGAGCTAAGCGATTGTCAAAAATCTACTGCATGACGCCACGGGTCATGTAAAAAATCAATCACCAATTAGCGTATATGATTTCAGTAGAGAATGTTCGCTGTGAGAGGCTTGGCAAGCAATGGAGACTCAGATCAGGTGCCACAGAACGCACCGTCTGATCGGGGTCTACACTGTTTACAAAGAAAGTGGAATTTAGGGCTTGAACGAAAGTTTGGATCTCAGTCCGGGACTATTTTCCCAGCCTACACGGGCCTCCGTGGCCTAGTGGTTAAGAGCGCTGACTCTGGATCATTAGGTCTCTCACCGCTGTGGTTCGAGCCTCGCTCGGGTCACATGTGAGACGCCAAGTTCTGCAACGTCAGGTCAGGTGGTTTTTCTCCGGTTTTCGCCCACCTTTGATTAACGATCGGCTCGATATGAGTGAAATAATCTTGAAAGGGCCGTAAAACCCAAAAAAAATAAATTTCCCAGCCTACACTCGGTGGCAGTCGGGAACGCTTCCCCTTTCCGCTGGTCGCCTTTGTCGTCCGCTCACGACTGCCGACGACTGTCCGGTCTGATTACATACACGTGCATACCTTTATCTTAGTCCTTTGCATCTCGCCTTGATTTAGTGCTTATCATACAACAGCTTGTTGAGAACTGATATATAATTACTATTGCCTAATATTTTAAACCTCTATGAAAGAATTAACCCTTTGTCCTACATTTTGCTTTCACAAAACAACTTCTTTATACACAATGTATTTTTGACACGAATCCTTGTAATTTACCCTCCTTGTGCAATTCCAATGCATACAGAAATGGTCGGCCCCCGCCCATCGGGGCTTGAAGATAAAGATGGGCTGCACGAGGCTACCACGCAGACTACACGAGTACTGGTAAAGCGCTTAGAGGATCTAAGCCTGTCCATACAAAGCGATGCGAGGCAGCCCGCCCATACTTATAAACCCTATTGGTTTCATTGGGTGACAGGGCTTGAGATGTCATTTCATCTCAATGACGGGTAAAAGTCCCACAAAATTGGAAGCAACGTCTCCAAAATGACCTATACAGTGTTGAAGGTGACGTTAAACCTCAAAATCAAACAAACAAACAGAAATGGGCACAACAGGAGGCTCAGTTATAAAGTGGCTTTAGTGTATATTTAACCCATAACAACTCCTACTTTTGCAAACAGAGATGAGGTCCTACACTGTTTGCCATGCAGCTTGTGAAAAATGTTAAGAAATTTTCATGTTTGACAGTCGGCAATGGCTGAGGCTAAATATATATATTCAGCAGGATAAGGGTTAAGACTTATTGGGTTTTCTGGGTTTCTTTTTCCCGCCCATTTTTTGTCCAGTTGTGAGGAAGGTTTCAAAATTTAAAAGGGTGGGCCCATAAAATCACGAAAAAAACACGCAAAAATCCGCCCAAATATTTTACTAATCGTCGAGTCGAGCAATTAAGTGACATATATTTTTTCAGACTTTCAGTGGAATGCATACACCTTCAGGGGAGGCAACTCTTTCAAGCGTATTTTAGTCTCCCATGTCAATGAGGGTCAACTCTAAACGAAAGAATATAAGGAGCAAATTCTTTCCTTTAAAAGTAGACCCCATTTTCGTGGGACAAAGCTTATAGAAAAGCAAACAGGAAGTTCCGAAAGTTGCCCCCTTTTGAAAAATGTGGAAAATCTGCCAAGTCATTCCCATCAGATTTCATGTGACCAATAACGGACTTTAATTGACCAATAGTTCTGCTTTTCTGTTAGATTGTTTGTTTACTTGATTTGAGGTTAAACATCCCCATTAACATTATTTAGGTCATTTTGGAGACATTACTTCCAGTTTTGTGTGAAATTTTACCCGACGTTTAGATAAAATGACATTTCAATCCCTGCCGCCCAGTTAAACCGATATGGTTTATATGCTCGGATGGTCCGACTCGCCAGGGCAGGCTTTGGGAGTTTTCGGCTAAAGTTAACAGACATCTGAAGCGTTGCATGTCCGACTCGCCAGGGCAGGCTTTGGGAGTTTATGGCTAAAGTTTACAGACATCTGAAGCGCCAGTATTATAGGCTGTTGTGTCAGGCAGCACCATGAACATGTGTCGCGTAAGGATCCGAAAGACTTTGGGGCTTGAACCATATGTAATTCGGGTCATTTCTCCGGTCAGTCGCAATGGCGAACTTCCACATAAAAATGTTTATTTTCGAATCAATTTTTAAAATTCAAACTAATGCATCTGATAAAATAAAGTTCAGTTATGATTAGTTTGGTTATTCTTTTTTTAAAGTTTAATAGCCAAAAATTGATTTATTTGCCAGTTTAACGCATTTTGTTATTTGTTGATGGTATGGATAATGGTGTTAGATAGGGAATCGCAATATCGACGATTCTGTTTTTTTTTTTTTTTTTTTTTAATCAAAATATAGGTAATGAGCGCTTTCTTTAATTATACCCCGACATTTTCTCAACAATCAAATTACCGATAATCCAAGTGTGTGTACAAAAATCCGGGAAGCAAAACATTCAATAAGTGATAATCAGCCACATGCTTGATTTGTCACAGCACACCCGAGTGTCGCAAGATGGACCTGTCATTTTTTTCCGCAGTCGCGATAGGCAATACCCACCAGCCTACAGACCTGAGACTGTTAAATCCTTTGATCAATTGAGCACTCGCTGTCATTTACAAAGACGAACGTGACAGGAGAAAAACTACTGGCCACGACTGGAAACTTTACGCAAAATCTGGCGTAAAAAATGCCCACAGGGGCTTGAAGAAATATATGGGCTGCACGATGCTTCCACGCAGAGCTGAATCCGGCCCGCACACTTGTACTGGTAAACGGCTTTGAGGATCTAAGTATGTCCAGGAACCGCGGTGCGAGGCGGACCGTCCATGCTAATAAACCCTATTGGTTTCATTGGGCGACAGGGCTTGAGATGTCATTTCATCACAATGTCGGGTAAAAGTCCCACAAAATTGGGAGCAACGTCTCCAAAATGACCTTTACAGTGTTGACGGGGACGTTACACTTCAAATCAAACAAACAAAACTGGCGTAAAAAATACGCCGGATCCGGCATTTCCCATCATTGATGCTCAATAAAGTTCTGTTCCCAACACTGTGATTACATCTTCATAGTCTCGTAGTTGATACGAACCATACAAACACACCTTTTTAATTTTGACCCCTACCGCTCAAAGTTGGAACTTCCTACTGTTTCTGTGAATAGCCCCGCCCATCATGGCTTGCAAAAATAGACTGGGCTGCATGATGTTTCCACGCAGAGCTGACCGAACACGAGTACTGGTAAACAGCTTCGAGGTTCTGAGCCTGCCTAGGAAATGTGTTGCGAGTCAGACCGTCCATGTATATAAACCCTATAGGTTTCATTGGGCGACAGGGCTTGAGATGTCATTTGATCTCAATGTCTGGTAAAAGTCCCACGAAATTGGAAGTGACGTCTCCAAAATGACCTATACAGTGTTGCGGCCCCCGCCCATCTGGGCTTGAAAAAATACATGGGCTGCATGATGCTTTGGTAGCCAACAATGGGTGTGGCTAAATTAATTTATTCAGCAGGATAAGGGTTAAGTCTCCAAAACGAGACATTAGTTTTTCTGGGTTTCTTCTCTTTTTTCCGCCCAATTTTTGTCCCGATAAGTTCTCAGTAACCACTAGACAGATATGAAAATGAAGTTGTGCAGGAAGATTTCAAAATTTAAAAGTGTGGACCCAACAGGTCTCCTTAAGGGGGGGGGGGGGGGGGGGGGCACGCAAAAATCAGTAACCGTCGAGTCGAGCAATTAAGTGACAAATATTTTTTTATATGAAAACATACACAGTAATCATGTAATAACGAAGAAATCTTTAACCTGCACAGAATGGGCCTCCCAGTTAACGTCCCGATGCGGAGGACGGTGCACTTTGTGGCATTCACCCGGAGCATGTTCGGACACCGCAGTTTTATTACCGCTGCCGGGAATCAAACCGGGGGCCTCTAGCATCACAGGCAGGTGCACTATACCATTGAGCTACCACGCTTGATTCAATGTCGAGTGCCGGCTCGACCACTTTAATACATGTATATACAGGGGTTCATCCATTGTTCTTTCTTGTTTCTGCTACAGCCTCGATGTTTAAACGAGTATCCACAATCTGTTTTGAGATGAATATATATTCGCTTGTGGGTAATGCTGGTCAGAACCGCCTCGAGGTTTTGTGTATTTTGTTTGATTTGAGGTTTAACGTCCCCGTCAACACTGTATAGGTCATTTTGGAGACGTTGCTTCCAATTTTGTGGGACTTTTACCCAACATTGAGATGAAATGACATCTCAAGCCATGTCGCCACCTAGAGGTTTTAACGAGTATCCACAATCTCTGTTTTGAGCAGACTATAGATTGCGGGTGCTGCTGGTTAGAACCGCTTCGAGGTTTTAACGAGTATCCACAATCTTCTTTTGAGCAGTATTAAAATCGATTGTAACATTAACTGACAGCGCTATTATCCCGCCCACGCTTAAAACGTCCAAAGACGTGTGTCAATCATCTAAAATACCGGTTCAGAAGCACGTGATGGAAAGTTCAAAACGGTGCAACAAAGCTTTCGGCACGTATTTGATATTCGTCTCAAACAACATCAAAAGTACGTCTGGGAGAAGACCGATTGCTAACTTGCCGATTGCGTTGTTGTAACACTATTGGTTTCATTGGGCGAAAGGGCTTGAGATGTCATTTCATCTCAATGTCGGGTAAAAGTCCCACAAAATTGGAAGTAAAATCTCCAAAATGACCTATATAGTGTTGATGGGGACGTGTCGTTAAATATGTTCTATAAAAGGGTTATCCTTTGGAAGCAAGGAATACACCACAGAACTGAAAAATATGGAGTGTGCATATTTTCTGGGCCTGACTAGCTAGTTTTTGCCAATTAGGCCTCATCAGTGACCCTCAAATATTTTCAGAATTCCACAATGGAATCAATGATCCAAAAGGACAAGAAAATATAAACTACAAATCAAACAAAAAAAAAAAACAAGAACAAATCTTAATATTAAGGTGATAGATTTTCTCTTAGTGGAAGTATCTTTTTTTAATGTTGCATGTTATCTATGGACATGCATCAGCACACACCCGCTGACATGGCTGTTCGCAAGCAAGCTTTGCTCTCTAAGTCCAATACACATGATCAAATAGATCTAGAACATGACAAACTATTTGCTGATCAGCAAATTCATATATTGACCAAATAATAAATATGTCTTTTGTTCAAACTGTTGTGATGGCAATATGGAATATAGAGCTGGGGCGATATCGTCGATGCATCAGTACATCATGATATTTTTGCTGGTGATACTGTATCGCGATACTGATTCTGTGTATTGACGACACTTTTGTGTTATATCAACAAATGTCGAAACACAAAATACACTAGTAAGCCCGCAGTATATTGCTGCAACATCTGCAGGATTTTGTATATATGTAATGTTTATTGAGATAAATCTTCACCTAATGATACTAAGGATCACTTCTCAACATGATGAAGATCCAAGATTTTAGAGGGGTAATGATTCACCGAAAGTATGGTTCACCGCGGTACTAAGCTGGCGGTTCGGTTCACGGTCCGTTTTTGGTAATTTCGGTTCGGTGTACCAAAAATCATTTTGTTCGAAAGACAAAATTAAGAAAAAAAAATAGCAGAGAAACTGCTTAAATGTTGTTTTTATGTTGATTCCTACTTAATTTTGCTTTATTGATGCATTAATTATCGATGTTAGCATCTTCTTTCGCCTTACGACAACTAACATATTCCGTTCAGCTAAAAAGCACTCGCAACAATAGACTGTTTGACCCATAAAAATATCTCAATTTTCGTGAAAGAAATATTGTTTTTTAAAATGATTATATCTTCCATAACATGGTTTTATATTAGTTTAGAAACAGATTTCGAATGAAATAAAAAAGTCAGACATCTAAAAAATATTAAGTTTACAGTTATTTTTATGGCGCTGAACGCTCCTGTCATGAATTTGGCAGAACCCATAACCTTGACCTTCGAAGTTTTTTGTTTCTGCTGATCGTGGCAGACTCGAGCGAAAAAGCAGATAAAATGAGAATGTTTAGGGGCCAAAAAGACAAAACCAAAAGTATTTGCAAAATGTGCAAAGGGTCAGTGTCGTACAGCAGTGGCAATACCTCTAACATGTCGACCCATCTGATAAGGAAACACCCAGAAATAACCCTGCAAAAACCTGAGTCAAAACCAAAGAATCCAACAGCTGAACAAGCCAAAGCAAAACCCCAAACTGCATCAAATCTGACAACTTCAACCCCAGTCCAGCTGCGGCTGCACGAAGTGATGCAGTCCAAACTTAGCCAAAACAGCCCCCGTGCTCAACTGATTACCAAGGCTATAGGTATTTTCATGGCGAAAGACTTGAGACCTTATAGTGTAGTCGAAAACCCTGGATTAAAAAAACTTGTCAGTGTGTTGGAACCCAGATACAACATGCCTAGCAGGGTCCACTTTTCAAAGACTGTGGTCCCAAATCTGTATGATGAAGTAAAGTCTGAAGTACAATCAGATTTGAGGTGGGCATCTCATGTAGCCCTAACGTCCGATGGCTGGGCGTCTCGTGCCACAGAAAGCTATGTGACAATTACTGCGCATTACATAAACACTGACTGGGTATGTCCATCTGTACCAAGTACCATCAATATGTTTCAAAGGGTATTGGAGATATATGGTGATCACAAGGTGTTCATACTGTTATATTGGAAGGGGAGATAACACAAATACCATAGCGCCCCGAGTTGTAGTTCTTAGGCATGACATGCAGACTGACGCAGTCTGTACCTTGTAAACAATTGTGCCACATGCCATCAATTTAGCTCAAAGGGTAATTGTAGTTATGTATGGCCATCTGAAGGGTATATTGTCAGGGGAGATAACTAAAAAAACAGAGCACCCAGAGACATGGTTCTTGCACAAGACATGCCTGCTTAATCTCATGTACAACTATACCAAGTACCACCAATATATATCTCAAAGAGTATTGGAGACATGGCCATCACAAGGTAGTGATATGTTATTGGAAGGGGAGATAGCTAAAAACCATGACACCAAGAGTTGGGGTTCTTGTGCACCATCAATTGTGCATGGCACCATCAATATATCTCATAGGGTATTGAAGTTATGGCCATCATAAGGTAGTCACTGTGTTTTATTGGAAAGAGAGTTAATAAAAAACTAGGGTACCCAGAGTTGTGGTTCAAATCTTGCGCATGACATGCCTGCTTAACCTCATGTACATCTGTACCAAGTACCATCAATATGTCTCAAAAGATATTTGAGATATGGTGATCACAAGGTGGTCATACTGTTATATTGGAAGGAGAGATAACTCAAATACCATAGTGCCCAGAGTTGTGGTTCTTAGGCATGACATGTGGCCTTTACCATGTGAACAATTGTACCAAGTACCATCAATATATCTCAAAGGGTAATCAGAGTTATGGCCATCTCAATGTTATATTGTCAGGGGAGATAACTAAAAAACAAGGGCACCCAGAGCCATGGTTCTTACACATGACATGCCTGCTTAACCTCATGTACAACTGAACCAAGTACCACCAAGTACCATCAATATATCTCAAATAGTATTGGAGATATGGCCATCACAAGGTAGTGATTGTATTTTATTGGAAGAGGAGATATCTCAAAATCATGACACCAAAAGTTGTTGTTCTTGCACATGACATGCAGTCTCAGCCTTGTGAACAGTTGTGCCAGGTACCATCAATATATCTCAAAGAGTATCGGAGTTATGGCCATCACAAGGTAGTCACCCTATTTTGTTGGAAGGAGAGATAACTAAAAAACCATGACACCCCGAGCAGTGGTTCTTGCGCATGACACACCGATTCTGCCTTGTGAACAATTGGTTCAGGTACCATCAATATGTCTCAAAGGTATTGGAGTTATGGCCATCACAAGGTAGTTATTCTATTTTATTGGAAGGGGAGATAATTAAAAAGCTATGGCACCCAGAGATGTGATTCTTGTGCACAGCACGCTGAACAATTGCGCCCAGTTCCATCAATGTATCTCAAAGGGTATTTGAGTTATGACCATCACAAGGTTTCCTCTACTGTCCCTGCACAGGGGGCTACAAGTTAATGCCCCGACCCAAAGGACGGTGCACTTTTTTGACATTCATCCCTGCACATGGTGCCAATGGAGCTTATTTGGGCACCGAAATAATCATCACTGTCAGGGAAGGAACCAGGGTCCTCTAGCAGCAGAGGCAAGTGTACTAACCACTGAGCTATGCTCCATATGCTACAAAACTTTTTCCCACTTAAATGTTGGTATTTTCAGTTATGCCATTCAGCTTTATTTAAAAGTTTTGTTTCCGAAATATGTTTGTGTGGTTGATGGTGTGGGGTGTCTGGGATGGGTCTGTGCAATTCGATGGACCTGCGAAGTTGTATTACCATTTTATTGTTGATATAAGCAATTGCTACTAACATAAAAAGTGGATGCTGAACATGAAATTGAACGTACTGGATCGGTATTTAAATCACTTATATGCTTATTATACCAATATATTGTTATTGAACAGGAAATTTTGGTTTTCATCCATGGAAGTATTAATTTACAACAAAAGTCCGAATTTACCTAATAAAACATGGCGAATCTGTACAAAGTAAGTATCGTGATACTGTATCATATTGCCTGTCTGGTATCCTGATAGTATCGCTGTACATTTTTTCTGGTGATACCAAGCTCTGTAAATCTGCTGCATTAGTTAGCCCCCGCCCCCAACCCTACAAAGCACACACACAGAAATGAAAATCAAGAATCAAGCTTCCTGCTGCTAGTTTCAGCCAATTAGGCATCATCGGAGGCCTTTGTATTAATTTTCAAGGCCTGGAATGGGCATGGATATAAGAGAGAACACAAACTGCACGATGATGAAGTACATTACAACAAGACACCCGTGTGACTTAGTGCATTCTTTCTCCTAAATTGTTACTTTTCTGATTAAAATTTGTGATATTTTTCTTACTTATACAGAGTAACATAAGCTGGATAGTTGCGTAAATACCCAGTTGAAAGGAGAGAATACCCAATTAAAAAAAATAAAGTAAAGGATAAGTTAAAATCCAAGAATCCCAAATCATACTGATACTCAAATCATACTGTCATTCAGACATACTTGCATTTAATTCTTGTATACAGTGACACTTTGATGGCTCGAACACCGATGTCTCGTTTTCCATGGCTGATTCGAACACATTCTTGGGTCCCTAGGAAATACTTTTCATAGGTTCTGATTAAACATAGTTCAGGTATAAATTGGAAAAAAATGTCATTGTGAAAAGGTATGTTGTGTGTACTCTTTAGAATCGCCTCGACAAGGCGATTCTAATGAGTTTCACACAATATACCTTAATTTCATATAAGCATTATGCCCCGGACATAACCCTGTCAGTAACCTTCAGTGGCTCGAACTACCCCTGTCTCGAACACATTTTCTCCGTCTTAAAGGTGTCCAAGCCATGGGAGTTTAACTGTATTTGTCTTGTGCGGCCAGATTTCAGCTCTGCATGGAAGCATCATGCAGCCCATATAGTATATGGATGATCAGAATTTGACAGCCAAAATTCATGCGGAATAAGTGCTCTTTTTAATTCTTTGTATAACAAGACACAGAGAACCAATGAAATTTTGCATTATCTGCTGGTTCCTAGTCTGAAGGTTATCAGTATAGGAAAAACAGGTAACCAGACCCTCTTTGGTTACCTGTTTTTCCAATATTGATAATGTGTAAGCTGGGAGCCAGCAAATAATGCAAAAATGGTGAATAGAATGTAAAAAGTAACTGCAACAAACTGAAAACAGAAACTATGTTGTTTTTTTTTTATCACTGCATTAGTTTAAGAATGGGGAATTTAATAACTGTGGTGACATATTTTTCATCTGGACCATTCAGGCCAGCCAGGCACAGACATTTTCAGACCTGACCATTTTTTTAGGGAAAAAAAAGTGTCCTTTGGTCTTGGGTTAAAGTTGAACCCTATGTACCCCATCACACCCCAGTTTTCTCCATATTGTTTGATTGTTTGATTTGAGGTTTGATATTGCCGTCAACACTATTTAGGTCAGTTTGGAGACATTGCTTCCAATTTTGTGGGACTTTTACCCAAGATTGAGATGAAATGACATCTCAACCCCAAGGCAACCAATAGGATTTATTTGCATGGATGGTCCTTATCGCATCACTTTGCCTGGGGATGTTTAGTCATTCTAAGTGGTTTACCAGTACTCGTGTGGTTTGTTTTAGCTCTGCGTGGAAGCATCATGCAACCCATTCTATTTCTCCAAGCACCAATAGGTGGGGGCATAGTTTTCTCTACATAAAGTGGGGTTTAAAGGGGTGTTCATTGCTCAGTGATGTGGAGATATTCTGCTGTTACCATAGAGCACTTAACATATTCAAACCAATACTTGTTGTTAAATTTGAACAAGTTCAATTTACAAAACAATATTGTAACTTTAAAAAGATGGATGAGTGGCAAACAGTATAGACCATGATGAGATGCCATGTCTGTTTGAATACGTACCATAACATAGCTCCAGATAAGGAACTTTTTTTTCAGTCCGAAAAGTACAGATATTTTCCTTATTTCTGCACGAAAACATATGTTGTGGGGCTTCTAATGAGTTTGTTTGTTTGTATTGGAGTTTAACGGCCCAGTCAACACTATTTAGGTCATTTTTGAGCCGGTCAGTTTACCTATCCACACTTTCCTGGGCAGGCTTATACGTAAGCGGTTAACCAGTACAGTGCACATTCTTTCGCCAGAAACTGACAACTGCCCTTCTTGAATCAGCGGAAGGGAGAGAATGACCGTAGAAAAGATTTCATGATCAATCTCAACGAAAGAATGTTGCCGACCCCGGCGGGAGTCGAACCCGCGTCCTCCTGATCACCAGTCAGACGCGCATCCGACTGAGCCAACGAGGCCGGCTAGGCTTCTAATGAGTACCCAAAATATATGTTTTTGTGCAGAAATCTCGGCCTGAATAAAAAAACACACAATAATATGTGGATACCCCCTTTTATCTGGGGCAATGCATAAATATTTTATCAACAACAGCAGTGAAGTGAAATAAAGCTGTAAATGTTGCCTTTGGAAAACTGACTTTTTTCTAAAAAAAAAAAAAAAAAAAGAATGCAATATAATGACTTTTATGCTGGAATTTATGAATAACTTGGACAGGAGACCACAAGAACAGTAACTCTTATTGATTCATTTTTGGAGTTATTCCTTCTTGAAATTTGACAATGGTAATTTCAGGTCTGCTCTATACATTATGCAAACATGCCTATACAAATATACTCAGTCAAAAAAGTTCCTATACGTAAAATTGCTTCTGTTGCTATAGCTACTACAGATAAAAACTACACAAAGTTTGGTATGTTTTGATATGAAGACTCATTTTTCCGTGCAAAAGCACCATTCGTTTTTGTGTTGGTAAGCACATTGTAGACTATTGCTTTAAACAACCAAGGGGTCACTGTGTCATTTTCGCAGAGAAAATCATTAAAACATGCTATGATTTAACATAACAAAATTTCCCTGTACCCTACATTTCTAAAATTTGATACCTGTTACATTTCCTTTAGATACCTTTTGCATCTATTCACAAAAGATTTGGAACTTTAGTTGCATCAACTACGAGAAACAGGCTATCACATATTGACCTCCAATTCTTAGAAGTTGTGTGCAAATGCTGGTTTCAGTTGGAACTCCATAGAAAATCGCAATCGATAGTGCTACATGCTTCATGAATTTTCTGTATTTTTTACCAGCATGATGAACAGCAATGGTGGACACAAAGGGTTTTTTGAAAAAATGGCAAAAATTGATTGACAGGAATAAAAATTACAGCAGTTCGAAAATTGCTATATTTTTAATTGCAAGGGAGATAATTTTCGCAGAGAAAATCATTAAAACATGCTATGATTTAACATAACAAAATTTCCCTGTACCCTACATTTCTAAAATTTGATACATGTTATATTTCCTTTAGATACCTTTTGCATCTATTCACAAAAGATTTGGAACTTTAGTTGCATCAGCTACGAGAAACAGGCTATCACATATTGACCTCCAATTCTTAGAAGTTGTGTGCAAATGCTGCTTTCAGTTGGAACTCCATAGAAAATCGCAATCGATAGTGCTACATGCTACATGAATTTTCTGTTTTTTTTACCATCATGATGAACAGCAATGGTGGACACAAAGGTATTTTTGAAAAAATGGCAAAAATTGATTGACAGGAATAAAAATTACAGCAGTTCGAAAATTGCTATATTTTTAATTGCAAAGGAGATAATTTGAGAATTTCACAAATTAAAACCTTGCTTGTAATGCGAGATCATCAGATAATGTAAAAGTAAAGTATTATCCGATGTTCAGAGAATATTGTCTTCCATCTTAGACAAAAAGAGCTTTCTGCGCATGCGCAATGTCCATTTTCTACCAAAATCTTTCTAGGCACATATTGCAAGACAACTCTGGAGCAGAAAAGTATGGACAAATACAAGTTTGAGCATTCTCTAGCTAAACGTCCGAATGAAATGTCTGCAGCCAAAGTTAGCTCAATAGCTGCCAGATATCTAGTGAGTTTCACCCGAAAGTTGGTATAGTTACTTTTTGGAGCGTAGCTGTTGCAGCGTAGCTCCATTGAGATGAGAAGTGATTTCTGCACTACTTTCGGTGTTAATGCATATGACCCAATCACCAGTGAAAACATAGTACCCTGTGTTAACATGAACTGTGTAGCAGTCTAATCTTTTTATAGTTCAGTTCATATAACCCAGTTTACAGCCCGTTTGTACCATAAAAGCCGAAACCTGGCAACTTGCAAACAGGACAAACCCAGATCAGATACCACAGAACGCGGAGTCTCATTATGACCTGCACTGCATACTTACAAAAAGGTTCAACCATTTTTGCCAAATATTTCGTGTAAGCCACAACCTGACATCCCTGATTTCAAAATGAACTCATTCCATACTGATATAAGGTGTTGAGGATTCCATTCGTTTAAAATGGGTTAAAAGTACGCAGTGCGGGTCGATAATGTATTACCAAAATAAGACAGTTGGAATGAGTTTGGACAGGTGCACGTCAAGGCTTATGTTGTGAGCAGTAAATTTTGCAGTTTAGACACAGATGAGACACCACTTATTGTAGCGTCTGATCTGGGTCTGCTATGTTTGTCCCTTAAAAGGCTGCTAGACATATACTCAGAGTATGGGTTAATGTGTGTGTGTGGGGGGTGGGGTGACAATGTTACTTTTTTAAAGTGACCTGTCTGCGTCCTAGGCATGTGACCATAAATAAAGCAAATTATCAGCTCAGACGCAAGTTCGATACCTGCCGGGTTCGGCAACATTCTTTCCAGGAGATTGACCGTGAAACCTGTTCCATGGGGATTCTATCCCTTTCGCTGATTCAAGAAGGGCAGTTGTTGGTTTCTGGTAAAAGACTGTGCACTGTGCTGTCGTATGCAAGATCACTTCATAAATGGCGTCACCGATGCAATATATATTTAGAAAAATGTTAACAGAGTATAATGTTCAAACCTCACTGAATATTCCGATCGTTTTTGGCATTCGGATTGAAATTGACAATACCTAACCCATAAGGCTGTTTTATGCAAGATTACTTTATGAATGGCCTCGCCGAGGCAAAATAATATAAAAATGAATACGGAGTATAACATCTAAACCCGGCTTTGATCAATTTCGGCATACATGTTGATATTGACAATACATAACCCGCAAAATTGCCTTATGCCAAATTACTTTACGAACGGCCTCGCCTAGGCAAACTGAAAAATTATTTCGAAGTGTAACTTCTAATCTACTTGGAATATTATTGACAACTGTTAGCATACAAATAGATAATGTACAGATCTTACCAACAAGATTCCTGAATGCCCAATTTCTTTATTTTAGCCTCGGCAAGGTAAAAATTCACCCACTGACACGGTCGTATAACTTTCAAACTGACGGGTATATTTTTATAATGTTTTGCATGCAGATGTAAATTGACAAGATCAAGCTAATGATATTGTCTAATGCCAGATAGCTTTATAAACAGCCTCACCAAGGCAATTTTTAAAGACTGATTACGGATGTATAACTTATAAACTGCTGGGAAAATTGTGCTAATTTTTCACATGAAGATAAACATCATCAAGACGTAACCAAGGAGAATGTCTAATGCAAGATAAATAACCTCCCCAAGGTAATTTTTCAAAAACTGATTACATAAAATAACTTTAAAGTCGCCAAACAATTTCGCAAGCCGCAGTTATTGCACGAACTATAGCTCAGCAGAAATCTTCAAGTAAACTGTAGAACTGTATGATTGCTGTATTGCTCAAAAACATTGATTGTGGGTACTTGATAAAACTGCCTCGTCAAGGCGGTTCAATCAAGTCCCCGCAATCAATGTTTTGAGCAGAGATAAGAAAATATCACAATTTTGTATCTTAAAATTTCCATTTTTTTTTTTTTTTTTTTTTTTTGCCGAAAAATTGACAATGTATTTGTACAGGCGTGTTTTCGTGATGGTTGTTGCGGGGTCTACACCTTAGTGTGAGTTAATTTCAATATAAGTCTTGTTGCTTTAACACGACTTCTGGCCAAGAATAGCTTCAAACAGCTATGTTCATTGGATCAATATGAGCCTGAATTAAAATACCAATCAGACGCTAAATCAAATTATCAAAGCTACGCTCCATCAGCACTCTCAGTGCTTTGATTTGACTAAGTATACATTGCCACCTTTATCGCCAAAAAACATGAAAATTTTATGATGAAAAATTGTGATGTTTTTCTTATTTCTGCTCAAAATATAGATTGTGTGCACTCGTTAGAACCGCCTCTTTGAGGCGGTTCTGACGAGTACCTACAATCTATATTTTAGAGCAGAAATAAGAAAAATAAGATATACCCCCCGGAAACCCCAGTTTTCCTATATAAATGTGGGGTTCAAGGGGGTCGAAATTGTATAGGTGTGTTTTTGTGATGACTTGAAAACCGTTAAAGATATTTTTATGAAACATTATAGACATATAAAGCATCATAAGATGACATGCAGTCTACAAGAACCAAATCTTGTTAATACAGTTTTAGAGTTATTTTCTTTAGAAATTTTGACAATGGTTTGTTTGTTTGAGTTGAGGTTTTACGCCCCAATCAACACTATTAAGGTCATTTTGGAGATGTTGCTTCCGATTTTGTGGGACTTTTACCTGACATTGAGATGAAATGACATCTCAAGCCCTACCGCCCATAGAAACCGCTAGGGTTTAAGGAGCAGTCTGACTGGCATCACTTTCCCTGTAGGCTACTGTGCAGGCTTAGACCTAAGCTGTTTACCAGTACTCAAGTTCGATCGGTTTCAGCTCTGTGCAGGAGCACCGTGTAGCCCAATCTATTTCTCCAGGCCCCGATGGGCAGTGGCACAAATTTGACAATGGTAACTTTAAAACTGTCCAATATATTTTCATGAAATTTCATAGAAATATAAAGCACTATCAGAAGCTATGCAGACTACAAGAACTGTCACTCTGGTGTTAACATTTTTGGAGTCATACCCCCTTGATATTTGACAGTGGTAATTTCGTGTACACTCTAAGATATTTCTGTGAAACTTCATAAAAATTTAAAGCATCATCAGATGATGTGCAGACTACAAGAACCATCATTCTTGTCTGTATTCCCTTTGAAATTTGACAATATTAATTTCGTGTCTGCTGTTTAACTTAAAAACAGTTGACACTACATAGAAGTATAAATCATCATCAGAGGAAAAGCAGACAACAAGAACAATAACTCTTGTCCATACAGTTTTGGAGTGATTCCCCTTTGAAATTTGACAATGGTAATTTTGTTTCCGCACTTTAACTTAAAAAAAATGTTGAAGACATTTTCATGAATCTTCATAGAAGTGTAAATCATCAAACGTCATGCAGACAACAAGAACCGTAACTCTTGTCTATACAATTTTGGAGTTATTCCCCTTTAAAATTTGACAATGGCAATGTCATTTTCATCTCTCAATCCATCAGTCTATCAAAAAGTCATGTCTGCCCTATACACCACAACTTTAGGGGAGTGATTAGGACCTGTGGGTCCTCATGGTTTTAGCTCACAAGAGCCGAAGGCTCCGGCAGAGCTTATAGGATAGACAGTGGTCCATTGTCATCTTCATCAGCATTGTCTGCATCATTATTCAAACTACATCTCCTTGGAAACCAAATTACATGTTGAACCTCCATGGGGTTGGTGAACAAGTGTTTGTAATGTGTGGATCACATGACCAAGATGGCCACCATATCCATATTTTGTAAAAACTTTTAAAAATCTTCTCAGGAACTGAATGGCTGATAACCTTGAAACTCTGTATGCAGCATTTGGAACTTGGGCCCTGCCAAATTATGACATTTGGTTGACCTTGACCTATTTTATGTCAAGGTAAAATTTAGTCACTTAGGTTTTTGTATGGGAAAAAAGACAAAACAGTGGACTTTTAGCTCACCTGTGCTCATGGTGAGCTATTGTGATTGGTAAATGTCTGTCATGTGTTGTGCTGCATCAACAATTTGCTTTAAATACTTACTCCTCTTAAACCCTTTCAAACTTCATAAGAATGTTACTCACGTGTACCTCTCCCAAAATAGCTAAGAACATTCAACTCTGATGACCAAGATGGCCACCAGAGCTAAAAATAGAAAAATCTTTAAACGACAACTCCTCCTATACCATTGGGCCAATTTCATTCAAACTTCCGAGGAATGTTGCTTAGGTGACCCTCTATCAAAATAGCTATTATTGTTCAGCTCTGATGAACAAAATGGCCACCAATCAATCTTCATAGCAATGTTGTTCACGTGACCCACTTCCAAAATAGTTAAAATCGTTTTGCTTTGTTGAACAAGTTGGCTGCCTAAGCTAAAAATAGAAAAAATCTTTAAATGACAACTCCTATTTGTTTGGACCAATTTCATTCAAACTTCACAGGAATGTTGCTTAGGTGACCCTCTACCAAAATAGCTAAAATGGTTCTGCTAGGATGAACAAAATGGCCACCAAAGCTAAAAATAGAAAAACATCAACAATTTGCTTTAAATGCCAACTCCTCCTAAACTCTTGGGCCTTTTAATCAATCTTCACAGGAATGCTGCTTAGTTGACCCTCTACCAAAATAGCTAAAACAGCTCTGGTGAGCAAAATATCCACTGTTTTGCCTTTTTGCCCTACAAAAGTCTAAAAGACCTTGTTTTGCCATCATGTAAAATAGATCAAGGTCAGTACAGCAAACTTGGCAAGGTCCCAATGTGGCATACAAGTTTCAAGGTCATTGGCATTTCTGTTCCTGAGATTGAAAATTTTAAGATCCTTTTTACTATATTTGGGCATGACAGCCATCTTTGTAATATGACCCACCTGGTGTCACACACAAACTTTTATTTCCCAATCCCATTCAGGCTTTATATATACTTTGTTTTCAATCAGAAGGCAGTTTCAAAGAAGAGTGTTTTGTTTTGGATTTACAGCCTTTCAAAATTATTTCACTTATTTCAAGCCTATCGTTTATATTAGACGTGGATGAAAACCGGACTATCCGGAAAAAACAGTGGCGAGAATCAGAATCAGAATTGTTACTGGTGACACGTCAAAAGACATTCATACACCAGGACCTGTGATGTGGGAAGTTAGTCCCTAGCTCTAACCAAAGAGGTAAATTTAGCTACACAATCATCAGCACCTTCAGCTGTCGAAATAATCAAATCGGGAAGGGCATTCCAATCTCTAATGGTTCTGGGGAAGAACGACTCTTTATAAATGTCAGTTCTTGCAGTAAGGGTCTGAAATGCCAACGAATGGTGATTTCTACAGTGTCTAGCTGGGGGAACAAGGTCATCTGTTGGAATGCCGGTCGGCACCCTTTAGACCTTTGTATAATAGGATTAGCCTACTGCCTTTTCTCCTTTTCTTGAGAGACTCCCATTTTAATTTTCCAAGTATTCCAGTCATGCTCCCAGTTTCAAAGCAGTAATTGCCTGTTACAAATCTAGCAGCTCTATTCTGAACTTTCTTAATTTCATCGTTAAGGACCACTCCACTGGGGTCCCAGATACAACTACCATATTCCAAGATTGGGCGAACAAGACCTTTATATGCTGCCTCTTTAACATCCTGGGGGCACTGATGAAGATTTCGCCTCAGGAAACCAAGCGTTCTATTTGCCTTAGTACACATGTTGCTAATATGAGTATTCCATCTCAAGTTGTGTGAGATTGTCACTCCAAGGTATTTAATGGAGTCCACATTCTCGAGGACCGTTCCCTCTAAGGTGTAAGAAGCCTCAACTTTATTAGATCTCTTCCTAGTTATCTGCATAATGTTGCATTTAACTGGCTGAAATCTCATGCCCCATTTTCGGGCCCAACATCCTAATATATCTATGTCAGCCTGAAGTTTCACTGAGTCATCTGTATCTCTAATTTCCCGGTAACAAACACAGTAATCTGCGAACAGTCTTATTTCTGAGTCAGTGTCAGTGGAAATATCATTGATGTACAGAGAGAACAAAAGTGGACTAAGAACGGTCCCTTGCGGGACTCCAGACAAAACTGGAGCCCACTCCGAAGATTCACCATTAACAATAACCCGCTATTTTCTGTAGCAAAGAAAGGAATCTATCCATTTGAGGGTCTTTCCTCCAATTCCATAACCAAATAACTTAGATTTAAGTAGTTCATGAGGAGGGGTGTCAAAAGCCTTCTCGAAGTCCAGAATAAATGTGTCCACCTGTCCCCCTTTGTCCAAGATTTTTGCCCAGTCATTAATAACTGTGCTTAGCTGAGTTTCACAACTGTGCCTTTTCCTAAATGCATGTTGTCTGTCTGACAAAAGTTTATGTTCGTCCAAGTGGGCCATGATATTTGAGCAGACTATATGTTCCAGCAATTTACACAGAACACAAGTCAGAGACACAGGGCGATAATTACGGGCAAGAGCCCTATCTCCTTTTTTGAAGAGTGGACAGATGTTTGCTAAGAGCCATTCTTTGGGGATTTCACCCATATCAAGAGACTGTTGAAACAAGTGTGTAAAAACTGGACCCAACTCATTTGCTAGTTCCTTCAGGACTCTAGGATGAAGCTCATCAGGTCCTAATGCCTTACTGGGGTTTAAGCCTTGAAGTAACTTGATTACGCCTGCAGCTGTCACAACAATATTATTCATGAATGGGGCCGATCTTCCAGTCAATGGAACCTCCGTGAACTCAGTTTTATTAAACGCATCATTGAATTGACCAACTAGTTCCTCTGCCCTTTCAGAGTCTGATTCAGCAACCCCGTTCCCTCCTCTTTTATTAAGGGGCGGGATACCTTGCCTGTCTTTCTTCTGGCTATTGATATATCTGTAGAAGTCCCTGGGATTTGCCTTTACATCACCTACCAAGTTATTCACATACAAATCATGCTGATTTTTTATATCAGTCTTGATTTCACATCTCAAGTTTTCAAATTTTGTCTGGATTTTACCACTTCCTGTCTTTTTTGCCTTTGCATGAATCTTATTCCTTCTGCGAATTTTTCTCCTTATCTCTGGAGTGATCCAGGGAATAGAAGATACAGACCTACTAGTTTTTGAGGGGATATGATTTTCGGCCGAAGTCTGAATGAAAGAAGTTATCAAATCAAAATTCTCTTGTACAGACCGAGCATCTGAATGACCATTAAAGTATTTCTCCTTTGCAAATCTGAGTGCATCCTTCCTCATAGTTTCATAGTCACCTTTCTGATATGAGTATACCTTCCTCCGAGGTTTCTTTATTGGTGGGATGAGAATTTTTAAATATCCAGAGACAATATCGTGGTCACTTAGTTTATTGGAATGAATGTCTTCGAATTGTCCTGGCAAAGTCGTAAGGATCAGATCCAATGTGTTCTTATCACGAGTGGGGAAGTTAACAATTTGTTCAAGGCCATGATCGTTCATAATATCAATTAATATTTGTCCTTCCGACTGACTCAGCATTGTGCCTTGTTTGCTGAGCCTGTCGGGCCAAGCAATGTCTCTGAAGTTGAGGTCACCTAGAACATGTACAGCCGGGAGTTTTTTTACCCTTAATCTGCAATTTGATGCCACCCAGTTGGTCTTTAAACAACTGGAAGTTTTCGATTGTACCATTTGGTGGTCGATACCAACTTGCAACGAAGTGGGAAGTTTTATTTGCAAAAACCTTAACCCAGACCGATTCAGTGTCATTTTCCAGTTCCATGAAAGGCATGTGAGGAATGTCTCTGTGAATGAGCAACATCACCCCACCGCCATGAGAGTTCCTATCTTTTCTGTAGACACAGTACTGACAGGTTTCAGGGAAAAGCTCAGATGTAGTAATTGAACTGTCAATCTTTGTTTCCTGAATAGCAACAATATGAGGTTGAGATGTATCGAGGAAAGCTAAAAGTTCAAGAATTTTTCCTCTAATACCATTTATGTTTATACTGCAAAGTTTCAAACCTTTCACAAAATTTGACTTAGTTTCATCAGCAGTCGAAGATTTGCCTCTCTTATCCTCTGACAGAGGTTCAAACCTGTTTGGCTTACTCAGTTCTACATATCCATCAAAGAAGGAGTCTGAAAAGTTACAGACCTCACATTTTGGACATATCCAGTGGCAGCTTGAATTTACCAAAGTGCCATATTCTGCATCTTTAATGAAGGAACATTCGGTGTGTATCCACATTTCACATTGATCACACTGAGCGGCTTTGTGGCCATTAAGGACAGCACCACTGCAAAGACCACAGTCAGCTTTGCAGTCTTTGCAATACCAAGTTCCAGCTCTAGATTCAGTTTCTAACAATTGACTGTTATCCAAATCAGAACATGAGGAGTGAAAGCGCTTGTTACAGTCCTCACATTCTATCCATTTCTCTGAACCTTTGCAATATTTTTTGCAGAGTCCGCAGCGAAACCTTGGGCCGGGGTTAGTTTCAATGTCTCCGGCCAAGATTAGAAGTAAAGCCAAGTTTGTACCGCGTGAGGACTTGAAGTTTTGCAAGCCCTCCAAACACCTTCTGTTCCCATTCTTCCTTGTAAATGCCAAGTACCGAGAGAGAGACAGCACTCTTCCCACTGGGCCATGGATGCCCGTTTCAGAGAACAAGTTAAAAATCAAAGCACTGAGAGAACTGGTCAGTAGTGTGTCAATTGTCTCTGAATGTTGGTCGGGGAAATAGTCTTAAACTGTGACTTAAACTGTTTCATTTAACCATTAAAGCAATTAATGTAAATCTTGATTAAATGCCGCGACCAGTGTTATCTGGTCTGGGTCTACACGGTTTGCCAAGCCAAGACAAGCCAAACCTATGATTCCAAGTGAATCATGTGCGACAGTCTGACCTCATTGTGGCTATAAAAAAGTAATCCGACAAGTCACTGATGAGTTTTCTGCTTAGTAACTTCATGTTGACAGACAAACAGTCTACCAAAAAAAGAAATGCCATGTAATTTGTTCCACTATGAGGTCAGAGTGCTGCGTGCATGTTAGAGAGTTATCTATAAGATCTGGATGCGAATCATTGCAAACAGTGTGCGCCCAGATCAGAAGCTGCAGAACATGGCATCTGATCATTCTCTTCACTGTTTTATGTACAAGAACTTAAAGGTATACCAAAACAGTCCCAAGTCTCCATTCTTCATGACCATTTTCCCAGCCTGCACTCGGAGACAATCGGACAATCTGTGCCGTCAGTGCTTTGATTCATTCACCCCTATTGAGTTTCTGGTATGCACTTTTCCATCACTGAAGTTGGGCACGTCCATTCTACGGAATAGGGTGGTTAGCTGAATGGTAAGCAATATATTATTCATTTTTATCATATGACGTCGCGTCTGAGTGTGTAATAACGCCATGTAATATTTTCGATAATCCACTAGTGGATTAAATATGCAAATTAGCTAGATACGTCCCGTAACGTTACATGTACGACGTCCTTAACGACGTCGCGTTTACTAATGGCGGAATATTGACATTTTTGTAAACAATGGTGAATAAAATACGTTTTAAATGTCATATGATAAATAGAATCTTGCATTCCTGTTCATGTATTATTGAATTTATTAAACTCGTTGAGGAAAAGGGATAAAATGCTCGGCAAAGCCTCACATTTTATCCCTTTTCCTCAACTCGTTTAATAAATTCAATAATACATGAACACTCATGTAAGATCCTCTATATTGCCCATGTGTGAGGGGAATATGATGATTTGTTCTTACCTGTCGAGGGTGAACAAATCGTCAAATTCCCCTCACACAAGGGTATCAAATGATATATACCGAATTCTGACTTCTAGAGATTCTTTCAGTGAATGCACTTTTACTTTTGAGCAGTGACGTCAGAAGGGAATATTGCAGGAGAATATGATAATTTATTGACATGTGCATAACTTCTAGAGATTCTTTCAGTGAACACACTTGTACTTTTGAGCAGTGGCGTCAGAAGGGAATATCGCAGAAGAATATGATAACTTCTAGAGATTCTTTCAGTGAATGCACTTGTACTTTTGAGCAGTGGCGTCAGAAGGGAATATCGCAGAAGAATATGATAACTTCTAGAGATTCTTTCAGTGAACACACTTGTACTTTTGAGCAGTGGCGTCAGAAGGGAATATCGCAGAAGAATATGATAACTTCTAGAGATTCTTTCAGTGAACACACTTGTACTTTTGAGCAGTGGCGTCAGAAGGGAATATCGCAGAAGAATATGATAACTTCTAGAGATTCTTTCAGTGAATGCACTTGTACTTTTGAGCAGTGGCGTCAGAAGGGAATATTGCAGGAGAAGATGATAATTTATTGACCTGTGCATAACTTCTAGGGATTCTTTCAGTGAATGCACTTGTACTTTTGAGCAGTGGCATCAGAAGGGAATATTGCAGAAGAATATGATAATTTATTGACCTGTGCATAACTTCTAGAGATTCTTTCAGTGAATGCACTTGTATTTTGAGCAGTGATGTCAGAAGGGAATATTGCAGGGGAATATGATAATTTATTGACCTGTGCATAACTTCTAGAGATTCTTTCAGTGAATGCACTTGTATTTTGAGCAGTGATGTCAGAGGGGAATATTGCAGGGGAATATGATAATTTATGGCCTTGTGCATGGTATGCTCTTGGTCCTGCAAGTGTCATGCTCTTGACCAATCTGAATTCTAGAAAAGCTCATGAATATTAACAAGGTATAATAATTCCTGTTAAGATGGCTCAGAGCCATCACGTCAGGATCTACACTGTTTGCAAGTATCTGTATCGGGCATTAGGATTGTAAGAGATAACCTTTGTTTGTGTAAATAAACTACATTTGCCTTTAACCCTTTTTGTACCAAATGGAATCTTCCTCCTTATATATAGCAGGAGTCCATTTTAAAATTTAGGGGTGTCAGGTTGTGTTTTCTTCAAAATTGATTTGGAAAATGGCTGAAGTTTAAGCAAACAGCGGAGGCCCTGATCAGACGCCACATTCTGTGGTATCTGATCTTGGCCAGCAAAGTTTGCCAGGGTACCCGTTTTGGGGTTTCCGGTACTAAATGGGTTAATATTTATAAAAATTTACTCAGCTAACATTGGAAGGGCCTGATGCATACCAGGTTTATAGGTCATTGACCTTTTGTTTCCTGAAAAGAAGATTTCCAGTGTTTTTGCCATATTTGGGCATGGTGATCATCTTGGTCATATGACCCTGATTTCGTGAACAAACTTTTATTGTCCCATCTCATATAGGCTCCACATGTAATTTGGTTTCAATCAGCCAACAGTTTAGAGGATAAGATAAAACAATACTGACTCTGGGGCATTGAGGTCAGCAAATGACCATGATCTTTGGTATTTATAAAAGTTCTTTTAACTGGTTGCAGATATCAACTGTTTTGCCATAGGCTACACTAATCAAAACAAGAGGGCGAAGATGGCCCTGAATCGATAACCTAATGTCAAGATGTTACATAGCTTCTGAAAGTTCTGGCGGCCATCTTGTTCATCAGAGCAGAACAATTCTGTAGATGGTCATCTACGCAACATTCATGTGAAGTTTGAATCAGATTGGCCGAAAGGATTAGGAGGAGTTGACATTTAAAGCAAATTAATGATGATTTCCTATTTATAGCTCTGATGGCCATTTTATTCATCCAAGCCAAAGGATCTTAGCTATTTTGATAGAGGGTTAGTTAAGCAAAATTCCTATGGCGTTTGAATGACATTGGCCTAAGGGTGTAGGAGGAGTTGCTGTTTAAAGATTTTCCTATTTTTAGCTCTGGTGGCCATCTTATTCTTCAGAGCAGAACAATTTTAGCTGTTTGGTAGTGGGTCAACTAAGCACCATTATTGAAGATTGATTGAAATTGACCCAAGGGTTTAGGAGGAGTGGGTATATAAAACCAATTGTTGACATTTTCTGTCTTTAGCTCTGGCAGCCATTTTAAACACCAGAGCTGACCTGCTTTGGCTATTTTGGTGGAAAGTAACCTAAGCAACATACCTATAAGGTTTGAATGAAAGTGGCCTATGGGTATAGGAGGAGTTGTCATTTAAAAGATTTTTCTATTTTTAGCTTTGATGGTCATCTTGTTCACCAGAGCAGAACAATTTTAGCTATTTTGGAAGAGGGTCACCTAAGCACCATTCCTATGAAGCTTGATTGAAATTGGCCAAAGGGTTTAGGAATTTAGCCCAAGGGTGTAGGAGGAGTTGGTATATAATACAAATGATTGACATTTTCTGTCTTTAGCTGTGGCAGCCATTTTAAACATCAGAGCTGACCTGCTTTGGCTATTTTGGTAGAAAGTAACCTAAGCAACATACCTATAGATTTGAATGAAATTGGCCTACGGGTATAGGAGGAGTTGTCATTTAATTTTTTTTCTATTTTTAGCTTTGAAGGCCATCTTGTTCACCAGAGCAGAACAATCTTAGCTATTTTGGAAGAGGGTCACCTAAGCACCATTCCTATGGAGCTTGATTGAAATTGGCCAAAGGGTTTAGGAGGAGTTGGCATCTGTTTTTCTTTTAGCTCTGGCAGCCATTTTGCTCATCAGAGCAGAACCGTTTTAGCTAATTTGGTAGAGGGTCACCTGAGAAACCTTCCTATGAAGTTTGAATGGAATTGGCCCAAGGGTTTAGGAGGCGCTGATTTTTTTCTATTTTTAGCTCTGGTAGCCATCTTGTTCACTGGAGCAGAACTGTTTTAGCTATTTTGGCAGAGGGAGACCTAAGTAGCAGTCCTATGAAGACTATGGTTGAACTTATAAAGAAACCAGCAGTCCATTGTCATTAGTCAACATTGCATTAAAACTTTAACCCTTATCCTGCTGAATAAATTAATTTAGCCACACTGATTTCTGACTATCAACCAGTCAAATTGCGAGTCTTATCCTGCTGAATAAATAAACTTAGCCACACCATTGCTGTCACAATCAAATATACATTCAATTCACTAACTGCATGATAAACAGTGTAGATCCTGATCAGATGGCTTCAGAAGATTGGGGTTGTCGTGATCAGCAGGATAAGGGTTTATTATTCAGTATTGTAAAAACACTGATATTTTTCAGCATTGCAAAAGCTACAAAACATCACTGACAATCAATATTCATTTTTTTTTATGTCCGGCCCCACCCATTGGGGCTTGAAGAAATAGATGGGCTGCATGATGCTTCCACGCAGAGCGATGCTTCCACGCAGAGCTCAAACCGTTCGCTCACGAGTACTGGTAAACCGCTTAGAGGATCTAAGTCTGCCCAGACAAAGCGGTGTGTGTCGGACTGTTCATGCTTATAAACCCTATTGGTTTCATTGGGTGACAGGGCTTAAGATATCATTTCATCTCATTGTCAGGTAAAAGTCCCACAAAATTGGAAGCAATGTCTCCAAAATGACATATACAGTATTGACGGGGATGTTAAGCCTCAAATCAAACAAACAAATCAGTTGATATTTTGACCACTTTTGAGTTTGACAAGCCAATGATGCTTTGCCCAAAGATCAGATGGTTCTTCTCTGGATACTCTTGTTTTCAACCACCTTCGATTAATGATCAGATCAATATCAGTGAAATAATCTTGAAAGGGCCATAAATCCCATCTCCCAAAGAAAATGATGCTTTGCACAACTGACAGGAGCTTGAAGTTCTGTCCATAAGTAGTTCATAAGGTTCAAAATCAAAAGTGACACTTAGCCATTTCGTTTTTTGTTTGATTTGAGGTTTAACGTCCCCGTCAACACTGTAACGGTCATTTTGGAGACGTTGCTTCCAATTTTGTGGGACTTTTACCCGACATTGAGATGAAATGACATCTCAAGCCCTGCCGTCCAATGAAACCAATAGTGTTTATAAGCATGGACGTGCCGACTCGCACCGCTTTGCCTGGGCAGGCTTAGATCCTCTAAGCGGTTTACCAGTAATCGTGTGCGGGTCGGTTTCAGCTCTGCGTGGAAGCCTCATGCAGCCCATATATTTCTTCAAGCCCCGATGAGCGGGGGCTGAAGCCATTTGGTAATTGAAAATTGAAATTGCAGCAGAGTCTTTATATTTGGTTCAATACGTTTTGATGGACTAAACTTCAAGCACAACTGAGCTCAGGCTGTTGTATTTTCATTGCATAATTTTTAGTGTGACAGAGCTTATCCTATGTTTTACACTTCTGAATATTGTTATCTGTGTTTGGCTGTGTTTTTCATGCACTTAACCTAAAACCTACAATCTGTTGATACTACATAAAATAAGGCTTGACATTTCATGTGAATCATCTGCTCAGCAGATGATTCACATGCAATGTCAAGCCTTATTTACTCAGAAAAATAAGAACAAAATATTTGAAAATGATGTCTGCAAATATTGTGATTGGCAGAATAAGAGTTGAATGAAAAGAGGTCTTAGATGACCAAAACCGGTAGACTGTCAATAAAGTCTGTTGTGGGTTGTTTATTCTGTTTTTATCATCACAAATTTCATAAGAAAGGTCACATGAGCTCTCTTGTTTTACAGGGAACAAAACAAGTTGGAAATACCGGATGCGCCAGTGGCAGAAAATCAGGATGGCAAAAAGAAGGGCAGTGGGTAAGAACTGATATGCAGATAAAGATGTCAGTTACTTCAGAAAATACACACATTCTGACAAATGTGTCCCCCACCCCCTCCCCCACTGAATACTAAGTTCCACAAGCTCAGTAAACTCCCTTGGGACAAGGTTTCTAAAATTAGCTCAGTCACGGGTGGTAATCAGGGGAACTAGCTCGAAAATGAGTCAATGGAAATTTGTTTCCTCGACACATCCGGGAGCTCTCGAGCTAGCTCCATCAGCAGAAAACTTGAAAACAAAGGTAGGTCTCGAAGAGTTTTATCACCATTTTTTTCTTTGTAAACTATTTATAAAAAATCGGGCAATGCAGTTCCACATAGAAATGATTAAACTTTGTACCTCGCTAGAATTTGCCATGGAAATTTGCAGCGCTGGAGTATGAATGAAAGTAAACTTTTCATCACGTACCTGAAAAATTGTCGATTTATGTCAACATGGAGATTTTGGCCGACGATTTTTTTTCATTTTCCGTCAAAAGTACGCCCTTCACACCCCAAGAAGTAACAGTCCTAGTGAAATGAAACATGGAACGTTTGAAATAAGCAAAATATTTTGGCTGTGATTACGTTACTTGCTACTTATGACGAAATTACTGTCCGAGCTAGTCTTCTCGACAATCGAGCTAGTTCACTCGACATGGAGATAGTGCCCTCAAAGATGAAACATTCATCAGATGACTGGGGCCTGATTCGATGTCTTTCTATGGACCTACCCAGTTTATCCAACTGGTTTCTTTACCTCTGGCTAGTGGGCCAGGTGGTTAAGTTCGCTGTCTGTCTGGTTTAAGCATTTAGCTGCAAACTCAAATTGAGATTTGACATGATACATTTTTATATTGAATGTTCGATTTTCTTTTCAGATGGGCGCTTTCCAAGGAAAAAGTTCCAAAGGACTATTCCTGAGCAGAAAAAATACCGGACATGCAACAAAAAATATATATATATATATTCCTGTGCTAGATTATCGGGCGCCTCTTTACTTTTTATTCCATAGAATCATTCGACTAAGTATCATCCCTACATTTTGAGTATTATATCCGATAGAGACTTTTGTCTGCCTGTCTGTCTGTCTGTCTGTCTGTCCATCCGACTGTACGTTTGTTCGTTCGTTCATCCGTCTTCCAATCCATCTAAATACCCACTCACTTATCCCTCTCTGTAGTGTACCCATCCATCTAACCAACATCCATCCATCCATTGATCCGTTCTAAATTGGAAGCAACTAGGTGGGCGAAATGACTCAGGGGGCGAAAAGACCAGGCTTTGTGGACGAAACAGCTATGGGTGCAAAATGGGGCGAAACTACTAGGGAGGAACGACTGAGGGGCCGTCTTGTGGGCATAGTGTCTTGTTACTCTACTAGCCAGAGGTAAAGAAACCAGTTGGATAAATTGCCTGGAAAGACATCGAAGCAGGCCCCAGTCATCTGATGGATGTTTCATCTTCATTTTTTGAGGGCAATATCTACACGTCGAGTGAATTGGAAGGAGGCGAAGCAACTAGGTGGGCGAAATGACTCAGGGTGCGAAAAGACCAGGTTTTTATGGACGAAACAGCTATGGGTGCAAAGTGGGGCGAAACGACCAGGGAGAAACGACTGAGAGGCCGTCTTGTGGGCATAGTATCTTGTTACCCCACTAGCCAGAGGTAAAGAAACCAGTTGGATATATTACCATAGAAAGACATCGAATCAGGCCCCAGTCATCTGATGGATGTTTCATCTTCACTTTTGAGGGCCATATCTCCATGTCGAGTGAACTAGCTCCTTGTCGAGAAGACTAGCTCGGACAGTAATTTCGTCATTAGTCTCAAGTAACGTAATCACGGCCAAAATATTTTGCTTATTTCAAGCATGTTTCATTTTACAAGGGATGTTGCTTCTTGGGGTGTGAAGGGCGTACTTTTGGCGGAAAATGAAAAATCGTCGGCCAAAATCTCCGTGTTGACATAAATTGATAATTGTTCAGGTCCGTGATAAAAAGTTTACTTTCATTCATACTCCAGCGCTGCAAATTTGCATGGCAAATTCTAGCGGGGTACAAAGTTAAATCATTTCTATGTGGAACTGCATTGCCGGAATTTTTTATAAATAGCTTACAAATGAGAAAATGGTGATAAAACTCTTCAACACCTACCTTTGTTTACAAGTTTCGTGGTGATGGAGCTAGCTCGAGAGTTCCCGGATGTGTCGAGGGAACAAATTACCATTGACTCATTTTCAAGCTAGTTCCCCTGATTACCACCCGTGTCAGTGGCATTTGAAGTGTTGGAGAGCTATCTGTGTTGACTCATTCTGTTGCTCAATGGAGTCCGTGCCATGAACAATTGGATTTTGGTGACCCTGACCAAAATTGTCAGATTCACATGCTTAGAAACATCACGTGTACAAGTCCGTGAAATGAAGATCCACCTAAACCCCACTTTATATAGAGAAAAACTGGGGTTTAGGGGGTATTCATTTTTTCTTATTTCTGCTTGAAGACATAGGTTTTGGGTACTCGTTAGAACCACCTCACTGAGGTGGTTCTAACGAGCACAACAACCTATGTTTAGAGCATTTATAAGAAAAATATCAAGGATTTTCATCAGAAAAGTAGCCGTTTTGGTGATGTGAAAAATTCACTATGTCGTACGGGTGAGTTATCGTAATGGATATTGATTAAAATTTTGAGCAGAAAAAGGATCTCACTGCAGCACTTTTGGTTACCTGTGGGTGGGATCTGTTACCCTTGAGATTTTATATTGTACCTAATGCTCATTGTAGATGGGAGTTTGGTGACCTGACCTAATTTTCAAGGTCACTACGGAACTTAGCCTCTTCAAAATATTTCTTGTTTGGGTGATGGGGACATCTGCTTTCATTGTTTGTTTGATTTTGAGGTTTAACATCCCTGTCAACACTGTAAAGGTCATTTTGGAGACGTTGCTTCCAATTTTGTGGAACTTTTACCTGACATTGAGATGAAATGACATCTCAAGCCCTGTCACCCAATGAAACCAATAGGGTTTATAAGCATGGACGGTCCAACTCGCATCGCTTTGCCTGGGCAGGCTTAGATCCTCTAAGCGGTTAACCAGTACTCGTGTGTGGTTGGATTCAGCTCTGCGTGGAAGCATCATGCAGCCCATATACATATATTTCTTCAAGCCCCAATGTGCGAGGGCTGACCTGCTTTCATTGAAAACAGTTCTAATATGGGTCTTACCCTCTTGAAATAAAGACTTTATTATTATTATTTTTAATATTTTAACCTATTGCATGGGTGAAACGCCTGAAGAGGTACCTTGGCAAACAGTGCAGCCCCAGATCAAACGCCACAGAACACAGCGTCTGGTCAGGGCCTGCACTATTTGCTAACAGAATTTTCCATCAAAAATAGAATAAAAATGCAAAAATAGGACTGACACCCCACATATGAGATATGGACTTTTCCAACATAAAGCAATGGAAGAATCCCCTAGTATACAATTGGTAAAGATAAATGTCCCAATTTTTCATAAATCATAATTACTGTATTGATTCTAAGTATTGGGACAGATATGCCTAAGAAACAGTGCAGACCCAGATCAGACTACTCCTGTCTATTAAATTAGGGTCCTCACTGCTTGCCATTTCATCAGCACCTTTTGGACTCCTTGCTGGATAGTGAATCAAATTTGAGCTTTTGAGTGTCATTCATAGGGCCATGTCAGGCCCCCGGAGTTATAAAACTTTTTCATGCTCAACTGAGCTGAGCATGGAATTTTTTAAAATACTAATTAAACAGCCAATTTTTGTTCTCAGCACAGAAAGTTATTCATCCAGCTCATAAATTTTAAAACGCAATTGTTGGCATTTTGAAATTTATAAACAGGACAAATTTCATGCTCAAGTGAGTTGAGCATGAAAAAAAAGTTTTGTATCCTCGGGGCCAGGAGTAATAATGGGAATAATTTAGGTGTATGTTTTCAGTGTTCTATAGAAATATCATTATGAAAACTCGCCTATTCCATAACAGTGTAAATTTTACCGCAGAAAACTGAAAGTTTTAAGATGAAAAATTGCGATATTTTTCTTATTTCTGCTCAAAACATATATTGTTGGTACTCTTTAGAACCGCCTCGATGAGGCAGTTCTAACAAGTACCAACAGTCTGTTTAAGAGCAGAAATAAGAAAATAAGGTTTACCCCTGTAAACCCCAGTTTTGTTATATAAAAGTGTTGTTCATGGGAGTCAAAATTATATAGGCGTGTTTTCGTGATGCATCACGAAAACATGCCTATATAATTTTGACCCCCTCGAATCCCACTTTTATATAGTGAAACTGGGGTTTACAGGAGTAAACCTCATTTTTCTTATTTCTGCTCTAAAATATAGAGTGTGGGTACTCGTTAGAACTGCCTCAATAAAGATTGTGGGTACTCGTTAGAACCGCCTCATCGAGGCGGTTCTAATGAGTACCCGCACTCTATATTTTAGAGCAGAAATAAGAAAAATATCACAATTTTTCATCTTAAAATTTTCATTTTTTCGGCGATAAAGGTTACAATGTATTGGTATAGGCATGTTTTCATGATGGGAGGCTGGGAGGATATGGTTAGCATCTTGTTACTATAAGATACATGACACCTTTGCCCCACCCAACACCACCCATGTTTGCTCCATTTAAATTTCTAGTACATTGTCAGGCCTCATATTTTTCAGGCATTTGCAGGATTTCAGGCTTTTTGAGCTTGATTTTTAGCTCGGCTGTTTTGGAAGAAAAAGACGAGGTATTGTCATAGCTCTGGCGTCGTCTAGGTCGTCGTCGTGCAAAAACTTGGACATTTTGTAATATCTCTGTCATTACTGAACATATTTACTTGAAACTCGGACTAGTTGTTCATTATGAAAAGGGGAACTCATACCAATAGGTGAGGTAACCCTTAAAATATTGTTGGCACAGTTATGTCCCTTTTCGACTTAGAATTTTTGCGTCGTCGTCATGCAAAAACTTGGGACATTTTATAATATCTGTCATTACTGAACCTATTTACTTGAAACTCGGACTAGTTTTTCATTATGAAAAGGGAAACTCATACCAATAGGTGAGGTAACCTTTAAAATATTTTTGGCACAGTTATGCCCCTTTTTAGACTTAGAACTTTTGCAGCCGAGCATTGGCACCCACATGCGGTGCTCTTGTTTTTCTTTATTTCAGGATTTTAGATTTTGATTTTTCCTCATATTCTGTTTAACCCTTATCCTGCTGAATACATTAATTTAGCCACACCCATTTTTGACTGGGAACCAATCAAATTACTTGATGTAATGTATTCATTCATGCATAAGACAAACAGTGTAGATCCTGATCAGATGGCTTCTGAAGAAGCCATCTGATCTGGAACTATACTGTTTGCTAAGGTGGAGATTGTTGTGTTCAGCCGGATAAGGGTTAAAATATTTTTTTAAGGCTGTAAAATCAGGTCTTTCAGGCATGGAAAAGCTTGGTCAGTACGAGACCAGCTTGTATATGTACTGGCTTGAATAAATGCTCTGGAGACCATCCCATTTCAAAGTCTAACATTCTGGCCCACGGCTGCTGAGACTGTAATTATTGGCAAAACCTTATACGTTGTTTACCTTGCTTTGTATTACCTTAAATAAATCATCGGTACGACCAATCACTGAATCAATAATTTATCAAAGCGTGTAATGGGCCAGGTTTAATTAGAAAATTAGACAATTGTACTATTAAATGTAATGAATAGTTTGATAATTTTGCCGGGTAGTTGAGAATGTGATTATGTTATGTTATTAATGGCTGATCAATATCTTCAAATAGAAAAAAAGGGTTGCGATAATTGCTTAACTAGGCATCCAACAATTAGATAAGATATTACTGAAAGAAGAAGTAGAAGAAGATAGAAAAAGAAATCTTATATATTTCAGTACTGCCATGAAATGGCTGTCCCCAATTTGTCAGCTCTTCATCCCTTATTGATTGAAATGTCCTATACATGTCTCTTTTCTCAAATAAAATGTTATAATATTGTCTTCAGATATTTTTATGTCTTTCTTGCAACTTTGTGTGCAATATTGACTAATTATATGAGAAAAAAACATGATTATAAAGTTAATTATCTTAAACAGATAAATCCATACCATTGTATAATCCCGAAGGACGGAGGGAAAATTGACATCAATATTTTGTGGAGAAATTATTGACTTTGCTTGTAGAATATCTGTAAAATGGAAGACTATGGATTGGCAAGCAGCTAGCAAACAAGTTTTAGGCACAAAACTGGTCAATTTTATTGACAACAACCTCTATGTTCGATGTCAAGATTATAACTTCCATCAGTTTAACAGAGACATACGTTTTAGTGTGACATGGAATAAGCCCGGAGACACATTCTAAGGTTTTTGTTTCCAATGTGCTTCTGCATCAGTTTCAGAGGATAATATGTGGGAATTGTGTTTTTGTTTACTTGCAGCAAAGATGAAGCTCGAAAAGTTGAGAAAAACTGGATCCTTGCATCCACATTTTCAAAGTCTGGCGCTTTATTTGCTGTGTGTGACGATCAGAAACAGCTTCACCTCTATAGGACATCTCCAAAATGGGAGCTACTTAGCACAAGGTGGGTTTGGTGTAGTCAACTCTAAGTCGATATCGTAAAAGTTGCCTTCAAACTGGGACAACCTCTTTAACGTCCCATGCAAGATGTGGTTCTGTGACCCGATCTCGCTGCAGCAATCTAAATATCCTCGTATTTATATATGTTCATGCCTCATTGTACCTTTGTTGATATCTTTTACTGGAGCGTATTGATTTTTCTCCAACCGACTCTCTGCTTCCATGGAAGCTGGAGATAAAAATAGACAAGAACAGACGTGTACTGATGTTAATTCAAGAATTTTAGTCTTTATCTCTCCGTTGAAACATATGTTGTGGGTACTTGTTAGAATCACCTCACCGAGGCGATTCTAACATGTACCCACATCGTATGTTTATTTGAAGGAGTTGGAAAAATGACCTCAGAATTATCATTATTTACACTGCTCATCTGGTCCTCTTTTATAGTATGCATGGTTTATATAGATACAATTCAAACATGGCCGGCTCCTTTAAGTTTTGTGGTTGTAATAATGGTGGTTTAACAAAATCCCTGAATACTTGGGTACTCAAGTTATTGGGAGTTATACAAGATACCTCATGTTTAACTCATCCTGCTGTTCACGACAACCCTTTTCTTTGCAAACAGTGCAGATCCAGATCAGATGGCTTCTGAAGAAGCCATCTGATCAGGATCTACACTGTTTGACATCCAATTTATGAGTTGGTAGGAATAAATTACATCAAGTAATCTGATTGGTTCAAAGTCAGAAATGGGTGTGGCCAAACTGAATATTCAGCAAGAGAAGGGTTAAACTTAGATAAGCAAGATGTATAGACCACAAACTGACCGGGTGTAAATTTCAGAAGCTATTTTAGGGAATCCAGATCAAAAAGAAGAACAGAAAAGGCGTAATGTACAATACTGGCACCTTTAACCCTTGCCCTGCTGAACACGGTGGACCCTACTTTCGCAAATAGTGTAGTTCCTGATCAGATGGCTTCTACAGACACTGATCAGAAGGCTTCTCTGCCATCTGATCAGGATCTACACTGTTTGTTATTCAGTAAGTAAATCGAGCCAATACATTATAATAAGTACAGTTGAACTTCTTTGGCTTGAAACTCCATTGGGACCATGAAAATTTGTTGGAGACAACGGTAGTTCGATTCACGGCACGGTTACCAGTAATGCCAAACCAGAGGCATAATGGATATAATTGCGTGATATCTTTTTGGCATTCTATTTTGTAAATGTATGATGTCTGTACTCATTAGAATCACCTCATCAGGCGATTCTAATGAGTACACACAGCATACATTTGCAAGATAAAGGAAGAAAATCTCCCTATATTATTTGGAGGAATTCCATGCGGACTGTAGAACGGGTTCATGGTAAAGGAGCCATCGGGTTCAAGCCATTGAAGTTTTCCTGTAATTTGATTGGTTGTTATTCAGCAATGGTGGGGCAAAATTGATTTCTTCAGCAGGAAAAGGGTTAATGACAATACAGCGAAACCTGTAATTGTGGCCACCTTTTTTGAGCAAGCAACTTGTTTTGAGCAAGTATACTGTAAAAAAATCTAAAAGTTTGGACACCTTGAGAACTTGCTGTAATTCTCAAAAAAAAATCTAACAAACTTGTTTCACGATCCAGCAAGGGGTCCAAAGGGTGCAGACGGAACGGCAAACAGTGTAGACCCTGATCAGACTGCTCCTTCATCTGGGTTTGCACAGTTTGTTTAGGCCTATTTGTTCCATTACTTAGGATCATTACAGTATATTTAGTTCTCTCCAAAAGGCCAACTGGATTCATATGGAACTGTATTAAGCAACCACCTGTCTTAGGCAAGCATATTTTCATTATCCTTTAGATACTCGCTGCATACAGGCCATTCAAGAATTTGTCACATTTTGAAAGATATTCAAATACCACTGAAACCATTCTGGACATTGTGCTTATTATGCTGCCCAAAGAATTTCGGGGGAGCATATAGTCGCCCCTTCGTCCGTGCGTCCGTACGCTCTTGTCCACGCGAATTGTCAGAAACTACTGGTCGGATTTCAATGAAACTTCATGGAAATATTAAGTATCGAAGGTGGATCCGCATATCACCTGTGTGTTTTGGTTCAATGATTTTCCAACAGTTATGGCCCTTTGATGAATTCTGCGAATTCTCCACGCGAATTCTCAGCAACTACTTGCAGAAATTCAACGAAACTTCAATGGTCTTAAGCAGCAATAGGGGATTGGCATATTGTCCGTGCTATCTGATTAGATGATTTGTCACAGAGTGATGGTACTTTGTTTAAAGCTGTAGTGAAAGGTCCCAGTGGCTATTTTTTTAGAAAAACTTTGTCCTCACTCTGGTGCCTACATTTATTGATGGATTTTAATATAACTTCACACAAATGTTGGGTATGATAATATCTTGAGCATGTTCGACTTTCTGGGTCCTGGGCTCAAGGTCAAGGTCACTGTGGCTATTTTTAGAAGAAAAACTTTGTCATCGCTCTAGTGCCTACATTTATTGATGGATTTTAATATAATTTCACACAAATGTTGGGTATGATAATATCTCGAGCAAGTTTGACTTTCAGGGTCCTGGGCTCAGGTCAAGGTCACTGCGGCTATTTTTAGAAAAAACTTTGTCATCGCTCTAGTGTTGTCATTTGCTGATGGATTGTAATATAACTTCTCACAAATGTTGGGTATAATAATATCTCGAGCAAGTTCGACTTTCAGGATCCTGGGCTCAAGGTAAAAGTCACTGTGGCTATTTTTAGAAAAAACTTTGTCATCGCTCTAGTGTTGTCATTTGCTGATGGATTTTAATATAATTTCACACAAATGTTGGGTATGATAATATCTCGAGCAAATTCGACTTTCAGGATCCTGGGCTCAAGGTCAAGGTCACTGTGGCTATTTTTAGAAAAAACTTTGTCATCGCTCTAGTGTTGTCATTTGCTGATGGATTTTAATATTACTTCACACCAATGTTGGGTATGATAATATCTCGAGCAAGTTTGACTTTCAGGGTCCTGAGCTCAAGGTCAAGGTAACTGCGGCTATTTTTAGAAAAACTTGCTGGAGGCAGAAATCTTTCCAACTGTAAACTGAGTTCCATTGCACACAGCCTTTCGTTATCAACCTCTCATCATTCTGATATGACTGAAATGCATGCTGAAAAGGATGTAAAATCGCATGTCATCCTTCTACATATGAGTTGCAGATAAATTGGATCAAAGTGAAAGAAGCAAGTCTTGGCAGATGGTCAAAATGACCTTTTTTGACAGTCAAGGGGATAGGATCAGATCCATTTTCGAACCCATCTGATATTTTATATGCATGTGAAGGTACCCAATACGGAACCATACCTGGAGACAGTCCTATGAGGATTGCCTCTGTGTACGACAGTAAGGTTTTGATAATTTGTATTAAACAGTTTTACCCAATTAATATAGCTAAACTACCACGCTGGATCTTGGGGTATGGTATCGTACCTGAAGACACTTCCTTTCATTTATTCCGACTTTTGTGTTGCTGATGTTTGTATGACAGTGCCATCAGGCAAGCTGATCTGTCCATCGACAGGTTTTGTTATTCTCCATTTTGAAGTACAGTAGGTATACACAGTATACTGCTCTTTAACTAGGATAATGTTTCCTGTTCCGGCTATTGCACCTTCCGGGAGCATCCATCGGTTTCACCGATATTCTTGTTTATTTCACATTCAACTACACCACAACCTCTTTATAACACTATTAATGGGGTCCAAAACAGAAACCGTGTTAGTTAAACAACCGTGTTATATCCAAACAAAAATGTATAGATTATATGGAAAAATGACCATTTATGGTCAATTTTTGGGGTCGATCTGTTTACTATTTGCTTAAATAATGGCATTTGAGGGTTAAATGAAATAGTATAAGAATGCCAGGTTGCTCACACAATATATCTTAATCCAGGCCACGATGTCACGTGACGTCTTTAGGAACATTCCATATATAAAACTGTTACACAAAATGTATGCCATGTCAAGTAAAAATAGACTTTTCGCACTCCTGCTAAGAACTTAATTTTAGAACCCTGAAATGTTGAGTAGCCCAGTCTTTGTAGGTGGTACCATTATTAGACATACAGCGTAGTCCAAGATCGGATATAGAGTACATTGCTTCTGATCAGGTCGGCGCTGTACGCCATATGTATGCAACAACAGTTTTGAACATGATTCAGGGCCATACGCAGACTCTGAAAAGGGGCGGGTTGAGGATGCGAATTTCAGGTATTTTGCAGAGGGTGAAAAACTGTATGAATCTGAAATAATTTCCAAAAGATGGGAGGGGGCTGCGTTTGCACCCTCCCCACTCTGTTGAACAAAATCCAAGTACTACCCTAAGACGTCAGAGCGCAGCGTATGATTGGCCCTCGCCCATTGGGGCTTGAAGAAATATATGGGCTGCAGGATGCTTGCATGCAGAGCTGAATCCGACATGCACACGAGTAAACCTCTTAGAGGATCTAAGCCTGCCCAGGCAAAGCGGTGCGAGTCGGACCGTCAGTGCTTATAAACCCTATTGGTTTCAATGGGCGACAGGGCTTGAGATGTCATTTCATCTCAACGTCGGGTAAAAGTCCCACAAAATTGGAAGCACCGTCTCCAAAATGACCTTTACAGTGTTGACGGGGATGTTAAACCTCAAATCAAACAAACAAAAGCAGCGTAAGAAGAAAATTCTGGACTGTGCTCATTTGTTTGATTTAAGGTTTAACGTCCCCGTCAACACTGTAGGTCATTTGGAGACATTACTTCCAATGTTACGGGACTTTCAGATCTGCGTGGAAGCATCATGCAGCCCATCTATTTATTCAAGTCCCGATGGGCGAAGGCGGGTGGACTGTACTCGTACACTTGGGTATTGGTAAACAGAGTCTACATAATCAGACGCCACGTAAGGCGATGTCTGATGAGCTCTACTGTGCTTGCTTAAAGTTAAACAAACAGTTCTATTCTCAGCTCAGGACTATTTTCCCAACCTACACTCAGAGATGATCGACCCTCCAGTACTCTCAGTGCTTTGATTCTATATAATCTATACATTTTTGGGATCCATCTTGAAACCGTGTTATATCCAAAAGCTTGTTATAATGAACTGTGTTATAACGAGGTTGTGGTGTAATTAGTTTCACATAATGACATTCACATTCCATACATTAGTTTCTCAGTTATAATCTTTAGATTTCTTTGCCTTTGCCTTTTTCCAGAAAGTGGAATGTTGTTCGGACAGGACAAGTGGATTTCTGTTTTCCACCTGTTCTTAGACAAACATGAAATTTTGATATTTCCACAGGCCTGAAACTTGTTAGTGATCAAAACATTGACTTTTATAGCAAGTACAATATCCAGGGCTATAGTATTTTTGCTGAAAAAAAGGTGAGTAGCTTTTGCATGGTTTGTTTTGAAGAACTTGACCTTTGTATTTTGAGAATGCTGTGGATCCAGAATCATTTTCCCACCCATCCACAGGAGCTGTTGCACAGGCTAGTGAATTTTGAACTGTACTGCATCAGAAGTATATGGGTATGGGGTTTATCGGGAAGCTGCCAACTCTCATAAAATGTTACCTAGCGTTTGGGAATTTAAAAATGACCATATTTGAAATTAAAAAATATAGTGTTGTGGAGGACATTAAACATCAAATCAAACAAATACTATGTTGTAATGAGCCTTGTTTTAATGAGTCTTCATTAAGCCAACGTCTTGGTGGAGCAATATGCTGACAGAACTTTGTTAAATCTTAAGTTTCAGATTTAATTATTCAAACACTTGAACAAGTCCATAAAATGAAGACCCCCCTATACCCCACTTTATATAGAGAAAACTGGGTTTACGGGGGTATACATTATTATAGCCCCGCTTTGAAAAAGTGGGGGCTATATTGGATTTGGCTTGTCCGGAATTCCGTCTGTCTGTCTGTCTGTCTGTAATCTTGTCCGGAATTCCGTCTGTCTGTCTGTCTGTAATATTTGATAGTGGGTACCTTGTTACCGCAACTCCTCTTACAGTTCTAGGTCAATCCTTTTGAAACTTTACAGGTGTTTTCATATAGGTCTGAAGATGTGCATATTCTTTTTTCATTATCCTTAAATAATTTTTTTCACTTATTTCACCTTTTTTAACTTAGACAATTTTTGAGATCTACTAATGTTAAAATGTATAGGGAGTAGCACCTTTTTTAACTTAGACAATTTTTGAGATCTACTAATGTTAATATGTATAGGGAGTAGCTACCTTGTTACCGCAACTCCTCTTACAGTTCTAGGTCAATCCTTTTGAAACTTTACAGGTGTTTTCATATAGGTCTGAAGATGTGCATATTCTTTTTTCATTATCCTTAAATAATTTTTTCCAATTATTTCACCTTTTTTAACTTAGACAATTTTTGAGATCTACTAATGTTAAAATGTATAGGGAGTAGCTACCTTGTTACCGCAACTCCTCTTACAGTTCTAGGTCAATCCTTTTGAAACTTTATAGGTGTTTTCATATAGGTCTGAAGATGTGCATATTCTTTTTTCATTATCCTTAAATAATTATTTTCACTTATTTCACCTTTTTTAACTTAGACAATTTTTGAGATCTACTAATGTTAAAATGTATAGGGAGTAGCTACCTTGTGATCGCAACTCCACTTACAGTTCTAGGTCAATCCTTTTGAAACTTAACAGGTGTTTTCATATAGGTCTGAAGATGTGCATGTGCTTTTTTCATTATCCAAAACTTATTTTTTAACTTAGACAAGGCGTAGGTACCTTGTTAGGGATTTAACCCTCTCACAAGTCTTTACCTTTAATTCATGAGTCTTTCTCCTCTGACAGGGCTATAGCAGGGCTATAGTCAGATCCTCTGACAGTTCTAGTTTTTCTTATTTTTGCTCCAAGACATAGGTTGTGGGTACTCGTTAGAACCACCTCAATGAGGCAGTTCTAACGAGCACCAACAACCTGTGTTTGCAGTTTTTATAAGAAAAATATCACGGATTTTCATGAGAAAAATGGCCATTTTGGAGATGTGAAAAATGCACTATGTTGCATGGGTGTGTTATCGTAATGAATGGGAGTGGGGTGTCTGGATGAGGCAAAGGTGTCATGTATCTTACGTCAGCAGGGCATACAACAGTTGGGATGTCCTGCTACCCCTTCAGAAGGTAATGGTAGATGGATTATGTTTTGATTTTTCCGCTTTCATTCATTAGCTCACCGGAACAAAGTTACGGTAAGCTACTCTACTACCCCAGGCGTCGGCGTCTACAAATGTTAAAGGTTTTGCGTTAAAGCTTTTTAGTTGCTCATAACTTCTTTATGTGAACATGGTCTTTCATATTTGGTATTGTGATAGATACTGGGCTAAATTTTTTATCTGCAGTATCACCACCCATGACCTTAAGGTCATGGTCACGGACTTAGAATTTTATTGTTAAAGTTTTTGTGTTAAAGTTTTTAGGAGCTCATTACTTCTTTATCTTTGGATGGATTTAGTTTATACTCGGTAGGGTTATAGATACTTGTCTCAAATTTTTAGCAGCAGCATCAGCGCTCATGACCATAACCTTGGGGTCAAGGTCAATTCTTATGTTAAAGTTTTTGTGTTAAAGTTTTTAGGAGCTCATACTTATTTACCTTTTGATAGATTTAGTTCATACTTGGGCTGGTGATAGGTACTAGTCAAAATTTTTTATCAGCAGCATCATCATACATGACCATGACCTTTGGGTCAAGGTCACAGACTTTTATGTTTTTGCACTGAATATTTAAGATCATTACTTGGTTGCCTTCAGATGAATTTACTTGAGACTTGGAATGGTGATAGATACTGCTTTGAATTTCTCGAGTGAGTTCAAATTTCAAGGTCATGACCTCAAGGTCAAGGTCACTGTGGCTATCTTAAGAAAAACTTTGTCATCACTCCAGGACGTACATTTATTGACAGATTTTAATATAACTTCACATAAATGTTGCTTATGATAATATCTCCAGCAAGTTTGACTTTCAAGGTCATGACCTCAAGGTCAAGGTCACTATGGCTATTTTTAGAAAAACTTTGGCATCGCTCCAGGGCCTACATTTATTGACAGATTTTTATATAAATTCACACAAATGTTGCATATGATAATATCTCAAGCGAATTCAACTTTCAAGGTCATGACCTCAAGGTCAAGGTCACTGTGGCTATTTTTAGTAATTCTTTGTCATCACTCTAGCACCTATATTTATTGATAGATTTTAATATAACTTCACACAAATGTTGGCTATGATAGTATCTTGAGCAGGTTTGTCTTTCAGGGTCCTGAGGTAGAGGTCACGGTCACTGGCTATTTTCAGAATAACTTTGTCATGGCTGTATGGGCTACATTTGTTGATGAATTTTGCCATAACTTTACACAAATGTTGCTTATGATAATATCTCGAGTGAGTTCGACTTTCAAGGTCATGACCTCAAGGTTAAGGACAGGGTGGCTTTTTTTAGAAAAACTTTGTCATCACTCTGTAACTTCATACAAATGTTGGGTATGATAATATCGCAAGGGAGTTTGACTTTCAGGGTCCTCAGGTCAAGGTCAAGGTCACTGTGGTTATTTTTAGAAAAACTTTGTCTTTGCTCTAGTGGCTACATTTATTGATAGATTTTAATATAACTATATTGATATAGCACTGGATTCTTTCTTTGTGCTTTTGTTTCTGTTATGGGTCTGAAAATTTGCTTTGCGCAACTGAGTCAAAGCACGACTTCCGGTGAGCTATCCTGTCCGGCGACAGGTCTTATTTTACTCTTTCTCTGATGTACCTCTCTTGCATCTCTTTTCTGCCTTTTTAGCTCACCTGTCATGCAGTGACAAGGTGAGCTTTTGTGATCACATTTTGTCCGTCGTCCGTGCGTGCGTGCGTAAACAATTTCTTGTCCGCACGATAGCATCTTCATTTATGATTTGATTTTAACCAGACTTGCACACAACTTGTACCACCATGAGATCTTGGTTCCTTTCTTGAACCAGCCATATCCCATCATGTGTTACGGAGTTACGGCCCCTGAAAGGGCAAAAATTGCCTATTTTGGACTTGTCCGCACGATAGCATCTTCATTTATGATTTGATTTTAACCAGACTTGCACACAATTTGTACCACCATGAGATCTGGGTTCCTTTCTTGAACCAGCCATATCCCATCATGTGTTACAGAGTTACGGCCCCTGAAAGGGCAAAAATTGCCTATTTTGGTCTTGTCTGCATGATAGATGTTTCATTTATGATTTGATTTTAACTAAACTTGTACACCATTTGTACCATCACAAAATCTCGGTCAAGTTCGAATATGGGTCATGTCGGGTTAAAAAGTAGGTCAGTAGGTCAAATCAGAAAAAAAAACCTTGTGAAGTCACGAGAGGCCACAGTTTTGGTCCGATCATCATCAAACTTGCCCAGAATGATCATCTTGACAATATCTCAGTCAAGTTTGAATATGGGTGTTGTCGGGTCAAAAAGTAGGTCAGTAGGTCAAATCATAGAAAAACCTTCTGAACACACTAGAGGCCACAATTTATGTGCAATCATCATCAAACTTGCTCAGAATGATCATCTTGATAATATCTTCGACACATTCGATTAAGAGTCATGCCGGGTCAAAAAGTAGGTCAGTAGGTCAAATCATAGAAAAACCTTGTGTATACACTAGAGGCCGCAGTTTTGGTCCAATCATTATCAAACCTGCCCAGAATGATCATCTTGACAATATCTCGGTCATGTTTGAATACAGGTCATGTCGGGTCAAAAAGAAGGTCAGTAGGTCAAATCATAGAAAAACCTTGTGAACACACCAGAGGCCACAGTTTTGGTCCGATCGTCATCAGACTTGCCCAGAATGATCATTTTGACAATATCTCGGTCAAGTTCGAATATGGGTTATGTCAGGTCCCAAAGTAGGTCAGTAGGTCAAATCAAAGAAAAACCTTGTGAATACACTAGAGGCCACAATTTTGGTCTGATCATCATGAAACTTGCTCAGAATGATTATCTTGACAATTTCTCGGTCAAGTTCGAATATGGGTCATGTAGGGTCAAAAAGTAGGTCAGTAGGTCAAATCATAGAAAAAGCTTGTGAACACACTAGAGGCCACAGTTTTGGTCCGATCATCATCAAACCTGCCCAGATTGATAGTCTTGACAATATCTCAGTCAAGTTCAAATATGGGTGATGTTGGGTCAAAAAGTAGGTCAGTAGGTCAAATCATAGAAAAACCTTCTGAACACACTGGTGGCTACAGTTTTGGTCCGATCATCATCAAACTTGCTCAAAATGATCATTTGACAATATCTATGTTAATTTCGAATATGGGTCATGTCTGCTCATTATGTAGGTCAGTAGGTCAGATTGTTGCAAAAACCTTGTGAACACACTAGAGGCCCAAGTTTTGGTCCGATCATAATCAAACTTGCTCAGAATGATCATCTTGACAATATCTGTGTCAAGTTTGAATATGGGTCATGTCGGGTCAAAAAGTAGGTCAGCAGGTCAAATCATAGAAAAACGTTTTGAACACTCTAAAAGGCCACAGTTTCAGTCAAATCATCATAAAACTTGCTCAGAATGATCATCTGGACAATATCTCAGTTAAGTTCGAATATGGGTCATGTCAAATCAAAAAGTAGATCAGTAGGTTATTTTGTCATAACTTTTGAACCGTTTGAGATGGAGCCTTCATATTTGGCATGTAGGTTCCTTCTGACAAGGGGTTCCCACTCATAAAGATTTGACCTGTGACCTTTACCTGTGACCTACTATATCATACCTTTTGAACCATATGAGATAGAGCCTTCATATTTAGCATGCATGTTCCTTGTGACAAGGTTTTCTCAGCCATTTAAAACTTTTGACCCATGACCTTGTCCTTTGATCTACTTTGTCATAACTTTTAAAGCATTTGAGATACAGCCTTCATATTTAGAATGTAGAATCCTTGCGACAATGTTGCTTAGATGATCCTCTACAAAAAAGGCTAAAAGAATCCCACTCGGATGAACAAAATGGCCACCGGAGGTAAAAATAGAAAAATATTGTAAATTTGATTCAAACAGAAACTCCTCCTAAACCCTAAGGCCAATTTGATTCAAAGTTCCCATGAATGATGTCTAGGTTACTCCCTACCAAATAAGCTAATATCACTCTGCTGATGAACAAGATGGCCACAAGAGCTAAAAATAAAATGTACCCTAGACAGTGACACACAGGTGAGCGGACCAGGGCCCTCTGGGCCCTCTTGTTATAGGAGACAACACAAAATGACCCCAACACAATCAATCTTGTTTCTTAAGACCAGGTGGGGATAGGAAAGCTACACTGTTCCGTGACAGCTTTTGTTGTTTTTAAAAGATGTAATTCACATTTTCTGTTCTTAAGTATTTGTCCCAGTTCTGTAATAAGTTTTACAGAAATGCAAATGTTTTAGACAATTTTACCTGAGTCTAGCTTCATGTATTCAGCCAATCATAGTTGTCTTTATAGCAACACTATAAAATAGTGCAATTAAGAATTTGTTTGAATTATTAATGAAGTTTTCATGAAACATGGGTATTACGTGTAGAAATAACATCTTCAGCACAGCTGCCTTCTAAAGTAAATATTAGACCTTTCAGAATTAGAAATATGGCGGTTTTATTTCGGTACTGTGGGAATGAAACACAGCATGCAGCATATGTCACAAAATTAATTACGAAAGATGGAGAGAGGTGCAAAATATTGCAAAAAAAAAAGCTTGAATTAAAAACTTAAGTGCCTAGCACGATCTTTGCAGGCGTCATTTTCAAATATTCAGAGAACATAAGGCTTGTCATTTCATGTGAATCATTTGCTGGCATACGACTCACATGAGGTGACAAGCCTATTTTCTTTGAAAAATTCTTTTTTGCTCTATCAATTTCTGTGGTTCTTTTGGAGATTTATTTGGTTTTAAAATTGGAGACCAATCCTCTTTGTTTTTCTGTAAATAAATTTACAGTAATGGTCCTAAGTATTGTGTCAGATAGACCCAAGTAAACAGTGTAGATCTAGATCCGACTGATTCTGAAGGAGCAGTCTCGGCAGGTTCTACACTGGTTGCCATTCTTTTGTACCTTTTGGACTCCTTTCAGGGTCGTGAAGCAAACTTGTTAAAATTTTAGGAGAATTACAGATCTAAAAATAGAATGTATTAGAGACAGTGACACTCAGGTGAGCGAATCAGGGCCCTCTTGGCCCTCTTATTATATGTTGCTGTAAGTTTTTGTTTGTTTGAGGTTTAACCTCCCCGTTAACACTGTAAAGGTCATTTTGGAGACGTTGCTTCCAATTTTGTGGGACTTTTACCCGACATCGAGATGAAATGACATCTCAAGCCCTGTCGTCCAATGAAACCAATAGGGTTTATAGTCATGGATGGGCCAACTCGCACCGCTTTGCCTGGGCAGGCTTAGATCCTCTAAGCAGTTTACTCGTAACCAGTACTCGTGTGCAGGTTGGTATCAGCTCTGCCTGGCAGAATCATGCAGCCCATATTTTTCTTCAAACCCCGATGGGCGGGGGCTGTGTTGCTGTAAGTAGTGCCACAAAGTCATTACATATTTCCATGTGTAAGGTGTACCGGTAGTGTCAAACAGCAACTTCACGAAAAGTTGACATCAGATCCACGACAAACAATGTTTTCTGTAGAAGTTATACACCACAACCTCTTTATATCACTATGCTTATAACATGATCTGGATATAACATGGCTTCAATATGGGTCCCAAAACTGAATAGATTATATGGGCCCCGTCAAGCGATTTTGGTACTTATCGCCTATGCGAGCAGCGAAGGTTCAGGCGAGCCTGCGCATTCGCGCAGTCTCGCCAGAACCTTCGCTGCTCGCTCATACAAGCAGTGAATCAAAAGGAACTTTCGGACAGAAAGCCATATCCCTGGCCCCTCTGAATGGCTGGGCATGTGCAGTTAAAATTTGTCATGACGGAATGCTCAAAGACACAAATTCGCTTAGCGGGGCTCATATAGAAAACTGACCATAAATGGTCATTTTGCTATATAATCTACACATTTTTGTTTTGATATAACACAATTATTTAACTAGCAGGGTCTCTGTTTTGGACCCAAACAATAGTGTTATAAAGGTTGGGTGTACTAATTTTCTATGCGAATGATATGATTTCATATGATATGATTTCATATTTCATATGAAATTTATGAAGTTTGCCAAAAAACATTCATTCTGAAAATGACCACTTGTGAGAGAGAGCCTACGTATATTTCATAGTTTCCTAGAACTTTCTTTGATAGGACTGCAGCCAATAAATATCTTGTTTTGAACACTCCATAGAAAATTATTGCACTTGTGAGAATTCATGACAAAATGAAATTGAAGAAGCAAGATAATTTATTCATAATTAATAAAAGATCCAAGTTGTAAGAAATTTTCCTCAAGACAAATGTTAACCCTTGTCCTGCTAATCCCGGATATGCCTTATCTTTGAAACAATGTAGATCCAGATCAGATGGCTTCTGACGAAGCCATCTGATCAGGATGTACATTGTTTGCCATTCAGATTGTGAATTTGTTGCAATAATTTGCATCAAGTAATCTGATTGGTTGATATTTGGTAGTGGGTGTGGCATATATGAATATTCAGCAGAACAAGGGTTAATTGCAAATGTCAGAATAGCCCTCTTTATAAGACGTGTTGGAACCACAAATTGGTAACGCACTGAGGATTTCTATTTGACACTACGCATGACAGCTACAGACTGATCATTGTGTACACTCACGAGCAAGAATGCACTCTTTGCACGTCCATTAACCCATTTTGTACCGGAAACCCCAACAGGGGTATCTTGGCAAACAGTTCAGGCCCAGATGAGATGCTGCATAGCGCGGCGTCTCATCAGGGCCTACACTATTTGCGGGAAGTTCAGCCATTTTCCGAAACAATTTTGAAGATAACACAACCTGCCACCCCTAACTTTTGAAATGAACTTCTACTATATATAAGGAGGAAGATTTCATTTGGTACAAAAAGGGTTAAGACAAAATTGTGATGACTTGGCTTGTCTTTCTTTGAAGTCTCTTATCTCTAAGTTGCCTTTCAGAGTAGTTTCAGGCACTGAGAAATATTGAAGAGAAGAAATGAAAGCCTGGCTTGTTTATGGTGAAGTAAATTAGCTCTTAGAGCATCGTGTGCAGATGGAGCAGAGGACATCTTAACCCATTGTATACTGGTGGACTCTTCCATTGCTATATGTTGGACAAGTCCTTTTGTCATATAAGGGGTGTTAGGCCAATGTTTTCATTTGTATTCCATTTTTGATGAAAAAATCTATTAGCAAATAGTGCAGGCCCTGATCAGACGCCGCAGAATGCGGCGTCTGATCTGGGCCTGCACTGTTTGCCAAGGTACCCCTTTAGGGGTTTCCAGCATACAATGGGTAATTTATATCATTTTTTTTTCAGAGAAAATAAGGCTTGACATTTCAGATGAATCATGTGCCTAACAGAGGATTCCTATGAAATATAAAGCCATATTTTCCTAACGGATTAATAGCAGATAAAAAATAGAACTTCATCTGCTTGTTTTTGGCTTGGTGCTTTAACCCTTAAACTGCCAGTCACAACATTTGAAGATGCCACTTTCAAAGTTTCTGTCTTATTTTTTCAGAGAAAATGAAGCTTGACATTACATGAAATGTCAAGCCTTATTTTCAATAAAAGTTTCCGTTGGCTATAAAAATTTCTGTTAAAATGGCCATTGGCGAATGAATGGCGAGACACCTGAATGATGGAATTACCATTTTTAAATGGGAGATAAATTACAGAAGCAGGGAAAAAGAAGTCCTGTTGTCAAAATCACTGCCTACATGGGGATACCTTTAAAGGAAAGAATTTGATCCCCAAACATAATCTTTAAAGCACTAGCTGAATTGGCATAGCATACATGCATTCAATTTTTCCCCTTTTTAGCTCGGCTGTTTTCGAAGAAAACGACGAGATATTGTCATAGCTCTGTCGTCTGCACCGTCGTTGTGCAAAAACTTGGACATTTTGTAATATCTCTGTCATTACTGAACATATTAACTTGAAACTCGGAATAGTTGTTCATTATGAAAAGGGGAACTCATACCACTAGGTGAGGTAACTCTCAAAATATTTTTGGCACAGTTTTGCCCCTTTTTGGACTTAGAATTTTTGCAACACCTTGGACATTTTGTACATTACTGAACATATTTACTTGAAACTCGGAATAGTTTTTCTTCATTATGAAAAGGGGAACTCATACCAATAGGTGAGGTAACCCTCAAAATATTTTTGGCACAGTTATGCCCCTTTTTCGACTTAGAATTTTTGCAAAAACTTGGACATTTTGTAATATCTCTGTCATTACTGAACATATTTACTGCAAAAACTTGGACATTTTGTATTATCTCTGTCATTACTGAACATATTTACTTGAAACTCGGACAAGTTGTTCATTATGAAAAGGGGAACTCACACCAATAGGTGAGGTGACCCTTAAAATATTTTTGGCACAGTTATGCCCCTTTTTCGACTTAGAATTTTTGTTTAACTAAAAGAAACTGCCGCCGAGCGTTGGCAGCGGTGCTCTTGTTTTCAGTGAAAACCAGACTTAACATAACATGCGTTTAACTGCTTATGTTTAAGTCTGGCAAGGAAAACTGTGGTTCTCGTATTGAAGATAAGTATTGGGACAGACAGGCCTAAGTAAACGGGGCAGACCCAGATCAGACTGCTCCCGAAGAAGCAGTATGATCAGGGTCTAGAAGGTGTCTGAATTTTTAGGATTTTTATGGTAGTTAAACTAATGGGCTCTACATGACCTATTTAGTGGTGATTAGGCTGTTAAACTCCAAACCAAACAATATCATGTGAATTGTCTGCCAACAATGGCTAGCCTGAAATTGTCATCTGCAACATCATAATTGGCAGGTTAAGGATGAAGATCTGGAAGGAGAGACATGTCGTTTACTGAGTCAGTAGTGATTGATTACTCATTGAAGCCTCTGTGGTGCAGTGGATAACTTACTCACCTTTAAAACCAAGGTCCCATCTCTGTATGACCTTAGCTGTTGTTGGGACTTAAAACTCAAACACTCATTCACTCAAAACACACTCACTCACTGACTGATTGCTCATCACTTTTATTACATCACTCACTGATGTAGTTTCGAACATCTCTTGGGTCGCACCAACTCCGGCAGTAGAAGTGCAGGCATTTTTATACCACCGCCATTGGAAGATTGGTGGTAGGGCACATAGCGTTGCCCCTGTCTGTTTGTCTATCCATCTGTCCGTTCATCCATTCATTCATTTGTCTGTCCCCCTGAATCTTAAACACAGTCAATTACTTTCTTATTTCTGGATGGATTTTGAAATTACTTTGCAGAAATGTTACCCATCATGAGATGATTTGTAGTGCGCAAAACCCAGGTCTGTACCGCCAAGGTTAAGGTCGTACTTAGAGGTCAAGGGTCAAAAATAGGGTCCAAAACTTAAACACAGTCAATAAGTTTCTTATTTCTGGATGGATTTTGAAATTACTTGGCATAGATGTTAACTATCATGAGGCGATGTATCACGCGTTAAACTCAGGTGCGTTCCTCCAAGGTTAAGGTCGTACTTAAAGGTCAAATGTAAAAAAAAAAGTGTCCAAAACTTAAACACGGTCAAAAACTTCTTATTTGTAGATGGATTTTGAAATTACTTGGCGGAAATGTTAACCATCTTGAGACACTCTGTCTCGCACAAAACCCAGGTCTGTACCTCCATGGTCAAGGTCATACTTAGAGGTCAAAGGTTTAAAAAGGGTCCGAAACTTAAACACAGTCAATAACTTCCTTATTTCTGGATGGATTTTGAAATTACTTGGCAGAAATGTTAACCATCATGAGATGATGTGTAATCCAGGTCCGAACCTCCAAGGTCAAGGTCATACTTAGAGATCAAGGGTCGAAAATAGGGTCTGAAACTTAAACACGGTCAATAACGTTCTTATTTCTGGATGGATTTTTAAATTACTTGGAAGAAATGTTAACCATCATGAGACGATTTGTCTCACACAAAAGCCAGGTCTGTACCTCCAAGGTCAAGGTCCTATTTAGAGGTCAAAGGTTGAAAAAGGGTCTGAAACTTAAACACGGTCAATAACAATCTTATTTCTGGATGGATTTTTAAATTACTTGGAAGAAATGTTAACCATCATGAGACGATTTGTCTCACACAAAAGCCAGGTCTGTACCTCCAAGGTCAAGGTCCTATTTAGAGGTCCAAGGTTGAAAAAGGGTCTGAAACTTAAACACAGTCAATAACTTTTTATGCCCCGCCATTCAAAAAATGGCGGTGTATTATGTTATACCCTCCGAAGTTTTGAGTGTCTGTCCGTCCATCAGCGCCCTTAGTTCTCTGTCCTCTCCATAACTCTGATACCGTTAGAGATATTTTCAAGAAACTTCACAGATATGTAGAGCACCATGAGACGACGTGCAGAACATATAAACCATAACTCTGATTTTCCTACTTTTGGAGTTATTGCCCTTTTAACTTTGAATATAGCTATTGCTATCAGTTTTGTGTCTGCTCCATAACTCTGATACCATTTTGAGATATTTCCACGAAACTTCACAGATATGCAAAGTATCTTGTCCTCCGCCCATTGGGAGAAACCTCCGTGGTGCAGTGGTTATGCTACTCGCCTTGTAAACCAGGGGTCGCAGGATTGATCCAGGGCTTCTCCAGACTTTCGGATGGGTCTTTAAACCGAGGTCCCGTCTCCGTATGACCTTAGCTGTTGGTGGGACGTAAAACTTAAACACTCACTCACTCACTCCGCCCATTGGGGCTTGAAGAAATAGATGGGCTGCATGATGCTTCCACACAGAGCTGAAACCGACCCACACACAAGTACTGGTAAACTGCTTAGAGGATCTAGGCCTGCCCAGACAAAGTGGTGTGACTCGGAACATCCATGCTTATAAATCTTATTGGTTTCATTGGGCTTGAGAAGTCATTTCATCTCAATATCAACATCTCCAAAATGACCTTTACAGTGTTGACGGGGATGTTAAACCTCAAATCAAACAAACAAAACTCCCGTTTCTGCTGATTCAAGAAAGGCAGTTGTTATTTTCTGGTGAAAGAATATGCACTGTGCCAGTTAACTTCTTATGTATAAGCCTGCCTAGGAAAAGTATGGTCAGGTAAACTGACAGACCTCGCTCGATATGACCTAAATAGTGTTTTCTGGGTTGTTAAACACCAAACATACAAACAAATCAAGGGTTGGCATGCCACGAAACACTTACACAAGAGTTTGAGTTAGTAACGGGAGATTTTACTATTTCAACTAAAGGACTCTTTCTGCAAAGCAGGGGCTCATACAGTTTCTTTGTGTACAGTGTGATTCCAGCGCGCAAAAGATATCATATTTCTTGAAACCAGAGATTTACCAGAGAACAAAAACTGAAATCTTCTGGAATCTTTTAACTATAAACCGCCACTCATGTCTGTTACAGATGTCATTTTCAAATATTTTTCCTCCTTGTATTCCCCAAGAAAGTGCGGCTTGGCATTACATGAGATGATTCACATGAAATTTTAATCTGTATCCTGCTGAATAAATTGGTTTAGCCACACCCATTTTTGACTATCAACCATTCAGGTTAACATTCAAATTCATAAACTGAATGCCAAACATTGTAGATCCTGATCAGATGGCGTCTTCAGAAGCCATCTGATCTGAGATCTACATTGTTTGCAAAGGTAGGGGTTGTCACGTTTAGCAGGATTCTGCTTGAAAGTTGATTCACATAAAATAAATTGTCATCTGCCAAAGAATTTCATATGGTGCTTTAAGAGCTTAGACTGTAACCCTATGCATATTTAATTTTCCCATTATGGTTTGAAGTCAAAACGAAAACTTAAGTTGAATGACGGATTATTTTCTTCTCAGTAATTGCTCCCCTGGGATTTATTTTTACATTCAATATCAATTTGTTGGAAAAAATGAAAATTTTTTTGGTTTTTCGTTAAAAGGAATTTGCCAGAATAGCACTTTAAAGGGGGCAATGCCCAGCCTGGCATGAGGATATAAATTTTTTTTTCATGCTCATCTTAGCTGAGGGGTGGTTGGGTTTTGCAACGGTGTTGTGTATCTTAGGTCACCAGGGCGTCCAACTGATATTGGCTTACAGTTGGGCAAGGCTCGTCTTTGCAGCAAGTAAGGGAGGAGGATGGAAGATTTTGTTTCTTATGTTTATTCACTTTCTTTTGGTTTCCTCTTTCTCCTGTCTCCTCTGTTATCTCTTCTATCCTCTGGTAGATGACACAAAAAGACCCACAAGGGCGCACGTGTCATTAACCATAACAGAATTAAAAAAATCAACTTAGTTGAATTAGAAATTTGTCATGCTCATTAATATGAAAACACCAACAGTTATTGTCTTTTGTTTTGTTTGATTTGAAGTTTAATGTCCCCGTTCAGCACTGTAAAGGTCATTTTGGAGACGTTGCTTCCAATTTTGTGGGACTTTCGCCAACATTGAGACGAAATGACATCTCAAACCCTGCTGCCCAATGAAAGCAATGGCCTTTAAAAGCATGGACGGGCCGACTCGCACCGCATTGCCTGGGCAGGCTTAGATTCTCTAAGCAGTTTACCAGTACTCATGTGCGGGTAGGCTTCAGCTCTGCGGTTGAAGCATCATGCAGCCCATCTATTTCTTCAAGCCCCAATGGGCGGGGGCTTCGTTATTGTCATTTTAATCTTTATGAGCTGGACAAGTGTTAATTCTTGTCCTGCTGAATAAATTTATCTCACCACACTCATTACTGACTTTCAACCAATCAGACTTCTTGATGTTATTTATTCCTTTGACATTCATGAACTGACTGTCAAACAGTGTACAGATCAGATGGCTTCTTCTACACTGTTTGCAAAAGGTAATGCATATTCGCTGAACTGAAATTGTAAAAAAAACTTATTTGTTGACTAGCACTTACGTTGAGTTGAGCATGGAATAAATTTTTATGACCTCAGGTATTTTGGTTTGGAGTTTAACTGAGTGGATGAAACTTTGTGAGTATTCAAGGTCAAGGTCATTCTTTGACTTTGGCCCAAGGTCATTCAGATATGAAAATTAAAACTTATTTTCCTCAGACCACTGGGCCATTTGTAACCAGATTTCATTAGGAACAAGGAAATGACAATTAATAAATATGAGTTTGGTCACATGACCAATATGGCCACTATGCCCATATAAGGTAAAAACCCTTCAAAAATCTTCTTCTCCCAAACCAGAGAGCCGATTGTTATGGAACTGGTATGTAGCATTGGGGACTAGGGCTTACCAGTGTTTGTTCCAGTGATGACCCCTGGATGACCTTGACCTATTTTATGCAAGGTCAAATTGGGTCACATAGACGTTTGTATTTGAAAAAGTCAAAACTGTGTATTTTTCGGAAAGTATTGCAGCCTGTAATCTGAAAATTGGTTGATACAGTTAGCTAAATGAGTGGATGTAACTACTTGAGTATTCAAGGTCATGTTTTTCCTTTGACCTGGGCCCAAGGTCATTGAAAATTAAACCTTATTTTCCTCAGAAACCACTGAGTCTTTTGTAACCAAATTTCGTATGAAATGAAAAGCTTTTGGGAACAAGAAAATGAAAACTAATTAATATGAGTTTGGTCACATGAACAATATGGCCACCACATCCATATAAGGTAAAAACCCTTCAAAAGTCTTCTTCACTGGAACTAATGGGCTGATTATCTTGAAACTTGGTGTGTTGGATTGGGGACTTGAGCCAGTCATATTTTGTTCCAATGATGACGCCAGGTTGACCATGACCTATTTTATGTCAGGGTCAGCTTTGGCCACATTGACTTTTGTATGAGGAAAAGTCAAAACCATGTATTTTTCAGAAACTGATGCAGTTTATGATTTGGAGATTGGTAGATACAGTGAGTTAAAGGAGTAAATTAAACTACACAAGTATTCAAGGTCAAGGCCATTCTTTGACTTTGGTCAAAGGCCATTGAGATATGAAAATTTTTCTTATTTTCCACAGGAACAACTGGGCCATTTGTAACCAAATTTTATCTGAAAGTCTTTAGGAACAAGGAAATGAAATTTACAAAATAATATGAGTTTGGTCACATGACCAATATGGCCACCATGCCCATACAAGGTAACCTTTTTCACCAGAATCAGTTGGTTGATTTTCCTGAAACTTGGTGAGTAGCATTTGGGACTCCAGCCAATCACGGCTGCATGGTGCTTCCATGCAGAGCTGAATCTGACCACACATGAGTACTGGTAAACCTCTTAGAAGGACTAAGCCTGCCTAGGCAAAGCGGTGTGTGTCAGATCATTCAAAGCATATAAGCCTTCTGGTTTCATTGGGCGGCAGGGCTTGAGATGTCATTTCATCTCAGTGTCGGGTAAAAGTCCCTCAAAATTGGAAGCAACGTCTCCAAAATGACCTTAATAGTGTTGACAGGGACGTGAAACTCCAATTCAAACAAACAAACAAACCAACATATGATGATCCCTGAATGACCTTGATCTATTTTCAGCCAAGGTCAAATTTGGTCACATTGGCTTTTGTATGGGAAAATGTCAAAACTGTGTATTTTTCACAAAACAGTTTTTTACATGAAGGTCTTGGTTTGGTTTGATTTTAGGTTTTACATCCCCATCAACAACGCATATTTTAGAGACGTTGCTACCAATTTTATGGGACTTTTACCTGACAGTGAGATGAATGACATCTCAAGCCCTGTTGCCCAATGTAACCAATAGAGTTTATAAGCATGGACGGTCCGACTCACACCACTTTGCCTGGGCAGGCTTAGATGCTTTAAGCGGTTTACTAGTATTCGTGTGCGACCGGATTCAGCTTTGTGTGGAAGCATCATGCAGCTCATTTATTTCTTCAAGCCCCGATGGGCGGGGACCGATTGTAAGAATAGACACCAGTGGATATGAAAAACATGCTCAAAGGAGTTGTCTCCCCAGAAGGTGTGTATCTATTTTCCTTAAGGTGTTTCAGTGTTAGAAGTAATTAAGGTAGCTAATACCAAGCTGTTTATCTCTTCTACAAATCTGGGTTTAAATAAAGGTGAATATATACACTTTAAGATTATTACTTGTACAAACAGTTGGAAGTGAGGGGTGGGGATGGGTGGAGCTAATGCCAAGTTGTATATCTTCCACAAATCTGGATTGAAATTCACCCATTTAGTACCGGAAACCCTAAAACGGGTAGTTGGCAAACAGTGCAGGCCCAGATCAGACGCCGCAGAATGCGGCGTCTGATCAGGGCCTACACTGTTTGCAAAAATTCAGATATTTTCAAAATAAATTTCGAGGAAAACACAACCTGACACCCCTAAACTCCGAAATGGACTCCTGTTATACATAAGAAGGAAGGTTCCATTTGGTACAAAAAGGGTTAAGGTGAATATATACACCTCAAGGTTATTAACCCTTATCTTGCTGAATATTCATCTTAGCCACACCCATTTCATTATATCAACCAATCAAATTACTTGATGTAATTTATTGGTACAAATTCATAAACTGAATGCCAAACATTGTAGATCCTGATCAGATGAAGCCATCTGATCTCGATCTACACTGTTTGCAAAGATAGGGGTTGTCGTGGGCAGCAAGATAAGGGTTAATTGTACAAGCAATTGGAAGTTGGGGAGGAGGGTTCTTTCTAGTTTGTTACTGGTGACACATCCATTGAAATTCATTTACCAGGACCTGTGACATGCAAAATTAGTCCCTAACTCTCATCAGAGGGATTAACTCCGCTACACTATCCTCTGCACTATCAGTACATGGATTAATCAAATCTGGAAGGGCATTCCAATTTCTAATTGGTTCAGGGAAGAGAGAAGCCTTGTTATGCTAGTCCTTGCACTAGGGGTCTGGAATGTCAATGGTTGATGGTTTCTGCAGTGCCTAATAAGTTTGTGGATAAGGTCATTTGTAGTTGTTGTAATGCTGGCATTGGGAGCACTTTTCTCTCCACAGACAACCCCCGATCCAGCAAGGAGTCTAAAAGGTGCAAACGGAATGCCAAATAGTGTAGACCCTGATCAGACTGCTCCTTCAGGAGCAGTCTGATCTTGATCTGCACTGTTTACTCAGGTTTATCTGTCCCAATCCTTGGAATCATTATGGTAGCTATAAACAACTGTACTGGATTTTTTACAGCCGTAAAACAATGGATTTTGCTTATTCCGTCTTAGCTGGACACAGGCAGCAGAATTGATATTCCTAGCAAGTTTGTTCGAATGGTGACCATGACCTATTTATGTCAAGGTCATATTTGGTCACATGGGCATTTCTAATGGGAAAAAGGCAAACACATTGGAATATTCTGATTCTCCTTTAGCTTATGGCATCAAAATTGATATTTGCAGTCAGCTAAATGGAAGGTGATAATTATGGTCAAGATGGCTGCCATACCAATATATGGTAAAAAGGACTGGAAACACTTCATTTCAGGAACTGAAAGGATAGATTTTTCAATCCACCATGGTTTGTTGATAAACATGGCTTCTAGGGGCCAGGGCGAGTTTTTCGCACTTGACCTTTGGTGAGCCCATGGCCTCTTGTTTCTCAGAAGATGAACAAAAGTTTGCCCCCCCAAAAAGACTGTCAACTTCTCTAGAATTTTCCATAATGATTGATGGTTGAAGGGTTATAATCCTTGTCCTGCTGAAGAAGTTAGTTTAGCCATGCCCATTGCTGAGTATCAACCAATAAAATTACTGGACATGATGTTGTTATTAAGTTCACAAACTGCATGACAAACAGAGTAGATCCTGATCAGATGGCTTCTTCAAAAGAAATCTGATCTGGATCTATACTGTTCACAAAGGTACAGGCTGTCATCTTCAGCGGGATAAGGGTTAAAAGAAGAATTTTAGCCCTTGTCCCACTGAATATTTAAATATGCCACACCCACTACTGATTATCAACCAATCAGATTACTTGATGCAATTATTGCAACAAATTCATAAACTAAAACTGAATGACAAACAATGAAGATCCTGATTAGATGGCTTCTTCAGAAGCCATCTGATCTGGATCTACATTGCTTGAAAGATAAGGCATATACGGGCTCAGCAGGACGAGGGTTAAGACTTGTTAGTGGTATAAAATAGATGACTAATTTTTTTGTAATTGAAAAACAAGAGCACGAAGATTGTTTTCTAATAATTTTGACATCATTGTTGTCACTAGCTGACAGGTTTTCAAAGAATTTGTTTCTTACTTTTTAGAGAAAATAAGGCTTGACATTACATGTGAATCATCTGTTGGACAGAACATTCTCATTAAAACATCACGTGAACAAGTCCGTGATATGAATACCCCACTAAACCCCACTTTTTATAGAGAAAACTGGGGTTTATGGAGGTAAACACTATTTTTCTTATTTCTGCTCCATGACATAGGTTGTGGGTACTCGTTAGAACCGCCTCAATGAGGCGGTTCTAACGAGCACCCACAACCTATGTTTGCAGTAAAAATAAGTAAAATATCACAGATTTTCATCAGATAGAAGCCATTTTTGGGATGAAAAAAAAAGCTTTATGTCGCATGGGTGTGTTATTGTAATGAGTCCATCCTTTTTTCTCTTAAAAATGAGGAAAAAACAACACAATTGCCATCTTGTTGATTCTGGTCTGCTCTTGAATTTTCTCCTCTGCTTGAACGGTTAGTTAACCCTTTTTCTACCAAATGGAATCTTCCTCCTTTTATATAGCTGGAGTGCATTTCAAAATTTAGGGGTGTCAGGTTGTGATTTCTTCAAAATTCACTTTGAAAATGACTGAAATTTTTGCAAATAGTGTAGGCCCTGATCAGGCGCCACGTTCTGCGGCGTCTGATCTGGGCCTTCACTGTTTGCCAGGGTACCCCTTTTGGGGTTTTCGGTACTAAATGGGTTAATAAGAACCATTTAAAGGCTTGCTAGAGGTATAAATGGATAGTCTTTTCTCTAAATACAATTTGTTTCTTCTACAGGAGAAAAATAACACGAAGATTGTTTCCTCATAATTTTGATGTTTTTGTCATATTTTAATTAAAGCGAGAGAGAATAACTGTTCTGATAGCTCGGAACATTATTCAGCGTAGAGGCTCCACATAGATCCAGTTTCATTGCTTTTCCATTTAAAACAAGCTTTATCTTGGGCAATTTTTCATTATCAATATTTTTCGAGCCATTTATGGAGTTTCCTGTTTTCAGTGTGCCGTTATTGTCCCAGGTCAGGTGACAAGCGGCTGTAAATGGACCATTTGTGCTATACCACAGGAACATCTGAGTCAGCATGTGATAAAAGCCACCTTCGTATAGGCTTTTACAGTCAAAGTTTGATAGCTTGAATATCTCTGGAACCATGAAAGAACGTTCGTGATTTTGTTTGTGTTGAGGTTTTACGCCACCGTCAACACTATATTTAGGTGATTTTGGAGATGTTGCTTCTGATTTTGTGGGACTTTTACTAGACACTGGGATGAAATGAAAGCTCAAGCCCTTACTAATCCAAAGAAACAGATATAGGGTTTAAGGAGCAGTCCGACTCGCACCACTTTTCATTGGCAGGCTTAGACCTTCTAAGGGGTTTACGAGTACTGAAGTTTGGTTGGTTCCAGCTCTGCACAGAAGCACCAAACAGCCCGGCAATCTACTTCTCCAAGCCCCGATGGGCGAGGGCACTAACATTCAATACTTCTGAGGGTTATTGATAGCACCCGTCATGAGGCATAATAGGGATGACTTGAAGATATCGTTTTGATGGAATGTTGTGTGTACTCATTAGAATCGCCTCAAGGAGGCGATTCTAATGAGTGCACACAACTTTCATTTTGGAGATAGAATCCGAAAAACCTCTCCAAATTATCGTTAAAGTGAAATTTGATAACTCAAACACGTATACATGTAGTTCGTTTACCATCAAACTAGATCTGGAGTCTATTAGAATATAAGAATCTATAAGAGTTTATAAGAATATTTAAGGCTCCAGATATCAATAAATTTAGGATTATACATTGATTTTTTTTTCTGACTTTTTATTGAAAAAGAATGCTGTGTGCACTCATTAAAACTGCCTCAATGAGGCGATTCTAATGAGTACACCCAACATACCTTTATTCTAAAGAAGATGGTAAAGATCTCCTAGAGTGATCCCCATTTTGTCTCATACCCTGACACCAAGTATGACCCTCAGTAATTCAAACTATCACTACCTCAAACAAATTCCGTGGTTCCAGAGGTGTTCGAGTTATTGAAGTTTGATTGTACATGGATATCTGGAGCTCACTTCCCAAGGGACTCAAGATATTAATATGAGTTTTAATAATACATTGTCAAAGAGCCATTCCTGCATAAATATCTCTGCGCATGGCTGTTTGAAGCCATTGTCAAATGGACCGAAAGCCTTGCTCAAACAGCAAAAAAACTATGTTCAAACCATGAAATTCGCGTGCTGTTTGAACATGGCTTTTGAGCTTTTGATATCACAAGATGGGCCTTGCTTTGTTTACGTTACATTGAGTGACGTAACGTTATCGCCCTGAATGTAGCATTTTAGGGTTCTATGATGACGTCAGAGGGTTACTGCATGACAACGTCATTGTTAACAACATTCTGAACTGGCCGCCATTTTGGTTTGGCTGTCACATTTGAAGAGTATATATGGAATTTATATTGAACTTTTGGGCATTTTCGTCAAAATTTGCGGTCGGATTCCTAAGTTATGCAAGAACAACGATCATCCATGGTTATTTCATTGCATTGACATTTGCCGGATTCCTCGGAAGATATTTGAACATTCGGCTTAGCGGCCTCATGTTCAAACAGCTTCCACAGGATCCGGCAAATGTTAATGCATGAAAAACCATGGTTGATCCCTATATTCATGTTCATGTAGTTAAGGTTTCAGTTTGTGTACACCTCAACCTCTTTATCACACTATTGCGGGCCCAAAAGTACATGTTGTGTGATGAAGCCATCTATTCAGGATCTAGTGTTTGTCATGGAGTGTGTGACTTGAACAAATATATTATATCAAGTTATTTGATTGGTTGATAATCAGCAGTGGGAGTGGCTTAGTTACTTTATGCAGCGGGATAAGGGTTAATAAAGAAATAAGAAACCTTTACTCACCCTCCTTACTCCTTATCTATTTGAGGTGTTTTATATCTTTTGATACTGTATTTTCCATATGAGCATCGGGTCCTTAGCTATCCTTAGAGCACACAATGAAGACTCTGATCAGACTGCGCGGATGTGCAGGCTGATCTGAGTCGTTGTTGGGCACACATCTTATTGTAGGTTTTGTCATGCGCTGGCTCATATATTTGGTCAGACAGGCCTGATCAAACAATGTAAACCCATACAAGACACCACAGAATGCAGCATCTCATCAGGATCTGCACTGTGCACCACTTATCCAGCTACACCCCAACCTGTTTATAACACAATTGTTGGGCTCAAGAGCAGAAACAGTGTTAGTTAAACAACTGTGTTACCGTATTCCACCTATTTACCGCTCCGTGCGCTTAGTTTTTTCAAAATTGTATGAAAATATTGTGGTGAAAAATCTACCTAATTAGCGCACACTCAATATGAAAAAAATACGAAAAAAATACGAAAAAAAGCTTCCGATATGATTATTTTATAGAGTTGAATTTCAGCATAGGGGTTCACCACATATACATATGATTGTCTGGGTCAAAGATGCAGCAAAACTCAATATGAATTTGTTGGGAGGTTACTGTAAAGGGTGCGCTTGTGTATTTTTTCCAGAAAAAGCTTGGATGTGCGCTTATAGGAGCATGTGCGGTAAATAGGTCGAATACGGTATATCCAAACAAAAATGGTCATTTTTCTGTATAATCTATACTTTTTTGGGATCCATCTTGAAACAATGTTATATCCAAAAGTGTGTTATAACCAATAGTTTTATAATGAGGTTGTGATGTATTTTTATCCCCCGACCGAATAGGTTCGGGGATATAGCGATCAGCCTGGCGTCTGTCCATCTGTCCGTCCGTCCGTAGACGCAACCTTGTGATGGCCATATCTCCTTAACCCTTTGAGATTCATTGATAGTTCTTGGTACAATTGTTCACAAGCCTGAGACGGCGTGTCATGCACAAGAACCAGAACTCTGGATGCCATACTTTTTTAGTTATCTCCCCTTTTAATAAAATAGAATGACTACTTTGTGATGGCCATAACTCCAATACCCTTTGAGATATATTGATGGTACCTGGCACAGTTGTTCACAAGGCTGAGACAGCGTGTCATGCACAAGAACCACAACTCTGGCTGCCATGGTTTTTGAGTTATCTCCCCTTCCAATAAAAATAGAGTGACTATCTTGTGATGGCAATAACTCCAATACCCTTTAAGATATATTGATGATATCTGGCACAGTTGTTCACAAGGCCGAGACGTTGTGTCATGCACAAGAACCACAACTCTGGCTGCCATTGTTTTTGAGTTATCTCCCCTTCCAATAAAATAGAGTGACTACCTTGTGATGGCCATGACTCCAATACCCTTTAAGATATATTGATGATACCTGGCACAGTTGTTCACAAGGCCGAGACAGTGTGTACAAGAACCACACAACTCTGGGTGCCATGGTTTTTGAGTTATCTCCCCTTCCAATAATATAGAATCACTACCTTGTGATGGCCACATCTCCAAAACTCTTTGAGATATATTGATGGTACTTGGTAGAGGTGTACATGAGGTTAAGCAGGTGTGTCACGTGCAAGAACCACAACTCTGGGTGCCCTGGTTTTTTAATTATTTCCCCTGACAATATAACCTTTTGATGGCCATAACTCCAATACCCTTTAAGATATATTGATGGTACTTGGCACAATTGTATACAAGGTTGAGATGGCGCTTCATGCCTAAGAACCACAATTCTGGGTGCTATGATAAATATTTGAGTTATCTACCCTTCCAATATAACAGTATGACCAGCTTGAGATCTCCAACACCCTTTGAGATATATTGATGGTACTTTGTACAGAAATGCATGAGCTAAAGCAGGCATGTCATGCATGTCATTTCTGAGTACCCTGGTTTTTTAGTTATCTCTCCTGAAGTATAATCTTGTGATGGCCATAACTGCAATACTTTTATGATATATTGCTGGTTTAATCCTGGTGCACTTTCTATTGGTGAACAATCTTCTGAAGGCCACATTGGCTTTTTGTCGGGGGATTTGCCATCTCTTCCGATGGCTATTTTTTTAGTTTAGCTGAGCCAAAGGCTCATAGGTGAGCTTATAGTATATTATGGCTCCATTTCTGTCTGTCTATTGTCTTTTATCTGTCAACATTTTCAAACATCTTCTCTTAAACCAATGGGTCAATTGAAGTCAAATTTCATGTGAAGCATCCATTGGATAGAAGAACAAAAGTTTGTTTGTGAGGCCCAGGATGGCCACCATGGCCATATGAGGTATAAACCCTTCAGAAATCTTCTCTGGAACCAGTTGGCTGATTGTCATGACATTGTGGACTCGAGCAAATTATATTTTGTTCAAGTGATGACCCTTGGCTGACCTTGGCCTATTTTAGGTTAAGGTTAATTGTGGTCGCATAGGCTTTTGTATTGAAAAAGTCAAACACTGTGTTTTTCAGAAACTATTGCAGTCTGTGATCTGAAAATTGGTAGATGCAGTGTTCTACATGAGTACATTTGTATCAAAATATCATATGAAAGCTTTTAGAAACAAAGACATGAAAATTTATTAACAAGTTTGGTCAAATGACCAAGATGGCCGCTATGCCCGTACGAGATAAAAACCCTTCAAAAATCTTCTCCAGAACCAGTGGGTTGATTGTCATGAAACTTGGTATGTAGCATTTGGGACTCAAGTCGATCATATTTTATTCAAATGATGACCCCTGGATGACTTTGATCTATTTAAGGCCAAGGAAAAATTTTGTTGCTCTAAGGCTTTGGTATGGGAAAAAGTCAAAATTTTGTATTTTACAGAACCTATTGCAGCCTGTGATCTGAAAATGGGTAGATTCAGTAAACTATCTTTATTCTGCAAAAAAAAAAATCACTGGGAAGAAGAGATTATGAAGGAAACAACAACATAATTGTGCATTTTATGTGTGTTAGAATCGAAATAGCTAAGATGTTGTGTAGTAAAACAATAGTTTGCTGGTCAGTTGTACGAGGGCTGATTGATATGTTGTGAACCTTGAATTTAAGGAGGTATGCAGGGATGTTCTTTTTATGTCCTACTATTTTCTGACTATACAGGGCCATGTACCCAAGGACTGGTCTCATTTGGACAGTTTATATCGATGAGGTAGCACTCTAAAGTAAACAAGACGAGCAGCTTTTGCAAAATGGGCAAAATCGGTGAAAGAGCAGTGATCCAATATTTGCATAAAAAAGGTTTAACACCTAAGGATAGCCATACTGACATGGTAGCAACAACAGGGAAAGATGCCCCTTCATATGTTACACTGAAAAGGTGGGTGGTGGAATTTAAGCCCGGCAGACAGAGCCTTGAGGATGACCCCCATCCTGGAAGGCCTGTCAATGTTGCAACACCAGAAATGGTCAATAAAGTCCATTATAAATATTGTTATGACTGACAGACGAGTCACAGAAATATATATAGTCAGTAGAGTTGGCATTTCACAGGAAAGAGGACATTCCATTCTGACAGAGGATCTTGCAATGAGAAAGTTTTTAGCCCGATAGGTACCAAGACTTCTGACAGTTGATCAGAAGCATACCAGGTGCACATTATCGCATGCTAATTTTAACCTATTTGAAGAAGATCCTGCCAACTTTCTTCAGAGATTTGTCACTATTCCATCATTTTACTGCAGAGGCCAAACAACAATCAAAACAATGGAAGCATTCTGGCTCACCCCCACCAAAGAAGGCAAAGACTGTTCTATCAGCTAGGAAGGTTTTGGCCTCGGTTTTCTAGGATGCAGATGGTATTCTGCTAATAGATTATCTCCAAAAAGGACAAACAATCAATGGCCCATACTATGCTTCACTTCTGATGTAGTTACAGGAAAATATTAAACTAAAGTGGTGCGTCAAGCTCACTAAAGGTGTGTGGTTCTATCAGGACAATGCTCCTGTTCACAAGTCTGTCATTGCTATGGCTGCCATTCATGATTGTGGCTTTAAATTGATTGAGCATCCACCTTATTCACCTGATCTTGCTCCATCAGACTTATTTATTTCCAAAACTGAAAACGGCTATTTCAGGTACCCACTTTCAGTCTGATGATGACGTCATATATGCAGTGGATGTCTTTCTGAATAGCCAAGGAAAGGAGTTCTATAAAAGTGGCATTATAATGTGGCCCTTAAACACTGCTGGCAAAAGTGTATAGATGCATGTACTGAAGGGGATTATTTTGAAAAATAATACAATATGTCCGACAAAATTCAAACCCTTTAATATGAGGCTCACAACATATCAGTCAGCCCTTGTTAGAAGATAAATCACTTGTGGCATCTAAGACAAAATGAACAAAATCTGCAGAAAATATGAATGCAGAAATATACAACACATTTATCTGAAGAGTGCACAAGCTGTCTGCGGCTGATGGCGCCAGTTTGACATATCTTTATGGTTGTTTTCTGACAACACTTTTACGGTTGATTTCGAGTGATTGTTTGTTTTAAGGCAAGAACAATGCATAGTGTTCAATTGCTTAATGGAATATTTGTGTCTTTAATACAGAATGCTCCAGTTTCAAAATGGAATTGGGTTTTCCTGCCAGAAATTTTATGACGTGCAAGCTTTGAGAAGCAAAAATAAGTTTTCAGACACGTAGGCCCAGAAAAGACTGATTAGCCTGCACGGATCCATGCAGTCTGTTCAGTGCCTTTGCCGACATTGTAAAGGCTGGCCTTGTCCCCAAATTTTTCTTCATGTGGACAAGGAATTTTTGTGTTCTGACAAGGCTGATTTTATTCTTGGCTTTGTCAGCATGTTGGAAGAGATATTTTTGCTTGTCAAAGCTTGTTTGATTGTATTAGCAATATTTGCTAAAAGAAAACAAAACAAAAGAAGAGCCTCTGACAGGAAGAGTTGTTCAGAACTAATGACATTGCTAGTTAGTGTATCTTTAAAACTTTGATTTTTAAATATGGCATATACACTAATAGTTTTTGCTGAAAAAAAAATCTGAGTAGCTTTTGCATTAGCAAAAGCTACTCAGATTTTTTTCAGCAAAAATAAATGCTATATTTTTGAAAAGATATTAGCAGCATTATAGCATTTGCAAAAGCTACTCACATTTTTTCAGCATTAGATATGGTCCTTTCTAGAAAATTAAGCCACTGAAGCTGACAAGTGATAATAACAATGGGGGCCCAGAAGTTTTATTTTGTTTATGCATATCAGGGCTCAACAATTCATGCAATATGCAAGAAGAAAAATTTTATAATGTGATATACATGTACAACAAAATCAACATATATTTACCGTTAAATTGAAAGACCCTTAAATAGAAAAAGACTCTAAAATTGGAAGATCCTTTAATTGAAAGACTCTTAAATTGAATGACTCTTAAATTTGAAGACCCCTTAGTTGAAAGGCTGTATTTGTAGCAGTTGGCATTCTAGTTTGTTATTTTTCAGAAAAAAATGTTAATTTTGCCACACCCATTTCTGACTGTCAGCCAATCAAATTTCTTGATATTTATGATTAAGAATGGTTGAACTGTCTGCAAAAAGTGAAAGCCCTGATCAGACGCTGCATTCATAGCAATAGATAATTTTGGTATTTTGTGATAACTGAAGGATAGCTTTTGATAATTATCTATAAAAATCTATGTTGTGGGTATTCATTAGAACCGCTCGGTGAGGCAGTTGTAACCCTTATCTTGCTGTTCACTACAATCCCTATCTTTGCAAACAGTGTAGATCCAGATCAGATGGCTTCTGAAGAAGCCATCTGATCAGGATCTACACTGTTTGGCTTTCAGTTTATGAATTTGTAGCAATAAATTACACCAAGTAATTTGATTGGTTGACAGACAGAAATGGGGTTGGCTTAAATGAATAGTCAGCAAGATAAGGGTTTATGAATACCCACAGCATACATGGGTTTCCATGGAGAAATAAGGAAAACTAACAAATACTGTCTTTATATTGAGGGTCAAGCCTCCGTGGTGTAGTGGATAAGCTACTCACCTTATATAAACTAGTGGTCGTGGAATCAATTCCGGGCTTCTCCAGACTTTGGGATGAGTTTTTAAACTGAGGTCCCATCTCCATATGACCTTAGGCTTTGGTGGAACGTAAAACTCAAACACACTCACTATACTGAGGGTCTTCTGTACTTTTTCATTTTTATCTAACAGAAAAAGTTTTCCTTTACAAGACTTAGTATCCCCTACACCCCCAATCCCAAGAAAAATGTGCAAACTGTTTCATGCAAGAGTATGGTACTGTATTTATCTAAAGCATTCTGACAGACAGACAGGCCTGGGCAAACAGTATAGACCATGATGCAGCATCTCATCAGGGTCTATACTGTTAGCTACTTACTGTCTACATTGTTAGCTACGCCCCCGCCCATAGGGGCTTGAAGAAATATGTGGGCTGCATGATGCTTCCACGCAGAGCTGATTCTGGCCCGCACACTAGTACTGGTAAACAGCTTAGAGGATCTAAGCCTGTCCAGGAACCGCGGTGCTAGGCGGACCGTCCATGCTAATAAACCCTATTGGTTTCATTGGGCGACAGGGCTTGAGATGTCATTTCATCTCAATGTCGGGTAAAAGTCCCACAAAATTGGAAGCAACGTCTCCAAAATGACCTTTACAGTGTTGACGGGGACGTTAAACCTCAAATCAAACAAACAAAAAACATTGTTAGCTACTGTCGACAGTTAACTACCGTCTATACCGCTCAGCTATTTTTAGACAAAACAACAGGTAGTTAATTGTACTAGTTCAAATTTCTAGAAAAGGGTATGGTAAGTAGTTGCATGAGGTGTCTGAATACAGTAAAATTTCTATATTAAGACCACCTTTGGGACTGTTCAAAAGTGGTCTTTAAGACCACTTTTGAACAGTCCCAAAGGGGGTCTCTGACGAGAAGAGACTGTATACAAAAACACAAAGAAAGAATAACTACGACCTACTAATAAAGCTTTTTATAGCAGAATTTGTCTTAATTTTAGGTGGTCTTAATAGGGGAATTTTATGGTACTTTGGTAAATACTATATCCTTTCTTAGTGGTATACCTATTTACCTTAATTGAGAAGGAGCTGTTTTTTTCTGTCTCCGAATATTCTAACAAAAAAAGAGCGTGCTATCGCACAAACAGTTTCAGGGGATATTCTAGCACTGCCTTATCTCGGAGAAAAAAATATTTAATCAAGTTTGCTTCAGTAAATTCCACAGGGGAAATTAGTTCAATAAAAATGGCAACATGAATCTGCCTTGTTAAGTTGTTGGCATTATGATGAAAATGAAGCTTATTCTTTGGAAAATGCATGTCATGTGAAAATGTGTCCAATGAACTCAGCAGACATGAAAAGTTAACCCTTGACCTGCTGAACTTGGATATTGGTAGATTCCACTTTAAATGATTTTATTAATTTTCCTGGAAAACATTTTATTGAATTAAATGTCAATAAAACTGTACATATTAACCCTTGTCCTGCTGAGCCCTGTTATGCCTTATTTTCCAAACAATGAAGATCCAGATCAGATCCAGATCTGACAAAGCCATCTGATCAGGAGCTACATTGTTTGCCATTCAGATTGTGAATTTGTTGCAATAATTTGCATCAAGTAATCTGATTGGTTGATAATCAGTAGTGGGTATGGCATATATAAATATTCAGCAGGTCAAGGGTTAACCTCCTTATCTGGTGCTATGCAGCATAGCAGAAAACTCAAGAGCAGATGACAATCTAGAGCAGAAGGCAGTCTAATTTTTGTTCTGGGTAGCATAGCGGGCACATTTCTGTTTATTTGTTAATTGGTATGTTTGTTGGTTGGACAACTTTAACATTGGTCATAACTTCTTAACCATTCAAGATAGAGCCTTCATATTTGGCATGTAGGTTTCTTGTGATATGAGCTTCCTACCTATACAAAATATTTTGACCTGTGACCTTGATATCTGACCCAAAAAATTAACATTGGTCAAAACTTATGAATCATTTTAGATAGAGCCTGTATATTTGGCATGTAGGGGCTTCACACGATACAAGAAATTTTGACCTGTGACCTTGACCTGTGACCTACTTTAAAGGGAGAAAATAACATTCGTCATAGTTTTTTGAACCATTTCAGATAAAGCCTTCTTATTTGCCATGTAGGTTCATTGCGACAAGGGCTTCCCACTCATACAAAAAAAAAATACCTGTTACCATGACCTTGACCTATCACCTAATTTAAGGAATAAACTAACATTGGTCATAACTTTTGAACAGTTTTAGATAGAGCCTTCATATTTGGGATTATGTTCCTTGTGACAAGGGATTCCCACTCATGCATTCACCCCAAAGTTCGGTCCATTAATCATTTGAACCTTGTGACATCATTTTCCGGTTGCGTGAATAAAATTTTTGTGGCCATTTGTAAACAATGGATTTTGTTTTTGAGGTAAAAGACTTATGAAATTGTGAAATAAAAAGTATGTAGATTCTTAGCAACCCAGTTCCACTATATAAGATTGTCAATGACTCTGGTCGGCCCCAGCCCATCGGGGCTTGAAGAAATAGATGGGCTGCATAATGCTTCCACGCAGAGCTAAAAATGACTGCACACATGTACTGGTAAACTGCTTAGAGGAATGAAGCCTGCCCAGGGAAAGTGACGTGAGTCAGACCATCCTTGCTTATAAACACTATTGGTTTCATTGGGTGACAGGGCTTGAGATTTCATTTCATCTCAATGTCGGTTAAAAGTCCCACAAAATTGGAAGCAACCTCGTCAAAATGACCTTTACAGTGTTGATGGGGATGTTAAACCTCAAATTAAACAAAAAAAAATTGGCGCCGGTTCAGCCATATAATGGTTCAAGAGTAAAAACACTTGCATGAACCATTGCTCATTTTTTATGTTTAAAAATTGTATCAGATGAGTGAGTGCTTCTTCTTTTTTTTTTTGGTTTTACTTCCCTTTCAAGATTATTTCACTCATATCGAGTCGATCGTTAATCAGAGTTGGGCGAAAACTGGAGTACCCGGAGAAAAACCACCTGACCGTCCGTTGCAGAACTTGGCAACTCACATGTGAACCGAGCGAGGCTCGAACCACAGCGGTGAGAGACCTAATGAATAAGAGACAGCGCTCTTATCCACTAGGGTCGTTACCGGTACAAACGGACTTCGGGGTATCTTCGGACAATTTGGTATTTCTTTTCTTGCATAAATCCGCATCAATGACATTAATCGAGCACCGCTTATCAAAGAAGACCAATAAAATACCTGTTCGCAACCGCCTAAAAACATTGCATAGCTTGAATATAAAACCATTATCGATTGGTTGAAAACCCGCTACGTAAGCAGCAGCCATAGCGGCGGGAAAAACAAAAACAAATTGCGATCAAAGCGCGAGACGACTAGCGCGTGACAAATCTCAGAAAGTGTCAAACGAAGGCTGTGTACTGGTAATTTGTGTATCCTTTAAGCGCAAAAGATATTTCTGTGAATGAAAATATATAAGTTTCAGGGTAAATTTGAGCCAAAAGGCGATTTTGAGACACAATTTAGTTGTCCGAAGGTACCTGACAAATAAAAAATCACATACAGGTACGATCGGACACATGTTTTTGGTTTCCTCCGTGAACGTCTCACCCTTTATATAGATCTAATGATGACCAACACGTGATTGCATATGCTCTAGGCCATACATGTATATGTGTACTGACTATAATGGAACACACGAAGTTTTTAAAGGTTTCAGTTGACCACGTGGGGAAGATTATGTTTCTTTGTATATCGGTTTCAATGCGTTCATCGCAGGCGTGGTTTATAAATATGGCTGTAGCTTCACACAACCGTAAGCAAACGTTGCAGTGTGCAGCCTAACATTAAACTGTGCACCAGTCATTTCTAACCACTGCCCCCTCCCCACCTACGGGGATGGGAGGGGATAGCGGGGCCAATAAGCAGGGTAATGACAAATTAATTCCGCAGTGCTCTGGTGCCGGAGAATGCCTAGCTATTTTTGTTTGTTTGATTTGAGGTTTAACGTCCCCGTCAACACTGTAAAGATTATTTTGCAGGCATTGCTTCCAATTTTGTGGGACTTTTACCCGACAATGAGATGAAATGACATCTCAAGCCCTGCCGTCCAATGAAACCAATAGGGTTTATAAGCATGGAAGGGCCGACTCGCACCGCATTGCCTGGGCAGGCTTAGATCCTCTAAGCAGTTTACCAGTACTCGTGCGGGTCAGTTTCAGCTCTGCGTGGAAGCATCATGCAGCCCATCTATTTCTTCAAGCCTCGATGGGCGGTGGCTAAGTGCCGAGCTATTGCTGTAATGAAAATATACCCCTAATGCAAAGTGGGCTTTCAAAGGATGGTTCCCGCAGTGCAGGCCTGTAAATTTTGCAATGTTTTATTATCTCCGCTATCCCTGTAGCTGCGAGAACGGTCGGCTACAAAACTTTGTTTTTCCTATCTATCTATCTATCTTCTGATACTGCGTCGGTCACATTTGACCATTACCGCAGGTGTATATTACATACACTCCAGGTTTTGCAGGATGAAAGCCTACACGGTAATCATGTAATTACGGTAGGGATCTTTAACCTGCACAGGGGATGGTTCTACCTGCACAGGGGGCCTCCAGTTAACGTCCCGATCCGAAAGTCGGTGCACTTTTATGACATTCATCCCTGCAAATGATGCCAATGGAGCGTGTTCGGACACCGAAATTTTATCGCCGCTGCCGGGGATCGAACCCGGGACCTTTAGCATCAGAGGCAAGTGCACTAACCACTGAGCTATCGGGTTACTGTAAGAAGGTTAAAAAATCTTTAACAAAATCAAGTATCATGTCACTATCAATTTTGAAAGCCATACAAAAAAGAGAATTTGGAACAGACGGAACATCTGCTTGTATCGTGGTTTCAAAGCTAGATCAATTGTATAGAGAGGAAACGTTGTTCGATCATGACCTCATTCCAGTTTTGCTCCATATTATCAAGAAGCTGGCAGCCAGATACAAAGCAGTACGTGATTTGATCTTCGAGGTGTTGGAGGAGTGGGAGAATGAGCCGGACTGTAGCAGCATTGTGTTTTTGGCGAGGCAAGTTTCTCGCAATATTGACTATCTGAAACTGGAGTTCCTTGAGGATCTAGCTGAAGAAATAGTTATTAATAGTATTTAACCCATTCAGTACCAGAAACCCCTAAAGGGGTACCTTGGCAAACAGTGCAGGCCCAGATCAGACGCCACAGAACGCGGCGTCTCATTAGGGCCTCCACTGTTTGCTAAAAGTTCAGCAATTTTCCAAACAGATTATGAAGACAACACAACCTGGCACCCCTAAATTTTGAAATGGACTCCTGCTATATATAAGGAGGGAAATTCCATTTGGTACTAAAAGGGTTAAAGAATAATACTCTAAACAAGTATTGCACAGTTTCTTTTCTTTCTTTCTTTTATTTGTTTCCCATTTAAGGCCTCTCGGATTTTTAACCAGATATTGACATTCTGGTACACAGATAGATCCAGAAAAATAACGCAGTTATAGAATATTTATGTTTGTGTTATTTATTACCAACCGTTCCAAGTCGGTACTTCTGTTATGGTTCCTTGCTATTCTGTGTTTTTCTCCGGTGTTAATTCTGTATAGTTTCTCACAATATGTTCTATTAAATGGTTATCCTTTGGAAGCAAGGAACACACCACAGAACTGGAAAATATGAAGTGTACATTTTTTCTGGGCCAGCCTAGCTAGTTTAGGCCAATTAGGCCTCATCAGTGACCCTCGGGTATTTTCATAATTATCCCCACGCTTTTCGAAGAAAACGTGGGGATATTGTAATGGTCTTCGTCGTCCGTCCGTCCGTACGTACGTATGTCCGTCCGACCGTCTTACAGGATAACTCCTACTAGACGGTTATAGATAGAAACTTGAAACTTTGGGAACATATAAATCTTTGGTCTGGGGAGTGCATGACACTTTCGGAATTTTGATCCCACCCATAGGGGTGGACCCAGGGGATTGGGCCCGTGGGGAAGCGTGGGGATATGCGATGGCGTGCCATCGACTGCGCGATTCAAGTTCCACAATGGAATCAATGATCCCAAAGGACAAGAAAATATAAACTACACTGTGGTGTAGGGCAGGGAGGCTTTTTACGACCGCCACAAATTCCCAGACACCAGCTTTAGTGACGTTAAGTATGTTCTATAAAAGGGTTATCCTTTGGAAGCGAGGAATACACCACAGAACTGGAAAATATGAAGTGTGCATGTTAGCTATTTTCGGCCAAGCCGTCAAGCACTAGCCGCGGTTTTATTTGTTTGATTTGAGGATTAACGTTCCGTCAACACTGTAAAGGTCATTTTGGAGACGTTGCTTCCAATTTTGTGGGACTTTTACCCGACATTGAGATGAAAACTAGCCGCGGTTGAAGCTACTACTATGGTATTGGAACACGTAAGTACCAATGAGCCAGCGCACGACAAAACCTACAATAAAACATGTGCGCCCATCGAAGATTCTGATCAGCCTGCGCATCCATATAGTTTTACCCAGAGACTTCTTTTGCTGCATGAAGGAGCATTGGGCCTTTAGCTATACGAAGACTCTGACCAGACTGCGTAGAGGCGCAGGCTGATCTGAGTTTTCGTATGGCGCAAATGCCTTATTGTAGGTTTTGTCATGCGCTGGCTCAAATGATTTAACACATTATTGGAGAGGTAAATAAACTTAGAACTTCAATGTATTATAACAAAAAGGTGTTTATCAGGTTATTAAAATCTGAAAGCCAACCTCCGAATTTATTCCTTAGCTTACTCTCTCCCCCGCCCATCGGGTCATGAAGAAATAGATGGGCTGCATTATGCTCCCACACACAGCACAAGACCGCATACGAGTACTGGTAAATCGCTTAGAGGATCGAAGCCTGACCAGGCAAAGCGGTGCTAGTTGGACCGCCCACGCTTATACATCCTATTGGTTTCATTGGGCGACAGGGCTTGAGAAGTCGTTTCGTCTCAATGTCTCAATGTTCGTCTCAAAGTCCCACAACATCTCCAAAATGACATATACAGTGTGGATGGGGACGTTTAACTTCAAATCAAATCAAATCCTTAGCTTACTCAGTGATCACCATGACGAGGGTGTCGAAAGGCTTAAAAGCCACCTATCCTATTGAAAATATGATCCAAGCTGTGGAGGCGGTAAGAGCGGGGTCTTCTATAAGAGATGCTGCCACCAAGTATGGCGTGCCCAAGTCCACGCTAGGAGACCGTGTCAGTGGAAGGATTGACGTGGAAGCAAGGCCCGGTAAAGCGCCAGTCATACCTAGAGCTGCTGAAGAAGCCATGGTGTCAAAGGCCATGAGTAGAGCTGATCAAGGGTTTGGCCTTTCGAAAAGAACCTTGATAGCGAGAGCCGGGACACTGTGTAAGACCATGGGTTTCCGGAACAGCTTCACAAATGGAGTACCAGGGAAGGCGTGGTGGGCCGGCCTCAAATCTCGGCACCCAGCACTTACGCTCAGACGCCCCGAGAAGTTATCCACGACCCGATCGAAAGCTATGAATCCAACTGTAGTGGGTGCGTATTTTAAAGACTTGCACAGTGAAGTAGCCTCATTGTCCCCAACATGTGTCTGGAACATGGATGAAACCAACATGTGTCTGGAACATAAACCGGCTAATGTTGTTGCCAGGAAAGGAGCCAAAACCGTTCCCGGGAGGACGTCTAACAGTCGGGAAACGGTTACCTTTCTGCCCTGTATTAACGCAGCAGGCCAGAAGATGCCGCCTCTCATAATTGTGAAAGGGAAAACATCGCGGTCAATCAGATCTTACAATGTTCATGAAGGGCCTGATGGAGCGTTATGGACATATCAAAAGAATGCGTACATGACTGATGAAATTGGCGCTCAATGGTTTAGCGAAATCTTCTTAAAGAACTGCGGTGATACCAGACCACAAATTCTGATCATGGATAACCACCACTCGCACGAGTCTCTCAGTCTTTTAGAAGCTGCTTCAGAAAATGACATCAAGATACTGTCTTTCCCACCAAATACGACCCACTATCTTTGCCCCCTTGACCGAGCTGTCTTTGGTCCATTCCAGCGAGCATATGATTCAGTCTGCTCTGACTTTACCTCCAGCAGTGTCAATGCTATAGTAAACAAGTTAACATTTCCAAAGTTGTTGAACCAGGCATATTTGCAGTCCTTCACGCGTATAAACGTTGTTGCTGGGTTTCAGTCGACGGGCATTTGTGACTGGGATCCACTGGCCATTCCTGTCAAAGGTTTTGCAGCATCTGTGCCCTTCGATAAGAAAAATGACCAAACAGCTGAGGAGCATCCACTTCAGTGGGTAATTCGTGAAACAACCGCGCCCATTGTAGGTTCGAGTGATGAATCGTCATTTCAACCACAGGCCTCAACTTCCAGTGCCGTCGACAGCCTGATGTCACTTGAAGCGCATGCTCCTACTTTGTATCAGAGAATAAGTTGTTCTTATACCCAACAGTAATCATTTTTGGCGGAGAGGGCTATTGTCCGATCATACCATCATGGATGTCCGAAGGTACCAGACTCTGTCCGAAGGTACCATACACTTTACAGAACATCAGTGTTTTGTTTTTATTGCAATAAATAGTTCTATTCTGGATCCCCGCTTAGTGGAAATAACTTAACGAGTCATTGCCCTACTCCGCCCAATAATTTTCTATAGCCACGGATAAACCTAGCAGCCGCCATAAGCTGGGAACCTGTAAGATGTCCGATCGTACCGGGAACGACCCTAGGCCACGGAGGCCCGTCCATTGAGTGATTCAGGTATTTGGACACTGTCCGAATTTTAGAAAGGTAGTTTTGTAAGTATTTGGTCAGTGAAAAAATAATCATTTTAAGGTGTCCGAATACAGAGGATAGATACAGTATACAGTAAGGAAGATTCAGTTCAGCTGAAAATGGGGGGAAACTGTGGGCCATGCTCCCACTTCCAGAGAAGCTAGAGAAGAAACGTTCAGGGCATCGTTAGCTTAACAATTGCTTATTTGTGGTGAGATTGGTAAGTGTTCTTGCAAGTAAAATATCTAATATTCTTGTATTTTTGCTGGAAAAATGTGAGTAGCTTTTGCAAATGCAAAAGCTACTCACATTTTTTCAGCAAAAAAAGTTGTATATTTTTGCTATATTTTATGATCTAAATTTTAATATGTTAACTAAAGACATCATTATTTTTGAACAACAGGTCCCAGATAGGGACACTTAGAGTACACAGGCCCCAAAAAGCCTTGTCACTTGGTATATTAGGTACTGGACGTTGTCCTGGCTAAAACCGACCCCTCTCAGACACTCCCATGCAACTCTGAGAGCATGACTCTGATATTGGTACCTTATATCAGACCCTATCAGATACTTCCATGCAACTCTGGTGGAGTATGATGTTGATATATACAGAGTGATTTGGCAGATTGGGGCCTGGGCACTCTTGTCTCCATGTTTTTGGTTAGGCTTTTACTGGAAAAATAAAACAAGTGTTTTTTTCTTCTTTCTGCTCTGAAAATTATGGGTGCTCATAAGGCAGTTCAAATGAGTACTCACAAACTATCTTTGGAGTTGCAATAAGAAAAAATATCTTAAAAATTACATTTATATAACTCTGAAGGATAGGCATTTATATGCCCCCACCATCGGCATGATGCTGGGGGCATATTGTTTTTCAATTTTCCGCATGTGCATATGTATGTACGTCCTTCTGTACATATGTGAGTACGTACATACCATAATGTTAACCTCGGGTTAAGGCATGTGTGCCAGGTAGAGCCTGAACTTTTTGGAGCTCATATTTTCCAAACTATATGATGTATATGGTTCATATTTGGCATGATAATAAATATAGGTCCAAAGTTTTATTCAGAAATACCCCAACCCATGCCCATGACCTCAACAAAGTTATTCAAGAGCTCATATTTTCCAAACCATACAATGGGATTGGCTTATAATTGCTATAATAACAATAGATACAGGTCCAAAGGTTTATTCAGTAATACCACCACCCATGCCTGTGACTTGAAGGTCAAGGTCACTTTTTAAATTTAAATTTTTGAAGAGCTCATATTTTTCAAACAATATGATGGATTGGGTTCGTATTTGGTATGATGATAGAGACAGGCCCAAAGTGATATTTTGCCATACCCCCTACCATGCATATAACCTCAAGGTCAAGGTCACAGACTTTGAAATTTTTTAATTTTAAGTATTTTAAGAGCTTATATTTTCCAATCGATTCATACTTGATGAGGCTTTATTAGCCGAAACTACGTAGTATGACCCATCTTCTTTCTTGTGAATGTTTTCATTGCTCTTAAAGGAACTCATTTTAGATTTTTATTTGCCTTCATTGCAGCTCGTGTTGTGCCGTGTGGCGGCCGTAAAACGTCTCCCCGTACATCAACCATAGTGCAGTTTATATTTTACTTTTGGTCCTTTGAGATCAGCGTAAATATTCTGAGAAATCAGAAATAAATTATTGGTTTAGACTCATATTCTAGACAGGTTTTTAGCTCACCAGAGCCGAAGGCTCCGTGGGAGCTTATAGGATAGGCAGTTGTCCGGCGTTGTCGTCGTCGTTGTCGTCGTCTGACGTCAACACTTTCAAACATCTTCTTCTCTGAAGCCACTGGACCGATTCAGCCCAAATTTTATCTGTAGCATCCTTGGGCTGGGGGATTGAAAGTTTGTGTTTTTTATGAAAATTGGCCCATTAGTTTGGTTGCTACAGCAACTTAGAGCTCCCATAGACTTATAATGGGGAAAATTGAAAAATGGCATTAACTGCAAAGCCTTTGCAGATATTGGAACAAAACTTTCATAGAAATGTTCCTTAAGCAATCTAGTATCTACCATATGATTTTAGGCCTACTGCTCAATTTTAATGGTTGCCATGGAAACCAAAATGCAAAAAATAGAAAAAAAAAATACTTAAAAAATCATCTCCTCAGAAACTGTATGCTCTAGGAGGCTGAGACTATATGAAAATATTCACCATATTTGCCTTTACAGGTTTTGTGTTTTTTATGAAATTTGGCCTTTTAGTTTTGTTGCTATGGCAACTTAGAGTTTCCATTGACTTATAATGGGGAAAACTGAAAAATGGCATTTACTGCCAAGTCAATGCAGATATTTTGACAAAACTTACATAAAAATGTTCCTTGAGTAAACTTCTCTCAGCCATATGCTTTAATGTCAACCTGGGGGTCCCCTAGGTTGTGCCGGGGCCATGCCCCGCCCCCTCCACTTCATAAAATGCCTTATATCTCAGAAACCTTAGAGATCCCAACCCCTAAACCATATATATTCTTGTTCCTTATGATAAGATGCATTAAGTGACACCAACCTGGGGGTCCCCCGGGATGTGCCGGGGACATGCCCTGCCCCCTCTATTTCATAAAATGCCATTTATCTCAGAAACCATTCAGATCCCCACCCCTAAACTATATATATTCTTGTTCCTTATGCTAAGATGCATTAAGTGACACCAACCTTGGGTCCCCCAGGGATGTGCCGGGGACATGCCCCACCCCCTCCACTTCATAAAATGCCATTTATCTCAGAAACCATTGAGATCTCCACCCCTAAACCATATATATTCTTGTTCCTTATGATAAGACATATTCAGTGATACCAACATTGGGGTCTCTCTTGGGTGCGCTGGGGCCATGCCCCACCCTTCCACTTCATAAATGCCATATATCTCAGAAACCATTCAGATCCCCACCCCTAAACTATATATATTCTTGTTTCTTATGATAAGACGCATTCAGTGACACCAATCTGAGGGTCCCCTAGGATGTGGCGGGGCTTATGCCCCACCCCCTCCACTTCGTAAAAGGCTGAATATCTCAGAAACCGTTCAGATCCCCACCCCTAAACCATTTAAATTCTTGTTCCTTATGATAAGACGCATTCAGTGATACCCACCTTAGGGTCTCCCTTGCCGCACGGGGGCTATGCCCGACCCCTCCACTTCATAAAAGGCCCAATATCTCAGAAACCGTTCAGATCCCCACCACTAAACCATATAAATTCTTGTTCCTTATGTTAAGATGCATTCAGTGATATCAACCTAAGGATCTCACAGGCCGCACCAGGGCTATGCCCCAACCTTCCATTTCATTAAAGGTGATGTATCTCGGAAACCCTTCAGATCCCCACCCCAAAACCATTTATATTCTTGTTTCTTATGAAAAGAGGCATTCAGTGACACCAATCTGGGGGTCCCCTAGGATGTGCCAGGGCTATGCCCCACCCCCTGCATTTAGTAAAAGCCCAATATCTCAGAAACCGTTCAGATCCCCACCCCTAAAGCATATAAATTCTTGTTTCTTATGATAAGACGCATTCAGTGATACCAATCTAAGGGTCTCCTGGGCCGCACAGGGGCTGTGCCCCACCCTTCCACTTCATAAAAGGTGATACGTCTCGGAAACCATTCAGATCCCCATCCCAAAACCATATATATTCTTGTTTCATATGATAAGACGCATTCATTGAAACCAACCTCGGGGTCCTCTGGGATGTGCCCGGGCCATGCCCAACCCCCTCCACTTCATAAAAGGCTCAATATCTCGGAAACCATTCAGAACCCCCAACCCTAAACCATATATATTCTTGTTCCTTATGATGAGACACATTCAGTGATACCAACCTAGGGGTCTCTGGGGGTGTGCTGGGGCTATGCCTCACCCTTCCACTTCATAAAATGCAATATATCTCAGAAACTGTTCAGATCCCCACCCCTAAGATATGTATATTTGTGTTCCCTATAATAAGACTCATTCACTCACATCAATGCATCTATGTGCTAGGGCAACATGCTGATGCCATGGCCCACGCCTCTACTTCATAAAAGGCCATATATCTCAGACACCATTAATATCCCAACCTCATAATCATATATATTATTGTTTCTTATGATTAGACACATTCAGTCACACAAACTTGGTGGTCCACAGGGGCCATTCCTCTCCTCATCATTTCATAAGAGGGCCTCATATCTTGGAAACTGTTCATATCTCCAACCCTAAACAATATATTTTCTTGGTCCTTATTATAAGACACATTCAGCGACAACAATCTTGGCTTTCCTAGGGTCTGCCAGGGCTATGCTCCAACCCCTTCGCAGCTTAAAAGGCCTTATATCTCAGGAACAGTACACATCCCAACCCCTAAACCATATATATTCATGTGCCTTATGATAAGATAGATTCAGTGATACCATTCAGGGCTCTGTTGGGTCCATTTCTCATCCTTCCACCTCATAAAAGGCCTAATATTTCAGATACAGAGTCCACATGGGTGCTCATTTTGAAATGGGGGTTTGTTTGGGAGACTTTATAATCAATAAATTAAAACCTGAAACCATACATGGCTGCCAGTGGGCAGTGTCCGCCTGAGTTCTGGTGAGCATTGTGGCCCATGGGCCTCTTGTTTAATTATTTGGACCCCATTTTGATTTATATCAGTCTTTGAATCGACCGCATATCCGAAATTTGCAAAAATGCAGTTCGTTTCCTCTGGCTTTCGTTGCCGGATCATTACAGGGTCACTGATGAGGCTTTATTAGCCGAAACTACGTAGTATGACCCATCTTCTTTCTTATGAATGTTTTCATTGCTCTTAAAGGAACTCATTTTAGATTTTTATTTGCCTTCATTGCAGCTGGTGTTGTGCCGTGTGGCGGCCATAAAACGTCTCCCCGTACATCAACCATAGTGCAGTTTATATTTTACTTTTGGTCCTTTGAGATCAGCGTAAATATTCTGAGAAATCAGAAATAAATTATTGGTTTAGACTCATATTCTAGACAGGTTTTTAATTATTTGGACCCCATTTTGATTTATATCAGTCTTTGAATCGACCGCATATCCGAAATTCGCAAAAATGCAGTTCGTTTCCTCTGGCTTTCTTTGCCGGATCATTACAGGGTCACTGATTAGGCTTTATTAGCCGAAACTACGTAGTATTACCCATCTTCTTTCTTATGAATGTTTTCATTGCTCTTAAAGGAACTCATTTTAGATTTTTATTTGGTATGATGATATTAAAGGTTCAAAGTTTTATTTAGCCATGCCAATGACCTCAAGGCCAAGGTCAATGACTTAGCATGTATTGCTGTTAAATTTTTTAGAGCATACTCAGGGTATATTTTCCAAACCTTACAATCTGTTTGTTTCATATTTGGAATGTTAATAGCTAAAGGTCCAAAGTTGCATTCAGTCATACCCAACCCCTCTGCCCATGAGGTATAATGTCTGATTACAGCATTTGTTTTGGGGTTAGGTGGGCCCCTGGGCAGGGGCATTTCTGTCCTATTGACACATTTCTAGTTTTAGTTATACCCCCGGCATACGAAGTATGTCAGGGGGTATATAGTTTTCGTCTTTCCGTCCGTTCGTTGGTTCGTTTGTGCATTCGTTTGTTCGTTAGTTAGTTCATTGGTTAGTTCGTAATTCTGTCTGTCCCGCTGTTCGTCAACCTTTACGTCAAAGTTTTGCGTTAAACCTTTTCGATTGCTCATATCTCTGTAACCACATATTAGATTCTCTTCATATTTGGTAAAAGATATCTCTATAGCATTTCCTTTCATATGGAATATCAAAGCCCCTGGGTCAAGCCCCTGGGTGGGCTGTCCATCCGTTTGTCAACTTTTACATCAAAGTTTTGTGTTAAACCTTTTTTTATACCCCTGGCATATGAATATATAGTTTTCGTCTTTCCGTCCATTTGTCCGTTGGTTGGTTGGTTGGTTCGTTTGTTCATTAGTTAGTTAGTTCGTTTGTTCGTACTTCCGTCTGTCCCGCCGTTTTTCAACCTTTACGTCAAAGTTTTGCATTAAACCTTTTCGATTGCTCATATCTCTGTAACCACATGTTAGATTCTCTTCATTTTAGAGACGTCGCTTCCAATTTTGTGGGACTTTTACCCGATATTTAGATGAAATGACATCTCAAGCCCTGTCGCCCAATGAAACCAATAGGGTTTACACATGTATAAGCATGGACGGTCCGACTCGCACTGCTTTGTGGTCATCAGTCAGATGTGCATCTGACTGAGTTCTGAGATCGTCATTGGCATGGGTGCATACATATTAGGCAGTTCAAATGAGCACCCACAATTTATATTTAGAGTTGCAATAAGCAAAAAATCTTTACAATGACATTTATAGAATCAGGAAGGTATGAGAGCGAGTCAATAAAAAGCCCGCCTAACTTATTTCTGGGTGAGATTGATCTCTTCTTTTTAGATGTAATTGCCCTCTAGAATGATACACTTGGACCAATGCTGTTCCATTGCCATCATCCCAGAATTGAAGAAGCCAGGGTCCTTCCATATGACCCACTCCTCAACTGCTGCCGCAACTTCTTTGTTGGACTGGAAATGACGTCCATGGATATCTTTTTACAGAAAAATTACTTGCAGTATTAACTCATACCCATTCCGCTCAACAGTATCCATTGGGATTTTGCAAGTGAGAACTCTTTCATTGTCCTGTTGGAGCTGATTCCCTTTGGAGAGTTTACCTTGGACTTTTTCACGGATGTTCTCAGTTGGTCAAGCAAATTTACATAATACGCACCTGTTATTGTACTTTTCTTTGTGAGAAAGTTCAACATAATAACACCTTGTTCATCCCAATTTACACAGTTGCTATCACATTGCCAGCAGAGGGTTACGTTTTGTACTTCTTTGGCCCCGGGAAACCCTGGCCCTACCGTCTGGCGACGTTGAGTTTTATTCTCTGTTTCTTAATAATGGACCCAGGTCTCATCGTCATTCACATATGTGAGAAAATCATCTTCCTTTGACCTAAATGACTTCGACAGTGCGCTGCATACTGATGCTCTGATTGCCATTTGATCGATGATTTTGGAACCCAAGGGGCTGTTAGCTTGTGCATACCCAAGAGATTATGTAAAATTGTTGAAATGCAACAATGTGAAAATGTGTAATGCATTCACTATTTTTTCCACCTTAATTTAGTTTATACTAATTTATTTTAGTTCGATCCTGATCTGATGGGTGTCAAGACCTAGTTGCGTCTTCTTAAGACCTACCGTGTGTGAATTCCCCAACCCAGAATTTAACTTGTGCATACGATGGTGCAGAAGATCCATAAACATCTCATTTTGTATTTCCTGACCTGTTTTCTCTTTCAAATACAAGTACAGAATTACAGCATGGTACTCAAAAGCTTGCTAAATTTTGCATCGCAAGCCATGTTTGACGTTCAATATCTTATGAGTGAATGACAGGATATAGGTGCAATTTTGCCCTCACGCCTAAAACATGTATTGAAACAAATAAGGCATGAAAATCTTGCTTGTCTCCGTCAATTGAAAATGGGATAGGCTGATTATTTATTGACTTGCCCTCATAGGTATAGCTCGAACAATTTGACAATTTCAGTGACCTCTATTATCATAATTTCGCACCCCGACTGAATGCATAATTATCTTTGCCATTTTCCAAAGAGGTCTATACTGTTATTCAATACATAGAGGTCAGTAAATGGTTCTCCATTCTCCAGATGCCGAAAATTCAGGAGAAGTTTACGAAAACCAGTCTATGACTAATTTATTCTTTGCATAAAGGTCAGTCTCATGTCAAATTGCATCAATTATATTGTACATCTCCATCAGACCATGTAAAATTATGACAAAATATGCCTTTTAAACCAAATATAGAAGGTCTCAGCTACATTTTCTTTGTATCTTCCACACCCATTGTGCACTATTGGGGCTGTTCAAATGTGGTCAGTCCACTTGAACAGTCCCAAAGGTGGTCTTAAAATAGGAATTTTACTGTACTATTCAAACAATAAACTCGATCAGACTGTAAAGATCTGATCTGCATCCTTGTTGTTCACAGATGACAAAATCAGGTTTTCACGTGATATAAGCCACTTCAAGTAAAAATGGGCCTTTGGGCATTCCCACTCAGCTAAGACTCTGATAAACCTGCGTACTGAGCCCGAATAACCTTCCCTTTCTGCAAGGAGAAGCTCAGGGTCAAAGGGCATCTATTTATAGTGTACAGTGAAGACTGATCAGCCTGCGCTTCTGCGCAGGCTGATCAGTGTCTTCGCTGTACACATGTCCAAAAACATGATTTCTCTGGTTTTGGCTTATATGTGGCTGCAGATGGAATATTTGAATACTATAAAGAAGTAATTGGAGATAAGTTTTATTGTTCATTCGTTTATCCTTCAGATGTCATTCAGGCTTATCAGATTTAGAAACGACAGCTTGGGTTGCAATTCCCTGGTCAGAAATAGAACTGCATATTGTACATCTTGTAGGATTTTTCCCTAATCCTAAAAAATAATAAGCTGCCGAATCACACATTTTCAATCTCATTTTCAAATATTTATAATTTTTGAAAGAAAACAAGGCTTGATGAAACACTTGCTTGGCAGACAGTTAACATGAAATGTCAAGGATTATTGCTCTGAAAAGTACTTAGAAAAATAAAAAAGGCCATCTGTTGTAAAAATTTCTGTGGTCTATAAGGGGAATGGATACACCTTCAGGGCAGGCAACTCTTGCAAAAGTATTTTTGTCTTCCATGTCAATAGGTTTCAACTCTTATAGGAAAGAATTTGCTCCTCAGGAGCAAATTCTTTCCTTAAAGAGTAGACCCCCTTTTCGCTGGGACGGGGCTTATAGAAAAGCAAATAGGAAGTAACCTTCCCCATCTATCCCTCCTGCTACAAGGACCATGCAGTAACAATACTTGCTCAGTTGTAGCCATTTTCAGTTATTCTGCTGAATAATTCATTTTGCCACACCCATTTCTGACTGTCAGCCAATCAAATTACTTGATATATTCATTTAAATTTGCAAACTGAATGAAAAACAGTGTAAACTTGATCAGAAGCCATCTGATCTGGATTTACACTGTTTGCAAAGGTGGGGTTGTCGTGTTCAGCAGGATAAGGTTTATGCCTTCAGTTGATAAGGAAAATTGTGGTGTTCAGGGGGTAAGGTTTAACCCTTCGATTGCTAAGGAAAATTGTTGTGTTCAGCGGGATAAGGTTTAACCCTTCAGTTGCTAAGGAAAATTGTTGTGTTCACAGGGATAAGGTTTAACCGTTCAGTTGCCAAGGAAAATTGTTGTGTTCAGCGGGATAAGGTTTAACCCTTCAGTTGCTAAGGAAAATTGTTGTGTTCAGCGGGATAAGGTTTAACCCTTCAGTTGCTAAGGAAAATTTTTGTGTTCAGTGGGGTAAAGTTTAACCTTTAAATTGCTAAGGAAAATTGTCATGTCTAGCAGGATAAGGTTTAACCCTTCAGTTGCTAAGGAAAATTGTCATGTTCAGTGGGATAAGGTTTAACCCTTCAGTTGCTAAGGAAAATTGTTGTTTTCAGCGGGATAAGGTTTGACCCTTCAGTTGCTAAGGAAAAATTGTTGTGTTCAGCAGGAGAAGGTTTAACCCTGCAGTTGCTAAGGAAAATTGTTGTGTTCAGCGGGATAAGGTTTAACCCTTCAGTTGCTAAGGAAAATTTTTGTGTTCACTGGGGTAAAGTTTAACCTTTCAATTGCTAAAGAAAATTGTCGTGTCTAGGGGGATAAGGTTTAACCCTTCAGTTGCTAAGGAAAATTGTCATGTTCAGTGGGGTAAGGTTTAACCCTTCAGTTGCTAAGGAAAATTGTTGTGTTCAGCAGGAGAAGGTTTAACCCTTCAGTTGCTAAGGAAAATAGTTGTGTTCAGCAGGATAAGGCTTAACCCTTCAGTTGCTAAGGAAAATTGTCGTGTTCAGCGGGATAAGGTTTAACCCTTCAATTGCTAAGGAAAATTGTCGTGTTCAGTGGGATAAGGTTTAACCCTTTCAGTTGCTAAGGAAAATTGTCTTGTCCAACGGGGTAAGGTTTAAACCTTCAGTTGCTAAGGAAAATTGTTGTGTTCAGCGGGATAAGGTTTAACCCTTCAGTTGCTAAGGAAAATTTTTGTGTTCAGTGGGGTAAAGTTTAACCTTTCAATTGCTAAGGAAAATTGTCGTGTTCAGCGGGATAAGGTTTAACCCTTCAGTTGCTGAGGAAAATTGTCATGTTCAGCGGGATAAGATTTAACCTTTCGATTGCTAAAGAAAATTGTAGTGTTCAGCGGGATAAGCTTAAACCCTTCAGTTGCTAAGGAAAATTGTTGTGTTCAGGGGATAAGGTTTAACCCTTCAGTTGCTAAGGAAAATTGTTGTGTTCAGGGGATAAGGTTTAACCCTTCAGTTGCTAAGGAAAATTGTTGTGTTCAGCGGGATAAGGTTTAACCCTTCAGTTGCTAAGGAAAATTGTTGTGTTCAGGGGATAAGGTTTAACCCTTCAGTTGCTAAGGAAAATTGTTGTGTTCAGCGGGATAAGGTTTAACCCTTCAGTTGCTAAGGAAAATTTTTGTGTTCATTGTGGTAAAGTTTAACCTTTCAATTGCTAAGGAAAATTGTCGTGTTCAGCGGGATAAGGTTTAACCCTTCAGTTGCTGAGGAAAATTGTCATGTTCAGCGGGATAAGGTTTAACCCTTCAGTTGCTAAGGAAAATTGTCATGTTCAGCAGGATAAGGTTTAACCCTTCAGTTGCTGAAGAAAATTGTTGTTTTCAGCGGGATAAGGTTTAACCCTTCAGTTGCTAAGGAAAATTGTCGTGTTCAGCAGGATAAGGTTTAACCCTTCAGTTGCTAAGGAAAGTTGTTGTGTTCAGTGGGATAAGGTTTAACCCTTCAGTTGCTAAGGAAAGTTGTTGTGTTAAGCAGGATAAGGTTTAACCCTTCAGTTGCTAAGGAAAGTTGTTGTGTTCAGTGGGATAAGGTTTTACCCTTCAGTTGCTAAGGAAAATTGTCGTGTTCAGCAGGATAAGGTTTAACCCTTCAGTTGCTAAGGAAAATTGTAGTGTCCAGCAGGATAAGGTTTAACCCATCAGTTGCTGAAGAAAATTGTTGTGTGCAGCAGGATTAGGTTTAACCCTTCAGTTGCTAAGGAAAATTGTTGTGGCCGGCAGGATAAGGTTTAACCATCAGTTGCTGAAGAAAATTGTCGTGTTCAGCAGGGTAAGGTTTAACCCTTCAGTTGCTGAAGAAAACTGTCGTGATCAGCAGGGTAAGGTTTAACCCTTCAGTTTCTGAAGAAAATTGTCGTGTTTAGCAGGATAAGGTTTAACCCTTCAGTTGCTGAAGAAAATTGTCGTGTTCAGCAGGATTAGGTTTAACCCTTCAGTTGCTAAGGAAAATTGTCGTGTTCAGCAGGGTAAGGTTTAAACCTTCAGTTGCTTAGGAAAATTGTTGTGTTCAGCAGGGTAAGGTTTAACCCTTCAGTTGCTGAAGAAAATTGTCGTGTTCAGCAGGATAAGGTATAACCCTTCAGTTGCTGAAGAAAATTGTCGTGTTCAGCAGGGTAAGGTTTAACCCTTCAGTTGCTGAAGAAAATTGTCGTGTTCAGAAGGATAAGGTTTAACCCTTCAGTTGCTAAGGAAAATTGTCGTGTTCAGCAGGGTAAGGTTTAACCCTTCAGTTGCTGAAGAAAATTGTCGTGTTCAGCAGGGTAAGGTTTGACCCTTCAGTTGCTATGGAAAATTGTCGTGTTCAGCAGGGTTAGGTTTAACCCTTCAGTTGCTAAGGAAAATTGTCGTGTTCAGCAGTGTAAGGTTTAACCCTTCAGTTGCTGAAGAAAATTGTCGTGTTCAGCAGGGTAAGGTTTAACCCTTCAGTTGCTATGGAAAATTGTCGTGTTCAGCAGGGTAAGGTTTAACCCTTCAGTTGCTAAGGAAAATTGTCGTGTTCAGCAGGATAAGGTTTAACCCTTCAGTTGCTGAAGAAAATTGTCGTGTTCAGCAGGGTAAGGTTTAACCCTTCAGTTGCTGAAGAAAATAGTCGTGTTCAGCAGGGTAAGGTTTAACCCTTCAGTTGCTATGGAAAATTGTCGTGTTCAGCAGGGTAAGGTTTAACCCTTCATTTTCTGAAGAAAATTGTTGTGTTCAGCGGGATAAGGTTTAACCCTTCAGTTGCTGAAGAAAATTGTCGTGTTCAGCAGGGTAAGGTTTAACCCTTCAGTTGCTATGGAAAATTGTCGTGTTCAGAAGGGTAAGGTTTAACCCTTCAGTTGCTAAGGAAAATTGTCGTGTTCAGCAGGGTAAGGTTTAACCCTTCAGTTGCTGAAGAAAATTGTCGTGTTCAGCAGGGTAGGGTTTAACCCTTCAGTTGCTAAGGAAAATTGTTGTGTTTAGTTGGATAAGGTTTTTACCCTTCAGTTGGTAAGCAAAATTGTTGTGTTCAGCGGGAAATTGGCATATTCAGCGGGATAAGGTTTAACCCTTCTGTTGCTAAGGAAAATTGTTGTGAATGAAGCACTTATAGTTCTGGCGAAATTAACTCTTACATTAGGGTGAAAGTTAGGGTGGTCGCAATAATTCACAAAGTCAGTGAAACGGGCCTCCGTGGCCTAGTGGATAAGAGCGCTGACTCTTAGTCATTAGGTCTCTCACCGCCGTAGGTTCGAGCCTCGCTCGGGCCACGTGTGAGACGCCAAGTTCTGCAACGGAAGGTCAGGTGGTTTTTCTCCGGGTACTCCGGTTTTCGCCCACCTCTGATTAACGATCGGCTCGATATGAGTGAAATAATCTTGAAAGGGCCGTAAAACCCAAAACCAAAAAAAAAAAAAAAAAGTCAGTGAACAATGAAATGTAGGTCAAGGTCAGATATGGATGCTTGTATTGAAATTGCTATTCCTAGATGCAAGCTTGTACCTATTATCATTAATGAAGCTCTTATAGTTCTTGAGAAATGGGGTGAAAGTTAAGGTGGTTGCAATAATTCATGAAGTCAGTGAACCATGAAATGTAGGTCAAGGTCAGATATGGATGCTTGTATTGAAATTGCTATTCCTAGATGCAAGCTTGTACCAAGTAGCATTAATGAAGCTCTCATAGTTCTCGAAAAATAGGGTGGTCGCAATAATTCACAAAATCAGTGAAAAATGAAATGTTACGGTCAAGGTCAGATATGGATGCTTGCATTGAAGTTTCTGTTCCTAGATGCAAGCTTGTACCCAGTAACATTATGGCCCCCACCCATCGGGGCTTGAAGAAATAAATGGGCTGCATGGTGCTTCCATGCAGAGCTGAAACGGACTGTACCTGAGTACCGGTAAACCGTTTAGAGGATCTGAGCCTGCCCACTGCTAAGCGGTGCAAGTCGGATTGCCCATGCTTGTAAACCCTATTGGGTTCATTGGGCAACAGGGTTTGAGATGTCATTTCATCTCAATGTCGGGTAAAAGTCCCACAAAATTGGAAGCAATGTCTCCAAAATGACCTACACAGTGTTGACGGGGACGTTTATTTCACTTATTTAGAGCTAATCGTAAACCACCTGAGCCTAGCGTCTCATATGTGACCCGAGCAAGACTCAAACCACAGCAGTGAAAGACCTAATAATTAAGATTTGGCACTCTTATCCACTACACCACGGAGGCCCATAGGCTCTTCTAGTTAGTCCTGAAGATCAAATTTTCTTAAATGCCATGTCAAAGCTCAAATCCCCAAAATAGGTTAAATTAGACCAGGCGACCAGTGGGTCACATATACCCTCGGCCAGCGCCACCCTCTTATATATCTTTCAAGCTTGTAAGTAATATGAATGAAGATGCCAAGAAGCTATAAGTATCTATAAATGTGCTGGTAAAAGCTAAACCAAACATAAAATTTCTAAATGGACCAAGGGAGTGAGGGCATCAAAGTTACTGAAGAGGTGGGGCATCAATGTTACTGAAGCAGCAGGGTGGGTTATGCATCAATGAAATCTTTGGACTGGTATGCAACATCGGTGCAAGTATCAATTGAATTTGTCTTAGAGTTTAGAACATACAGGCATCTATAAACTTTATCATAAAACTTTAACCAAATGTAAAATTTCTTTCTAAGTCTGTGACCTTGAGGTCGAGGTCACCATGTGTGGGGGAAGGAACATACATCACAAAATCTTTGGACTGGTATGCAACAATGATGGAAGTATCAACTGAATTTGTCTTGGGATTTAGAACATAGTTTTTACAGGAATCTATAAACTTGTCATAAAACTTTAACCAAATGTAAAATCTCTAAGTCTGTGACCTTGATCTCTGTGGGGGCTGGGACATGCATCAATGAAATCTTTAGACCAGTATGTAACTTCAGTGTAAGTATCAACTAAATCTATCAAAGGGTTCAGAAGATACAATCTCTTAGAACTTTAACCAAAATGTTAACGGATGGATGGATGGAAAGATGGACACATGGATGGACAAATGGATGAACGGCAGGACGAAAACTATATACCCCCATAGCATACTTCATACGCCGGAGCTATAATAAAGTTGTGGCTCCTATTTGGCTATTTCTCTTCCCCGGCATACGAAGTATGCTATGGGGGTATATACATATAGTTTTTGTCCTGCTGTTCATCCATTGATCTGTCCATCTGTTCATCCATCCATCCATGTTTCATTCTTTCTGTCCATCCGTTAACATTTTGGAAAGCCTAGTGTCCTTGTGATGCTTTAACCCATTGCATGCGGGAAACCCCTAAAGGGGTACCTTGGCAAACAGTGCAAGCGCAGATCAGATGATCAGGGCCTGCACTATTTGCTAACAGAATTTTCCTTAAAAAATAGAACAAAAACACAAAAAATAGGCTAACCACCCCTTATATGACAAATGGAATTGACCAACATATAGCAGTGGAAGAGTCCAATAGTATACATTGGGTTAATAACGGTGACGTTGCTTTATGTCGGTCCTATGTCTTTCTCTTTCAACATGTGTCTTTGTTGGAAGATGTAAGGTAGGTAAGTCCTCGATTCCTGATCATTGCTTTTACTTCTATTTTACATATTTACAACACAGGAACTTAATTCCCAGCATTCAAGTGGCACAGGAGACGACGTTTGTTTTTTTTTTCAAAGAAAATCAGGCTGACATTCCATGTGAATGGTCTGCTGGGAGACATTTCACATAGCTCCAGAAAAGGTGTTTTGTTGTTTTTTTTTCGTCCGAAAAGTACTGATATTTTTCTTATTTCTGCACAAAACGTATGTTGTAGGTACTCGTTAGAAGTTAGAGGCGCTTCTAATGAGTACCCACAACATGTTTTTGTGCAGAAATAAGAAAAATAATTTGCGGATTCCCCTTCTTATCTGGGGCTATGAATTCACATGAAATGGCAAGCCTTATTTTCTCTGAAAAAATATAGAAAGTACAGCAAAATTCCGCTATTCAGACCACCATTAATTAAGACCAATTCTGCTTTAAAAAGCTTATTTAGAAAGTTACATTTATTCTTTCTTTCTGTTTTCTGCATACGGTGTCCTCTGGTCAGAGACTACTGTATTTGAAAGTGTCGTCTGCAGAAGTTAATTGAAGTTCCGTCTTGGAAGAACCAGGGAATAGATTTCACGACTCTCTTATTTACAAGACAAGACCTTTACCACTGCATCTCAACAACTTCTGGGCGAACAGATTAAAAATGCAAATCAGCTGCTGCAAGATCATTTTGCTTCTTGTTGTAATTTTATCTTAATGACGGCTGACTTCAAAATTGATGTAATCAAGCCCAGCATTTACATTACCGTCACAAGTCCGAAACTCGATCCTTTTACAAACGATCTGATATGTCTCAAAATATTGTTAAACGGCATGAATAATTTGACAAATTGCGCAGAGTTAAGGAGCAATTATTTATCTGAAAATAGTTTTTAAAAAGGTATTTAAGGCTCATAATTTAAAAGTTAGCGGGTCTGGAAATCAATGACGAAACAAACTGTTTCGGATAAAAATTTAAGGATTAATTGTTTGTACTTCAAAAGTGGATGACAGTCTGCGTCTGTAACCGAAATGAGGTATTTTTCATTGATGCTTTCAGCTGTCCACAATGGGGCATTTTTATCTATACTACCCGTTTTGAAATCCATTGTTGTTCTCAAGTGCGAACATCGTAAGCTCTCATTATGTCAATACATTAATAAAATGGATATTTACCCGAAACTATAGAATACAAACAAGTAAAATAATGGGTATACTCAGTTTCCATCAATAAATAGATTTTTCTTTTACAAACAAGTGGTTGCTTAAACAGAAGAGCTTTCAAATGTTTTCTCAGTGAATGAGGCCATTCTGGACTGGGACAATGACACATAATGGGTTTCAGAGTCTGCTAATGATGAAGTTTGTTTTCTCCGCCATGTACTAAGTGAAATAGGGTACTTAGTTATGAAAGAGCTGGTGCTAATTAAAAGCCCACTCACAGTGAGGGAAAATGACGCTGACAATACCTGAACTTTTTTTTTAACCCTTGACCTGCTGAATATTTAAATATGCCACACCCACCACTGATTATCAACCAATCAGATTTCTTGATGCAAGTCATTGCAACAAATTCATAAACTGAATGACAAACAATGATGATCCTGATCAGATGGCTTCTTCAGAAGCCATCTGATCTGGATCTACATTGTTTGAAAGATAAGACATATCCGGGCTCAGCAGGACAAGGGTTAACTTGCCAGTGAAGTAAATCAAGTAAATAATACTCAACCTGACACCCCCACTTAATTTCGAAATGGACTCTTATATTATAACGTGGAAGATTCCATTCAGTATAAAAAGGATTATAACCCTTCAATTACTAATCACCATTTCAAAATACTTCTTTTCTGATTTTTAAGAGAAAATAAGGATTGTCTGCTGGATTCACATAAAACATTGAACATTTTTTCTCAAAATAATAAGAAAAAACTCGTGATCAGCTCTAGAATTTTCCTTAGCAACTGAAGGGTTAAACCTTACCCCCCTCAACACAACAATTTTCCTTAGCCCTGAAGGGTTAAACCTTATCCCTCTGAACACAACAATTTTTCTTAGCAACTGAAGGGTTAAACCTTAGCCCGCTGAACACAACGATTTTCCTTAGCAACTGAAAGGTTAAACCTTAATTATCCCGCTGAACACAACAATTTTCCATAGCAGCCGAAGGGTTAAACCTTATCCAGCTAAACATGACAATTTTCCTTAGCAACTGAAGGGTTAAACCTTATCCTGCTGAACACAGCAAGTTTCCTTAGCAACTGAAGGGTTAAACCTTATCCCACTGAACACAACAATTTTCCTCAGCAAATGAAGGATTAAACCTTATCCCCCTGAACACAACAATTTTCCATAGCAACTGAAGGGTTAAACCTTATCCCGCTGAACATGACAATTTTCCTTAGCAACTGAAGGGTTAAACCTTACCCCATTGAACATGACAATTTTCCTTAGCAATCGAAAGGTTAAACCTTATCCCTCTGAACATGACAATTTTCCATAGCAACCGAAGGGTTAAACCTTATCCAGCTAAACATGACAATTTTCCTTAGCAACTGAAGGGTTAAACCTTATCCTGCTGAACACAGCAAGTTTCCTTAGCAACTGAAGGGTTAAACCTTATCCCACTGAACACAACAATTTTCCTCAGCAAATGAAGGGTTAAACCTTATCCCCTTGAACACAACAATTTTCCACAGCAACTGAAGGGTTAAACCTTATCCCGCTGAACATGACAATTTTCCATAGCAACTGCATGAAGGGTTAAACCTTACCCCATTGAACATGACAATTTTCCTTAGCAATCGAAAGGTTAAACCTTATCCCTCTGAACATGACAATTTTCCTTAGCAACTGAAGGGTTAAACCTTACCCTGCTGAACATGACAATTTTCCTTAGCAACTGAAGGGTTAAACCTTATCCCGTTTCCTTTAAGAGTTGAGCCCTATTGACATGGGAGACAAAAATACTTTTGCAGGAGTTGTCTCCGCTGAAGCTGTTCCCATTCCCCTTAAGTCCTAAATGTGACACTTTGCTCCTCTAAGGAGACTGGATAAATATAGCATATTTTCTACAGTTTGTTGACAGGATGATCACCTGTATGAAGTACAAGGAGAGCTATTGTTGTCACCCCGGATGTCTGCGTTTGTGTTACTGTTACCGTTCCCTTCACACTTTGTAAAGTTTTTCAAACGCCTATATCTTGACAGTCACTCTCATCACAGAGCATTCATATTTACAACTTGGGTACCTGGGAGCGTCTTCTGAGATTCCAAAGGAACATGCCCCTGGATTCATACCTAGGGGTTGGGCTAGGGATCAAAATCTAGGACACCTTTGTAATATGTTATATGCATTTCCATTATGTTAGTAACTTATAGACACACTAGGTAAAACATCAGCCAACTATGTGACATTGATTCAAGTGTAAAAGGGTGGAGGTCATGGTGACCTACATTTCATGGTCCAGTGATTTTACCTTATATCTTGAATAGCTTTTGTTGGAGAAATGTCATACCTGTGATATTAGTTCCATGTGACCTGATGATTGACCTCAAAATACACATGTGTATATCTCGGTCACTGTGACCTATATGTCATGGCTCAGGGTTTTTGCTTATAGCTTGAATACTATTTGATGGAGAATTGTCATACTTGGAATATAAGTTCCATGTGACCTGATGATTGACATAAAATATATTTAGGTCAGTGTAATCTATATTTTATGGTTCAATAACTCAAATACAATTTCTTAAAACTCAAATACTATTTTCTTATAACTCGAATACTATTTGATGTAGAAATATCATACATGGATTATTAGTTCCATGTGACCTGATGATTGACCTCAAAATATATCTTTGTCATTGTGACCTATATTTCATGGTTCAGTGATTTTTGCCTTAAATCTTGAATACTATTTGATGTAGAAATGTCAGACCTAGATTATTAGTTCCATGTGACCTAATGATTAACCTGATGTTAGGAATGATGAAAATTTGGAAAGAGTTAATTGCAGAGAGACTGAATAGAAAGGAAAATGGATTTCATTACGAAAACACGCCTATACAAATACATTGCAACCTTTATCGCCGAAAAAATGAAAATTTTAAGATGAAAAATTGTGATATTTTTCTTATTTCTGCTCAAAATATAGATTGTGGGTACTTGTTAGAACCGCCTCGTCGAGGCGGATCTAACGAATACCTTCGCCCCCGCCCATAGGGGCTTGAAGAAATATATGGGCTGCATGATGCTTCCACGCAGAGCTGAATCCAGCCCGCACACTAGTACTGGTAAACCGCTTAGAGGATCTAAGCCTGTCCAGGAACCACGGTGCGAGGTGGACTGTCCATGCTAATAAAACCCTAATGGTTTCATTGGGCCACAGGGCTTGAGATGTCATTTCATCTCAATGTCAGGTAAAAGTCCCACAAAATTGGAAGCAATGTCTCCAAAATGACCTTTACAGTGTTGACGGGGACATTAAACCTCAAATCAAACAAACAAAATCTAACGAATACCCACAATCTATATTTTAGAGCAGAAATAAGAAAAATAAGGTTTATTCCTGTAAACCCCAGGCTTACTATATAAAAGTGGGGTTCAAGGGAGTCAAAATTTTTTAAGCGTGTTTTCGTGATGTTATCACCTGTCACATTCTTAACCCTTTTTGTACCAAGTGGAATCTTCCACCTTATATATAGCAGGAGTCCATTTCAAAATTTAGGGGTGACAGGTTGTGTTTTCTTCAAAATTTGTTTGGAAAATGGCTTAACTTTTTGCAAACAGTGTAGGCCCTGATCAGACGCCGTGTTCTGCGGCGTCTGATCTGGGCCTGCACTGTTTGCCCTGGTACCCGTTTTGGGGTTTCCAGTACTAAATGGATTAAGTCAGCTTCCATGTGTCATTGATATTTTCTGGAATTTATTATAATGGTTTACTTGACTGAAGTTGATTACATTTTATTTCATAGGCAACATGTTACAAATATGGTATATAGTGCATTTTATTTTGTACTTGAGTCTGTAGGTACATGTTGGCCATCATGTACATATAATGCTTTTTATTCCCCGACCGAATAGGTTTGGGGGGATATAGCGATCAGCCTGGCGTCCGTCTGTCTGTAGACGTAACCTTGTGATGGCCATAACTCCTATACCCTGCTTAACCTGATGTACATCTGCATCAAGTACCACCAATATGTCTCAAAGGGTATTGGAGGTATGGTGATCACAAGTAGGTCATACTGTTATATTGGAAGGGGAGATAAATCATAGCACCCAGAGTTGTGGTTCTTAGGCATGAAGCGCCATCTCAACCTTGTATACAATTGTGCCAAGTACCATCAATGTATCTCAAAGGGTATTGGAGTTATGGCCATCACAAGGTTATATTGTCAGGGGAGATAATTAAAAAAACAGGGCAACCAGAGTTGTGGTTCTTGCACGTGACACGCCTGCTTAACCTCATGTACAACTGTACCAAGTACCATCAATATATCTCAAAGAGTATGGGAGATAAGGCCATCACAAGGTAGTGATTCTACATTATTGGAAGGGGAGACAACTCAAAAACCATGACACCCAGAGTTATGGTTCTTGTGCATGACACACTGTCTCGGCCTTGTGAACAACTGTGCCAGGTATCATCAATATATCTGAAAGGGTATTGGAGTTACGGCCATCACAAGGTAGTCACTCTATTTTATTGGAGGGGCAGATAACCTAAAAAACCATTGCAACCAGAGTTGTGGTTCTTGTGCATGACACACTGTCTCAGCCTTGTGAACAACTGTGTCAGGTACCATCAATATATCTCAAAGGGTATTGGAGTTATGGCCATCACAAAGTAGTCATTCTATTTTATTAAAAGGGGAGATAACTAAAAAAGTATGGCAACCAGAGTTCTGGTTCTTAAGCATGACACGCCGTCTCAGCCTTGTGAACAATTGTGCCAAGAACCATCAATGAATCTCAAAGGGTATACGAGTTATGGCCATCACAAGGTTGCGTCTATGAACGGAGGGACGGACGGACAGACAGACGGATGGATGCCAGACTGATCGCTATATCCCCCAAGCCTATTCGGTCGGGGGATAGTGTGAAAAAAATGTTTTGGCACCTGAATAGAAGAACCAATCTGCATAACTGTGGATCCTGATACAGGCAGATTATTTTCACTTGATATATGGCAGGTAGAAACACATCCAAGAGAGTTAACTCTTGCATAATATAATTTTCCTCCATCTTAACCCTTCAAGCCTTAACCCTTATCCTGCTGAATAAATTAATTTAGCCACACCCATTTCTGCCCATCAATCAATCAAGTTACTTGATATAATGTATTCTTTCAAGTCACAAACTGCATGACAAAAAGTGTAGATCCTGATCAGATGGCTTCTTCAAGCAGCCATCTGATCTTGATCTACACTGTTTGCAAAGGTGGGGGTTGTCATATTCAGGGGATGAGGGTAAAGCACATAAGGCATTTTCAAGGTACTTTTTCTTATTTTTGAGTGAAAATAAGGCTAGACAATTCACATGAAATGCCAATCCTTATTTTTGCCAAAAAATACCTTGAACATGCAGTCTCTGTAGAATTTTCTGCAGTGCTTGGGTGCTTTCTAAGGGAACGCTTGTTAACTACATGGAAAGTCCACATGGAAAGTATTGGAACTCATGAAATGCCATGGAAATCATGGTGATGTGTGTGTGAATTCGGGTATTACGTCACTTTCAACAATTTTTCAGTCATATCACGACGGTGTCTGGTTGCGACAGGGAGCTCAATGCCCACTTTTATAGTGCTGCCTCACTGAAGTATCATGTCCCAGACACATTACATGATACCACACCCAGTCACATTATCCTGACACTGGATCGACCAATCCTAGCTCTACCCCGTAAATCTGAGTGCCAAGCGAGGAGCAGCTAGTACCATTCCTAACAACTTTGGTATGTCGCAGCTCTGGATCGAACCCGTGACCTCCCGTTCCCCAGAGCGGACACTCTACCAACTGAGCTATCGGGGCCGGTGGAAATCATGGTAAACCACTGGGTGTTTCATGAGAGTAGCTTGCCCTTAATAAATGGTGTCAAAATCTTTGAAGTGTGCATTTTTGCTTTAAAACCATCTGATGCTATTATTGATTACTGTACCAAATTTGGCATAAAATGTGGGGAAAAGATATATGCCATGAAAAGGAGAAGTGTTGATAGTTTCGTTTTCAAATAGTTCAAGAACAAAAAATGCCAGACTTAAAGGTAACAGATGCATGTATGCTTTAGATTACAGACGTGTGAAATTGAAACTGAAATGAGATACAAGCTTCCACTGCGGAGAAGAAATCAAAGCAGTGACAGCACCAGTTGGTTGATTGTCTCTGAGTGTAGGCTGGGAAAATAGTCCTGTACAGGGACTTGGTCATTATTTGGTTCAACCCTTAACTCTTATCCTGCTGTTCACGACAACCCCTATCTTTGGAAACAGTGTAGATCCAGATCAGATGGCTTCTGAAGAAGCCATCTGATCAGGATCTACACTGTTTGACACTAGGTTTATGGCTTTGTAAGAATAAAATACATCAAATAATCTGATTCATTCAAAGTCAGAAATGGGTGTGGCTAAACTGAATATTCAGCAAGAGAAGGGTTAACACATTCTTCTTCCATTGCTATAATGTTGGACAAGTACATTTCTCATTTATTGGGTGGTAGGCCTATTTTTTCGTTTTTATTCCATTTTTGACGGAAAATTCTGTTAACAAATAGTGCAGGCTCTGATCGGATGCTGCATTCTGTGGCCTCTGCTCTGGGCCTGCACTGTTTGCCAAGGTACCCCTTAAGGGGTTTCCCGCATGCAGTGGGTTAACCTATATTGTAAGCAAACTGTGTAGACCCTGATCAGACACCACATTCTACAGCATCAGATCTGGGTCTAAACTGTTTGTGAAACCCCGCACACTATTTCAGTCCAGATTCTTTAGATAACCCTCTTACACGACACTCGAACCTCACAGCGATAAAAATGGCGCGGCTATTTTCTAAAAATAACCATCACCTGGATTTCTTACAATTCAGTGATGGTCATATGGACATCAGCACTGAAGCTTCTGTGCGTGCTTGATTGATGAAGAATGGCCCAAAAAGAAGTACACCACAACCTCTTTATAACACTATTAATGGGGTCCAAAACAGAAACCGTGTTAGTTAAACAACCGTGTTAGTTAAACAACCGTGTTATATCCAAACAAAAATGTATAGATTATATAGAAAAATGACCATTTATGGTCATTTTTCTATATAATCTATACATTTTTGGGATAAATGGTCATTTTTCTATATAATCTATACATTTTTGGGATCCATCTTGAAACTGTCTTATATCCAAAACCGTGTTATAATGAACCGTGTTATAATGAGGTTGTGGTGTACCAGATTTGGTCTGGATGTTGAGATACAGTGACTCATTTACAGTATTTCTCCTAAAAAAATTAGTGGGTTGGTTGTACGATCCTGTGACCCCTGGTTTACAAGGCGAGTAGCGTAACCACTTCACCACGGAGGCTTCTTTTGGGATGCATCTGTACATTTTTTGGATCCATCTGTACATTTTTGGGATCCATCTTGAAACTGTGTTATATCCACAGCCCTAATAATGAAGAGTATTATAATGAGGTTGTGGTGTAATAGTTTGTCTGGCATTTCTGACATGTAAATGTGTGAAGACGCCTGTGATGGCTAATGAGACCAATCTTGTATCTAAACTGCCAAAAAGCTCATTTTGTGATGCCTAAGCTCTGGCATTGCACTGAGTATTTTTTGCTGGGCTTCGCTGATTCTTTTTGGATTGATCATATTCACCAGTACCCCGCTCCTGTGCAAGCTATTCCTACAACTCTGTTGGTAAATGTTGAAGTTCTTGAGGAAGACTTTGAGGGTGTGGATCTTTGTATCGCTTCTTAATAATAATAATAATAATAATTGACATTATTTATAGAGGGTAACACATTTAGTACCAGTACTAATATTCCATGTGGCCCTCTTTCCCTGGGTTGGAACCAGTACTAAGCATTGTGGATAAAGTCTCTTGCTCAAGGGAACAACACTTGGCGCTTGCGGGGCTCGAACCGGCTACCTCTCGATCTCAAATCGATGCTTTACCACTGCACCACAGTGCTCTTCTGACCACCATGGGAGTTTTTCCAACTCACAGTTCTCCTTAGAACATTTTGTTTGGCAAACATTCATGGTAACATGGTCTGTCCATCTTAATTGAAACAGTGTCAGAAGAGTGTGTACACCCTTCATTCCCATCCTTTTCAGGACTTGTTTTTAGCTCACCAGAGCCGAAGGCTCCGGGGGAGCTCGTCGTCTGCGTCTGTGTCTGTGTCTGCGTCGTCGTCGTTAACACTTTCAAACGACATCTCCTCTGAAGCCACTGGGCCGATTGGGCCCAAATTTTATCTGTAGCATCCTTGGGCTGGGGGATTGAAAGTTTGTGTTTTTTATGAAATTCGGCTCATTAGTTTGGTTGCTATGGCAACTTAGAGTTTCCATAGACTTATAATGGGTAAAATTGAAAAATGGCATATTTACTGCCAAGTCATTGCAGATATTTTTACAAAACTTTTATAGAAATGTTTGTTGAGTAAACTTCTCTCAGCCATATTCTTTTGTGCCAACCTGAAGGTCCCGGGTTGTGCTGGGGCCCTGCCCCACCCCCTCCACTCCATAAAAAGCCATATATGTCAGAAACCTTTCAGATCCCCACCCCTAAACCATATATATTCTTGTTCCTTAGGATAAGGCGCATTCCGTGACACCAGCCTGGGGGCCCCTGGGATTCGCCAGGGCCTTGCCCCACCCCCTCCACTTCATAAAAGGCCCAATATCTCGGAAACCTTACAGATCCCCACCCCTAAACCATATATATTCTTGTTCCTTATGGTAAGATGCATTAAGTGACAGCAACTGGGAGGCCCCCGGGATGCGCCCAGGGCCTTGCCCCACCCCATCCACTTCATTAAAGGCCCAATTTCTCGGAAACCTTACAGATCCCCAACCCTAAACCATATATATTCTTGTTCCTGAGGATAAGACATATTCAATGACACCAACCAGGGGCCCCCGGGTTGGGCGGAGGCCATGCCACACCCCCTCCACTTTATAAAAAGGCCATATATCTCAGAAATCATTGAGATCCCCACCCCTTAACTATATATATTCTTGCTCTTTATGATGAGACGCATTCAGTGACACCAACCTGGGGCCCCCAGGATGCGCGGGGGCATTGCCCCATCCCCTACACTTCATAAAAGGTCCAATGTCTCCGAAACCATTTAGATCCCCACCCCTAAACCATATATATTCTTGTTCCTGATGATAAGACGCATTCAGTGACATCAACATGGGGGCCCCCAGGATTTGCAGGGGCATTGCCCCACCCCCTCCATTTCATAAAAGGCCATATATCTCAGAAACCATTCAGATCCCCACCCCTGAACCAAATATTTTCTTGTTCCTTATGATAAGACACATTCAGTGACACCAACCTGGGGGCCCCCGGGATGCACCGGGGCATTGCCCCACACTCTCCACTTCATAATAAGGCCCAATATCTTGGAAAGCTTACAGATCCCCACCCCATAACCATATATACTCTTGTTCCTGATGATGAGACACATTCAGTGACACCAACCTTGTGGTCTGCAGTGTGACAGGGCCATTTCCCCACCCCTCCACTTCACAAAAGGCCATATATCTGAGAAACTGTTCAGAGCCCCACCCCTAAACCATATATATTCATGCTCTTTATGAATAGAATAGAATAGAATAGAATATTTTTATTCGGCATACCTTCTACAAAGAGGGTGTTCACCACATGTAACAAACAACAATACATAACAATATATAACAATATAATCACAATTTAGAATGCATGTATATGCATGTAACTTCTAACCCAACTAATGAAAACGATTAAGAACTTAAGGGAGAATCATTAGTTCCACAATTCAGGCACTTAAGTATTTTACTATCTTTCTTGTGAAAGACAATTTCTTGTGATTCTAACCCAACAAGATCGTTACAATACATAACAATATATAACAATATAATCCATAACTTATTATCGCATTACTCATTTAAAATGATTACTCATTACTCATTATTATTATCAAATTTCTGACTCATGCAAAAAAGGTTGTCCATGTATGCAAACAGGAACAATTGTATTGATTACAAGATAGTAATCTCAGAAACCTTACAGATCCCAACCCCTAAACCTTATATATTCTTGTTCCTTATGATAAGATGCATTAAGTGACACCAACCTGATACATATGATACAACCTGATACATACTCTTTTGATACATATGTTCTGCAGCATGCTTTGTGGACTTTATGATTAGGGACATTCAGTGACACCAACATGGGGGTTCCCTGGGATGCCTTGTTATTGGTTGCCATGGAAACCAAAATGCAAAAAAATGACAAAAAATACTTAAAAAATCATCTCCTCAGAAACCATATGCTCTAGGAGGCTTAGACTTTATGAAAATATTCACCATATTTGCCTTTACAGGTTTTGTGTCTTTTATGAAATTTGGCCTTTCAGTTTGGTTGCTATGGCAACTTAGAGTTTCCATTGACTTATAATGGGGAAAACTGAAAAAAGGCATTTACTGCCAAGTCATTGCAGATATTTTGACAAAACTTGCATAAACATGTTCCTTGAGTAAACTTCTCTCAGCCATATGCTTTTATGTCAACCTGGGGGTCCCCTAGGTTGTGCTGGGGCCTTGCCCCGCCCCCTCCACTTCATAAAATGCCTTATATCTCAGAAACCTTACAGATCCCAACCCCTAAACCTTATATATTCTTGTTCCTTATGATAAGATGCATTAAGTGACACCAACCTGGGGGTCCCCCAGGTTGTGCCGGGGACATGCCCTGGCCCCTCTATTTCATAAAATGCCATTTATCTCAGAAACCATTCAGATCCCCACCCCTAAACTATATATATTCTTGTTCCTTATGCTAAGATGCATTAAGTGATACCAACCTGGGGGTCCCCCGGGATGTGCCGGGGACATGCCCCACCCCCTCCACTTCATAAAATGCCATTTATCTCAGAAACCATTGAGATCCCCACCCTAAACCATATATATTCTTGTTCCTTATGATAAGATGGACTCAGTGACACCAACCTGGGGGTCTCCTGGGATGTGCCGGGGCCACGCCCCACCCCCTCCACTTCATAAAAGGCCCAATATCCCAATAACCTTACAGATCCCCACCCCTAAACCATATATATTCTCGTTCATTATGATAAGACGCATTCAGTGACACCAACCTGGGGGTCCCAAAGGATGTTCTATAGGGCCATTCCCCACCCCGTCCAAATCATAATATCACAATATCTTGGAAACCTTACAGATCCCCACCCCTAAACCATATATATGCTTGTTCCTTATGATAAGACGCATTCAGTGCCACCAGCTTGTGAGTCCCTGGGGCATGCCCGGGCCATTCCCCACCGCTTGACTTCATTAAAAACCATATATCTCAGAAATCGTTCAGCTCCCCACCCCAAAACCATATATATTCTTGTTCCTTATGATAATACTCGTTCAGTCACACCAACTTGGGGGTCTCTTTTTTGCTGAGGCAATGTGCCCCACACTTCCACTTTATAAAAGGCCATATATTTCAGAAACCATTCAAATCCCCACCCCATAATCATATATGTTCTTGTTCCTTATTATTAGCACACCTACTGTAGGGGTGTCCGCAGGGGCCTTTCCACTTCATAAAAGGGCCTCATATCTCGGAAACTGTTCAGATTTCCACCCCTAAACCATATATATACTTGGTCCTTATGATATGACACATTATTTTAGGGACAACAATCTTGGGCTTTCCTGTGATCGACAGGGCATGCTCCAACCCCTCCACTGTTTAAGAGGCCTTATATATCCAGCCTAGTGTGATAAGACACATTGAGTGATAACCAACCAGGGCTCCATTGGGTCCATGCCCCACCCCTCTACTTCATAAAAGGCCTAATGTTTCATATACTGAATCCACATGGGTGCTCATTTGGATATGGGGGTTCTCTTGGCAGATTAAAATGATATCATGTTAAAATACATGGCTGCAATTGGGCAGTGCCCACCTGAGCTCTGGTGAACATAGTGGCCCATGGGCCTCTTGTTCTGGAATCCTGTCTTGTCACTTAACCTTTAGAAGTTTTCCAAGACAACTTCTGTGAAATGGTTCTTTTGGCATGTCTTAGTAAACTGTCCCAAGTTTCACATGTGTATAATACACAGCTCTGTAGACTTTCAGCTTTCATTCCACTTCAGTTCCAAACACTTGAACCTAGTTGGACAAATACTACACTAGCTTTGGCAGTTCAGGGCCCAGTTTTTCAAAGCATTGTTATCTTAATAAGCTCGTTAGTGGTCAAATTGTTAACTGTTCTAGCAGCTACAATATCTATGTCTCTGGTATTTTTGCTGAAAAAATGTGAGCAGCTTTTGCATTTGCAAAAGCTGCTCACATTTTTTTCTGCAAAAATATTAGTATATTATGTATATTATAAAAGATGAAAGTTTTAACAATTCGTTAACTAATGACGTCGTTAGATTTGAGCAACTGGCCCCTGACATTTACATCGTCATCAGTGATTAAGGTAGGTGAACTTGTCTACCACTTGCAATCTTCGACCTTTCACTGTGACTAGTCATCTTATAAAAGAACCCCCAAAATTGGACATGGCACAGAACATGTTTACAATGTTTGTAGTATATAAAGTGAGATGTTCCATTCAGTACTGTGGTCACCAGACAAGTCCGGCAACATTCTTCTTGCACACCAGATAAGGAAATCTGTGGTTTTAGCCTGGGATAGAAATTCTGTTCTTACCCGGGAAAACTAAATAAGTATAGTGCATGAAAAATAATATGTTAAACAAAGTAAAATGACAGTTTTTTGGCAGCGTTGTGCAAGAAAAAGAATCTAGGATGATTGTGTTTCTGTTGTAGATGGGCATTTCCAACTCTTGGGATGACTGTGCTGAGCGGAACCTTGGCATGGCCTCGAGTTGGAAATGCCCATCTGCAACAGAACCCTATATTAGATTCTTATATCCCATCATCACCAGGAGATTGATCATGAAATATTATCAGCGGTCATTCCCTCCCTTCTGCTAATTCAAGAAGGGCAGTTGTCAGTTTCTGGCAAAAGAAGGTGCACTGTACCGGTTAACTGTGCTCAGGGCAAGTTGTGCTCAGGGCAAGTGTGTTAAGGTAAACTTACTGGCACAACATAACCTAGATAATGTTGACATAGCCAAAAATATCCATCCCAACCAACCAACTCATTCAGAACAAAATGGACTAATTGTCTATGCCCATTGGTGTAGACTATCTAATGTTGACTTCTGAAGAAAAAGTCATGACTGGTTGAATGATTTCCTTTTGACTGGTCAACATAGTTATTTGTCACAATTATTAAAACCCGTTATTTACGGAACACTGCCTTAAGTTTATCACATGTGCATGCCTTTGTGCTGTCATGCCCTCGGCATACGAAGTATGTCATGGGGTATATAGGTTTCATTGGTTTGTTTGTTCGTTCATTTGTTCTTTCGTTCATACTTCTGTCTGTCCCGCCATTCATCAACCTTTACGTGATAGTTTTGCGTTAAACCTTTTTGATTGCTCATATCTCTGTAACCACTTGTAGATCCTCTTCATATTTGGTAAAGGATATCTCTATACCATTACCTTTTATATGGAATATCTAAGCCGCTGGGTCAAGCCCATGGGTGGGCTGTCCATCCGTTTGTCAACTTTTACGTATAACGTCTCAAAAATGACCTTTACAGTGTCGATGGGGACGTTAAACCTCAGATCAAACAAAACAAAACGTCAAAGTTTAGTGTTAAACCTTTTTGATTGCTCATATCTCTGTAACCACATGTTGGATTCTCTTCATATTTGGTACAGGATATCTCTATAGCATTACCTTTCATTTGGAATATCTAACCTTGCGGGTAAAGCCCTTAGGTGGGCTGTCCGTCCATCCGTTCATCAACAGTTACGTCAAAGTTTTGTGTTAAATCTTTTTGATTGCTCATATCTCTGTAACCACATGTTAGATTCTCTTAATATTTGGTAAAGGATAACTCTTTACCATTACGTTTCATATAGAATGTCAAGCCCCTGGGTTGTCTGTCCATCTGTTTGTCAACTTTGACGTCAAAGTTTTGTGCTAAACCTTTTTGATTGCTCATATCTCTGTAACCTCATGTTAGATTCTCTTAATATTTGGTAAAGGATAACTCTTTACCATTACCTTTCATATAGAATATCTAAGCCCCTGGGTTGTCTAAGATAAAGATAAAGAAGCTTTATTTAACGTTACATATCAGAAACAAATAACATTAGCTTTGTAGAGCTTTTATTGCGACAAACAAAGTATCCTTTAACAAGCAGTCTGTCCGTCGGTTTGTCAACTTTGACATCAAAGTTTTGTGTTAAACCTTTTTCATTGCTCATATCTCTGTAACCACCTATTACATTCTCTTCATATTTGGTAAAGGATATCTCTGTAGCATTACCTTTCATATGGAATATCTAAGCCCCTGGGTCAAGCCCTGGGTGGGCTGTCCGTCCATCCGTTCATCAACATTTACGTCAAAGTTTTGTGTTAAACCATTTTGATTGCTCATATCTCTGTAACCACATGTTAGATTCTCCTCATATTTGGTAAAGGATATCTCTGTAGTATTATCTTTCATATGGAATATCTAAGCCCCTGGCTGGGTGGGGCTAGGGGTCAATAATTAAGACTTAGGCATTTTGATTACGTCAAAGTTTTGTGTTAACTGTTTTCATTATACTCCTGGCATACAAAGTATATCAAAGGTTATAATTTTTGTCTTTCCATCTGTTTGTTATTAGGTAGTTTGTTCTTTGTTATGCTGTGACCCTTGTCAGATTTGTCAGCTTATATATTGGTCCTTGCCCTGGCTCCTTGTGATCTAAGAAACTACAGTGACTAGAACTGTTAAATGTTGCATAATATTTCCTCTTGAAATGCAGACAATAATAAATGCAAGTAATAATAAAAAAATGTATTGCTTTATTATGCCATTATACAGCTACTTTAATTCAGCAAATATTCTGTGACAGCCTACATACTCTATGTTTGTTGTTTCCAGGTAAAACTGTTCCAAATTGCCACAAACTTTGAATTTTTATTATTCAGCAAAGACAAGCAGTTTCATCTTTGGATATGATAAATTATACTATATTTGTTGAAATGCAATAGTTATTCTCAGTGGACTAAATGGAAAGTTTATATGGAAAGGTTCAATGCTACAGACAAATTGTCATTTCCACGAAAATGGGATGGCACTGGCAGGGGGAATACGTGCCCCACTGGGCACTTTGTCTAGTTCTGTTAGACAGCTAGCTTGGATATTGTTTTTTGCAACATAAGGTTAACCTACAATGTGAAATGGAAGAAACTGTAAATGTAGGCATGTAGTACAAGTAGTTCAATTGAAACTGAAAGATTGGTAATTTCGTTTATATGTCACATTCCAGATCTGTGACTGTTATGAACTGGCACATTGTTACAACTTTTGTAATTTTACCTCCCAGTCCAATGAGTACCCATATTGTGTGCAACATTGACTCAAGCTATTTGTAAAAGCTAATACTTGTATGCATATTAACTGTTGAATGTATCCTTGTTTTCTTGTGACAGACAGTATGAGGGATCATGAAATAATGAATCATGCATAATACACCGCTAGTTCTCTGACAGGGGATGTATTAAATTTGAATAAAATAAATGAAATAGTCATATTTCTCACACACACAGCTTGCTTGCTCCTGCTTTGAAATGGGGGTATAGCAGAACTGTGCAAATGAGGAAGACCCAGATCAGCACCACATTTTATACTCATTGTTAACCATTTATTTGTGTGGAGATTGAAGACACAGATCAGCCAATATTAATGCACAGTTTAGTCAAAGTGATCCCTGTTTGAAATGTTCATGTTATAGAGTTTGCCATGCTTCTTATGTTTTTAGCTCACCTGGGCCGAAGGCTCCAGGGCAGCTTATAGTATAGTGGGTCCTCCGTCGTCCGTCCACACTTTTGAGCAGCTATATCTCTGTATCCTGCAGGCTGATCTCAATCATTTCTCATCTGTAGCATGCCTCTGGTGGGGCATTGATGACATAAACTTTTTTTCGAAATCGCTCTAAAACTTTGGTTCTTATGGTAACCACAAGGTCCCATAGACTTACTATGGGAAAATGCTTGTCATCACCGTAGCGCCTTCAGTTTTGATCGGATCTTTCTGAAACTTATATGTAAGGTGACTGGGGATAAAAACTCGGATGAGTTCAAAAACCAGCCAAGTCGGCCCAATTATCATAGAGTTACGTCCCTTTGATTGCTGAAAATACCAATTTTCAACCTTGTCATCACCGTAGCCCCTTCAGTTTTGATCGGATCTTTTTGAAACTTATATTTAATGTGGCTGGGGATAAAATCTTGTATGAGTTCGAAAACCGGCCAAGTCCGCCGATTTATCATAGAGTTACGTCCCTTTGATTGCTGAAAATGCCGATTTTCGACCTTGTCATCACCATAGCCCCTTCAGTTTTGATCGGATCTTTCTGAAACTTATATGTAAGGTGGCTTGGGATAAAATCTCGGATGAGTTCAAAAACTGACCAAGTCGGCCCATTTATCATAGAGTAACGTCCCTTTGATTGCTGAAAATGCTGATTTTTGACCTTGTCATCACTGTAGCCCTTTCAGTTTTGATCAAATGTTTCTGAAACTTATATGTAAAGTGGCTGAGGATAAAATCTCGGATGAGTTCGAAAACCAGCAAAGTTGGTCCATTTATCACAGAGTAACGTTCCTTTGATTGCTGAAAATGCCGATTTTTGACCTTGTCATCACCGTAGCCCTTTCAGTTTTGATCGGATCTTTCTGAAACTTATTTGCAAGGTGGCTGGGGATAAAACCTCGGATGAGTTCGCATACCAGCAAAGGTGGCCTATTTATCATAGAGTAAGGTCCCTTTGATTGCTGAAAATGTTGATTTTTGACCTTGTCATCACTGTAGCCCCTTCAGTTTTGATCGGATCTTGATGAAACTTACAAACAAGGAAGTCAGGCAGAAAGCTTGGAGGAGTTTGAAAACTTGTTTTTGAACTTGTCATCGCCAAAGCCACTTCAGTTTAGATCGGATCTTCTTAGCAAGTCAGGAATAAAAGCTTGAATGAGTTTGAAAACCGGTGAGGTCAGCCTGTTTATCATAGAGTTACATATTCTACTTGATTTTCAGAAAATGCTTACCCTGTCATCACCATGTCCTCCTATAAAGCCTTCAGTAAAGGTTGGCACTTCCTTAAACTTTGAATCTGTTAGCTCAGGTGAGCGATACAGGACCAAGCCAGCTTGGTCCTCTTATTTACCCATTTTATACCAGTTGACTCTTCCATTGCCATATACTGGACAAGTCCATTTGTCATATAAGGGGTGTCATGCCTATTTTTTCGTTTTTATTCTATTTTTGATGGAAAAAAAAATGTTAGCAAATAGTGCAGGCCCTGATCAGACGCCACGTTTTGCGGCGTCTGATCTGGGCCTGCACTGTTTGACAAGGCAACCCCCATACAATGGGTTAAAATGAGTAAGTGTGTTCAAAAAGCAATATGGCCTAAGCATTGTGTGATCACAAGGTATAGCCACTCAGTGGAACCAGCCACTCAGTGGGACTCGCCGGGATATCTGAAACTTGGGATGAAGCTTCCACTAGATGCTTATTACATGCTAGCAAACAGGAAAGGCTATGGTGAGACTGCACAAATGTGCAGTCTCACCATAGTTTCTCCTGTTCGCATTGAAGAAATATATGGGCTGCATGATGCTTCCACGCAGAGCTGAATCTGACCCACACACGAGTACTGGTAAACTGTTTAGAGGATCTAAGCCTGCCCAGGCAAAGCGGTGTGAGTGTCGGACTGTCCATGCTTATAAACCCTATTGGTTTCATTGGGCGACAGGGCTTGAGATGTCATTTCATCTCAATGTCGGGTAAAAGTCCCACAAACAAGCAAACAAATTATCCTGTTTGCCTTTATTTTATAATAGTTTTCCATATGGCTGAAAAAACATTTGGTTTTGGAGATTTTTCAGTGAGCAGGACACAGCTGTTTATATGTTCATTGTTCGAGGGTTGACAGATTGCAGGATTTGTGTTTCACGCAGCAACCTTCTTATCAACTTATTCCCGGTAAGAGGAAACTATGGCAACAGATTTATATGAAATATGACATCATTATTAAGAGTCAGTCATTCCCTGTCTGTTTGTATATTTAATTATTCGCTATCTCGAGTTACCGCCCGATGAAAACTTCTCATATTTTATTTATCGTGCTCTACAGAACATTTTGGCCTGAAAACAAGCTGTAGCGGGAAGCTTATTGTTCTTTTGAACATTAGATAAACAGGGAAAGTTTTGATGTTATAATTAAATTTCGTGAAATATTGTATGTGCTGCGTGAGTAGGAAGAAAAAGAGACCGCAGCTGATATGAAAATGTCAGCTGGCAACATTTGCAGCCATTTAAGACTGGGACCAGCCTGCGTATCACCTTATTTGAGAGCATAAAAACTGAAGGCCCAGATCAGCCGGAGATTTTCTGGTAGATGGTTCACATGTAATGTCAAGCCCTATTTTCTCTGAAAGATATGAAATGCCAATAGTGTGTTTTTTGTGATAAAAGTTTGAAGGGTTAAATCAAATAATGACAGATTTTTAAGTGTCAATCACTTTACTGCAAAGAAGATTGACATTTCATTCACTATGTCACATGTTTCACTGATCTTATTTCTTTGAAGGAGGATTTGACATTTCATTCAAATTGGCTTCTTGGATGAATGGTTTCAAATTTAATTCAAATTACCTGCTTGGAAGTAGTGCTTGACATTCAGTTTGCCTTCCTGAAAATAAGCCTTGACAGTTTACTAAAGCTTCCTACATGTAAAAAAAAGACTTGACATTTAATTTAAATTGCTTACTTGAAAAGACATTTTATTCAAGCTAGACTTGACATGTCACCCAGTTTTCTGCTTCAAAGACAGGGCTTGACATTTCATTCATTATATGTTCACAGTATAATAGGGACTTAAATGTCATGAAAGGAGGGGTTAATATTGAATTCAAATTGTATTTGAAACTAATGCATAGCCACATGTAAGGTCAGTTATTTCAGGGACTTAGGTCTACTCTTACGGAGCAACCTTTTTTTCTGTGTCAGGGTAGAGATCAACAGGGCGGGCAGTTAAGGTGTTGTCAATACTTGTCAGATTCGCTTACAATACAGGAGTTAAGTTACTGTGGAATGCCTTTCACATGCTTTTTGCAAGTGGACCAAATGGCCATATTCACCATAGTTTAATTTAAAAGGCAGGTGCAAACAATTGTTCTGCCCTGTCGAACTATACAAATGGAGACATCATTGTCCTACCCTTAAAATTAACCCTTGTCCTGCTGAGCCCGGATATGCCTTATCTTTCAAACAATGAAGATCCAGATCAGATGGCTTCTGAAGAAGCCATCTGATCAGGATCTTCATTGTTTGCCGTCCAGTTTATGAATTTGCTGCAATAATTTGCATCAAGTAATCTGATTGGCTGATTATGGCATATTTAAATATTCAGCAGGACAAGGGTTAAACTTTTCCTAATGTAATTGGATTTTATTGAAGATGACAGTCATGCACATGTAATGAGTAAAACTATTTTTACCATTTGCAAATAACAGAGGTACAGATCAGCCTGCACATCCGCGCAGTGTGATCAGGACCTTCGTGTTTGCTGCTTGGATACCATAATGATCCTAAGTATTGGGATAGATTATAGCATAAGCAAACAGTGCAGACCCAGATCAGACTGCTCCTGAAGGAGCAGTCTGATCAGGGTCTACACTGTTAGACATTCAGTCTCCACATTTTGAACTCCTTGGTGGATCATGAAATAAATTTGTCAAAATTTTAGGAGAATTACCACAACTCCTTAAGGTGTCCGAATTTTTAGGAGTTTTACGGTAGTTTCTATACTGCAGCCAAAAAGTTTGTGTCTTACCTGGTGACAAGGTCTCAGAATGATAGCTTAAATCTCACAATTCTTAAACCCATTTTGTACCAAATGGAATCTTCCTCCTTACATATAGCAGGAGTTCTTTTCAAAATTTAGGGATGACAGGTTAACATTATATTTAAAATTTATTTGGAAAATAGCTGGACCTAACCTTTTGCAAACAGTGTAGGGCCTGCAGTTGCCCATTTTGGGGTTTCCGGTACCAAATGGGTTAAATGGTAAGAAAGTAAACTTTGAAGGCTTGTCTTGAGAAGTCTGGTCAGCCTCCAGTAAGGCTTGAAGCAATATCCCTGCCTGCTGAAGTGTTCAATATCTGACCGTATTAGGCTTATTTATTTTGGCTCCAGCCTGTCATTTTGACATCATCCACATGTTTATGATAGCGTAGTCAATTTCTGCGGAATTTGCTTTCGTGTTGTTAGCGTGGCTACTTCAGGTCCTAATTAATTTCACTGTCCATTTCAGTCCGTAAGCCATCAGACTGCTGTCAGTTGTCATATCGCTAGAGGTTCGGGATTTAATTTTCTACGTTCTTCACAAGTGACCCCCAGAAATTACGGCACTAATTTGCGGCAAGTCTGGCTTGTTGTATTCATTAAGCAATTGCATGATGGGGTTATTACCAAATAAGGTGTGTAAACTTCTAACACATCTCATTAATCCTTATCCTGCTGAACACGATAACCCCGCCCTTTGCAAACAGTGTAGATCCAGATCATGCTGAACACGATAACCCCGCCCTTTACAAACAGTGTAGATCCAGATCATGCTGAACATGATAACCCCTACCTTTACAAACAGTGTAGATCCAGATCCTGCTGAACATGATAACCCCTACCTTTACAAACAGTGTAGATCCAGATCATGCTGAACACGATAACCCCTACCTTTACAAACAGTGTAGATCCAGATCATGCTGAACACGATAACCCCTACCTTTGCAAACAGGGTAGATCCAGATCATGCTGAACACGATAACCCCTACCTTTACAAACAGTGTAGATCCAGATCCTGCTGAACACGATAACCCCTACCTTTACAAACAGGGTAGATCCAGATCATGCTGAACACGATAACCCCTACCTTTACAAACAGGGTAGATCCAGATCATGCTGAACATGATAACCCCTACCTTTGCAAACAGGGTAGATCCAGATCAGATGGCTTCTTTTAATGTTTACCAATTTAATATGGGGAAACACCGAAACGGGTCACTGGCAAGCAGTGCAGGTCAGATCAGTAGGTGGCATCTGATCAGGGCCTTTATTAGGGCCCCGCACTGAAAGTGTGGGTGCCCTATAGTAATCACTCTGTCCATCCGTCTGTCTGTCTGCCCGTCTGTCTGTCCACAAATTTTCCTACTACTCTGATAGCGCTGCCTGGGCCCTAGTCAGTTTCACTGACAGCTCTAGTTGTTTGCAAAATAATTAGTCATTTTCAAATTAGTTTCTTAAAGCACCTCAGCCTGGTTCCTCGCCCCCGCTCATAGGGGCTTGAAGAAATATATGGGCTGCATGATGCTCCCACGCAGAGCTGAATCTGGCCCGCACACTAGTACTGGTAAACCGCTTGGAGGATCTAAGCCTGTCCAGGAACCGCGGTGCGAGGCGGACCGTCCATGCTAATAAACCCTATTGGTTTCATTGGGCGACAGGGCTTGAGATGTCATTTCATCTCAATGTCGGGTAAAAGTCCCACAAAATGGAAGCAACGTCTCCAAATTGACCTTTACAGTGTTGACGGGGACGTTAAACCTAAAATCAAACAAACAAATCAGCCTGGTGTCCCTAAATTTCAAAATGGACTATTGCTATATAAGTTGGAAGGAAAAGATGGTCACTTCTGTGGCTCAGTTGGGTTTAAGGATTAAAGCATTGGTAAGGGTTAAAATTCGATTATAGCGCATTCCACTGTCTTAGATATGCTAAGCAATATAAAAACACACACACACACACACACACACACACACACACACACACACACACACACACACACACACACACACACACACACACACACACACACACACACACACACACACAAAAACAAAACACATAGACTGTCATTTCTTACTGTAAAGGATGTTTTCTTTAATTCCTTGTAAGGACTTAACAAATGTCTGAGCTGAATTTCAAGCAGAGGACCTGTCAAAATTGACATATGGCCATATTTCAGTGTTATGGAAAGCCCAGATCAGCTGACACCATGTCCATATTACCGTAAAAATCTTAAAAATTTGTGGACACCTTGAGGACTTTCTGTAATTCTCCAAAAGTTTTAACGAATTGGTTGAACAATCTAGCAAGCAGATGGAATGGCAAACAGTGTAGATCTTGATCAGACTGCTCCTTGAGGAGCAGTCTGATCTGGGTCTGCACTGTTTACTTAGGCCTATCTGTCCGAATACTTAGGATCATTAGAGTAATTAATCAGCACCTTTGCTGTCCTCCATATAAATATATTTGTATAATTTAGATTTTAAAGGCATTGAATCTGTTGCTATTGTCTTTTTATGGGCATTTATAAGTTTTAGTGGAAAGTCGACTCTTATTTAAATAATAATAATAATAATAATAGACTTTATTCATAGAGGGCAACTAGTACTAATCTTCCATGTGGCCCTCTTTTCCTGGGTAGGAACCAGTACTAAGCAATGTGGATAAAGTTTCTTGCTCAAGGAAACGTCACGTGGTGCTTGCGGGGATCGAACCAGCTACCTCTCGATCTCAAATCCAATGCTTTACCACTGCACCACAGCACTCCACTTAACCCGTGAGATGCCAATCACAGCCATTGTCATCTGCTTTGTCCTTTGCTGGTAAGTTTGAAAGCCTTTTTTGCAAACAGTGTGGACACAGATCAGACTGCTTTTGGAGCAGTCTGATCAGGGTCCACACTGTTTGCCTTTAGTGAAAATTTTGCAGGAAGCAGCAGATGACATAAGCAAACAACAGTTTCAGTTGCAGTTTTTCATGGCATCTTTAACTCTTATCATGCTGTTCACGACAACCTCTATCTTTGGAAACAGTGAAGACCCAGATCAGATGGCTTCTGAAGAAGCCATCTGATCAGGATCTACACTGTTTGGCATAAGTTCATGAATTTGTAGCAATAAATTACATCAAGTAATTTGATTGGTTGATAAACAAAAAAGGATGTGGCTTAAATGAATATTCAGCAAGATAAGGGTTAAGGGTTAAAATAAAGAATCGGGATACTTACCGTTAAAATCCTGAAAACTTGAGGAATTGCTGTAATTCTCCCAAGATTTTAACAACTTTGTTTCACTACCCAGCAAGGAGTTCAAAAAGTGCAGACAGAATGGCAAACAATGAAGACCCTGATCAGACTGCTCCTCAGGAGCAGTCTGATCTGGGTCTGCACTGTTTGCTTAGGCCTGTCTGGCCCAATACTTTGGATCATTATGGTAGCCATTTTTATGCTAAAATTTGTGTAATTGCTCAGAAATTCTAATATTGTTAGTTGTCTTCTTTGTTCAGTGTAGGAATGGACAATAATTTATTTTACAATATGAGGGAATTAAATTGCCTCCCTTTCCAAAATAGGCCCTTTTTGCCCCAGTTATTTATTGCATTTAAATGGATTTTTTTTTTGTTGTTGTTTTGGAAATTTTTGAAGTAACCCTTAAACTGCCAGCAGAAGTAATTTTCATTTTTTCCCCCATTTTTCTGAGAAAATAAGGCTTGACATTACATGTGAATTGTCTGCTGGGCAAACAATCCACATGTGATGTCAAGTAGTATTTTTTCGGAAAAATTTCCGTCTGCTGTAAAAAATTATATGAGCCCCGCCAAGCGAATTTGTGTCTTCGAGCATTCCGTCATGACAAATTTTAACTGCGCATGCCCAGCCATTCAGAGGGGCCAGGGATATGGCTTTCTGTCTGAAGGTTCCTCTTGATTCACTGCTTGTATGAGCGAGCAGCGAAGGTTCTGGTGAGACTGCGCGGATGCGCAGGCTCGCCTGAACCTTCGCTGCTCGCATAGGCGATAAGTACCAAAATCGCTTGGCGGGGCCCATATGGTGCTGTAAGGGTTACCCGTACCCCACTTTAGCCCATTTAGTGCCAGAAACCCCACAACCGGTAATTTACAAATGGTGCAGGCCCAGATCAGATGCCGTATTGTGCGGCATCTGATCAGGGCCTTCAATGTTTACAAAAAGTTCAGCCATTTTCCAGATAAATTTTAAAGAAAACACAACCTGACACCCCTACATTTTGAAATGGACTTGTGCTATATATATGGTGGAAGATTCCATTTAGTACAAAAAGGGATAGAACAGGACACTGCCAAATGGTGCAGGCCCAGACCAGACCTCATAGAACCTGGCATCTGAGCAGGGCCTTGAGTATTTGCAAAAAGTTCAGCTTTTTCTAAATGAATTTTTAAAATATCTGAACTTGACACCCCTATTAAAAATTTTGGAATGGACTGCTGCTATATATACCGTAATGATCCTAAGTTTAAGGACAGATAGGCCAAAGCAAATAATGCAGACCCAGATCAGACTGCTCCTGAAGGAGCAGTCTGATCAGAGTCTACACTTTTTGCCATTCTGCCTGCACCTTTTGGACTCCTTGCAGGATTGTGAAACAAATTTGTTAAAATTTTTGGAGAATGACAGCAAGTTCGTAAGTCATTTTGTACCGGAACCCCAACACGGGTACCCTGGCAAACAGTGCAGGCCCAGATCAGACACCGCAGAACGCGGCTTCTGATCAGGCCTACACTGTTTGCAAAATTGTCAGCCAATTTCCAAATAGTTTTTGAAGAAAACACAACCTGACACCCCTAAATTTTGAAATGGACTCCTGCTATGATTCCGTTTGGTACAAAAAGGGTTAAGGTGTACCATTACGAAAATACACCCGTGCGACAGTGCATTTTTTTCACATCTCCAAAATGGCCATTTTCCTGATGAAAATCCGTGATATTTTTCTTATAAATGCTGCAAACATAGGTTGTGGGTGCTCGTTAGAACCGCCTCATTTAGGCGGTTCTAACGAGTACCCACAACCTATGTCTTGGAGCAAAAATAAGAAAAATAATGTATACCCTCGTAAATCCCAGTTTTCTCTATAAAGTGGGGTATAGGGGGGGGGTCTTCATTTCACGGACTTGTTCACGTGATGAAATTTTTTGGATTTTTATGGTAAGGTGGAAGACTCTGTTCAGGAAAAAATGGGTTCAGAAGTTCGATGGTAGGACAGCGATACTTCACTTGCCGTAGATAGGCCGTTTCCAATTAAGAACAGACAAAACTATCTCGACAAATCGGGGGAAAACACATCCTTATGTCAAGATTGATTGGACATTAAAGACCTTGATGGATCAGGACTTTGGCTCCGAGGTTTTGTTTGATTGCAACTGCCTGTCACGAATTTTGACACATGTTTGTACTCCTAGCTGGGGGAAAATGATTTTCTGGAATGCAGTTTGAATATGAATGAATCATATTGTTGACAAGTCCGTGAAATGTGCACCCCATTAAACCCCACTTTATATAGGGAAAACTGGGGTTTACGGGGGTACACATTATTTTTCTTATATCTGCTCCAAGACATAGGTTGTGGGTACTCGTTAGAACTGCCTCTTTGAGGCAGTTCTAACGAGTACCCACAACCTATTTTTCTCATTATAAATAAGAAAAATATCATGGATGTTCATCAGATAAGTAGCCATTTTTGAAATATGATAAAATGCACCATGTCACATGGGATGGTTATCATAATGTGCTTTAAAAATAAAGTCGAGCTTCATCTTTGCTCCAGATAAGGTTTTAATTGGTTGGAGTTTAATGGCCAAGTCAGCACTGTGTAGGTTATATTGGGTCGGAAAGTATATACACCAGAACCTCTTTATAACACTATTAATCGGGTCACAATGGTGGTATATCCTAACAAAAATGTATTGATTATAAAGAAAAATGACCATTTATGTTAATTTTTCTATACAATCTGAACATTTTTGGGATGCATTTTGAAACTGTGTTATATCCAAAATCATGTTATATCTAACAGTGTTATAATGGGGTCGGGTTGTACCTTACCACACTTCATGGGCAAGCCTATACATAAGTTGGTTAACCAGTACAGTGCACATTCTTTTGTCAGGAGCATTCTGATCTTGGTCTGCACTATTTGCTTAGGCATTTAGTATTATTACTGTAGAGATGATGAACATTCTTTCGTGGAGATTGATCACGGAATCTTTCCTACAGTCATTCTCTCCCTTCCACTGATTCAAGAAGTGCGGTTGTCAGTTTCTGGCGAAAGAATGTGCACTGCTTACATATAAGCCTGCCCAGGAAAAGTGTGGATAGGTAAACTGACCAGCTCAAAAATGACATAAAATAGTGTTGACTGGGCCGTTCAACTCCAATACAAACAAACAAACCATAGAGATGATGAACTACCCAAGCAATGAACAGGGAGGTGCTGATCAGGCGTTGCAGATGTGAAAGCTGACCTGCACCTTTGTAATGTTCTCGAAAAATAAAATCAGTTTTTTTTCTGACCAAGCTCAAATTATTCTTGAAAGAATAAGTTTTTCATAGAAATTATTTAACCCTTATCTTGCTGTTCACGACAACCCCTATCTTTGCAAACAGTGTAGATCCAGATCAGATGGCTTCTGAAGAAGCCATCTGATCAGGATCTACACTGTTTGGCATTCAGTTTATGAATTTATAGCAATAAATTACATCAAGTAATTTGATTGGTTGATAGACAGAAATGGGTGTGGCTTAAATGAATATTCAGCAAGATAAGGGTTAATGTTACTACAGCGGGTGTTAACCCTTTGTATGCTAGTGGACTCTTCCATTGCTATATGCTGAACAAGTCCATTTTGTCATATAAGGGGTGTCAGGTCTATTTTTTCATTTTTATTCTATTTTTGACAGAAAATTCTGTTAGCAAATAGTTCAGGCCCTGATCAGATGCCACGTTCTGCGGCGTCTGATCTGGGCCTGCACTGTTTGCCAAGGTACCCCTTTAGGGGTCTCCCACATACAATGGGTTAAGGAAATGTGTGGTGGCCATAAAAAGTCTCCCTGCCCTTCATTATTGGGTAGATTATTGGTCTCATTGATTCATTATGGAAATTTGAAAGTATTTGAGGGTCACTGATGATGCCTAATTGGCAGAAACTAAGTCTGGCTCAGAAAAAATTTGTATACTCCATACTATTCAGTTCTGTACTGTGTTCCTTGCTTCCAAAGATTAACGTTAACATGCTTTCATGGACCATATTATAATACCTTTCATCTGTATGCTATTCATGTTGTTGATGTCCAGAGGAAAACCAGGTTAGCCTATCAGCTGTGTTATATCTAAAGAAAATATAAAGATTATACAGAAAAATGACCATTTATGGTCATTTTTTTTCTATATCATGTTTATGTTTTGTGGATACTTTGTGTGTTTGTTTGATTAGAGGTTTAACATCCCTGTCAACACTGTAAAGGTAATTTTGGGGACGTTGCTTCCAGTTTTGTGGGACTTTTACCCAACCTTGAGATGAAATGACATCTCAAGACCTGCCATCCAACGAAATCAATAGGGTTTATTAGCATGGATGAGCCGACTCGCACCGCTTTGCCTGGGCAGGCTTAGATCCTCTAAGCGGTTTACCAGTACTCGTGCGCGGGTTGGTTCCATGCAGCTCTGCTTGGAAGCATCATGCAGCTCATCTATTTCTTCAAGCCCCGATGGGCGGGGGCCGCCAAAGAAAATATATAGATTATATAGAAAAATGACCATTTATGGTAATTTTTCTATACATGTATAATGTTTCTGTTTAGTGGATACAGCATTGAACTGTGCTATATCTAAAACTGTTATAAAGAATAGTGTTATAAAGAGGTTTATGAATATTAGCATCAGAAGCTAGCTCAGCTTTCTAGCAGACACTGACAAAAGTTGATTCACGGTTTCTGAGACTGTCATTAATACTAATAATTTCCGACATTTTCTGATGTATGCATGCAACTCTCCTGGTACCTTAATAGTTTTTCTTCTGTTTTATATCCTATTTTTCTTCATATATTTTACTTGTGTTCGCAGTTTCTATGTCTCTGGTGTTATTATGTTCATCAAGAATGGTTCTAGTATCATTTTATAGTAAATTTGATCGCTTGCAAATGTGTCTTAAATGTGTGTTAAAACAGATGACCAGTCTGGACTAAGTTGGCAGTCTACATTTCTGGCATTATTGTTCGGTGAACGACGATCTGATTAGAGAGAGAAGGAAGTAAAAACATCGCTTAGTCCACTGGGTAATCCAATTTGTGTCGGGAAGAATTGACGTTAATTACCGCCTTCTTGTGGAAAAGCAGTTAAAATAACGTTGCTGTATATGGTTCTGGAAAGAAGACAATTTTCTGGTTAATGTAGAGAATAGTGGGGTTAAAAGTTTCATGATCGTAATAAAACACACTTAACCTTTGTATGAATGATTAATTTTAGGTGTTGTGACAGTTTTGCCTTCTTGACATACGATTTTGTTTTGTTTTGTCCCCAAGAATATGTTTCTCTGGAAAAGAAATCCTGATTTGGTCTTTTATTGTCTTACTTATAGCACTGACAGCACTGGTGGGTCTATTTTCTCCAGTACTAACAGCACTGGTGGGTCTATTTTCTCCAGTACTCACGGCACTGGTGGGTCTATTTTCTCCAGTACTCACGGCACAGGTGGGTCTATTTTCTCCAGTACTCACGGCACTGGTGGGTCTATTTTCTCCAGTACTCACAGCACTGGTGGGTCTATTTTCTCAAGTACTCACAGCACTGGTGGGTCTATTTTCTCCAGTATTAACAGCACTGGTGGGTCTATTTTCTCCAGTACTCACGGCACTGGTGGGTCTATTTTCTCCAGTACTGACGCATCACTGGTGGGTCTATTTTCTCCAGTACTAACAACACTGGGGGGTCTATTTTCTCCAGTACTCACGGCACTGGTGGGTCTATTTTCTCCAGTACTGACGCAGCACTGGGGGGTCTATTTTCTCAAGTAATTACAACACTGGTGGGTCTATTTTCTCCAGTACTAACAACACTGGTGGGTCTATTTTCTCCAGTACTAACAGCACTGGTGGGTCTATTTTCTCCAGTACTCACAGCACTGGTGGGTCTATTTTCTCCAGTACTAACAGCACTGGTGGGTCTATTTTCTCCAGTATTAACAGCACTGGTGGGTCTATTTTCTCCAGTACTAACAACACTGGTGGGTCTATTTTCTCCAGTACTAACAGCACTGGTGGGTCTATTTTCTCCAGTACTGACAGCACTGGTGGGTCTATTTTCTCCAGTACTCACAGCACTGGTGGGTCTATTTTCTCCAGTACTAACAGCACTGGTGGGTCTATTTTCTCCAGTACTCACAGCACTGGTGGGTCTATTTTCTCCAGTACTAACAACACTGGTGGGTCTATTTTCTTCAGTACTCACGGCACTGGTGGGTCAATTTTCTCCAGTACTAACAGCACTGGTGGGTCTATTTTCTCCAGTACTAACAACACTGGGGGGTCTATTTTCTCCAGTATTAACAACACTGGTGGGTCTATTTTCTCCAGTATTAACAGCACTGGTGGGTCTATTTTCTCCAGTACTCACAGCACTGGTGGGTCTATTTTCTCCAGTACTCGCAGCACTGGTGGGTCTATTTTCTCCAGTACTAACAACACTGGGGGGTCTAATTTCTCCAGTATTAACAGCACTGGTGGGTCTATTTTCTCCAGTATTAACAGCACTGGTGGGTCTATTTTCTCCAGTACTCACGGCACTGGTGGGTCAATTTTCTCCAGTACTAACAGCACTGGTGGGTCTATTTTCTCCAGTACTAACAACACTGGGGGGTCTATTTTCTCCAGTATTAACAACACTGGTGGGTCTATTTTCTCCAGTATTAACAGCACTGGTGGGTCTATTTTCTCGAGTACTCACAGCACTGGTGGGTCTATTTTCTCCAGTACTAACAACACTGGGGGGTCTATTTTCTCCAGTACTAACAACACTGGGGGGTCTAATTTCTCCAGTATTAACAGCACTGGTGGGTCTATTTTCTCCAGTATTAACAGCACTGGTGGGTCTATTTTCTCCAGTACTCAGGGCACTGGTGGGTCTATTTTCTCCAGTACTGACAGCACTGGTGGGTCTATTTTCTCCAGTACTCACGGCACTGGTGGGTCTATTTTCTCCAGTACTGACAGCACTGGTGGGTCTATTTTCTCCAGTACTAACAACACTGAGGGATCTATTTTCTCCAGTACTCACAGCACTGGTGGGTCTATTTTCTCCAGTACTCGCAGCACTGGTGGATCTATTTTCTCCAGTACTAACAACACTGGTGGGTCTATTTTCTCCAGTACTAACAGCACTGGTGGGTCTATTTTCTCCAGTATTAACAGCACTGGTGGGTCTGTTTTCTCCAGTACTCACGGCACTGGTGGATCTATTTTCTCCAGTACTCGCAGCACTGGTGGGTCTTTTCTCCAGTACTAACAACACTGGGGGGTCTATTTTCTCCAGTACTAACAACACTGGTGGATCTATTTTCTCCAGTACTCACGGCACTGGTGGATCTATTTTCTCCAGTACTCGCAGCACTGGTGGGTCTTTTCTCCAGTACTCACAGCACTGGTGGGTCTATTTTCTCCAGTACTAACAACACTGGTGGATCTATTTTCTCCAGTACTAACAACACTGGTGGGTCTATTTTCTCCAGTACTAACAGCACTGGTGGGTCTATTTTCTCCAGTATTAACAGCACTGGTGGGTCTGTTTTCTCCAGTACTCACGGCACTGGTGGATCTATTTTCTCCAGTACTCGCAGCACTGGTGGGTCTTTTCTCCAGTACTAACAACACTGGGGGGTCTATTTTCTCCAGTACTCACGGCACTGGTGGGTCTATTTTCTCCAGTACTGACAGCACTGGTGGGTCTATTTTCTCCAGTACTGACAGCACTGGTGGGTCTATTTTCCCCAGCACTGACAGCACTGGTGGGTCTATTTTCTCCGAGTGTAGGCTGGGAAAAAAGATCCTGAATGGAGACGTAGACTGTGTTTTGTTTAACCCTTATCCTGCTGTTCATGACAACCCCTACCTTTGCAAACAGTATAGATCCTGATCTGATGGCTTCTTCTGGATCTACACTGTTTGCCATTCAGATTGCGAAATTGAATGAATAAATTACATCAAGTAATTTGATTGGTTGAAAAGTAAATGGGTGTGGCTAAATTACTTTATGCAGAGGGATAAAGGTTAACCTATAAAATCCTGTATATTAAGCAAGTGGCGTAGATGCTGATCTTATGCTGCATTTTATAGTCTCTGATCAGGATCTACACTGTTTGCCTAACCCAACTTGTTTGTGCAGTCTAGGTTCTTTACACACCACTCTGATCTCACAACGACAAGAATAGTACAACTAAAAATAACTTACCTGTATTTGTGCAAATCAGTGACACAAATGGGCATTAGCAATGTAACTCAAGATTAAATCTTTTTGGTTTGGCAAATCTAAAACAAACTTTACTCTCATCCTGCTGAACATATTATATATAGCCACACCCATTGCTGATTATCAGTCAATCAAATTACTGGATATTATGTACAGTGGAACTTCGATGGCTCATTTACCATGGCTGATTTGAACCCTTATTTGAGCCCCTAGGGAAATCCTCTACATAAGAAATAGTGGGGAATAATTTAGATTTTCGTCTTTTATTGTCGCACCTGCTATTTAGCATGGCGCGATATAGGTGCCCGGTTTTCCGTCTGTTCGTCCGTTCATCCATTTGTGCATTCGTTTGTACATCTGTCCGTTTGTCAAGGCGTCAACATTTACGACCACCCTAGCGTTCACCCCAATGGTGAAGTTTATTTCTCAAGAACTATTAGAGCTTCATTAATGATACTTGGTACAAACATGTATCTGGGGATGACGACTTACATGCAAGCATCCATATTTGACCTTGACCTACATTTCATGGTTCACTGACTTTGTAAAATATTGCGACCACCCTAGTGTTCACCCTAATGGTCAAGTTTATTTCTCAAGAACTATAAGAGCTATATTAATGATACTTGGTACAAACTTGTATCTGGGGATGGTAACTTAAATGCAAGCATCCATATTTAACCTTGACCTATATTTCACAGTTCACTGACTTTGTAAAATATTGCGACCACCCTAGCGTTCACCATAATGTTCAAGTTTATTTCTCAAGATTTATAACAGCTTCATTAATGATATTTGGTGCAAACTTGAATCTGGGGATGGCAACTTAAATGCAAGCATCGATATTTGACCTTGACCTAAATTTCATGGTTCACTGACTTTGTAAAATATTGCGAACACCCTAGCGTTCACCCTAATGGTTAAGTTCATTTCTCAAGAATTATTAGAGCTTCATGAATGATACTTAGTACAAGCTTGCATTTGAGAATGGAATCTTTTGTTCAAGCATCTATGTTTGACATTGACCTACATATCATGGTTCGATGACTTTGCGCCTCCACAGGCGCGACATAGCCTTCGGCGGAATTCTTGTACTACAAATGTAAACTGTGTGTACTTATTACAATTGCCTCGATGAGGTGATTCTCATGAGTTTACACAGCCTACATTTTCATATCTTGTTATGCCTCCTGGCAGTAACCCTCAGTGGCTCTAACCAGCCCTGTCTCACACAGATTTTTGAGGTGCCTATGGTGTTCGAGCCATTGAAGTTCAACTGTATTTTTTCAATTCACAAATAGTATGACAAACTCTGGATCTACCCTGTTTGCAAAGGCAGGCAAGGATAAGGGTTAAAAGAATGATGTTCCTCTTCTGTAATATTTCTCCGGATGCTACTGGTGACTTCAGCAGTGTTGAGGTGCCTACAGTGTTGTATGCTGTTTGACTTTTTTGTTGTGCCTTCTTTAAATCTTAGCCTCCAAATTGATTTTGAAACTAAACTTCCATTCCAAAATTTATTTTTAGTCCCTGGCATTTTCTACCACTTACAATCAAAAACTTTTTTTAAAGTAAAAGCTTGTTTTTGCCAAAAACCGGTCTTACCTAATGATTTGCAACATACTTCCTTATTTAGTTGATCTAAAAGGTGGAATCACATCAGGAATCCAGGTCACACAAATGCAACTAGGGTGCTCTGCTTGGCAGTTGCATTTATGCAAAAAGGAGCACCAATAAAAATGCATAAGAATGGTGCATATTTGAGATGATTTTCTATCCAATTGTTCATCTGTCAACATTTGCTTCAGCCCTAGCATCCAGACCGTTCAACTGCTCAAGTCCATTTTTCAAGAACTATAATCACATGCATGACAAAGCCTTCAGTGTAATTCTTGTTGGGTTTTTTTTCCAGGCCCAAGCTGTAGCAAAGTAGCCTAAGGTGAAATTCTTATTATTAACCCTTATCCTGCTGAATATTCAATTTAGCCACACCCATTTCAGACTTTGAACCAATCCGATTACTTGATGTAATTTATTCCTACAAATTCATAAACTGAATGTCAAACAGTGTAGATCCTGATCAGATGGCTTCTTCAGAAGCCATCTGATCGGGATCTACACTGTTTGCAAAGATAGGGGTTGTCGTCAACAGCAAGATAAGGGTTAAGTTGTTCAAAGCTTTGTCAGCTGAACGAAAATGTTAGGGGTCTCTTTTCTCATTACGATAACACATCCATGTGATATAGTGCATTTTTTCATACCTCCAAAAAGGTATTTTTTTCTGATGAAAATGTGTGACATTTTTAGCTCGTCTGTTTTTTTGAAAAAAAAACTTTCGAGCTATTGTCATCACTCCGGCGTCTGCGTTGTCGTTGTCGTCTGGCGTCGTCTAGCGTCGTCGTTCCAAAAAAAACTTAACCTTGGCTATAACTTAAAAAGTATTAGACCTAGCCTCATGAAACTTCATACACACACTCATCATCACAAGAGCTACATTTTGACCAAGGACCATAACAACATTGTTGATTTTGGCTGAATTATCTCCCCTTTTCCAATTTTTTTCTGAAACACATTTTTTGCTCTGATTAGCTCACCTGTCACGTAGTGACGAGGTGAGCTTTTGGGATCACTTTTTGTCCGTCGTGCGTGTGTGCGTGCGTGCGTGTGTGCGTGCGTAAACTTTTTCTTCAAACAACATCTCCTCCTAAACCACTAATTGGATTTTGACCAAACTTCACAGGAATGATCCTTAGGTGGTCCCCTTTCAAAGTTGTTCAAATGGTTCCAGTCTGTTGCACATCTAGGTCACAGGAGCTAAAAATAGATTTTTTAAATGAAAGCTTTAAAAATCTTCTTCTCTGAAACCACAAGGCCCAGGTCTTCGATATTTGGTATGAAGCTTCATCTAGTGGACCTCTACCAAGATTGTTCAAATTATAGCCCTGGGGCCAAAAATGGCCCCGCCCCGGGGCCCACCAGTTTTACATAGGCTTATATAGGGAAAATCTTCAAAAAATCTTCTTCTCTGAAACACAAGGCCCAGGTCTACTATATTTGGTATGAAACTTCATCTAGTGACCGTCTACCAAGATTGTTCAAATTATAGCCCTGGGGCCAAAAACAGCCCCGCCCCATGGCCCACCAGTTTTACATTGGCTTATATAGGGAAAATCTTTAAAAATCTTCTTCTCTGAAACCACAAGGCCCAGGTCTTTGATATATGGTATGAAGGTTCATCAAGTGGACCTCTACCAAGATTGTTCAAATTATAGCCCTGGGGCCAAAAATGGCCCCGCCCTGGGGCCCACCAGTTTTTCATAGGCTTATATAGGGAAAATCTTTAAAAATCTTCTTCTCTGAAACCGCAAGGCCCAGGTCTTTGCTATTTGGTATGAAGCTTCATCTAGTGGACCTCTGCCCAGATTGTTCAAATTATAGCCCTGGGGCCAAAAATGCCCCCGCCCCTGGACCCTTTGGTTTTACATAGACTTATAAGGGGAAAATCTTTAAAAATCTTCTTCTCTGAAACTGCACAGCCCAGGTCTTTGATATTTGGTATGAAGCTTCATCTAGAGGACCCCTACCAAGATTGTTCATATTATAGCCCTGGGGCCAAAAATGCCCCCACCCCGGGGCCCACCAATTTTACATAGGCTTATATAGGGAAAATCTTTAAAAATCTTCTTCTCTGAAACCACAAGGCCCAGGTCTTCGATATTTGGTATGAAGCTTCATCTAGTGGACCTTTACCAAGATTGTTCAAATTATAGCCCTGGGGCCAAAAATGGCCCCGCCCCGGGGCCCACCAGTTTTACATAGGCTTATATAGGGAAAATCTTTAAAAATCTTCTTCTCTGAAACCACAAGGCCCAGGTCTTTGATATTTGGTATGAAGCTTAATCTAGTGGACCTCTACCAAGATTGTTCAAATTATAGCCCTGGGGCCAAAAATGGCCCCGCCCCGGGGCCCAACCAGTTGAACATAGGCTTATATAGGGAAAATCCTTAAAAATCATCTTCCCTGAAACCGCAAGGCCCAGGTCTTTGATATTTGGTATGAAGCTTCATCTAGTGGACCTCTACCAAGATTGTTCAAATTTGGCCCTGGGGCCAAAAATGCCCCCACCCTGCAGCCTACCAATTTTACATAGGCTTATATAGGGAAATCTTTAAAAATCTTCATCTCTGAAACCGCAAGGCCCAGGTCTTTGATATTTGGTATGAAGCTTCATCTAGTGGACCTCTACCAAGTTTGTTCATATTATAGCCCTGGGGCCAAAAATGCCCCCGCCCTGGGACCCTTCGGTTTTACATAGATTTTTATAGGGAAAATCTTTAAAAATCTTCTTCTCTGAAACTGCACAGCCCAGGTCTTTGATATTTGGTATGAAGCTTCATCTAGTGGACCTCTACCAAGATTGTTCAAATTATAGCCCTGGGGCCAAAAATGGCCCCCGCCCCAGGGCCCTTTGGTTTTACATAGGCTTACTTAGGGAAAATCTTTAAAAAAGCTTCTTCTCTGAAACCGCAAGGCCCAGGTCTACTATATTTGGTATAAAGCGTCATCTAGTGGACCTCTACCAAGATTGTTCAAATTATAGCCCTGGGGCCATAAATGCCCCCGGCTCAAGGCCCTTTGGTTTTACATAGGCTTATATAGGGAAAATCTTTATAAATCTTCTTCTCCTCTGAAACCAGGAGGCCCAGGTCTTTGATATTTGGTGTGAAGCTTCATCTAGTGGACCTCTATCAAGATTGTTTAAATTATAGCCATAGGGTCAAAAATGCCCCCGCCCTAGGGCCCTTTGGTTTAACATAGGCTTATGTAGAGAATATCTTTAAAAATCTTCTTCTCAGAAACCACAAGGCCCAGGTCTTTGATATTTGGTATGTTGCTTCATCTAGTGCACCTCTAACAAGATTGTTGAAAAATTATAGCCCAGGGGCTAAAAATGCCCCCACCCCGGGGCCCACCAATTTTACATAGGCTTATATAGGGAAAATCTTTATAAATCTTCTTCTCTGAAACCACACGGCCCAGGTCTTCGATAATTGGTGTGAAGCTTCACCTAGTGGACCTCTACCAAGATTGTTGAAAAATTATACCCCAGGGGCTAAAAATGCCCCCGCCCCTTGGCCTGCCAGTGTTACTTAGGCTTGTATAGGGCAAATCTTTAAAAATCTTCTTCTCTGAAATTGCAAGGCCCAGGTCTTTGATATTTTGTATGAAGCTTCATCTAGTGAACCTCTATGAAGATTATTTAAATTAGAGCCCTAGGACCAAAAATGCCTCTGCCCTGGGGCCCTTTGGTTTAACATAGGCTTATGTAGGGAATATCTTTTAAACTCTTCTTCTCTGAAATGGCAAGGCCCAGGTCTTTGATATTTGGTATGAAGACCTCAACCAAGATTGTTCAAATTATAGCCCTGGGTCCAAAACTGCCCCCACCCCGGTGCCCTTTGATTTTACATTGACTTATACAGGAAAAATCTTTAAAAATCTTCTTGTCTCAAACCTGAAGGTTCAGGTCTTTGATTTTTGGCATGAAGCTTCGTCTAGTGAACCTCTATCAAGATTTTTCAAATTATAGCCCTGGGGCCAAAATGCCCCCTTCCTTGTGGCCCACTGGTTTTACATTGACTTATATAGGAAAAATCTATATAAATATTCTTGTCTGAAACCAGAAGGCTCAGTTCTTTGATATTTGGTATGAAGCTTTGTCTAGTGGACCTTGACCAAAATTAATCAAATTTTAGCCCTGGGGCCAAAAATGGCTCTGCCCCGGGGCCCACTGGTTTTACATAGACTTATTTAGGGAAAATCTTGTCGGAATCCAGAAGGCTCACGTCTTTGATATTTGATATGAAGCTTTGTCTAGTAGACCTCTACCAAGATTGTTCCAATTATAGCCCTGAGCCCAAAAATGGGCCCACCCTGGTGCCCTACTTGTTTTACATAGACTTATGTAGGGAAAACCTTTGAAAATCTTATCGTCTGAAACCAGAAGGCCAAGGTCTTTAATATTTGTTATGAAGTTTCATGAAGTGGACCTCTAACAAAATTGTTCAAATTGGGGCCAAAAATGGGCCCACCCCCAAGCCCACTTGTTTTACATAGACTTATATTGGGAAAACCTTTGAAAATCTTCTTGTCTGAAATCAGAAGGCAAAGGTCTTTGATATTTGGTATGAAGTTTTGTCGTATGGATTTCTACCAAGATTGTTCAAATTATAGCCCTGGGGCCAAAAATGGCTGCACCCGGGACCCGCAGGTTTTATATAGACTTATGTAAGGAAAACCTTTAAAAATCTTCTTGTCTGAAACTAGAAGGCTCCGTTCTTTGATATTTGGTATGAAGCCACTTCCAAGATTATGCAAATTGAAGCCATGGGGTCAATAATGGCTCTCCTCGAGGCTCACTCGTTGCCTAATGGATCAGGTGAGCGACCCAGGGCCATCATGGCCCTCTTGTTTTAATACTATTCACAACAGAGCCTTCAAACTTCACATGAATGTTCCTTGGGACAAGACCTTTTCAGTGATACCACACTTTTTGATATGTAACCTTGACCTTTGAACTTTGACCTATTTTTCGAAAATTTAACCGAAAACCTTAACCTTGACCATATTTCCAAAAGTATTTGGCCTACCTTCATGAAACTTCATACACATACTCACCATCACAAGAGCTACATTCCCTACAAGTTTTATAACTCCATCTTGCAATTTGATTGCTCTTGTTTGACTTAGAACTTTGGTTTTCTAAAAGAAACTGCAGACGAGCGTTGGCACCCGCATGCGGTGCTCTTGTTCTTATTTATACTCAGAACATAGGTTTTGGGTGCTCGTTAGAACCGCCTCATTGAGGCGGTTCTAACGAGTACCCACAACCTATGTCTTGGAGCCGAAATAAGGAAAATAATGTTTACCCCCGTAAACTCCCGTTTTCTCTATATAAAGTGATATTTAGGGGGTTCTTTATTTCGCGGACTTGTTCATATGATGTTACATTAGGTGTCATTTTTTTTGGGGGGGGGGGGGGTTTACGGCCCTTTCAAGATTATTTCACTCATATCAAGTCGATCGTTAATCAGAGGTGGGCGAAAACCGGAGTACCCGGAGAAAAACCACCTGACCTTCTGTAGCAGAACTTGGCGTCTCACATGTGGCCCGAGCGAGGCTCGAACCTACGGCGGTGAGAGACCTAATGACTAAGAGTCTTATCCACTAGGCCACGGAGGCCTGTTTAGGTGTCATACTTTCTTTCAGAGCTGTAAAATTAACATTTTGTAGTGAAAAATTGTTACTATTTCTGCATCAAACATTGATTGTGTGTGCTCGCTAGAACTGCCTCATTGAGGCGGTTCTGACAAGTACCCACAGTCTACGTTTTTGAGTAAGCATAAGGAACATAATGTATGCCTGTTTTTCTCTTTATAAAGTGGGGCTTACAGGGATCTTCATCTCATGAACATGAAAAATTTCATATGAAATGATCGCTTTTGTGGCATTACGAAAACACGCCTATACAAATACATTGACACATTTATCGCCGAAAAACTGAAAATTTTCAGATGAAAAATTGTGATATTTTTCTTATTTCTGCTCAAAATATAGATTGTGGGTACTCGTTAGAACCGCCTCATTGAGGCGGTTCTAAAGAGTACCCACACTCTATATCTTAGAGCAGAAATAAGAAAAATAAGGTTTACCCCTGCAAACCCTAGTTTTACTATATAAAAGTGGGATTCAAGGGGTTCAAAATTATATAGGCGCATTTTTGTGATGGGTGAGCTAAGTCATAGAGAACGTTTTTGCTTTTTGCATGTAAAAATTGCTAGATCTCAGTTACTCTATCAGGCAGCAATCAATCTTTCCACGATATTTAAAACTGCGTAGTTACCCATGGGATAGCTTACTCTAAAACTACAGTAATAATAACCGGAATTTAATTAGGACCTTTATTTTGCAAAGCAGCTTAAACACGTTATTATACAGCAGTAACCTTTGTGGGTAGCTCTAATATGTTATTCTTTTGCGTTATGAGTTTCCGACGCTGATTAATAACAAGGTTCGCTGCTGAGATTTTACTAAATAACACCTCTCTTACCCAACGTCTTTTCAATTTTCTCATCCTTTTGCATGTTCAACGTGATTATGCTCAGTAAAGCAAAAGAAATTTTCTCGAAAGATTTCCGTGCAACACAATTGAAGTGTGTCTAGAAAAAAGCTCATAGTGTTTCTCTTGATGGTAGTTGACATAAATCAGATAGTGCAGCATTCTATTTCTTGACAGTTTGTTTACACCATATCCTAGTTCTACTTTAGTTATTCAGCGAAGACCATGATCAGCTTATAGACTGTCCCTGCTGATCAGTGTCTGTTCATTGCACATGACTGGAGGCATGTTTTATTTAGTTTCCATTAAGCTGATGCTTAAAAGAGCCCAATATTACCATAAAACAGTTATTTAATGAAATTGAGCATTGTCAGGCTTAAAAAGTCCTTTGGTAGTCTATGATCAGCAAACACTTTAGCATGTCCAATGGGCTTTATGCCTCTTTTTTATCAAGCTCTTTAAGGCTGTTTATTATTTGTACGAACAGCAATGATTACGATTATACTGCACAGGTTTGCAGTCTGTCTGTAGCCTTCGCTGTTTGCATATGTGCCAAAGAGACTTTCTGCGTGTAATAGATCTGGTATAAATTGTAGCTTCACTTGGAATTCTTTTAGAAAAGAATGTGGGTTAAAACTTCATCCAGGGGGAAAACAAGTTTATAGGGATTTGGCTTATCCTCTTGTTAGAAAGCTTATTTCACCATAAAGATTTCTTTGGCCGACTTGGTAACATTGAATCCTACTCGCCCCAGTGAAATTTTTAAGAACAGTTCAAGAAAAGTTCTTTCACAGTTCAAGAACAATGTTCAAGAACTGAACATGAACTACTCTTAACCCTTGACCTGCTGAATATTCAAATATGCCACACCCACAACTGCTTAATAACACAACTGCACAATTACTTGATGCAAATTATTGGAACAAATTCACAATCTGAATGACAATGTAGATCCTGATCAGATGGCTTCTTTAGAAGCCATCTGATCTGGATCTGCATTGTTTGAAAGATCAGACATTTCCGGGCTCAGCAGGACAAGGGTTAAAGTGTTCAAGAACAGTTCCAGTACATTTTAAGAAATGTTAAATTGGACAATTTTTAAAAACAAGTATTCCTGAAAAATTCTTAAAGTCTGTTCTTGAACAGTTCAAGAATGAAGTTCTTATACAGTTCAAGAACTATTTTAAGAACTTTTGTTCTTGAGCTGTTCTTTAACTATTGAAGAACAGTCTTTAAGAACTTTTTAAGAAGTACCATTAAAAATCCTAAAACTTCGGATACCTCAAGAGCTTGCTAAAATTTTCCTAAAATTTTAACAAATTTGTTTCACAATCCAGCAAGGAGGCCAAAATGTGAAGACTTCAGGAGCAGTCTGATCTGGGTCTGCACTGTTTGCTCAGGCCTATCTGTCACAATAGTTAGGATCATCCTCTTCATTTCTCCTTATCTGGATCTTTTTTCCTGGAAGATGACACAAAATGATCAGTGTCTGCACTGTCTTCTTAAAATACAAAACAGTTTATATGAAACAGTCATAATAATGTATTTCCCCAGAGACAAACGCCCCACCACTGCTGTTAATGTTTTATACAGTAACCTCAAAACAGGTAATTGGCAAAAGGTTCAGGCCCAGATCAGACATCGCAGAATGCGGCATCTGATCAGGGTCTACACTGTTTGCAAAAAGGTTCAGCCATTTTCAAACTAGATTTTTGAAGAAAACACAACCTGACTCACATAAATGTGCTATTCATACGGTTGAAGATTGATTCCATTTGGTTTGTTTGTTTGTATTGGAGTTCAATGGCCCAGTCAATACTATTTCAGATCATTTTTGAGCCAGTAAGTTTACCTGTCCACACTTTTCCTGGGCAGGATTATGCCTAAGCGGTTAACCAGTACAGTGCACATTCTTTCGCCAGAAATTGACAACTGCCCTTCTTGAATCAGCAGAAGGAAGAGAATAACTGTAGAAAAGATTTCATGATCAATCTCCACGAAAGAATGTTGCCGGCCCCGGCAAGTATCGCACCCACGTCCTCCTGATCACTAGTCAGACGTGCATCCGACTGAGCTCCCGAGGCCGGCTGATTCCATTTGGTACAAAATGGGTTAACTAGGAACCAAACTGGGAAGAAACCCTACGAGAAGACTTTTGCGACCAGCGAAGACTCAGATCAGTCTGCACATGTATATCAAGATAGTCTGGCCAGTGTCACTGTCTGTTGCTATTTGGATAACCAAGATATTAATGCCAAATGCAAATCTTTTGATCAGACTGGGTGGTTGCACAGGCTGATAGTCTTTGCCTGTCACTCAGCATCACATTTAAACAAGTTCAAGAAATGAACATTAACCCTGTCAAATAAAAATCAAAAAAGAGTTCCTTTAAGAGCAATGAAAACAATCATAAGAAAGGAGATGGGTCATACTACGTAGTTTCGGCTAATAAAGCCTCATCAGTGACCCTGTAATGATCCGACAACGAAAGCCAGAGTAAACGTACTGCAATTTTGAGAATTTCGAATAGGCAGTCGATTCAAAGACTGATAGAAATCAAAATGGGATCCAAATAATTAAAAACCTGCCTAGAATATGAGTCTAAACCAATAATTTATTTCTGATTTCTCAGAATATTCACGCTGATCTCAAAGGACCAAAAGTAAAATATAAACTGCACTATGGTTGATGTACGGGGAGACGTTTTACGGCCGCCACACGGCACAACACCAGCTGCAGTGAAGGCAAATAAAAATCAAAAAAGAGTTCCTTTAAGAGCAATGAAAACATTCATAAGAAAGGAGATGGGTCATACTACATAGTTTCGGCTAATAAAAACTCATCAGTGACCCTGTAATGATCCGACAACGAAAGCCAGAGTAAACATACTGCAATTTTGCGAATTTCGAATAGGCAGTCGATTCAAAGACTGATAGAAATCAAAATGGGATCCAAAACCCCACTTTATATAGGGAAAATTGGGTTTTACAGGGGACACATTGTTTTTCTTATTTCTTCTCCAAGATATAGGTTGTGGGTACTCGTTAGAGTGAGTGAGTGAGTATTTCAGTTTTACGTCCCACCAACAGCTATGGTCATACGGAGACGGGACCTCGGTTTAAAGACTCATCCGAAAGTCGGGAGAAGCCCGGGATCGAACCTGCGACCCCTGGTTTACAAGGCGAGTAGCGTAACCACTCGACCACGGAGGCTTCTGGGTACTCGTTAGAACTGCCTCAATGAGGCAGTTCTAACGAGCACGCACAACCTGTGGTTTGACTAGAAATGAGAAAAATATCACACATTTTCATCAGAAATTAACCATCTGGGAGACATGAAAGACGTGAAAGAATGCACTGTCGCAATGTTGTTATTGTAATTGGTCAGCTTGTAGGTTTTGTCATATGCTGGCTCATACATAAAAGATTCTTATGATAGTTTGTCTGTCCTCACCAATTTTTAGCATATTCATATTGTGGCTTCCATTGTTGGAGGCGACGTAACACATATGTTTGAACCTAATTGCCACTGCAGTAAGACTTGTCTGAACATGTCATTGTCTGGTTTACAAGATTTACCGTAAAAATCCTAAAAATTCAGACACCTTGAGGACTTTTGCAATTCTCCTAAAATGTTAACAAGTTTGTTTCACGATCCAGCAAGGAGTCGAAATGGCAAACAGTGAAGACCCTGATCAGACTGCAGTCTGATCTGGGTCTATTTTGTTTAGACCTGTCTTTCCCAATACTTAGGATCATTACAGTACTCTTTAAACTGGAGTGTGTTTGAGTTTTATGTCCAACCCACAGCTAGGGTCATACGGAGACTCGTCCGAAAGTCTGGAGAACCCCGGGATGGAACCCACAACCTCTGGTTTATGTGGTGAGTAGCTTATCCACGACACCCCAGAGGCTTCTTACTCTAAAAAGTGGAATCCAGTCAAGTATACACCTTATGGGCTCCCTTATTGATAGGGGTATACTCTTAAAGGAAGGAATTCACTCCTCAGAAGCAAATTCTTTCCTTTACGAGTAGAACCCCCTTTTTGGAAATAGTTTATAGGAAGTCAAATCGGAATTCCTTGCAAAAGAACTGGTAGAAAATATGATAGGTTTTTCAATCTTTCTTATTCCTTATCCTTTAACGGGCCTCCGTGGCCTAGTGGATAGGAGCGCTGACTCATAATCATTAGGTCTCTCATCGCTGTGGGTTTGAGCCTGGCTCGGGTCTCATGTGAGACGCCAAGTGATGCAATTTAAGGTCAGGTGGTTTTCTCCGGGTACTACGGTTTTCACCCACTTCTGATTAATGATCAGCTCAATATGAGTGAAATAATCTTGAAAGGGCTGTAATTCTGAACCCAAAAAACCTTATTCTTTAACCCTTATCTTGCTGTTCACAACAACCCCTATCTTTGGAAACAGTGTAGATCCAGATCAGATGGCTTCTGAAGAAGCTATCTGATCAGGATCTACACTGTTTGGCATTCAGTTTATGAATTTGTAGCAATAAATTACATTAAGTAATTTGATTGGTTGATAGACAGAAATGGGTGTGGCTTAAATGAATATTCAGCAAGAGAAGGGTTAAGATGCCAGTCACATCAGTATTAATCTTAATCCGAGCCTTCTCTGACGTTCTAAAAGCCTTTTTTATTATCTGATTTGGCGGCTTAACTGTAGGTCACTACAGCCAGAGATCTCGGGTTATATTAATCTATGCTGCCTGCTGGTTTCTTTAAAAGTAGTTGTTGCAAACATTGTGGACCCAGATCAGAGCAATCTGATCAAGGTAAACAGTGTTTGCCTGTTTGTAAAAACATGCAAGAAGATGCAGTAGACAATAAAAACAGATAACATTTTCATTTGCAAGTTTTCTTGGCATCTTGTGGGTTAACCAATAACCACCACTACTGGGCCTGATGGCTCCATCCAATATGCATCTGACTCAGGTGACAGTAGGAGCAAGTAAACTCCCCACAGTGTCCTGAAACATTCATCCATGGAGATTGATTGTTACCTATCTTCCACTAGTTGGCAGTTCCTGGAAAAAGAATTTTTCACTGCTTAATTCACTCCTCAGGAAAAATATGCTCAGGTTAAGTGACTTGCTCAGTATGACTTCAGTACTGTTGACTTGAAAGTAAAAAAAAAAAAGAGAAAATTATCACTTGTCACAGATATGTACAGATTTTTAGGGATACGGATACATTTTCAGGGGGAGTCAATTCCTGCAAAAGTATTTTTGTCATCCATGTCAACAGGGGTCAACTCTTAAAGGAAAGAATTTGCTCCTCAGGAGCAAATTCATTCCTTTAAGAGTAGAGCCCATTTTCAGTTGGGCTGAGAACATTGATATTTTGTATATTGATTGGGGCTGAGGAGGATATCACCAGGTTAAATTTACAACAAATTTTATGAAATTTTGTTGGAATTGTGGCACTTTGCAATTTCTGGCCATTTAACCCTTTTGCTTTATTATGCATAGCATAACTGAAGAACCATGTATGCTATTGTTTTGAAAATTTCATATATGGATTCCTCATGAAAAATTTGGTGACCCGTATTTTTTTCTTATTTCCCATTTTAGAGTTATTTCTCTTTTAATAAACTAACATTGAAATCTTGTCAACAAAATAACTGAAAAAGTATTTGAGCCAGAGCCTTGATATTTGGTTTACTGATTTGGACTGACCAGGAGATCACCTGATTAAATTTTCAACAAATTTTATGAAATTTGTTGGAGTTATGGCACTTTGCAACTTCTGGTCATTTATTCCTGTTGCTTTCGTGTGCATAGCATAACTTAAGAACTAAGTATGCTATTGGTTTGAAAATTTCATATATGGATTCCTCATGAAAAAATGCTCATACATGGTCATTTTCCTATCAAAATAAAAATATATGGAGTATAATAAAGGAGGGGCTGTGGGTTTGATTCTGGGCTTCACCAGACTTTCAGGTGAGTCTTTAACCCTTGTCCTGCTAATCCCGGATATGCCTTATCTTTGAAACAATGTAGATCCAGATCAGATGGCTTCTGACGAAGCCATCTAATCAGGATCTACATTGTTTGCCATTCAGATTGTGAATTTGTTGCAATAATTTGCATCAAGTAATCTGATTGGTTGATAATCGGTAGTGGGTGTGGCATATATGAATATTCAGCAGAACAAGGGTTAAACCAAGGTCCCATCTCGGTATGATGTAAAACTGAAATACACACACACACACATAATAAAGGAGAAATGGTCATACTTCAGTAGAAGTTATGGTTTTATTTTGTATATCATATAGAAAAATAGCAATAAATGTTATGTTTTTATTATTATAACTATTATACACAATTTACATGGATGCAACAGAATTATTCAGAACTGACACATTTTCTGAATTGACAGTTGATAATACTGCCAGCCAGTGCCAGGACTGTACTGCTATTGTCCATGTAACTGTCACTGACCAGTACGACCCCTGTCACACCAGGGCCGCGTTTTCACGGCTTCCAAGAAAAATGCAGAACGCCGAGGTGCGTGCAGTACGATCGCAAACATAGCCGTAGCAATGCAGTGGCATCGCCAGTAGGCCCCTTGGGATCGTATAGAATGCCAAGTGACGGTGCTCAATTTGAGCATGCTGAAAACAAACGCCGTCACTAGGCGTTCTGATAAGAGCACAGTGAGGTCGCCATAAGGTTGCCATAGCAGCGCAGTAAGGTCTCCTACAATGCCACAGGAGCTCGGCACAGTGGTCTCCTACAACGCCTTATAAGCTCCGCTTGTATAATTGATTGATTGATTTGAGATTTAATGTCCCTGTCAACACTGTATAGGTCATTTTAGAGACGTTTCTTCCAATTTTGTGGGACTTTTACCCGCCATTGAGATGAAATGACCTCTCAAGCCCTTTCACCCAATTAAACCAATAGAGTTTATAAGCATGGACAGTCCGTCTCGCACCGCTTTGCCTGGGCAGGCTTAGATCCTCTGAGTGGTTTACCAGTACTCGTTTGCGGTCGGTTTCAGCTCTCCATGGAAGCATCATGCAGTCCATTTATTTCTTCCAGTCCCGATGGGCGCATACAATCGCCATCAAGAATGCCACAGGATCGCGATAGATCGCCATGTAAGCTCCGTAGCAACATCTTTGTCGCTGTAAGGACGCCATGACAGGTCCATGTTTACGAAAAACATCCCATATTTCTTGCGATCTCACGGCGTTCTGGAAAATTAAACAACGCCGTACCATCGCAGTGGAAACGCGGCATAGTGTGACAGAGGCTTAAGCTAATCAGTGCACAAATTAACCCATACATGACACAAAGGCTTTGGACAATTACATTTCCATTTTTAGGGTGGAAGGTTAGTGGATATTAGCATTCCTATACTTCAAGCAATCTAGGGCATAATGTAATCAAATTGCTTGTTTTCAAATCCTGTTGATCTTTCTAATATGTTACATTCTTGTTATATATCTGTAATTGAAAAGAAGTAAATAAAATATTGTTTAAACTAATGTAATCAGAGGAAGCCCCCGCCCATAGGGGCTTGAAGAAATATATGGGCTGCATGATGCTTCCACGCAGAGCTGAATCCGGCCTGCACACTAGTACTGGTAAACCGCTTTGAGGATCTAAGCCTGTCCAGGAGCCGCGGTGCGAGGCGGACCGTCCATGCTAATAAACCCTATTGGTTTCATTGGGCGACAGGGCTTGAGATGTGATTTCATCTCAATGCAGGGTAAAAGTCCCACAAAATTGGAAGCAACAACTCCAAAATGACCTTTACAGTGTTGACGGGGACGTTAAACCTCAAATCAAACAAACAACCAAACAAATGTAATAAGAGGCTGATACATCTTGTGGCTTAACTCATATACTGCACTGTTTGCCAATGTCCAAAGTTTGGGATGCTAAGAATAATATGGACTAAAAGGGGTCAGACAAAATAAATGAAAATAAAGTTCCTGGAAGTTCAGGAAAGTGTTTTCAATATTGAATGTCTAAGTCCAATTCCAGAACCATTTTTCTGCCTACACTCAGAAGCAATTGCCTCACCTGTGCTATTCAGCCTTTGACTTCTGTTTTGACCTCTGCAGCAAAAAAAAATAATTTGAAGTGCTTTTATTTTGACTAAATACAGTTCAACACATTCTCTTCATAACTTTTCTTTTTTTATTGGGGTCCAAGCCAGAAACCATGTTGACTAAACAACTGTGTAATAGCAAACAAGAATGACCTATATAATCTATACATTTTTGGATAGATTATATAATTGAAAAATGACCGTTTGTGGTCATTTTTCTATATAAGTTATACTTTTTGGGGTTTGATTTGAGGTTTAACATCACCGTCAACACTGTATAGGTTGTTTTGGAGATGTTGCTTCCAATTTTGTGGGACTTTTACCCGACATTGAGATGATATGACATCTCAAGCCCAGTGAAACCAAAAGGGTTTATAAGGATGGACGATCCGACTCGCACCGCTTTGATCCTCTAAGCAGTTTACCAGTACTCGTGTTCGGTCGGTTTCAGCTCTGCATGGAAGCATCATGCTGCCAGCCCCGATGGGCGGGGGCCGATACATTTTTGGGATCTGCCTTTTAACCGTTTTATATCGAAGACTGTGTTATACAATGTACGGTGTTATAAAAGTTTAGGTTCAGGTTTATGTTCAGGTGTATTTGGACTTACTGCAAGCATGACTACAAAAAAAGAAAGTTCACTATTTTTGCTACACAAGAAATAAAATCTGACTAGGGCTGAATGTAGCCATCATTGCTGGTCTTATAGTGGAATATAAAAGGATAATTCCAGTACCAAACATGGCATTATTATTCATGCCAGACTGGTTTTCAAGTGGAAAGACTTTAGCTGCTAAATTATTTGTAACAAGGCAAGAAAAAACTACATTTTTACCTGCAACAAGAAAGATGTGTTTGAGCCTGCACATTTGAATATTCAGGTCTGGGACTCTTGCACTTTGCAAGGCAGACTTTCAATGGGTTCAATCTAACAGGAAGTGCTTAAATCAAACTGAGGCTGGACTGGGTCTCTGCTGTTTCAGCTGGTGTATTAAGGTTGATTATCCCGTTATATGGCAGCTCATTTCCCTCTGCCAGTTTGTGTTGTGTGTGTAAGCATGACAGCGGTAACTATGGCAACATGGCTTTCAGCTTCACTGGTTAAATATTTCTCTGTATAGGCAGAGTTAAGCTCTTACAATTGGGCATAAAAGATTAATGGATCAAATTAGCATGATTAACTTCTATAAATGACATGTTTTCAGAGGAACAGAGTATAAGAAAAACAAGTTGGCTTCCTTCAAAAAAGGAATCCAATACGTGGGCTGGCAATTTTTCTAAACTTTGGGTTTTGGATTATTTTTAAAACACATAAGATCATCAGTTCACCAGCAGTTTATTTGTAGAACAAATAAATAAATACAAAAATATTGAAACTATTTGTTGTCTAAAGTATTTTAATTGTCTGCAATTAAAAGAAAAACAAAGCATTTTTAGAATAGCTTATTGGTACTCTTATTTAGCAATAATAATCACATTGTTACAAAATCAATAATAAAGCATGTTTCGGTGAAAGATGTGCAGTCATATACAATTTAAAAATGTTTTAGAAGTTGCTTCTAGATAATTCTTTAAACTGAATGACTTATTACATGCGAAGGTATTTTGATTTGATTTTAATGTTATAGACTAGATTTTGTCTTTACACAAACGTATCTTTAGGCTAGATTTAACGTAATGTAAGTACTTATCAAAACTGGATCTGCCACGAAAAATGATTCACTTAAGTGGTTAAAATAATGGCGGATAGGATTCTCGCGAAGATTAATATAAAAAATAGCCACCATTTTTTCTGTAATTTATGAAAAAAAAAAAAAACACAAACAAATGACAGGAATATCTGTACATTATAAAATGCTAAAACTTGCTTAAATCAATGAAACATTTCAATCGTTTAAACATTCATGTATTCGAAAGTGTTTCAAATTAAACTTAACTGCTCTGTACCGTTCAGTCCATTATATGACTTATTTTGTGCATCGTTTGAGAGCTGTTTCAAAGTCTGACTTAGGCTAAACTAATGTAAATTTTTATTTTACGTCAGTTTTCCTATGTGGTTGAATAGTCTCAATGTATTAGTAGTATTAGTGCCTACGAATTCCCAAACCTTTTCTGCCCATTGCTAAATGAATACTACATGTATCCAGCTTCAATCTCCATTTGTCTATTACATTATATTTATATACAGACGTCTCAAATCCGAAGATTTGGTTTCATATTTACCAAAAGCGTAGAACGGCGTCTCGGGTTAGAAGTCTTAGTTACATGTTTTACCTAAAGTTTTACATACAGTTACATGTTTTATTTACCCAAAGAAGTAGAAAGCTACACAGACTTCTATTTTAAAAACGGACGATTGTAGTTGATGGCTGATTACGTGATTTGTCCGAGCGCTACTGTAGGTCAATGAATATACGTCACCGAATTGTAAAGCTGTCTGATGGTTTCTCTTCGTTTGTTTATATAGAAGCCTCCGTGGTCGAGTGGTTACGCTTCTCGCCTTGTAAACCAGGGGTCGCAGGTTCGATCCCGGGCTTCTCCAGACTTTCGGATGAGTCTATAAACCGAGGTCCCGTCTCCGTATGACCTTAGCTGTTGGTGGGACGTAAAGCTGAAACACTCACTCACTCACTCGTTTGTTTAAAGAAAATTACTCTGCAACACCGACAGGGATAAGAATCCAAATACCTACATGAATCTACTTTCACCTAATATGTAAATCATCGTAATAAATGCAGCTTATAATAAAGGAATGAAGTTTAACCGCATTCTGCTTTTTCTGATCGGTTTTATGCAGACCTTGTATTTTTCTGAAAAACAAAAAGTTTATTCCTTGACATTCCCATCACATTACAAAGTTAAAGTAATATACACCCCTGCAAACATTACTTTATTGAGAGAAAATGTGGAGTGGGCAAGGGGTATTATTCCTCAAAACATTACGATAATACACCTGTGCGACACAGTGCATTCTTTCTTATTTATATTGCAAACATTGGTTGTGGGCACTCGTTAGGTCCACCTCTGCTAGGCGATTCTTACACACAACCTATGTCTTGGAGCAGAATTAAGAAAGAAATTTGTACCCCTATAACCCAGTTTTCTCTATATAAAGTGGGTTTGATGGAGTGTTCATTTCACGGACTTTTCATTTTTGTTATAGTGCGTACATTACACCAACACCCTTGCAGTGAGCACTGCTGTTAAGTAGAAGAGAAGGCGATGATTTATATAATAAAAAGTGGGGATTGCAGAGATAAGGATTAGTATTGTAACTCTACTAAAAAGAAAGTTTAGAATGGCTTCACTGAGGCGGTTCTAGCGGACCTCCAATGATCGAGAATAAGGCAAAGAAGACGAATTCTAAAACATGCCACTACATGTAGTTTTAAACCTGTATCAGAAATGTAAAGATTCAACACCTGTTTTTGGGTCGATTGTTTTACAATCGACCCAAAGTTACTAAGAGGCAAATCAAAAAATAATGCTGTTGCCCACGTGACAATCACTGATTTGGGGAAACCAATATAATCATTATAAATAGAAAACGTCGCGCTATTTTTGTCGATGTTACATGTAAGTCAGAGCTATCTATAGAGTCTGGTAAGGAATCGTGTGCTGGGTTCCGCAAACACTGAATACCCAGATCAGAATGTGGCGCGGAATGTGGCGTCTGCTCAGTCGGCTGCTCAGGACTACACTGTTTGCTTAAATACTGGCATTTAAGGATCAAACGAAATAGGTCAGGCCAATGCCAGGCTGCCTCCATCATGAAAGTAAAACAAAAACAGTATCTTAATATAGCCCGCGCTCTCACGCGACGACTTTCGGAAATACTATTAATAAAATTGTTAGAAAGAAATGGACGTTTGCACATATGTATGCTTAGCCGACCAAAAAAAAAAAGACAATATTACGTTACTTTTCACACTTCTGCTTATAACATATCTAAGAACCTAGGAATATTTTAGAGCAAAACTTTTAAAGGTGGTATCGTTATTAGACATACAGCATAGACCCAAATCGGAAAGACAGTACATCGCGTCTGATCAGGACCAGCACTGTTCGCCATACATACAGCAACATTTTCATTTTAGAACATGATTCAGGTCCGTACGCAGACTCTATAAAATGTCGGGAGGGTGCGAATTCCGGCTAATTTGCAGAATGTGAAATACTGCATGAATTTGAGATAATTTTCCAAATTAGGAGGGTTGGGTGGGGGTTGTCACTCCTGCGTACGGCCTGCATTAACAGGTAGAATGAACAAATTACTTTGTTTAAAAACATTGCACTGAATCACTGTTATTCAGTAGCTGGGATGCAGTGGTGGGACTGAGCGAGAAAATGCCAGAGAGGGGAAACTATGGCAGTGTGGATCCTGATCAGCAGAAGCATTCGATGGATCTACACTGTTTGCAAAGGAGAAGTTGGATAAAATGTTATATTACATGCATAACAGAGAAATACTATGATTTCTACCAGACATAATCTTGGTATTTTCCTTTTTGCTGAGAAGAAATATTTCCTCTTAGCCGGAGAAATAAATCTGATTCTCTTTAGCTGGAACTACTTTATGTACAAGATACAAGATACCGCTTTTGCAGTAAAACCGTTATATTCAAATGCGGGAAAGTTTCAGTCTCGTCGACGTCATTCATGACGTAATTGCAATGGTGTCTGGGAAGACATCAACAGACGTTCAGAATGAGTGACGTTTGGGTCGGATGCAACTCTTAAACAAAAGAAAACATGGACATGCGTTTTATCACTGAAACACGTTGTTTCTTCTGTTTATGTTCAAAACTGTAGAAAGCGCTTTCAAAATGGCGGCCATCCAGTTTTTCTTCCACCCAGCTTCTGTAACACTGCGCTGATTGAACCGTTAACATGAGCTGTAAACAGTCAACTGAACGGAAATTCGGACCCCAAATTCAAGATCCATTCGGTCCTTAAAGTCTATGGAAGTGCATGTAATATAGAGTATAGAGATTATTCATTTCTTCTATTTGAAATGTGGTATTAATAAACATCGGGGGGGGGGGGGATAAAAATCCGTTATCGGATTGTTCTACATGTACCTCCCTCGGTATTTCAAACAGGAGATATACGTGTACCTGTAATAACTTTTCAAGCACATATCAGTGTATATTGTCTTGCATATGAGGCTAAGCATTATCAAGGAAATATTATAAATCTGTTGAGATGATTGGATATATGTGTATACAGAAGGCGAATAAACACATTAACAAATGATACGTTAATAATTTGGAAAATATCACGAAAACACGCCTATATAATTTTAACCCCCTTGAACCCCACTTTTATACAGTAAAACTGGGGTTTCAGGGGGTTTTACCTTATTTTTCTTATTTCTGCTCTAAAATATAGATTGTGGGTACTCGTTAGAACCGCCTCGATGAGGCGGTTTTAACGAGTGCCCACAATCTATAATTGTGGCGGTTCTAACGAGTGCCCACAATCTATATTTTGAGCAGAAATAAGAAAAATATCACAATTTTTCATCTTAAAGCCTTCATTTTTTCGGCGATAAAAGTGGCAATGTATTTGTATAGGCGTGTTTGCGTAATGTCTTGAAGGAAAATGCTTCCAGTACAACACCAAGAACGTCATTTATTTTTCTTTTTTTTTCACTGAATACTTTTCTTATAAAGAAGCGATTTAACGAGTACCCACAATCTACGTTATAAAGCAGTGTTGCTGTTGGTTGTTTTTATCCGCGTGACTATTGCTGGCGATGAACAAAACCCAGGCAGCAGTGTTTAGTCTTCTCCCTGTGCCATCAGAGGGCTGTGTAAAACGTAAAATCTAGACTGGACTCATGTACGGGGTATTGACTTATCAATCGACACAAAGAAAATATGCACTGGGCTCGTGTACGAGGCATTCTCTAATACAGAAACTTCACGCCTGCTGTTTATTGTTGCTGACAATTAACAAAATCGCGGGACTGGTTGTTTATAGCACCTAAGAGGTGCAGTGTAAAAAGTAAATTCTGGGCTGTGCTCGTGCAGGGGGGCTTTGGTAAATAGTGTATACCTGATCAGATGCCACATAACGCGGTGTCTGATCAGGTCTACTCCTACTCTGCTTGCTTTAAATACTGGGATTTAATGGTTCAACGAACAGATCAATTCTCAGTTCAGGATATATTTTCTCAACCTACACTCAGAGACGATCGACCCACCGGTACTCACAGTGCTTTGACTTAATATTTCCCCAACTAAGCTGTTACTGTTACGCAAACAATTCTGCAAATCAACCCAATACATCTTAAACAATTATGTAGACATAACTCTACATGGAAATGTACCTAGCTATATAAAAGCGGTTAGTTCAGTCCTTATTAGTTTCTCTGTGTGTTCTTACGTTAGAAAGTCTTGCAAACTAATGTGATTTTTCAGGGCCATAAAAGAGTTGAAACCGACCCGCACACGAGTACTGGTAAACAGCTTAGAGAATCTAATCCTGCCCAGGCAATGCGGTGGGAGTCGGCCCATCCATGCTAATAAACTCTATTGGTTTCATTGGATGGCAGGGATTGAGATGACGGTAAACGTCCCGCAAATTGGAAGCAACGTCTCCAAAATGACCTTTATAGTGTTGACGGGAACGCTAAACCTTAAATCAACCAATCAATCATTCAATCAATCAATCAGGGCCATAAAATACTGTTGCTAAAATATTCCTTCTTTTCAGACCAAACATAGATTTAGATAATATGGATACTCGTTAGAATCGCCTCGACGAGGCAGTTTTAACAAATACATATCGATCTATTCAGTGCTATAGCAGTAGTAAAGAAGTTGCATTCACCCTTGCGAAACCTTGCATTTTTGAAAAGCCCCATGGATAAATTCAACGTATGTGCACTGAACTAATATTTTCAGGTTATTAACCCCAAAACGTTTCTGGAAATGACTACCCCCATTTGCCTAGCGTTCCATAAAGGGCACACAGAAATATTGAACTAATTTTGCGAAAAGTAGAGACAGAAATCAGAAAAGTAGAGACAGAAATCAGCCTGCGCATATGCACAGTCCGTCCGGTCAGGGGTTTTGCTGCTTTTATCAAAATACATGCAGCGAGCAGACGACAATTCTTCCGACTGCCAGTGAAGCGCTTGGCATTAATGGGTTATTTACAGTTCAATGGGAAACCCGTTTTATTTATTAACACATTTACGCAGCTGGTCTCTGCTAATGATATAGCAGACTACCAAAGAAGAAGTAGCCATCTAGCGGAGATACCGACGAGGGAACCAGGTATGACTGACTCAGCAGTTAACCTTGCTGAACTCGGGTATTTCCAATACCGCGTCAGTGCTTATGCTATAAATAGACGTAATGGCTTCTGCTAGCTACCAATCGTTATGTTGTAGCCACCTAGCGGAGACATTTACGACAAGGGAACCAATCTAGTGGAGGTAATAACGAAGGGGAACCAATCTAATAGGGAAACAATCTATTGATCCACGTGAAGCAAACGCTTGATTTCGTGCTTGATTTCGTGGCTGAGAAGCGTCTCGCAAACGTTGATGTTTTACCATAGACAATTTTCAATCTCGTCCATATTCTTACTGCGTGGGCCTAATAGGCCCACGCAATAAAATAGAGCACAGATTCCAGATTTTTTATGGAGACCTGAAGAACTGGGGCCAAAAGTTGTTCAAAACTAACGCTGTTGTTCGTTATCATATTGTTAAAACTGATCATTAAATATTGAAAACATACTAATATTTTTGCAGAAAAATGTGAGCAGCTTTTGCATTTGCATTTTGCATTTGCAAAAGCTGCTCACATTTTTCAGCAAAAATACGAGAATCTTAGATATTGTACTTAGTAACACAGTTAACAGTTTGACCATTAACAAGCTCGTTAAGCTAATGATGCTGAATAGCTGGACCCTGATGGTCACTGTATGGCTGTTACAGAAATCCTTTTTTAGCTCACCTGAGCCGAATTAAGCTCATGCGAGGTATTAGTATGCCGATGCTCCGGCGTCCGGCGTCCGTTCACATTTTCAGATAAGTATATCTTTAAAGCCAGTTGGCCAATCATGATTAAATTTCATGTGAAGCATTATCAGGTAGGGGGAAAGGATGCATAATGTTTTGGGGCAGATCAGTTGGAAACTCTTGTTGCCATGGCAACATATAGCTCCCATAGACTTATAATGGGAAAAACTTAAAAAAAAACTTCTTCTCTGAAGCCACAAGGCCCAGAGCTTAGATATTTAGTATGTTGTAATGTCAAGTGGTTCCCTACATAAATCCTGCCAATTATGCCCCTGGGGTCCAAATTGGCCACGCCTTGGGGCTTAAAATGGCAAAAAAAGCTTCAAAAATCTTCTCCTAAACCATAAAGCCCATAGCTAAGATATTTAGTATGTTGCAACGTAATATGGTCACCTATGTAAATCCTGCCAATCATGCCCCTGTGGTCCAAATTGGCCATGGCAAATTTGGCTCAGATTTAAGTTCATTATGCTTATAATACATTATGCTTATAAGCTTATATGCTCAAAATGAACTGTCACGGAGTATATATAGAGAAAAGTAAGATTGGCAGTTCTGACTTTTGTTCATTAAAGGTGCATTATTGAGCTACCGGGCCTTTTTTTTTTTTTTTCTGGTTTTTATCTTCAATGCATACTCCTTTGCCATGTGTACACTTTTGGAGCCAAATACAGCTTCAGAACTTTGTGAAAATGGTCGTTTTCATTCGTGTTTACCCTTAGCTCTGAACATGTGTTCGCAATTTCTGTTCTAAAAATAAATCTGTCACTTTACACATACATGGCGACAGTATCGTCTCTGAGTGTCGTTACTTATGGCATGGTATTCAGTGTCATATTTCTTCCGATTTAGGCATGGCCTAAGCAAACAAGGCCAAAAATGAACGTCGCATAACGTCATATATGGTGATTCTATTTTTGTCACAAACTAAAAATAGATCTAACTAGTGTGCGAAACCTAGTTAGGGAATCCCTCTCAAACTCGTTTACCTCTCATCATAATTGTTCGCATTTTTGCATAAAATGCATTCATTTGTATTGTTTTAAAGAAAAATACCGGCTATATGTATTTTATTTTTGGAAGCATTTTTTCCAGATAGCTCAATAATGCACCTTTAAACACGGTTTTGGATATACGTAATACATTTTAAAAATGGACCCCAAAAATTTATAGATTGTGTAAAAAATGACCATTTTTCTATGTAATCAACATATTTTACATGGATGTATCAAGAGTATTTGACCGAAATGATTGTGGATCCTAAACAAAAGTGTTATACAGAGGTAGTGTACAGTTATATTCCATTATTCAGACTTCAGAAGTGGTCTTCATAATCACATTTTGGGACTGTTCAGAAGTGGTCTTCAAGACCATCTAGTGGACTGTTTAGAAGTGGTCTTGAAGGCCACCTTTGGGATTGTTCAGATGGTCTTCAGGACCACCTTTGGGACTGTTCAGAAGTGGTCTTCAAGAACACCTTTGGGACTGAAACACACCCGTGCATAATAGTGCATTTTTCACATCTCATAAACTTTCAATATTTTGAAGAAAATTTGTGATATTATTCTTATTTATACTCAAAACATAGGTTGTGGGTACTCGTTAGAACCGCCTCATTGAGGTGGTTCTAACGAGTATCCTCAACCTATGTCTAGGAGCAGAAATAAGGAAAATAATGTATACCCCACTTAACCTCATTTTTCTCTATATAAAGTGGGGTGTAAGGGGGTGTTTATTTCACAGACTTGTTAGCGTGATGTGAAAGGCCACATTATTTCACACCGCTGTGCAATCCCAATAGCCTGAACCATTACTGTCATGGTATGGTAGAACATTTCTGTCACAAATAGCCCTTATCATATGACAAACACTTAATGATAAATTGAATGACAAAAACTTAATTATTAGTTCTGAAAGAATTTATCTTTTCCTGAAAATTATCTCTTCAAGAAAAATTTATCTGCTTTCTTCCTAGCAATGAGATTTTGACACAAATAGGCCTTTAATTAGTTTGGCATATAAACAACTGATTGCCAGAGAATGTGAAAGAGAATACATGTCATTAGAAGACGTGAGACACAAGATAATAGATAGCTTTCAATTTTATCTTAATGTAATTAAGGACTCCTTAGAAGCCGCTCTTGTCCTTGTATGGCAAACATATTGTCTGATATTGTTCTGTGAACATTTGTTCAAAACTCACAATGTCATTGGTTAAAATAATGTTTACCCTTATCTTGCTGTTCACTACAACCTCTATCTTTGCAAACAGTGTAGATCCAGATCTGATGGCCATCTGATCAGGATCTACACTGTTTGGCATTTAGTTTATGAATTTGTAGCAATAAATTACATCAAGTAATTTGATTGGTTGATAGACAGAAATGGGTGTGGCTTAAATGAATATTCAGCAAGATAAGGGTTAGCACTGTGATCATCATTTTCAGGCACATATGCTGATACTTATGCTGAAAAAATGTGAGCCAAAAGCTACTCACATTTTTTCAGCAAAAATACAAGAGTATTAACCCTTGTTCTGCTGAGCCCTGATGCACCTTATCTTTAAAAAAAAAAGTAGATCCAGATCCGATGGCTTCTGAAGAAGCCATCTGATCAGGATCTACATTGTTTGTCATTCAGATTGTGAATTTGTTGCAATAATTTGAATCAAGTAATCTGATTGGTTGATAAATGGTAATGGTAGATTAAAATATACAGCAGGACAAGGGTTAATTATTGTTCTTGCCTTTCACCACTAACAAGCTTGTTCAGCTAACGATACTTTGAACAACTGGGCCCTAGGCTCTATTGTTCAGTTGAAAACCAAGGTTGTCGTTAACTCTTTCTCCCTTGAGTTAAAATTTCTGACATGGACACTTCCAGCTTTAAATTTGGACATTTCTGTCTATGCAATATAGGGGATTTAGTCAAAATCATTAGCAGAATGTCAAACTGTATAGATTCTGATGAGACAACTCATTTTTTCATCAGGATCTTCACTGTTTGTATAGATATATACATCCATCTTGCAGGTTGAAGGGTAATTAGCATATTCATAGCTCTTAGATAAGGAGCAGTAACACAGCTAATGAAGGCATAATATTAGAAAAATATGTTTTGGGTACATATTAGATCATGTCAACAGGGCGATTCAACACAATATTTATGTACATGTATATAGTCCTATTTTAATTATGGGATTTATTAATTGATTATCCTATATTACACAAGGTCAACCAATATTCAAAAATCATAAGTCATGTTTTTAATTGTGTCAATTAATAAAATTGTCATTAATCAAGTAATTTCGTATTGGCCCAGTTACAGGTCCTCGGTCAGCTGTATTGGCCTCGGCCTTCGGCCTCGTGCCAATACAGCAGACCTCGGGCCTGTAACTGGGCCAATACGAAATTATTTGATTAATTACATTATACTATAAACCGCGCAATAAAGAAACTTGTGCACTTGCGCAAGAGTTTCTTTATTGGATGTTCAAACTCCTCAGTGAATAAACTGTATATTACAGTCATTTTGATAGATTTGCATCTTCTTAGTATATAGTTCATTCTTAACCCTTGTCCTGCTGAATATTTAAATATGTCACACCCACTACTGATTATCAGCCAATCAGATTACTTGATGCAAATTACTGCAACAAATTCATAAACTGGATGGCAAACAATGAAGATCCTGATCAGATGGCTTCTTCAGAAGCCATCTGATCTGGATCTACATTGTTTCAAAGATAAGGCATATCCGGGCTCAGCAGGACAATGGTTAATATACAGTCCATGGAAACCGTAGTGGGTGCAGTGAAACATATGCTGACCAAAACAAAAAATGTATATCTTTAACGCACAAACAGTTTTTAGCAGATTTACTTTTTGCATTATTACTCCACCATCTCCAACATTTTGGCTTTTGACAATCGTTCGTTCAACTATTACATATATTCTTCATTGTCTACTTTCCACCATTTTGAATTAATTAACAAATAAATTATTGACAAATTAATTCAAAATGGTGGAAAGAAGACATTGAAGAATATGTAATAGTTGAAAGAACATTTCCTTGATAAAGGCTGTGTGGCCCCCGCCCATCGGGCTTGAAGAAATATATGGGCTGCATGGTGTGGTAAACCGCAATTAGAGGATCTAAGCCTGCCCAGGCAAAGCGGTGCGCACGAGTCGGACCGTCCATGCTTATAAACCCTATTGGTTTCATTGGGCGACAGGGCTTAAGATGTCATTTCATCTCAATGTTGGGTAAAAGTCCCACAAAATTGGAAGCAACGTCTCCAAAAATGACCTATACAGTGTTGACGGGGACGTTAAACCTCAAATCAAACAAACAATTGATAAAGGCTGTCAAAAGCCGAGACGTTGGAGATGCTGGAGAAGTAATGCGAAAAACAAAAAAAACTGTATTGACGCCATCTTGAAAGCACTTTCTGTTGTACTGAATGAAAATAGAATAACTAAAATTATTAGGGCCCCGCACTGAAAGTGTGGGTGCCCTATAGTAATCACTCTGTCCGTCCGTCTGTCTGTCCATCTGTCCGTCTGTCCGTCCACAAATTTTTTTACTACTCCTCTGATAGCGCTGCCGGGGCCCTAGTCAGTTTCACTGACAGCTCTAGTTGCACATGTATTGATTGCGAGAGTTCAGTAACCAAACTTACGCCAAATTCAATGCTTATGCATGTTCATGTAATCTTTATTCCATTGCTGTCTCTGTGTCTAACCCATATATTCTGAACGTTGTTTACAGCTTCTGAGGCTCTGTTGACATGATGCCTAGAACAACACGTTGATGTGAATGAGACTTTCCGGCATCTAAATATAACCATTGCATTGGGAAAAGTAGGACAGGCTACAGGGAAATATTTCCTTAGAGGAAATATATCTTCCTAGGCCAGAGGTGATTATATCAATATTAATTCATTGTGGTATTTTTTCATTATGAATGTAATTATGCTTTTAAAGTGAAGAAGGGAACATTATCCCAGTTATCCTCAATACGCCTCTTTATCATACATTTAGTATAAAATTCTTAGTTTTTGAATATGCGATATGAACGTGACACCAATGCACGTAGCACGCTTGCACGTGCTGCCATATCGCATGGGCTTTATCATATGCCAAAAATCCATATCACAACCCTTTAACGCATCCCTAAGCCTTTATCATACCTCTGATGTCACCGTATTCGGAACACGCGGCGTTCTTCCTTTTGCGGCATTTCGCATTTGTTGTTCAGGACGCCATTTGCAATTTGTATTGTAACTTTGGTAACAGGCAGATGCAATTAATACAATTTATTTTGAACAGTTTTTTTTTAAAAGTGAAATATATGATAAATAGATTATGATATGACATTTTTCATATCATAACCCATATCAGCCCGAGACTCCCATATCAGCCCGAGGGCCTTAGCCCGAGACTCCCATATCAGCCCGAGGGCCGAAGGCCCTCGGGCTGATATGGGAGTCTCGGGCTGATATGGGGTATGATATGAAAAATGCCATATGATAATCTCTATTTATCTGGAGCTGTGATATGAAATACAAGTTTCAGATGGTTTAGAACAAGTGATTGCAATCGAAAAAGCAAGTTTAATTGATGGTAATTGCCTATAATGCAGTTTTAGGAAGCCTCAGTGGGGTATAGTGCTTAAATTATTCACCTCATAAACCAAGGGTCATGGGTTTGATTCGAGGCTTCTCTAGAGTTTCAGTTGTGTCTTTAAACCATGGTCCTGTCTCCATATGACCTTAGTTGTTGGTGGGACATAAATCTCAAACACACACAAGTAATGAGTCTGTAATGAGGCAAATTATGTCCCCTTTTCCTAATTTTAGCTGACTAACAAATAATGATAAGTACAACATCTTTATGAAACAGTCTTGGGCTCCAATTTAACCAAACCCATATTAGGCTGTGTCCGCAGAGTTAAATTTTGTCGAAATCTGACTTATTTCACCATGTGGGCAGGCTGTTCAACGTTTTTGTCAAAGTATAGTCAATTCTGTTGTATATGAAAATACAGAAATGATTGTTTGTATTTTGAAACCAGGGGCTGTCTGATTTATTTTCCACCAAATTATGGTCATTGTTAAATTGTTCCATAAATTCTGTTATCAGAACCATTTATTTCCTTTTAAAGGCATATCTGAAGTTAGGCGTATCATCATTCTCTTAATCTTTGTCATTATCAGTGGTTGGGCTGGGACATGGGAAATCTGACTCATGACATGGTCTCTCTGCAGTCTGATCAGTGTCTTTAATGTAATGTTAAAATGAGTAATAATTACAGTAAAAACCCTAAAAATTTGGACACCTTGAGGACTTGCTGTAATTTCCCCAAAATTTTAAGAAGTTTGTTTCATGATCCAGCAAGGAGTCCAAAAAGTGCAGATGGAATGGCAAACAGTGTTGATCCTGATCAGAGGAGCAGTCTGATCTGGGTCTGCACTGTTTGCTCATGCTTATCTGTCCCATAATACTTAAAATCATTTAATGGAACTCAAACCTTCATGATGGATTTTATATTTAATTTGTTATTAATTTTGTCCTGCTGAGCAGGGATATGCCTTACCTTTCAAACAATGTAGATCCAGATCAGATGGCTTCTTCTGAAGAAGCCATCTGATCTAGATCTACATTGTTTGTCATTCAAATTGTGCATTTATTGCAATAATTTTCATCACATCAAGTAATCTGCTTGGTTGATAATCGGTAGTGAGTATGGCAGATTAAAATATTCAGCAGGACAAACGAGTCATTGGGCAAGCAAAATCACAAAACATTCTGATTGTGTGTGTTTGTCCTTTTTTATAGTCAGAGAAAGTCAGGCTTGACATTTCATGTGAATCATTTCCCAGAAAAACTCAAGGTCAAGAAATACCCCTCTGGGCGTTCAGTTTTTTTTCTGTTCTCTCAAATAAGATGACATGCATGCTGGTCCCAGTCTTCAATGAAAAAAAAAATGGTCAAGGGGGCTTAAAGCTACATGTGTTTGGCACACGTAAGTTTCTGAACATTATAGGCTCAAATCACATAGATCTCTTAACCCATTGCATGCGGGGAAACCCCTAAAGGCGTACCTTGGCAAACATTGCAGGCCCAGATCAGGGCCTGCGCTATTTGCTTACAGAATTTTCAGTCAAAAATAGAATCAAAAAAAAAAAAAATGGGCCAGACACCCCTTATATGGCAAATAGACTTGTCCAACATATAGCAATGGAAAAGTCTAATTGGATTCTACTCTCATACCATTCACACATGCCATTCTGTCAGATTTTTTGTGAGCAGATTGTGAGGCATGCTTACTGAAGTTGAAAATGACTCAGATTGAGCTCATCTCCAGCAGGTGAAAAGGAAGGCATTGAGCCATGTTATAATTAATGTCCTACTGTAATTAATGATGTATTGTAGAAATTTAATAAAATACAGTAGATACTGTAAAAAAATATTGTCACCTCGTAAAAAAGGACAGTGAAATTATCCCTACAGTACTGTATTTACCCTAAATACATGTTCAGTGAAATTCCTATAATAAGACCACCATTGGGACTGTTCAAAAGTGGTCTTTAAGACCACTTTTGAACAGTCCCAATGGTGGTCTCTTTCTATAAGACACTGAGAGCTAAAAACACACAGAAAGAACGACTGAAACCTTTTAAATAGGCTTTTTAAATGAGAATTTGTCAAAATTTTAGGTGGTCTTAATAGGGGAATTTCACTGTATTTGGACACCTTAACTCCTTCGGCCTCCACCCATCGGGGCTTGGAGAAATAGATTGGGCTGCACGATGCTTCCACGCAGAGCTAAAACTGACTGCACATGAGTACTGGTAAACGGCTTAGACGGACTAAGCCTGCCCAGGCAAACTCCTTACCATACTTGTTCCAAAACTTGAACATGTACAAATAACTCCACAATTTTGTGCCGTGATTGTGACAAACATTGTAGACCCTGATGAGACACTGCATTCTGCGTTGTCTCATCTAGGTCTACACTGTATGCTCTGGCCTGTCTGTTCAAAAACATATGGTAAATATGGTGTTTTTGTTTTGCTCAATCAACAATGGTCATATTGAGCTGCAGCCCCCTCCCATCGTGGCTTGAAGATATAGATGGGCTGCATGATGCTTCCACACAGAGCTGAAACCCACAGCACACGAGAACTGGTAAACCGCTTAGAGGATCTAAGTATGCCCAAGCAAAGCGGTGCGAGTCGGCCCGTCCATGCTTATAAACCCTATTGGTTTCATTGGGCGACAGGGCTTGAGAATGTCATTTCATCTTAATGTTGGGTAAAAGTCCCACAGAATTGGAAGCAACGTCTCAAAATGACATATACAGTTTTGATGGGGACGTTAAACATCAAATCAATCAATCAGTCAATCAATCAATCATATTGAGCTGATCAGTTTTCCAACATGTTTCTTGGGCAGGTGTATACATATGCAGTGCACATTGTTTCCCCAGATACTGACAACTGCCCTCCTACAATCAGGGGAAGGGAGAGAATGACCTTAGAAAGGATTTCATGATCAATCTCCACATAAGAAAGTTGCCGATCTGGCAGGTGTGGAAACTCGACCTCCTGATCAAAAGTGCTGCTCCGACTGAGCTACCAAGGCCTAGCACCAGTACTTTGACAGACGCAAATTCTTGTTTGGCCTGTCATTGTGCCCCTTAACCTTTAGCATGCTGACTCAGTCTTTGAAGGGGATACCCTTATTTCGGCAGCCATAGTTTCCTTAAGCCAGAACTGATTCTGCTCAAACTTTGATATATTGTAGGCAAGGCATCTTCCACCATTTCTAGAAGTATTTTTTGTCTTGTGACTTCCAAATATGGCGGTCACATGATCTGACTGGGAACCATTTAAGAAAAAAAAGAAAGATCTACAAGATACTAGCCGGGCCCAGCCTATCAGGGCTTGAAGAAATATATGGGCTGCATGATGCTTCCAAGCAGAGCTGAATCCGACCCACACACGAGTACTGGTAAACCGCTTAGAGGGGTAAACCACTTAGAGGATCTAAGCCTGCCCAGGCAAAGCGGTGCGCACGAGTCGGACCGTCCATGCTTACAAACCCTATTGGTTTCATTGGGCGACAGGGCTTGAGATGTCATTTCATCTCAATGTCGGGTAAAAGTCCCATAAAATTGGAAGCAACATCTCCAAAATGATCTTTACAGTGTTGATGGGGACGTTAAACCTCAAATCAAACAAATCAAACAAGACACTAGCGCTCAGTGTGTGCTTTGTAGGATAAAATTGATAGCTGTTTACCAATAGTTGTTTAGATGGATTGGGTCTAGTATGCACAAAATTGTGATAAAACAGGTGAGGGGGACCGGTTGAAATATCGTCAATTTTTAACATTTCGGGGTGTAAAATCAAACAGCCGGTAATGTGGGTATAACTTGTGCCCTTGAGAAAAAGAAAGATCCCTCCTGTATAGGAGAACCTCATCCGATGAAGTGGCTTTGCTTTCTTATCAGTGTGGTAAGTTTCTCGAGTTGGACCACCCTCCTTGGCGACTAAAGCATGCTGAAGGTTAATGGACTGAGGAAAGATGTCATTTTCCTAAACTGCCAGTTTATTGCACACTTTTCAAACTTATTTTTGCAATCCTTTGAAATGAAACAAGCAGACAACATAGAGGATCTTACATGAGTGCTCATGTATTATTGAATTTATTAAAGAGTTTAGAAAGCCTCGCATTTAATCCCTTTTCCTCAACAAGTTTAATAAATTCAATAATACATGAGCACGAATGCAAGATTCTTTTATCACATGACATTTAAAACGCATTTTTTGATGATTGTTTACAAAAATGTCAATATTCCGCCATTGGTAAACGCGACGTTGTTAAGGACGTCGTACATGTAACGTTACGGGACGTATCTAGCTAATTTGCATATTTAATCCACTAGTGGATTATCAAAAATATTACATGGGGTTATTACACTCTCAGACGCGACGTCATATGATAAAAAGCAGATGACAATTGTTGCAATTAGTATCTTAAGGGTTATAATGTTTGCCAGAAAGGACCTCACTGCAGTATCTCCATCTGCAATGAATGGAGTCTGGGAAAACTTGGAATGAAGCATTGTCTTTTAAGGTCTTGGTTGCAGATAGGACTTTGTGACACTGGCTTAGTTTCAAGGCCTTTTATGGATGGCTTGTAGTGAAACCTTGTGCTAAGTATTATTTAGATGATTAGATTTTGGTGACTTTGATCCAATTTTCAAGGTCACTATAGAAGGTAGCTCAGGAAACACAAAATTTTTCGCCAGATATTCTGTTGTTTTTTTACCCTTCTTTGATTAATGATTGGTGAAATATAAGTGAAATATAACCCCAAAAGGGCTTTAAACAGAAATCAAAAATAAAATTGTGCAAACAATGGCATTTCCATTCAAGCTGTGATTATTCACTGGTTCTCTTCAATTTTATGCCCCCACCCATCGGGGCTTGAAGAAACATATGGGCTGCATGATGCTTCCACTCAGAGCTGAATCCGGCCCGCACACTAGTACTGGTAAACCGCTTAGAGGATCCAAGCCTGTCCAGGAACCGTGGTGCGAGGCGGACCGTCCAGGCTAATAAACCCTATAGGTTTCATTGGGCGACAGGGCTTGAGATGTCATTTCATCTCAATGTCGGGTAAAAGTCCCACAAAATTGGAAGCAACGTCTCCAAAATGACCTTTACAGTGTTGACTGGGACGTTAAACCTCAAATCAAACAAACATATCTTCAATTTTCATTGCTTACCGTAAAAATACTTGAGGACTTGCTGTAATTCTCCAAAATTTTTAACAAATATTTTTCAAGTTCCAGCAAGGAGTCTAAATGGTGCAGACGGAATGGCTAACAGTGTAGACCCCTATCAGACTGCTCCTTCAGGATCTGATCTGGGTCTGCACTGTTTGCTTAAAATTAGGCCTATCTGTCCCAACTCTTATGATCTAGTGTCTATGGGATAGGCTAAGCTTCTGCTCAGGGGCTTGGAAAGGCACTGTTGCCACAATGCATTGTACCTAGACCTCCAAGTCCTTGTGGTGTCTCATCTGGGTTTACACTGTTTGCTCAGGCCTGCCTGTCAGAATACATACAATGTCTGAATACATAATTGGTATAAAGTATGACTGACTTCAGCACACTGAAAAATCAGTGTCAAATATTATTCTTAAAAACTTCTTGGAACATCTCTGATTATTTAAATTTTGTACTTTCCAAATGTTGTTAAAGATTTTTCAAAAGGTGTCATTAAATTCTTGTTTTGTTTGTTTGATTTGGGGTTTAAAGTCCCTGTCAAGTAGGTAATTTTGGAGATGTTGCTTCCAATTTCGTGGGACTTTTACCTGACAGTTTGAGATTAAATGACACCTCAAGTCCTGTCACCCAATGAAACCAAAAGGTTTAATTTCATAAACATGGAATCATTATTGTTCCTACATGTCCCACTTTGCCTGGCAGGCTTAGACCTAAGCAGTTTACAAGTACTTCTGTTCATGGTCGGTTACAGCCTTGTGTGAAAGCACAGTGCAGCCCAATCTATTTATCCAACCCCTGATGGATAGAAGCATAGTTAAATGTTTGTAGACACCAAGATTGGATGAGCTGCATCACTGTATTAACCCTTTTAGTACCAAATGAAATCTTCCTCTTTATATATAGCAGGAGTCCATTTCAAAATTTAGGGATGTCAGGTTGTGTGTTCTTCAAAATTTATTTGGAAAATGGCTGAACTTTTTGTAAACAGTGGAGGCCCTGATGAGACGCCGCAGAATGCGGCGTCTCATCTGGACCTTCACTGTTTGGAAACTACCTGTTTTTGGGTATCCGTTACTAAGTGGGTTAATTCAGGTAGCAGTTCAGACATGCAGACCAGTCAGAACCTTTGCTATTCAAGCATACCATGAAATCTCTTGAGAAATCCGCAGCAAGTGAGTGAAGGTTAACACATTCTGACCAGACTGTTTAAAATTAAGTTTATGTCGATATTCGACTTTTCTTTAGGCATAGCAAGCTTGCTATGCGACGTGGCTCAAATTAGATCATGTTTCTTCAGAGCTTTAGTGAATTACTTCCGACATTCAGCAGTCAAATTTTATTGAAGTTAAATGAAATTGTTTCTACGGAAACTGATTGAAATTCATTAGGCAGAAAAACGTGATCACACAATTGTCATATTTCTTCATGTTTTACGAGTGAAAATGGGAGCGTTTTGTAATTACTTGGCCCCATTAGGGAGGGGTCAGAATAGAAATGGTGGGCTGGGACATTTGTGTATTCGCTGTCAGTTTCCGTTGACGATAATGTCCTAATATTAATGACGGACATTGATTTTGGTGTAGTAATACATCATTTGCAATATCAGTTTGTCAAACAAATCTGGCTAGCGTTCCGAACTTGAAATATCTCGTCCGACTGAATTGTGATCTCTTGCGACCCATGGCTTCGTAAAACAAATTTTGACAAATTACTCCGACGTTAGGTAAGAACTGAGTACAGAAGATAATTGACTGTTTGTTTTTTGATCTACAGGGAGACATGCAATTTCTGATATGTATGGTAATTACGTCAAAAGTTTGCACACCATTGGCAAGTTACTTTATTTATTCTAAAATTCAGACAAGTAGTTTCACTATCCAGCTATGTTGTGAGAAACAAGTGCTGGCATATTTCCAAACAGTTTTGGCCCAGATCAGACTGCTCCTTTTTAGGAGCAGTCTGATCAAGCCCAAGACTGTTTGCTCTGGCTTTCATATCAAATATTTACATAATTACGGTAGATGGCTTGAAACTAATTCCAGTTGTGTGAAGACTGCTTAGTCGTGAGCAAAATTATCGGTGTCATCGGTTGGGTCTAAGATGATACTACTGTTTTGTCTGGCTTTGATTTTTTTGCTGTATTTTTCTTGTGTCTTCTGTGTTTCGTTTCCCACTCTGATCTTTATAACAATATTCGGTACAGTGTATCACCGTATGTATTCAGACAGATAGGCCTGAGCAAATAGTGTAGACCAAGATTAAAACTCATCATGGTCCACAGTTTTCATCGCTAATATGCAGCTTTTTTTTATCGCCCGCCACAAAGCGGAGCAGGGATTATAGGAATGGCCTTCGTCTGTCTGTCCATCTGTCTGTCCATCTTTCTGTCCGTCTATCAATCCGTCTGTCTGTCCGTAACACTTTCTTGTCAGCTTTATATCTCCTGAACCTTTGATAGATTTTCATTAAACTTTGGTCAATTATTATTGTTGAACAAATTGCCACAATTTGCAGCCCAGAAGCACTTAACCAACTGTTGTCGGAAGATAAGTTGACAGTGACATGAAAGAGTAAACCATCACAGGTAGGTTTGACAGGCTGTACCATTATTATTATCACATCCTTCATTGGTTGGCAAGACAGATTATACCGTTATAATTATCGTAACCGAAGCGTGATGTTACCTTTTGGCAACAGTGGACAGTGCTTAACAGCAAAAACATTCGCTGACGTCACTTTCAACTTATCCTCCGACAACAGTATTGCTTGTTGTGGAGCTATGGAGTTCTGTCCGCTTGACCATGGCAGACATAAAAAGCCTTAACCTAAACGAACGAACGAACGAATGGTCAATTATTCACCTCAGTGAGCTGATGTGTAGAACTCATAAATGAACCATGCCGACTCAAGGTCAAGATCACAGTTGAAGGTCACGAGTTTGAAACTTGGAATTTTGTGTCCTTTCCATATCTCCTTTACCCTTGGAAGGATTTTCATTAAACTTTGGTCAAAAAATTCTTTTCAGTGAGCTGATGTGCAGAACCCATAAATGAACCATGCCGACTCAATCATCAAGGCAAGAGTTTGAAACTTTGAATTTTGTGTCCGTTCCACATCTCCATTACCCCTGCAAGGATTCTCATTAAACTTTGGGCAATTATCCCCCTCAATGAGCTGATGTGCAGAACCCATAAATGAACCATGCTGACACAAGGTCAAGATCACATTTGAAGGTCACAAGTTTAAAACTTTGAATTTTGTGTCCGTTCCATATGTCCTTTACCACTCAAATGATTTTCATTAAACTTTGGTCAATTATCCCCCTCAGTGAGCTCATGTGCAGAGTTCATAAATGAATCATGCCGACACCAGGTCAAGGTCACATTGGAAGGTCACGAGTTTGAAACTTTGAATTTTGTGTCCGTTCCATATCTCCTTTATCCTTCAAAGGATTTTCATTAAACTTTGGTCAAATATCCCCCGCAGTGAGCTGATATGCAGAACACATAAATAAACCATGCCAACTCAAGTTCAAGGACAAAGTTGAAGGTCACGAGTTTGAAACTTTGTGTTTTGTGTCCATTCCATATCTCCTTTACCCCCGGAAGGATTTTCATTAAAGTTTCATCAAATATCCCCCTCAGTGAGCTGATGTGCAAAACCCATAAATAAACCATGCCAACTTAAGGTTAAGGTCACAGGTGAAGGTCACGAGTTTGAAACTTGGAATTTTGTGTCCGTTCCATATCTGCTTTACCCCTTGAAGGATTTTCGTTAAACTTTTGTGAAATATACCCCATCAGTGAGCTGATGTGCCCTACCCATAAATAAACCATGCCAACTCAACTTGAAGGTCAAGGTCACAGGTGAAGGTCACAAGGTTGAGCCTTGATACAAAATGCGGGGGTTGAGGGATTTGGCTGTCCCTCAGACTGCTTTCTTGTTTCAGACAAAAATTGTACTTATACAGTAATATATTAGACACTAAGCACGGAATACAGCAGATGACTTTTCCAGTATCAACATTTAGTTTTTGTTATTTTTCAGAGAAAATTATGCTTGAGACTTTGCTAGGCAGACTTTGTGTAGTTTATAGAAGGTTTTAGGAATTCCGTTTATGATGTCATTCTTGCGCATGCGCAAAGTACTGGCCGTCAATTGAAACGGCCATCGCTATTCAAATGTATTGGCGGAACTTAAAATGCTAACAATATTCAGACATTTTGAGAGAAAATATACCCGTTTTCATTGAAAAAATGCCTCGAGAAGGAAAGAATGATATTTTGCTTTTATTACCGGAATTCATTTATCTTCAATCCGTTTTTAATTGACTAAAATCTCTTCGTTAATGACCCATGTCAATGGCTTGAGATACCGTTATTCCGAAAGCTTACTTACAAAATAAGATTTTCCTAACTTTTGTTTTATTCGCTATCCAAATCTATCTATCTATCTATCTATCTATCTATCTATCTATCTATCTATCTATCTATCTATCTATCTATCTATCTATCTATCTATCTATCTATCTATCTATCTATCCATCCATCCATCCATCCATCCATCCATCCATCCATCCATCCATCCATCAGATTTTCCTAACTTTTGTTTTACTCGCTATCTATCTATCTATCTATCTATCTATCTATCCATCCATCCATCCATCCATCCATCCATCCATCCATCCATCTATCTATCTACGGTATCTATCTATCTCTATCTTGTCATTTTATCTGTCTATCTAATGAGAAATCTATCCAACACTCTGTCTACATGTGCAATTTAAAAAATAATGTCCATACTGACAGTCGAAATAAACCAATAAGAGGACTGATGGAGGGGCGTTGAGTCAATGTTTGTTCGACCTCATGCCGTCGACACCAACTCCAACTCACTTCAATGTCTGATGGAGGGGCGTTGAGTCAATGTTTGTTCGACCTCATGCCGTCGACACCAACTCCAACTCACTTCAATGTCACATGGCCGTTGCAATGAGAGAGAGAGAGAGAGAGAGACAGAGAGAGAGAGAGACAGAGAGAGAGAGAGAGAGACAGACAGACAGACAGAGACTGACAGTAGACAGACCGACTGACTGAATGACTGACTAACAGACGAATGGACGGACAGTTAGACAGACAAATAAACATACTGACAGTCGAAATGAAAAACAACTAATGAGTGGACTGACAGACTGGCGTCGAGTCAACGTTGGCTCGACGTCAGGCCGTCGACAACCACTCCAACTCGCTTCAGTGTCACGTGACCGTTGAGATGAGAGAGAGGTTTGACTGATCCCTGTACCCTAGAAGCACTTAACCCTTTTTGTACGGGCCTCCGTGGCCTAGTGGATAAGAGCGCTGACTCTTAGTCATTAGGTCTCTCACCGCCGTAGGTTCGAGCCTCGCTCGGGCCACGTGTGAGACGCCAAGTTCTGCAACGGAAGGTCAGGTGGTTTTTCTCCGGGTACTCCGGTTTTCGCCCACCTCTGATTAACGATCGGCTCGATATGAGTGAAATAATCTTGAAAGGGCCGTAAAACCCAAACCAAAAAAAAAAAAAAAAAAAAACCCTTTTTGTACAAAATGGAATCTTCCTCCTTATATATTGCATGAGTCATTTTCAAAATTTAAGGGTGTCAGGTTGTGTTTTCTTCAAAATTTATCTGGATTTGCAAACAGTGTTGGCCCTGATCAGGTGCCGCGTTCTGCGGCGTCTGATCTGGGCCTGCACTGTTTGTCACTTACCCTTTTTGGGGTTTCCGGTACCAACTGGGTTAATGTAGACCGTGCAGGTTGAACCAATCTACAAATCTACCAGATTTTACTGTAAAATCTTTGCACTTGCGAAGGAGTGTTTCATTCTCATGCACTACTGAAAGGGTGTTCTACGTTTTGAATTTTATGTTCCAATCCCACTGAGTTTTGATTGGGTCCAAGCACTGGGCAAATGACATTTTATTAAGCAATGCTGTATTATCGCCAAAGCAACGTTCTGATGTTTCATCGACGTTGCAGCATCGCTTTGAAGTTGGTTTGATGTAGACACGACGTTGTTTGACACGCTACATGTCGGCTGACATGGCGTCATTTAACGACAAACTGTAATTTACATTTGCCTGCGCTCGCTAATTGTTGGTGCGCTAAGAGAGAGAGAGAGAGAGAGAGAGACTTATCTGTCCCATTGCATTTGAAGCAATACAACAGATGACGGCCAGGGCTTTTCCCGTTCTATTTTTAGAACGGAAGTATGTCACGAAAAATACTCCTATATATATCATCATAGTGTAGGTTATATTTTCTTGTCCTTTGGGATCATTGATTCAACTCAAACAAAAAACAAACAAAAGTCATTTGTTGAATTTTGCTTGGCATCTTAAGAATATCTCCAGATAAGGCAGATTAATGGGGATAATTATGGGATAATTTTTCTTATTTCCCAATAGAAAATAATTACCGTAATCCTATGTTTTGGGACAAATAGTCCTAGGCAAAAAGTGAAGACCCTGATCAGACTGCTCCTGAAGGAGCAGTCTGATCAGGGTCTACACTGTTTGCCATTCTGTGTATACCTTATGGACTCCTTGCTGGAAACAATTTGTTAAAATTTTAGGAGAATTACGGCAAGTCCTCAAGGTGCCCCAATTTTTAAGGATTTTTAGCTCACCTGTCACTTAGTGACAAGGTGAGCTTTTGTGATCACTTTTCGTCCATCGTCAGTGCTTGCGTGTGTGCGTGCATGCGTATGTGCCTAAACAATTTCTTCAAACGACATCTCCTCCTAAACCACTGATCGGATTTTGACCAAACCTCACAGCAATGATCCCTAGGTGGTCCCCTTTCAAAGTTGTTCAAATGGTCCCGGTCCGTTGCACATCTGGGTCACAGGAGCCAAAAATAGATTTTTTTCAACGAAAACTAAAAAAATCTTCTTCTCTGAAACCACAAGGCCCAGGTCTTTGATATTTGGTATGAAGCTTCATCTAGTGGACCCCTACCAAGATTGTTCAAATTATAGTGGTAGGGCCAAAAATGCCCCCGCCCCGGGGCCCTTTGGTTTTACATGGGCTAATATAGGGAAAATCTTTAAAAATCTTCTCTGAAACCGCAAGGCCCAGGTCTTTGATATTTGGTATGAAGCTTCATCTTTTGGACCTCTACAAAGATTGTTCAATTTATAGCCCTGGGGCCAAAAATGCTCCTGCTCTGGGGCCCTTTGGTTTTACATAGATTTATATAGGGAAAATCTTGAAAATTTTCTCCTGAAACCACAGGGCCTAGGTCTGTGATATTTGGTATGAAGCTTCATCTAGTGGACCTCTACCAAGATTGTTCAAATTATAGCCCTTAGACCAAAAATGCCGTCGCCTCAGGGCCCTTTGGTTTTACGAGGACTGTTCAAATATGAATGCAACTAAGCACATAAAAATGATTCCGTGATAGATTTCGATGAAAAATTTATTTTGTCCCCTCGAAGTATTCCCCTTTAACAGATATACAAACTTTCAGTCTTCTGATCCAATCATTGAATGCATTTGGGTAGTCTTTTCGAGGTATACTATGAAGGCACTGGAATATTGCAGAACCGAGGTGTTTGCGCTGTACAAATTTTCGACCAGAATGGTATTTTTTCAGCCGTGGGAACAAAAAAATGTCACACGGGGCAAGGTCAGGGGAATAAGGGGGATGAGGGAGTTCAACAACCTTTTCCTGCTTCAGATAGTCTTGCGCAATGAACGCCTTGTGCGATGACGCATTGTCATGTAGCAATCTGACATTGGCCAAACCAGTTGCGGGTCTTCTTTCTTTGAAATATTTCTTCAATTTTCGAAGAACTTTATTCTTGTAAAACTTCGCATTTACAGATTTACCTTTAGGCACAGCAACCTGAATAGCAGGGCCCTGATTTGAAAAGAATATGGCATACATTACCTTCTTGACGCTCATGGTCCGCTTTGCAATGCATGGTCTTTTGCAATACTTTGTTGCCCATATTTTGTTCTGAATCTTTCGTTTTGGCTTAAAAAAGTGAGCCCATGTCTCATTACCTGTGACGACATTAGCAAAAGACCATGCATTGTAATTTGGAAACTTTTTAAGCAACTTCTTGGCGCACTGAACGCGTGTCTTTTCCTGCTCATCTGTCAACAGATGGGGAATCCATCTAGCACAGATCTTTCTCATTTTCAAATCCCGTTTCAGAATTGTATGTGCTGCTCCTAATGAGATGCCAACCATACTAGCTATTTGCCTAGTGGTGTATTGTGCATCGGTAGCAACTATTTCTTTCACTCTAGCAACCATCTTGGCAGATGTTGCTCTTTTCGGCCGACGATCATGTGGTGCATCTTCTGTTGAGCCTAGCCCACAGCTGAATTCCTTACACCAACGAAAAACTGTCGGAAAAGACATTTCATCATGCCCATAAACCGAACATATTTCATCAAAAATGTCTTTGCACCGTATACCAAGAATACAACGATTCTTATATAGGACCATATTTCAACGGCTTACGAGGACTGTTCAAATATGAATGCAAGTAGAACGTTTTCTCATGCACTAATGCGAAAATCACCTGGAAAGAAATATCACAGCATAGAAAAACATTTTACCTATACATTGATACCAAACCTGTTAAAATCCGTAGACTTTAGTCATGTATATCTTTCGATAAACATTGTCTACTCTTGTATACTAATACAAAACATGGTTGGAAGAAGGTCAGAGTACGCCGTTGAAATACGGTCCTATATTAAGAATCGTATGTATGACAATGGACTTTTCTAGCATATAGCAATGGAAGAGGCCACCAGTATACAATGGGTTAAACAGATTTTTTCTCAGGATTGAACTCTGTTGAATGAGGCAGACAGCAGACATAGGCTGTCAATGAAAATGCATTGCCCGATTCTTTTCAGTCATTTTTTTGTTTGTTTGGTAAGATGTTCATTCTCGTTTCTAATAGATTGCTTTGACCACAAGATTGAGGTGTCTTGTATGACAGTTTTCATGAATGAATTACAGCTGATTATCTTGTCTCAGTACAGGCAGTTGTTGTCACCTTGACCTTGGTATTGGCTTTAGCATCCATGTCATTCTTGTCTGAAACCTGGGGCAAGTTGTCCAAAACTAATGACGTCGTTTGTTTACGAATCATTAAAACTTTGATCATTAAATATGGCAAATATGCTAAAATTTTTGCTGAAAAAATGTGAGCAACTTTTGCATCTGCAAAAGCTGCTCACATTTTTTCAGCAAAAATACCACTATATTAGACACTATACTTGCCAGAACAGTTAACCTTGACCTAAGTGGTGCCTGAACCTTCAGAATACACCACAACTTCTTTCTAAAACTCTTATGTTGTTGGGGTCCAAAGCAGAAACCATGCTCGTTAAATCCACACAAAAATGTATAGTGTAAGAGTGTGCATGTAAATGTACATGTGTGTATGTGTTTTTGTGTGTTTTATGTTCCACCAACAGCTAAAGTTACATGGAGACGGGAGCTCAGTTTAAAGACCCATCATTAAGTCTTGGGAAACCAGGAATCGAACCCACAACACCTGGTTTATGAGGTGAGTAGCTAATTACCACTACACCATGTAAATTATAATCATAATAGTAATGTACATCCCCACCGCCCATCGGGGCTTGGAGAAATAGATTGGGCTGCATGGTGCTTCCACGCAGTGCTGAATCTGTCCACACACGAATACTGGTAAACTGCTTAGAATGACTAAGCATGCCGATGTGAGTCAGGTCATCCAGTGCATATAAGCCTTCTGGTTTCATTGGGCAGCCGGGCTTGAGAAGTCATTTCACCTCGATGTTGGGTAAAGTCCCATAAAATTGGAAGCAAGGTCTCCAAAATGACCTTAATAGTATTGACGGGGATGTTAAACCCCAATTCAAACAAACAAACAAACAAACAAACAAAATAGCAATGTCATATTAAATGTTCCAAAGTTTTGACAATAGGTTACCTAACAAGTTTTTACTTTGAACAACTGGTCCAGATTTTAATTAACTTCAACAATGTCTGGAAGGCAATTAAACATTAATCAATTGTTTGGTCCTGACATGCAACCTTCAATTTAGCTATTTAATACATTCCTCCCTGGAGATTTCTAAGAATTCCATTTCACTGTTTTTTATCTTAGTCTGATTGGAGTATTTGTCTTTTCTGGAAAGCTGATAACAAGTTCACAGTTTGTTTTTAATCAGGCAAATTTCAGCTTCTGGTTAAAACATAAGGGTGTCCCATAGCATGACAGCACATAGCCCCAGATAAGAGAGGGTTTCCACGCAGGAAGTGCTCAAGCAGAGCTATTGTGATCGGTCTTTGTCAGTTGTCCGTCTGTGCGTGCTAGACAGATTTTGAAATATTTCACAGGAATGATCCTTGGGTGACCCTCTACCAAAATTGCTCAAATTGTTCTGCTCGGGTGAACAAGATGGCTGCCAGAGCTAAAAATAGAAAAACCTTTAAACGACTTCTCCTCCTTAACCACTACATGGCTGTTCCTTTGGTGACCCTCTACCAAAATAATTGGGACAATTTGCATGAAATGTCAAAACCTGTTTTCAGGAAAAATAAGAAAAATATCATCAATTTGTCGTCTGCTGAGTCAGCCCTAAGAGGGAGGTATACTGACCCACTCAATGTGACCTTAATCATGTTGACAAGGCAATTAACCCTTTTCGTACCAAATGGAATCTTCCTCCATATATATAGCATGATCGATCTAGCTAGTCCATTTCAAATTTAGGGGTGATAGATTGTGTTAGCTTTAAAATTTACTTGGAAATTAGCTGAGCTTTTTGGAAACACTATGTAGGCCCTGATCAGACACCGCATTCTGCGGCATCTGATCTGGGCCTGCACTGTTTGCCATTTACCCCTTTTGGGCTTTCCGGTATAAAATGGGTTTTGTTTGATTTGAGGTTTTACATCCACACTACGTAAAGGCCATTTTGGAGATGTCGCTTCCAATTTTGTGGGACTTTTACCCGACATCGAGATGAAATGACATCTCAAGCCCTGCCGCCCAATGAAACCAATAAGGTTTATAAGCATGGACGGTTCAACTCGCACCACTTTGCCTGGGCAGGCTTAGATCCTTGAAGCGGTTTACCAGTACTCGTGTGCTGGTCGGTTTCAGCTCTGCGTGGAAGCATCATGCAGCCCATCTATTTCTTCAAGCCCCGAATGGCGGGGGCCGACAAAATGGGTTAAACTCCAAAGCAGTTACATCTCTGATATCTCAAACAACTGCTTTATAACTAGAAGCCTCCGTAATGTAGTGGTTACGCTACTCGCCTTGTAAACCAGGGGTCGCAGGATCAATCCCCTGCTTCTCCAGACTTTCGGATGAGTCTTTAAACCGAGGTCCCGTCTCCATATGACCTTAGCTGTTGGTGGGACGTAAAACTCAAAACACTCACTGCTTTATAATAGGTTAAACTAAATTTTTGGCAATGTTGTTCTGGTTTTACGATATGTTTATGAGATTTCAACTCCTTTTAACTAAAACTTCTGTTATCTCAACCCAAAATTCCAGTTCCTTGGAGTTAAAGATAAGATGAGTTCGTTGACTGTATTTCTTTTCACTTCATTTAATGGTGTCTGAAGTACAGCTTGTAGTCCTGTTTACTGCTGGGTGAACCCATCGCTGGCCATTGGAAGGCTTGAACTGTGACCTTCACCATCCAAGTCAAAGTCACTAACGATCTAGCCCCATTGCCTCTCTCAAGCTTTTAGCTTTATGTTTTGAAAAACCTTAGATAATGTAATTTCATGTAGAAATGGAAAAAGTTTGATAATAAACCTCAACTTAGCTTAACCTTTTCAACTCTGTATACCAAAAACAGTGTAGTTCCGGATAAGAATTTATAAAGTCAGCCGCTGCACAGTTTTGAATGGCATTTTAGTCGGAATGGATAAACCTTCAGGGGGAGGCAACTCTTTCACAAATATTTTGTCTCCCATGCCAATAGGGGTCTACTCTTTAAGGAAAGAATTTGCTCCAAAGGAGCAAATTCTTTCCTTTGAGAGTAGACCTTTGGAGAAAATTCTTTCCTTTGAGAATGGACCCTTTTTCTGAGGGGCTAAATGTACTTTAGGAAAACAAACAGGAAGTCACAAAAGTTGTCTCCCTTTCACAAAATGGCAGAAAATGTGTCGGGTATATCCATTCACCTTAAGAATTGACAGAAGCCTGTCACGGGTGTAGTGCGGTTAGGCTACTCTCCTCATAAACCAGGGGTTGATGTTTTAGTTCAGGGTTTCTCCAACTTTAATATGGGGCTTTTAACCCATTGCATGTGGGAAATCCCTAAAGGAAAATGGCATCTGATCAGGGCTTGCACTGTTTGCTCACAGAATTTTCCGACAAAAATGAAACAAAATCGAAAAAATAGGCCTCACACCGCTTATCTGACAAATGGACTTGTTAAACATAAAGCAATGGAAGAGTCCAATAGTATACAATGGGTTAACCAAGGTCCCTTCTTCATATGACCTAAGTTTTTGTTGGGATATAACACTTAAGAGTTGATTTTCATCTTTATCAGTTTCTCACTGCTTCTGTCGTCGGAATATTTGATCATTGGCATTCTATAAGCTGATATATACAGCAGCCGACTGATTTTAGTACTAATGAATGGAATTGAATGACAGGTCAACAAGGGATCTCGTAACACAGAATCTGCATTAAACCACACAATAACTCGTTCTAAACACCATTATTAAATTGTCTGACAAAATGCTCTGAACGTTGTTCATTTATTAGTGCTTTGAAACAGTTTTGAAAATGACGGAAACATTGCCGTTCTCACTTTATGTCATATATGTATTGGTCATTTGTAATGCCTAAATACAGTAAAATTCCTATAATAAGACCACCTTTGGGACTGTTCAAAAGTGGTCTTAAAGACCACTTTTGAACAGTCCCAAAGGTGGTCTCAGACTAGAGGACACAGTATGCAGAAAATACAAAGGAAGAAAAACAAGCTTTTTATTGCAGAATTACCATATTCGCCCTAATTACCACACATGCTCCTATAAGCGCACACCAAAGCTATTTTTGACAAGGAAATGCATAAGCCCACACTTTACAGTAACCTCCCCTTGAAGCTCTCACAGTAAATCTATAAAAGCTTACTGTTATTTCTTCAACAGTGAAGGCAATGCTTAAGTATTCTTTCCTGCCCCATTAAATATTAGTATGCATCATCTTGGAAGCTATTGTTTTCGTATCAGGTGTGCGCTAATAAGGTAGATTTTTCACCACGATTTTTTGACACAATTTTGAAAAAACTAGGGGCACGATGCGGTAATTAGGGCGAATACGGTAGTCTAAATTTTAGGTGGTCTTAATAGCGGAATTTTACTGTACATTATTAATAGATTATCCTATATTACACAAGGTCAACCAATATTCAAAAATCATAAATCATGTTTTTAATTGTGTCAATTAATAAAATTGTCATTAATCAAGTAATTTCGGATTGGCCCAGTTACAGGTACTCGGTCAGCTGTATTGGCCTCGACCTTCGGCCTCGTGCCAATACAGCAGACCTCGGACCTGTAACTGGGCCAATACGAAATCATTTGATCAATAACATTATATTAGTTGGCTATGTCTTGCAGCTAAAAGCATTTTGCTAAGATATTACCATTGCCTTTCAATCAGTACAGAAAATTCTAGATCAGACAACAGCCATGTTTGTTTTTGCTATTTTTCAGAGAAAAAATGGCTAGAAATTACATGTGAATCCTCTGCCCAGCAGATGATTCACATGTAATGTCAAGCCTCATTTACTCAGAATAATAATAAAAAAAATATGCTTTGTAAATGTTGTCTGCTAGTCGGTTTACCATTATTTATCTATATAGACCAAAACCTCTTTATAACACTATTAATATGGTCCAAAGCAGAAACCATATCAGTTCAAAAACAACTGTGTTATATCCAAGCAAAAATGTATAGAATATATAGAAAAATGACCATTTATGGTCATTTTTAGCTCACCGTCCCGTAGTGACGAGGTGAGCTTTTGGGATCACTTTTTGTCCGTCGTCCGTCGTGCGTGCGTGCGTCCGTCCGTGCGTCCGTGCGTGCGTGCGTAAACAATTTCTTTAAACGACATCTCCTCCTAAACCACTGATCGGATTTTGACCAAACTTCACAGGAATGATCCTTAGGTGGTCCCCTTTCAAAGTTGTTCAAATGGTTCCGGTCCGTTGCACATCTAGGTCACAGGAGCCAAAAATAGATTTTTTTCACCAAACACTTAAAAAATCTTCTTCTCTGAAACCACAAGGCCCAGGTCTTTGATATTTGGTATGAAGCATCATCTAGTGGACCCCTACCAAGATTGTTCAAATTATATAGTGCTGGGGCCAAAAATGCCCCCGCCCTGGGGCCCTTTGGTTTTACATAGGCTTATATAGGGAAACTCTTTAAAAATCTTCTTCTCTGAAACCACTAGGCCCAGTTCTTTGATATTTGGTATGAAGCTTCATCTAGTGGACCCCTACCAAGATTGTTCAAATTATAGTGCTGGGGCCAAAAATGCCCCCGCCCTGGGGCCCTTTGGTTTTACATAGGCTTATATAGGGAAAATCTTTAAAAATCTTCTTCTCTGAAACCACAAGGCCCAGGACTTTGATGTTTGGTAAGAAGCTTCATCTAGTGGACCCCAACCAAGATTGTTCAAATTATAGTGCTGGGGCCAAAAATGCCCCCGCCCCGGGGCCCTTTGTTTTACATAGGCTTATATAGGGAAAATCTTTAAAAATCTTCTTCTCTGAAACCACAAGGCCGAGGATTTTGATATTTGGTTTGAAGCTTCATCTAGTGGACCCCTACCAAGATTGTTCAAATTATAGTGCTGGGACAAAAAATGCCCCCGCCCTGGGGCCCTTTGGTTTTACATAGGCTTATATAGGGAAAATCTTTAAAAATCTTCTTCTCTGAAACCACAAGGCCCAGTTCTTTGATATTTGGTATGAAGCTTCATCTAGTGGACCCCTACCAAGATTGTTCAAATTATAGTGCTGGGGCCAAAAATGCCCCCGCCCTGGGGCCCTTTGGTTTTACATAGGCTTATATAGGGAAAATCTTTAAAAATCTTCTTCTCTGAAACCACAAGGCCCAGGACTTTGATTTTTGGTAAGAAGCTTCATCTAGTGGACCCCAACCAAGATTGTTCAAATTATAGTGCTGGGGCCAAAAATGCCCCCGCCCCGGGGCCCTTTGGTTTTACATAGGCTTATATAGGGAAAATCTTTAAAAATCTTCTTCTCTGAAACCACAAGGCTGAGGATTTTGATATTTGGTTTGAAGCTTCATCTAGTGGACCCCTACCAAGATTGTTCAAATTATAGTGCTGGGACAAAAAATGCCCCTGCCACGGGGCCCTTTGGTTTTACATAGGCTTATATAGGGAAAATCTTTAAAAATCTTCTTCTCTGAAACCACAAGGCCTGGGTCTTTGATATTTGGTATGAAGCTTCATCTAGTGGACCCCTACCAAGATTGTTCAAATTATAGTGCTGGGGCCAAAAATGCCCCCGCCCCGGGGCCCTTTGGTTTTACATAGGCTTATATAGGGAAAATCTTTAAAAATCTTCTTCTCTGAAACCACAAGGCCCAGGACTTTGATATTTGGTATGAAGCTTCATCTAGTGGACCCCTACCAAGATTGTCCAAATTTTAGTGCTGGGACAAAAAATGCCCCCGCCACGGGGCCCTTTGGTTTTACATAGGCTTATATAGGGAAAATCCTAAAAAATTTTCTTCTCTGAAACCACAAGGCCTGGGTCTTTGATATTTGGTATGAAGCTTCATCTAGTGGACCCCTACCAAGATTGTTCAAATTATAGTGCTGGGACCAAAAATGCCCCCGCCCCGGGGCCCTTTGGTTTTACATAGGCTTTTATAGGAGAAATCTTTTAAAATCTTCTTCTCTGAAACCACAAGGCCCAGGTCTTTGATATTTGGTATGAAGCTTCATCTAGTGGACCCCTACCAAAATTGTTCATATTATAGTGCTGGGACAAAAAATGCCCTCGCCACGGGGCCCTTTGGTTTTACATTGGCTTATATAGGGAAAATCTTTAAAAATCTTCTTCTCTGAAGCCACAAGGCCCAGGTCTTTGATATTTGGTATGAAGCTTCATCTAGTGGACCCCTACCGAGATTGTTCAAATTATAGTGCTGGGGCCAAAAATGCCCCCGCCCCGGGGCCCTTTGGTTTTACATAGGCTTATATAGGGAAATTCTTTAAAAATCTTCTTCTCTGAAACCACAAGGCCCAGGACATTGATATTTGGTATGAAGCTTCATCTAGTGGACCCCTTCAAATTATAGTGCTGGGACAAAAAATGCCCCCGCCACGGGGCCCTTTGGTTTTACATTGGCTTATATAGGGAAAATCTTTAAAAATTTTCTTCTCTGAAACCACAAGGCCCTGCAGGCCTTTGATATTTGGTATGAAGGTTCATCTAGTGGACCCCTACCAAGATTGTTAAAATTATAGTGCTGGGGCCAAAAATGCCCCCGCCCCGGGGCCCTTTGGTTTTACATTGGCTTATATAGGGAAAATCTTTAAAAATCTTCTTCTCTGAAACCACAAGGCCCAGGACTTTGATATTTGGTATGAAGCTTCATCTAGTGGACCCCTACCAAGATTGTTCAAATTATAGTGCTGGGGCAAAAAATGCCCCCGTCCCGGGGCCCTTTGGTTTTACATAGGCTTATATAGGCAAAATCTTTAAAAATCTTCTTCTCTGAAACCGCGAGGCCCAGGTCTTTGATATTTGATGTGTAGCTTCATCTAGTGGACCTTTGCCAAGATTGTTCAAATTATAGCCTTTGTTGATGTTTGGTATGAAGCTTCACCTTTAAGACCTCCCTCAACATTATGCACATTAAAGCCCTGGGGCCAATAATGGCCCTCTCTGGGGCTTACTTGTTACACTATGGATCAGGTGAGCGATCCAGGGCCATCATGGACCTCTTGTTCTATATAATCTATACATTTTGGGGATCCATCTTGAAACCGTCTTATATTCAAAAACTGTGTCGTAATGAACAGTGTTATAATGAAGTATATAATCTATACATTTTGGGGATCCATCTTGAAACCGTGTTATATTCAAAACTGCGTGTTATAACAAACTGTGTTTTAAAGAGGTTATGGTGTACATGTACTGAAACAACTTAACCATCTGATATTTGAGTTTTACTGACCTTTAAGAAATATTTCACTTGTTTGACAGAGGCTTCGCATGCAGTGTACGGGGCCCACACTATTTGCCTGTATGCAAAAATAGGTTAGAAAAGTTAGTAAGAAGATGAAGCAGCCAACAAAAACAAATGACATTTTCAGATGCAGTTTTTCATGAAGGCCACCTCCATCAAGCAATCAGTTGTAATTAGATGCCTACTAAGACAACATGGCTGCTCAGTTGTACAGGGACACTGTGCTTGCCTCTGTAGCTATCCCATTCATCAACCAATGCCATGGACACACTGTATTCCAACATATAATTTCCACGTAACGCAATGGCCAGGGGTATCAGCTGATCTGTCGCAAATCGAACAGATTTGGGATGACTTAGACAAGCGTGTTCGGAATCGTCAAAACATCCCCAAACATTAGCCCTGTTACAGCAAGCACTCATCCAGGAATGGGGGGAATCTTCCTCTGCGAGTCATCCGCCAGTACATTGGTTCAATGCCTAGCAGGTGTAATGCGGTAATAGCCGCTCAAGGTGGCCATTCTAGATATTGACAGACAAAACCCAAATCAGGAACTGTCAAAATGTTCACATTGAATGCTGATTATTTAATAATACTTGTAGTTTTTTTTTTTTTTTTGAAACATTAATTTGTGTCATAAGAAAATCTACTTCATATGACTTATAAGTTTGGCTCAGTATATCAGTTGTTGCCTTCATCCTATCACCAGCCACAGATTTGACACACATTTCCTTCTATGTCTGGTCAGATTCTGTAATTGTCCAGTTCGAGGGAGATTTGTTTGTTTGTATTGGAGTTTAATGGCCTAGTTAACACTATTTAGGTCATCTTTGAGCCGGTTAGTTTACCTACCCACATTTTATTCTGGGCAGGCTTATACCTAAGCGGTTAACCAGTACAGTGCACAACTGACAACTGCCCTTCTTGAATCAGAGGAAGGGAGAGAATGATCACAGAAAAGATTTCATGATCAGTCTCCATGAAGGAATATTGCTAACCCCGGCAGGTATAGAACTCGCATCCTCCTGATCACCAGTCTGACGCGCATCGGACTGAGCTACTGAGGTCGGCAGTTTGAGGGAGAATCATGATAACTCGTCCTTTGTAATTTTATCGGCCAATCAAAATAAAAAGACTCAATATTACTTGAACACTGATTGCTCATTTAACCCTTGTCCTGCTCAATATTTGAATCTGCTACACCCACTACCGATTATCAACCAATCAGATTACTTGATATAAATTATTGCAGCAAATTAACAATCTGAATGACAAACAATGTAGATCCCGATCAGATGGCTTCTGACTCAGATGGATTCGTCAGAAGCCATCTGATCTGGATCTTCATTATTTGGAAAATAAGGCATATCCGGGCTCAGCAGGTCAAGGGTTATCCCATAAGATGCCAATCACAACAATTGTCACCTGCTTTGTCTTCTGCCAGTTACTCTAAAAGTCATTGTTGCAAACAGTGTGGACCCAGATCAGACTGCTCCTGTAGGAGCAATTTGCTCTGAGGAGCAGTCTGATCTGGATCCACACTGTTTGCCTGTATGCTTTGTTTTTGTTTGTTTGATTTGAGGTTTAACGTCCCTGTCAACACTGTAAAGGTCATTTTGGAGAAGTTGCTTCCAATTTTGTGTGACTTTTACCCGACATTGAGATGAAATGACATCTCAAGCCCTGTCGCCCAATGAAAGTTGCCTGTATGCAAAAATATGTTTACAATTTTTACCAGCAGATGCAGTAGACAACATAAACAGACAACATTTTCAGATGCAGTTTTTCTCTGCATCTTAACCCTTATCCTGCTGTTAACGACAATCCCTACCTTTGCAAACAGTGTAGATCCAGATCAGATGGCTTCTGAAGAAGCCATCTGATCAGGATCTACACTGTTTGACATTGAGTTTAATGAATTTTTATGAATAAATTACATCAAGTAATCTGATTTGTTCAAAGTTAGAAGTAGGTGTGGCTAAACTAATTATGCAGTGGGATTAGGGTTAAGAGTTAATTAACCCTTATCTTGCTGTTCACGACAACCCCTATCTTTGCAAACAATGTAGATCCAGATCATATGGCTTCTGATCAGGATCTACACTGTTTGGCATTCAATTTATGAATTTGTAGGAATAAATTACATCAAGTAATCTGATTGGTTCAAAATTAGAAGTGGGTGTGGCTAAATTAATTATGCAGTGGGATTAGGGTTAAGAGGTAATTAACCCTTATCATGCTGTTCACGACAATCCCTATCATTGCAAACAGTGTAGATCCAGATCAGATGGCTTCTGAAGAAGCCATCTGATCAGGATCTACACTGTTTGACATTCAGTTTATGAATTTGTAGGAATAAATTACATCAAGTAATCTGATTGGTTGAAAGTCAGAAATGGGTGTGGCTAAACTGAATATTCAGCAAGATAAGGGTTATATACATGGCTGGGCAAATGACTCACATGAAATGCAAAGCCTTATGTTCTATGAAAAATAATTTAAAAAAATGAGATTGTCATCTGCTTGAGAAATTCATAGGAAATATCAAAGTAGAAGTAAAACAAAGATCAGGAATTGATACAATTAACTTACTCCACCCATAAAAGACACCAATGGGAAAGAAATACAAACATCAAGCGACCAGACAATAATGAAAACCTAAACAAAGGAAGGCCATAAGGACAGTTACTTTCCTTTACAAGTCTTCTTTATCTCAAACCTTGTTTTCTATGAAAATGATTAAAAAAAAATATGGATTCCATGTGCTGCTCTATCTGCTGGACGATGAAATTTGAAACTTTATTTTCACTGAAAAATAATAATAATAATAAAAAAAAAAATAATAAAAAGTTGTACATATCTTAACCCATTTAGTACCGGAAACCCCAAAAAGGGTAACCTGGCAAACAGCGCAGGCCCAGATCAGATGCCGCAGAACGCGGCGTCTGATCAGGGCCTACACTGTTTGCAAAAATTTAGCTATTTTCCAAATGAATTTTGAAGAAAACACAACCTGACACCCCTAAATTTTGAAATGGACCCCTGCTATATATAAGGAGGAAGATTCCATTTGGTACAAAAAGGGTTAATTGTCCATCAGCTAGATGATCACATGAAATGTGAAACTATTTTCTACGAAAAATAATTCTTAAAAAAAAAAAAAAAATGGATTGTCTTTATGGTTAAAGACATACTTTAAGAACTTTCCACACATTGGGGCTTGAAGAAATATATGGGCTGCATGATGCTTCCTCGTAGAGCTGAAACCATCCGCATACGAGTACTGGTAAACGGCTTAGAGGATCTAAGCCTGTCCAGGAACCGCGGTGCGAGGCGGACTGTCCATGCTTATAAACCCTATTGGTTTCATTAGGCGACAGGGCTTGAGATGTCATTTCATCTCAATGCCGGGTAAAAGTCCCACAAAATTGGAAGCAACATCTCCAAAATGACCTATACTGTGTTGACGGGGACGTTAAACCTCAAATCAAACAAAACAAACAAAAGTACTTTCCATAGCTTTGTTTTACTGGATGAAGGGAGATAATTCAGTTTACTCTATGAAACAGAAATAAACAAAGATAATTTGAGGGTAAAACGATAAATTGTCATGTATGATGCCAGCATCATAGTGTGCATCGGTTACCCCGTCAGGGGAAGGACCTCTTTCAAAAGTACACCATATACTATTGTTGGGGTCCAAACCAGAAACCATGTTAGTTCAACAACCCTGTTGTATTAAAAGAAAAATGCATGGCTGGAAAAATAGACTTGTCCACTAATGCCTCATGCTGAAGGAAGAGTAAAAGTTTTGCCCAATCCCTATAAAATTGATAAAATTTAGTAAAATTTACATGCCCTAGGTCAGAAAGGACGAGACAAACTTTGAAAACTTTTCAAGCCCTGAAATGTATAGATTATAATAATGAAATGACTATAAAGTGATTTATGTTTTATGTCTTTCTTAACCCTTATCTTGCTGAATATTCATTTAAGCCACACCCATTTCTGTCTATCAACCAATCAAATTACTTGATGTAATTTATTGCTACAAGTTTATAAAATAAATGCCAAACAGTGTAGATCCTGATCAGATGGCTTCTTCAGAAGCCATCTGATCTGGATCTACACTGTTTGCAAAGACAGGGGTTGTCGTGAACAGCAAGATAAGGCTTAATTACTCTCATGATCAGAGTAAAGGTCTAAGTCTGCCCAGGAAAAGCGGTGCAAGTCAGACGCGACTCCTGAAACTCTAGCGGTTTCTTTCGGCAGTAGGGTTTGAGATGTCATTTCATCTCAATGTCAGCGTGGGCCCCAGCTCGTCTGGGCTTGAAGAAATATATGGGCTGCATGATGCTTCCATGCAGAGCTCACGAGTACTGGTAAACCGCTTAGAGGATCTAAGCCTGCCCAGGCAAAGCGGCGACCTCAAATCAGACAAAAATTGTGTAGCTACCTATATTATGGCTACATACTTATCACCAGTAGTTGTTTAGATGGACTGGGTCTAGTATGCACAAAATTGTGATATAACGGGTAAGGGGGACCTGTTGAAGGCTGGTACTGGAGAAACCGTTGATTTTTAATGTCATTTCCAGGCGTAAAATCAAACAGCCGGTAATGTTGGTAAACCGTGTGCCCTTGTAAGGAAGAACGATCCCTTCTGCATCGGAGAACCTTATCGGCATGGTAATTTGCTCAATTTGGACCATGCCCTTGGGCGACCAAAGTCGCCTTTAGCACACTGAATGTTAAAAGCCATTGTTGCAAACAATGTGGGCTCTGATCAATCTGCTCCTAAAGGAGCAGTCTGATCAGGGTCCACATTGTTTGCCTGTATGCAAAAACATTTTTTTTTAAAGTTTTCAAGAAGATGCAGCAGATAGCTTAAGCAGATGATATTTTCAAATGCAGTTTTCTTTTGCACCTTGAGGATTCAAGGTTAAATGCACCGCAACCTCTTTATAAAACTGTTGTTGGGGCCCAAAGCAGAAAGAGCCATCTTATATCCAAACAAAAATGTATGGATTACCAGTGTATAGAAAATGACCATTTTTAGATCTACATGTATCTTTAAACTGTAATGTAGAAGCCTCCATGGTGCAGTGGTTACGCTACTCGCCTTGTAAACCAGGGGTCGCAGGATCGATCCCGGGCTTCTCCAGACTTTCGGATGAATCTTTTAACCGAGGTCCCATCTCCTTATGACCTTAGCTGTTGGTGGGACGTAAAACTCAAACACTCACTCACCAACATACTGTTATATATCCAAATCTGTGTTATAATGAACAGTGTTAATAAGAGGTTTATGAGTACTTCAAACCCATGATTGAAACCCTAATTATTGTTCGACAGAGAACAATCACGCTGTACCAAAAATTAGACGAGTATCAATTTTGAGGACAAACTGGCCATGTTTGTCTTGTGCATGTGGATTCCCTCTGTTTTTATCCCAGAAATTAGTTATCATGTTATTACATTCATTGAAACGTAAAGAGCTATTGGAATTGACAGCATATTGATGGGGGTTTGATCAAAGGCTATGTTAGACTATCACCAAGATGAGAAATATTTCGTGCTTGTCTTAAGCAGACAAATTACTTACTTCCGCGCAACCTTCTGTAAATTTGCTTCGTATTTGCTGTCGACGGGTTCCATTATAAATGTTCATTGGCTGATTAAATACTAGTTAATCTTGAGAAATAAGTATGCGATGTTGCAGTGTAGGTTTTCGTGTTTGAACAGGCGAGATTTGATAAAGTAGACAGCGTGTAAATAATTTAGAATCATGTCAAGTTGGATGTTTGCTCACAAGTGGCAATTTCTTGTGTAAATTTCAAATCTCGTTATGCACGAAGCAGTAACTAATGGTTCCAGAATTTTTCATCAGCCGAAATCTAGCGTAAGTCAGTTATGGTTTAGATGAACTGATTTTTCCTAATAAATTTTTTGCCATCTCAGGAAATTGATAATAAATCTTCATTGTTAGTTCATAGGGTTTGATGCTGTAATAACCATCTTTCAAGTCGTTACTATTATTTGAGCCCCGCCAAGCGAATTTGTGTCTTCGAGCATTCCGTCATGACAAATTTTAACTGCGCATGCCCAGCCATTCAGAGAGGCCAGGGATATGGCTTTCTGTCTGAAGGTTCCTCTTGATTCACTGCTTGTATGAGCGAGCAGCGAAGGTTCTGGCGAGACTGTGCGGATGCGCAGGCTTGCCTGAACCTTCGCTGCTCGCATAGGCAATAAGTACCAAAATCGCTTGACGGGGCCCATTTGTCTGTTTCTGATAAAAATCTGCTTCAATGCAATGGAATTTATCTTAGGTTATAGGTTGACAATGAAGTCTAGATCAGCCTGCGCATGCACACACAGTCTGAGCTCAACCTTCATTGTCCACTAGTATACAATATGTTGGGGGATGAACAGACTAAAATTTGGGATATACGAAAAAGAATAAAATTCACAAAGTGAGAGTCAGGGCTTACTTGCTAAGAAACGAGACTTATTTGTTATGAGATGGCTTACTTGTGAGACAGACCTTATTTACTATATGACAACTCGCTGTTGCTGTTGATAGGGCTCTGTTTTGATGTTGACACTTTGCATGCTGGATATTTTTTCAGCTGATGACATTTTGAAACATTTTTCTTTCCCAGAAAAATGGATTTGATATTTCATGCAAATTTGTCTCTTATAGAGACAATTTGCATATGTCAAGTCCTGTTTTCTGCAGGTAAAATAAGAAAAATATAAATAATATAGCCTATTGAGTGGTCAAGTTAACGGGACTCATTGTTGTGGTGACAAGACTTACTATTGATGTGAGACAGGTCTTGATCACTGTTGCACAACAGGGCTCATTTATTGTGAGAGAGCTATCAGAAAAGAGCTGTGATATAGAACTCTTTTTCAGGAATCAATCCTTGTTGTTAGCCTGGGAGATGTGCATATTTAATATATATATATATCAATTATCAAAAACATTTGATATTAATGTTTTCAAATACATATAGTTACATGTAGTTACCCTACTAAAAATGCCCGCGAGGGCATAATGCAGTAAGCAATATACGGAGGTAGATGTTAATTCTGCTATTGAGACCACCCTCTACACTTGAGAACATTGGCTGGCCACATTTATTAAGCTTTCCTTGAACGCTCTGCATGCTGGTTATTTTTTTAATTTTTTTCGAAGCAGATGACATTTTGAAATATTTTTATATTTTTCCCAGAAAACAGGACTTGACATCTCAAGCAAATTGTCTCAATTAGGAAACAGGATTTGAGATGTCAAGTCCTGTTTTCTGGGAAAAAGTGAGAAAAATATCAACAACTTGTCATCTGCTGGTTAGCCTAGGGAGTGGAAAAGGTTAACCCTTTTTGTACCAAATAGAATCTTCCTCCTTATATATAGTAGGAGTCCATTTTTGGAATCTTCCTCCTTATATATAGTAGGAGTCCATTTTAAAATTTAGGGGTGTCAGATTGTGTTTCCTTCAAAATTGATTTGGAAAATGGCTGAACTTTAGGGAAACAGTGGAGGCTCTGATCAAATGCCGCATTGGCATCTGATCTGGGCCTGCCCTGATTGGGGTTTCCGGTACAAAATGGGTTAATATCTATATCCATTATTTAGACCATCCAACATATAAGACCACTTCTGGACAGTGCAGGTGGTGGTCTTTATATAGGAATTTTACCGTATTTTATGGTTATTTGTTTCCTCTATTCCAGACAAGTACCGAGGAGATGCACCGCTGTCACCTTTACGCAGAGCGAGTCACATGTCATTGTAGCTGACAGGTCTGGTGATGTATACAGTTTTACGACAGAAGACAACAGTAAAGACGGGGAGCTTCTTCAAGGCCACTTATCCATGTTACTTGATGTTGTAAGTAAGCCAATTATATGGGCATCACATTGGAAAAAAAAACAACAGCAAAAAAAAAAAAAAACAACAAAAAAACTGTAAGGATGTATTCGATAGAATATACCTACCTCTTAAACCGTGACTTCATGCAGAGCTGATATGATCAGACTTGAGTACTTGTAAATAACTTAGAAGGTCCAGTAAGTGATGCAAGTCAGACAGCTCCTCAGGGGTTTCTTTGAATGCGGGCTTGAGATATCACTAAATTACAATTTCGGGCAACAGACCCACAAAATAGGAAGCAATGTTCAAAATTACCTAAATAGTGCAGTCTGGGATGTAAAACAAATAACATATCGTTTCAACAAGGTAGCATCCATCAACCTTGATATGTCCTGAACCATCGATGTTGATATTATGTAGCATACACTTTGTGTCAGAGTTAAGCTTCTTTTCCCAAGTACTTGAAACATATTGCAGAGAAAAGAAAATAAACCCCACAAAGTCATTTGCTCTTTTGTACCGGAAACCCCAAAACAGGTACCCTGGCAAACAGTGCAGGCGTCTGATCAGGGCCTTCACTGTTTGTATAAAGGTCAGCCAGAAAACACGACCCGACACCCATAAATTTTGAAATGGACTTGTACTATATATATTTTGTTTGATTTGAGGTTTAACGTCCCCGTCAACACTGTAAAGGTCATTTTGGAGACATTGCTTCCAATTTTGTGGGACTTTTACCCGACATTGAGATGAAATGACATCTCAAGCCCTGTCGCCCAATGAAACCAATAGGGTTTATTAGCATGGACAGTCCGCCTCGCACCGCGGTTCTTGGACAGGCTTAGATCCTCGAAGCGGTTTACCAGTACTTGTGTGCGGGCCGGATTCAGCTGTGCTTGGAAGCATCATGCAGCCCATATATTTCTTCAAGCCCCTATGGGCGGGGGCTTTGTACTGTATATAAGGTGGAAGATTCTATTTGGTACAAAAAGGGTTAAAAGTCAGACAAATTCAGTGTGTACATGTACTTTTGCATGCATAGGCATTTCTTGATTATGAGATTCAATCAGACTTACTGATGTGCATACAGTTAACACTTATCCTGCTGAATATTTAATTTAGCCACACCCATTTCTGATTTTGAACCAATCAAATCACTTGATGTAATTTATTCCTACAAATTCACAAACTGAATGTCAAACAGTGTAGATCCTGATCAGATGGCTTCTTCAGAAGCCATCTGATCTGGATCTTCACTGTTTGCAAAGATAGGGGTTGTCGTGAACAGCAAGATAAGGGTTAAAGTTTTGATATTCTAATAATAATACAAGTTTACCTGATGCAGACAAACTAAATTAAAGCCAATTGACAGACCTTTAATATCAGGTGACTAACGGAAACATGAACTGGGGAAAATGATAGCTTTGTTTCCCTCTGTTTATACAATACAATACAACCTACAGGAATTTCACCAGCTCAGTTTTATTTAAATGCCAGACAAAATACACCACACTGCCCATTATAAGACATTTTCGGATATGATGTATTTTAAAGGTGGGCTGCATAATGCTTCCACGCACAGCTGAAACCGACTGCACACAAGTACTGGTAAACCACTTAGAGGATCTAAGCCTGACCAGGCAAAGTTGTGCGAGTCCATGCTTATAAACCCTATTGGTTTCATTGGACGACAGGGCTTGAGATGTCATTTAATCTCAATGTCGGGTAAAAGTCCCACAAAATTAGAAGCAAGGTCTCCAAAATGACCTATACAGTGTTGACGGGGCCAGTTTAGATGTTGGTTCAACAATGGATGCTTGATTGGATCTTTTTAGATTTTGACCAAGAATGACCGGTACATTGTGACCTGTGACAGAGACGAGAAGATCCGGATCAGTCATTATCCTAATGCATACAACATCCATACATTCTGCCTCAGTCATACAGAGTAAGTACCTGTAGAAATAGTAGCTTCAGTGGAACTTCAATAATTCCGGTAGCTCGATCAGATGCTCGTCTGACTGGTTATCAGGAGGATGTGTGTTCGATTCCTGCTGGGGTCGGCAACATTCTGTCTTGGAGATTGATCATGAAATCTTTTCTACGGTTATTCTCTCCCTTCTGCTGATTCAAGAAGGGCAGTTGTCAGTTTCTGGCAAAAGAATGTGCACAGTACTGGTTAACTCCTTACGTATAAGCCTGCCCAGGAAAAGTGTGAATAGATAAACTGACCTTCTCAAAAATGACCTAAAATAGTGTTGACTGGGCAGTCAAACTCCAATACAAACAATCATACAAATCCTTTGGAACCATAAAAATCTGTTCAAGATAGGGGTAGTTTGAACCACTGAGGGTTAATCTTAGAACCAGGTCATGAGGTATAATGGGGATGAGATAAGGATATCTTTACTATCTCATATGAAATATAGGAATGTTGTATGTACTCATTAGAATTGCCTCGTTGAGGCAATTCTAATGTGTACACACATCTTTTCAAGATAAAAACAGAGAAAAACCTTCCTAAATACAGTGATATTCGTCTATTTTATTATTTGGTTGTTTGTTTGTATTGGAGTTTAATGGCCCAGACAACACTATTTTAGGTCATTTTTGAGCCGGACAAATACCTATCCACACTTTTCCTGGGCAAGCTTATACGTAAGCGGTTAACCAGTGCAATGCACATTCTTTTGCCAGAAACTGACAACTGCCCTTCTTGAATCAGCAGAAGGGAGAGAATGATGGTAGAAAAGATTTCATGACCAATCTCCACAAAAGAATGTTGCCGATCCCGGTAGGTATCGAACCTGTGTCCTCCTGATCACCAGTCAGACACTCATCTATTTTTGTTGCACCTGCTTGTAGCAGGGTGCGACATAGGCGTCCGCTTTTCCGTCTGTGTGTCCGTCCGTTTGTCCGTCTGTCCGTCCGTCTGTTAACATTAACGTCGAAGTTCGACATTTACGTCAAAGTTTTTTATTAAGTCAACTACAAACCTCAGCTACCATCAAACCTTACATGAAACATCACCCTGAGCTCCTGACTAGGCAAGCACCATGACCCGGTGACTTTGACCTATATTTTGCGCTCCAGTGACTTTGACCATTACGTCGAAGTTTGACATTATGTCGAAGTTTGTATTGTAGTCAACTATAAGAGTACACAACCATCAAACATTTCATGAAACATCACCCTGAGCTCCTGACTAGGCAACCACCATGACCCGGTGACTTTGACCTATATTTTGCGCTCCAGTGACTTTGACCATTACGTCGAAGTTTGACATGACTTCCAAGTTTGTATTGTAGTCAACTATAAGACTAAACAACCATCAAACCTTTCATGAAACATCACCCTGAGCTCCTGACTAGGCAAGCACCTTGACCCGGTGACCTTGACCTATATTTTATGCTCCAGTGAGTTTGACACAAATTACGTCGATGTTCCAGATCTTCTCAAATAAAAGGCCTACAACAATAAAATCTTGAATAGTGCTTCTCCTAGATGTATTGACTCTGCAGGTACAGTACGGCTCAGGTATAAGAACCAAAAAACTCTTTATTCCGAATCTCGGCGTTTCGAGTACTTTCAAAAACACTCGGAATTGTTCCGAGTATATGTATATATTCGGCGGACACTCTTTGAAAACACTCGCAAGGTCCATGGTACGCAAAGTTACGCGAAATTATTCCGAGTCGTATCATCGTACCTCGAGGCATTATTTTCTCGCGAAGTTATGCGGAAATACTCGGAGGAATTTGACGAAATACCTGGGCATTTTTTTTTTTTTTTTTTTTTTATTTAATGCTCTTTTACCGTCATATATATTTATATAAAATTATAAGATAATAATTATCACTGATAGTTATTATAATGTAAACAGTGTCAAAAGTCAACAAAGAGGTAATCATTAATTACCCAGGGTGTGAAACTGCACAGTGATTTTTCAAACAAGGGAATCAGTTGGGCATGACAAGTACATACAACTCTTTCAAGTCCGTAATTGAAAGCATGTTGAACATCATAAAATTACAGGAAAATCGGTCATTTTGAACTCAAAATTTCTCCATGTAATTTTGATAGTTTCAAAAAAAAAAAAGAAAATTATTTTGATATAAAATAATCATTTGTCATTCATTCTTTAATAATTTTAATGTGAAGTATTATCGGACAATTGAGAAACAAATAATCAAAGGTGAAAACTGTCAGCGAAATTTTGACTGGTTTCGGCCGCCATTATTGGTTTCTTTTAAACTGCAAAATCGGTCATTTTGAACTCAAAATTTCTCCATGTAATTTTAAGATTTTCAAAAAAAAGAAAATTATTTTGATATAATATAATCATTTCTTTCATTCTTTAATAATTTTAATGTGAAGTATAATCGGACAAATGAGAAACAAATAATCAAAGGTGATAACTGTCAGCGAAATGTTAACGGATTACGGCCGCCATTATTGGCTTCTTTTATACTGCAAAATCGGTCATTTTGAACTCAAAATTTCTCCATGTAATTTTGATATTTTCCAAAAAAAAAAAAAAAAAAAGAAATTATTTTGATATAATATAATCATTTGTCTTTCATTCTTTAATAATTTTAATGTGAAGTATTATCGGACAATTGAGAAACAAATAATCAAAGGTGATAACTGTCAGCGAAATTTTGACTGGTTTCGGCCGCCATTATTGGCTTCTTTAAACCTGCACAATCGGTCATTTTGAACTCAAAATTTCTCCATGTAATTTTGAAATTTTCAAAAAAGAAAATTATTTTGATATAATATAATCATTTGTCTTTCATTCTTTAATAATTTTAATGTGAAGTATTATCGGACAAGTGAGAAACAAATAAAGTGATAACTGTCAGCGAAATTTTGCCGCCATTATTGGCCTCTGATACGTCGCACCGGCGACACATGTTTAATTAAATTAATCACCACTCGCAAATACTCGCAAACACTCCAAATATCACAGGTAAGCTCAGTGATCCGCGGAATTTCCTCGGAATATCGAGCGCATAACTTGGAGTAAAATATTTTCACTCGGAGTGGTTTACTCCAAACCATTCGACGGAAAAACGCGGATTTAAAAAGTTGTCCGGGGAATGAAAAAGAAAAAACGGTTCAAATACCTGAGCTGTACTGTACCTTGACATGGACCTTGACCTATATTTTACGCTCCACTGACTTTGACACATTTTACGTCGCAGTTCCAGATCTCCTCAAATAAAAGGCCCACAACCATCTAATCTTGCATAGTGCTTCTCCTAGATGTACTGATTCTGCAGGTACCTTGACCTGGTGACCTTGATCTATATTTTACGCTCCAGTGACTTTGACACAATTTGCGTCAATGTTCCAGATCTTCTCAAATAAAAGGCCTGCAACCACCAAATCTTGCATAGTGGTTCTCCTAGATGTACTGACTATGCAGGTACTTTGACTTGGTGACCTTGACCTATTTGTTGCACTCCATTGACTTTAACACATTTTAGGTCGACATTCCATATCTTCTTAACTATAAGCCCTACAACCACCAAACCTTGCATAGTGCTCCTCCTACATTGACTGACTCTGCGGTTACCTTGACCTGGTGACCTGAATCTATATTATGCACTCCAGTGACTTTAACACATTTTACGTCAATGTTCTATATGTCCTAAAATAAATGACTTACAGCCACCAAACCTTGCATAGTGCTTCTCCTCAATGTACTGATTTGGTACGTACCTTGACCTGGTGACCATGGCCTATATTTTTTGGCCCATTAACTTTGACACATTTTACATCAACTATCAACTGCTAAGAATGAAATTTACTTAATTAATAACAACATTCTGATTGTGGCTCCTATGACTTTTGCCCCCAGCAGGTGCGACGCCGCCTTCTGCAGAATTCTTGTATTAAGACCAGCTATAATAAGGACTAACTCTGCCTTTGAAAGCAGTTATTATTTCGTTGTGTTTTCTACACTTAGTGACCTCTGGTAAGAGACCACCTTTGGGACTGTTCAAAGGTGGTCTTAATAAGAATTTTACTGTTTTGTTTGTTTGATCTGATGTTTAATGTCCCCCTCAACACTATGTAGGTCATTTTGAGACATTGCTTCCAATTTTGTGGGACTTTTACCAGACATAGTGATGAAATGACATCTAAATCTCTGCCGCCCAATGAAACCAATAGGGTTTATATGCATGGACGGGCCGAATTGCAACACTATGCCTGGGTATGCCTGGACCTTCGAAGCAGTTTACCAGTACTCATGTGCGGTCGGTTTTAGCTCTGTGTGGAAGCATCATGCAGCCCAATCTATTTCTCCAAGCCCCGATGGGTGGGGGTTGCAGAATTTTACTGTAATCCTTAATACAAGGATGTCTAAAGCTATGGAAAGTATTGGCTAGGGATTCAAGAGTCAGTTTTAATTAGCCATGGTGAACTAGTTATCCATGTTCCAGTAAATGAAGTTGAACTGTATTGTGCAGACTGGTCTGGGGCCAGTTGTTCAAAACTAACGACGTCGTTAGTTAACAAATAGTCAAAACTTGATCATTTAGTATGGCAAATATGCTAATATTTTTGTTGAAAAAATGTGAGCAGCTTTTGCAAATGCAAAAGCTGGTCACATTTTCTCAGCAAAAATACCAAAATTTTAGATATTGAACTTGCTAGAATACTTAACAATATGGCCACTAATGAGCTTCTTAATCTATCGATGCTTTGAACAATCGGATCCAGATTGTTTTGCCTCTTTCAGTGCTTTCCTCTTAAGCCTCCATGGTGTGGTGGATAAGCTACTCACCTCATAAACCAGGGGTCATGGGTTCGATCCCGGTCTTCTCCAGACTCTCAGATGAGTCTTTAAACCGAGGTCCAATCTCCGCTTGACCTTATCACTGGCTACATTCTTCAGCTGTAGATAGTTTTAACCCTTGACCTGCTGAATATTTAAATATGCCACACCCACTACTGCTTATCAATCAGATTTCTTGATGCAAATCATTGCAACCAATTTATAAACTGAATGACAAACGATGAAGATACTGATCAGATGGCTTCTTCAGAAACCATCTGATCTGGATCTGCATTGTTTGAAAGATAAGACATATTTGGGCTCAGCAGGACAAGGGTTAAGACCCATGTGTAGGACAAGTGGTGTGAGACTGAAAAATATCAAATGGTCACACAAAAGAACATTCTTGTCTGATGGCTGAGGAACATTAAACTGCATAAACATATACACTACTGGAGGGCTGTGTTGCAGCGGTAAAGCATGGGATTTGAGATTGAGCAAGAAACTTTATCCACATTGCTTTGTACTGGTTCCTACCCAGGAAAAGAGGGCCACATAGAAGATTAGTACTGGTACTAAATGTGTTATCCTCTATAAATAAGGTTTATTATTATTATAGCCCCGCTTTGAAAAAGCGGGGCTATATTGGATTTGCCATGTCCTTCTGTCATTCCGTGATTCCGTTAATTTGTGTTGGCTCCATAACTTTGTATCTGCTTAACATATTTTCATGAAACTTCACACAAATGTTAAACACCATAAGACAATGTGCAGAGCGAAGGAATTATAACTGTGGATTGCCTACTTTTGGAGTTATTGCCCTTTGAACATTTTCCGTAATTCCGTGATTCCGTTAATTTGTGTTGGCTCCATAACTTTGTATCTGCTTAACATATTTTCATGAAACTTCACACAAATGTTAAACACCATAAGACAATGTGCAGAGCGAAGGAATTATAACTGTGGATTGCCTACTTTTGGAGTTATTGCCCTTTGAACATTTTCCGTAATTCCGTAATTCCGTGATTCCGTTAATTTGTGTTGGCTCCATAACTTTGTATCTGCTTAACATATTTTCATGAAACTTCACACAAATGTTAAACACCATAAGACAATGTGCAGAGCGAAGGAATTATAACTGTGGATTGCCTACTTTTGGAGTTATTGCCCTTTGAACATTGAAAAATGGCAATTTTAATTGTGTTCGCTTCATAACTCGAAAACCGTTTGAGATATTTTTAGGAAACTTCACACAAATGTTAAGCACTATGAGACGATGTGCAGAGCGCAGGAACCATAACTCTGCATTGCTCATTTTTGGAGTTATTGCCCTTTGAACATTGAAAAATGGCAATTTTAACAGTGTCCGCTTCATAACTCGAAAACCGTTTGAGATAATTTCATGAAACTTCACACAAATGTTAAGCACTATGAGACAATGTGCAGAGCGCAAGAACCATAACTCTGGTTTTCGTATTTCCTGTGTGTCTGTCTGTGTCTGTTAACAATTTTCGTGTCCGCTCCATAACTTTAAAACCCATTCACATATTTTCATGAAACTTCACACAAACATTAAACACCATGAGATGGTGTGCAGAGTGCAGGAACCATAACTCTGGATTGCCTAATTTTTGAGTTATTTCCCTTTGAATATTGAAAAATATCAATTTTAGCCGTCTTTGCTCGATAACTCAAAAACCGTTTGAGATAATTTTATGAAACTTCACACAAATGTAAAGCACCATATTACGTGTGCAGAGCGCAGGAACCCAAACTCTGGATTGTCTACTTTTTCAGTTATAGGCTTTTGAATATTAAAAAATGGCAATTTTAACTATGTCCGCTCCATAACCGTTTCTGATATTTTCATGAAACTTCAAATAAATGAAAAGCACCTTGAGATGATGTGCAGAGTGCAGGAACCATAACTCTGGTTTGCCTCCTTTAGGAGTTATTGCCCTTTGAACATTTAAAAAGGCAATTTTGACTGTGTCGGCTCCATAACTCACAAACCATTTGAGATATTTTCATGACACTTCACACAAGTGTAAAGCACCATGAGACAATGTGCAGAGCGCAGGAACCCTGACTCTGATTTGCCTACTTTAGGAGTTATTACCCTTTGAACATTGAAAAATGGAAGATGAAATTTAGTATAAACATGGACATTCTGGTAATGTATCATGCTCATTGAAATGAGGGACAAGGGCTCACAACTCTTAGAGTTTTTCCAGATAATGTAAAATTTTCAACAGTTATTTCTTGTTCATAACTGTTTTCTCTGCAGCTTAAATAACTTTCTTCTCTGACAGCGCTGAAGCGGGGCTATAGTCAGATCCTCTGACAGCTCTAGTTATTATTATTATTACTACAACCTCTTTATAATGGTATTCTTGTGGTCCAAATCCAAAACTGTGTTGGCCGAACAGCCTAGTTATATCCAACAAAAAAGTATATATTATATAGAAAAATGACCATGTATGATCATTTTTCTATGAAATCTATACACTTTTAGGACCCATCCTTCAGCCTTGTTATAGCTGAAATCATGTTATAACAAACAATGTTATAATTAGACTATGATGTATGTTTTTCTTCCGTTTTAGGTTTGTCAGTCAGCTGATGTATGTAGACAAGTTGGACTGTCTCTTATCCTGCTCAGGGGTAACTTATACTTTAATACATGTGTATTTGTATACATTGACATTTGTTGGCTCAAACACAGATGAATGGTTAACATGGCTGTTTCAAACTAGTTCTTGAGACCCCAGGAAAAATACATAACTGCAGATATTAATATATTTTGGATAACTGTCTTATTTGATCTTGAAAATGTATGTTGTGTGTACTCATTAGAATCGCCTCGATGAGGTGATTCTAATGAGTACACACAATATACATATCAAGGCGATTCTAATGAGAACACACAATATACATATCAAGGCAATTCTAATGAGTACACCCAATATACATATCAAGGCAATTCTAATGTGTACACACAATATACATAGCAAGGTGATTCTAACGAGTACACACAATATACATATCAAGGGGATTCTAATGAGTACACACAATATACATAGCAAGGTGATTCTAACCAGTACACACAATATACATAGCAAGGTGATTCTAACCAGTACACACAATATACATACATGTATGAAGGGGATTCTAATGAGTACACACAATATGCATATCAAGGGGATTCTAATGAGTACACACAATATACATAGCAAGGTGATTCTAATGAGTACACACAATATACATAGCAAGGTGATTCTATTGAGTACACACAATATACATAGCAAGGTGATTCTAACGAGTACACACAATATACATAGCAAGGTGATTCTAATGAGTACACACAATATACATATCAAGGGGATTCTAATGAGTACACACAATATACATAGCAAGGTGATTCTAATGAGTACACACAATATACATATCAAGGCGATTCTATTGAGTACACACAATATACATAGCAAGGTGATTCTAACGAGTACACACAATATATATAGCAAGGTGATTCTAATGAGTACACACAATATACATATCAAGGTGATTCTATTGAGTACACACAATATACATAGCAAGGTGATTCTAACGAGTACACACAATATACATAGCAAGGTGATTCTAATGAGTACACACAATATACATATCAAGGGGATTCTAATGTGTGCACACAATATACATAGCAAGGTGATTCTATTGAGTACACACAATATACATTTATTTTGAAGAAAACTGAAGAGATGCTTATATAATGCCTTCTGACCACCCTCGGTAGTTCGAACTACCCTTGTCTCAAACAAATTTTCATTGTTCCAAAGGTGTTTGAGCGATTGAAGTTTGACTGTATATTGAAACTTCCAGGGCTTCTCCAAACATTCAGATGTGTCTTTAAACCAAGGTCCCGTCTCCATATAACCTTAGCTGTTGGTGGGACGTAAAACTGAAACACACACACACATTGAAACGTCAATGACTCAAGCACACCTGCTCAGTTACCATGGGTCATATGTGAGACATCAAGTTCTGTAATGGAGGGTCAGGTTGTTTTTCTCCAGGTACATGTACTCCAGTTTTCGTTCACCTCTGATTAAGGAGTCTTGGTGTAAGTTAAATAATATTGAAAGGGTAATAAAAGCAGAAAAAAAGGCTGATTTCAGCTCGTTTTTGAGTCTATAGGGAATTGTTCTTATAGTTCCAGATAACAAATTTGGTAAAATTACTGAAATGATCCTAAGTATTGGGACAGACAGGTCTAAACTAACAGTGCAGACCCAGATCAGACTGCTCCTGAAGACATGTCAACAAGAAACATTATGTAACAGTTGAATGTTCTAGTTGCTGAATTCCCAAACGTTATGGTATAAACAGACAAAATCACTGGAGTATGAAATAAAGGTCAAGGTGTATGCGGAGTCAGCATGTCAAGCGGAAACATTAACCTTTAACCTGCTGAATATTTAATTTAGCCACACCCATTTCTGATTTTTAACCAATCAGAATTCTTGATGTTATTCATTTCTCTATATCCATAAACTGAATGTCAAATAGTGTAGATCCTGATCAGATGGCTTCTGAAAAAGCCATCTGATCTGGATCTACACTGTTTGCAAAAATAGGGGTTTTCGCCAACAGCAGGCTAAAGGTTAAGTAAAGTTTGAAGGTTCATGGTTGCTATGATCATTGCAAAATTACAAAATAAAATCTCAAGGTGTGATGAAAATTCTATGAGTATGACCTCACGGTCATGCTAACTGACAGGGATGGTGGTAATTAAAACTTAAGACCTAGACTATATCTACTATCATGCCAACCATCAAAGGATCTTTATATTATAAGGTCTTATAAACTCTCCATATGAACAAATGTTGTGTACTCCTTAGAATTGGCTTTGTGAGGCAATATTGATACAGGGGCTGAAGCAGAGAATATTTTAATTATGTCTCCCCTGAAAATTTTTTTTTCGGAGAGACATATTGTTTTTCCGCCGGGCGTCTGTCTGTCCGTCTGTCACAAAGTCGTGTCCGCTCTATAACTTGAAAACCGTTCAGTCTATCTTCACGAAACTTCATATAAATATTAATCAATATTAGATGACGTGCAGAGTGCAAGAAGTATAACTCTCGCATTTATACTTTTTGAGTTATCTCCCTTGGAAGTTTGTCGGTATGTATATATGTATAGGCAAATGGTGTCCGGTCAATGACTTTCTTATTTTCAAATGGATTTTGGAATTACTTGGCAGAAATATTAACCACCATGAGATGATGTGTGGCTCACATGACGCAGGACGGTACCTCAAAGGTCAAGGTCATACTTAGAGGTCAAAGGTAAAAAAAGGGGCCTTTTTTGGTGTTTGGCCAATAACTTTCTTATTTTTAGATGGATTTTGAAATAACTTGACAGAAATGTTAACCACCATGAGTCGATGTGTTGCGTGCATGACCCAGGTTGGTACCACAAAGGTCACGGTCATACATAGAGGTTAAAGGTAGAAAAAGGGGCCTTTTTTTCGTGTTTGGTCAATAACTTTCTTATTTTTAGAAGGATTTTGAAATTGCTTGGCAGAAAAGTTAACCACCATGAGAAGACGTGTTGCGCGCATGACCCAGTTTGGTACCTCGACGGTCAAGGTCATACATAGAGGGTAAAGGTAGAAAAAGGGGCCTTTTTTGTGTTCGGTCAATAACTTTCTTATTTTTAGATGGATTTTGAAATTACTTGGCAGAAATGTTAACCACCATGAGACGATGTGGTGCGTGCATGGTAAAGGTAAAGAAGGGCTTTTTTGTGTACGGTCAATAACTTTCTTATTTCTCTATGAACTTTTTAAAGTTACTTTGCAGAAATGTTCATCTTCATTAGATGATGTGTTGCACACAGGATACCTCCAATGTCAAGGCCATACTTAGAGGTCAAAAAGGGGGAGACATCTGTGGTTTTGTAAAAAAACAAATTCTAGTTCTTATCCTGCTGTTCACAACAACCCCTATTATTGCAAACAGTGTAGATCAAGATCAGAAGGCTTCTGGAGAAGTCATCTGATCAGGATCTACACTGTTTGACATACAGTTTATGAATTTGTAGGAATAAAATTACATCATGTTATCTGATGGCTCAAAGTCAGAAATGGGTGTGGCTAAATTGAATATTCAGCAGGATAAGGGTTAATCCTTGGCTGCTGAACACGACAAACACTACAGGCGAAAACAATGTAGATCTAGATAAGATGGCTTCTGATCAGGATCTTTCTTTGATTTGAAGTTTAACATCCCCATCAACAATATTTAGGTCATTTTGGAGACATTGCATCCAATTTTGTGGGTCTTTTACCCAGTATTGAGCTGAAATGACATCTCAAGCTCTGCCGCCCAATGAAACAAAAAGGGTTTATATGCATGGGCAGTCCAACTCGTACCACTTCGTTTGGGCAGGCTTAGACCTTAGTACTCATGTGCGGTTGGTTTCAGCTCTGCATGGAAGCAACATGCAGCCCATTCTATTTCTCCAAGCTCCGATGGGTGTGGGCCATCTGATCAGGATCTACACTGTCATTGAATTTGCAAATTTGAATTATTACATTACATTAAGTTATTTGATTGATTGATAGTTGAAATGGGTGTTGCCAAATTAATTTATTCAGGAGGACAAGGGTTAATGTTAATTCTTGGAAAAAATTTTTTTTTGGTGTTTGGGTAAGGCATGTCGTGTATCTTGCATCTCTTGGGCGTCCAACTGATAGTGGCTTACAGCTGGACAAGGTCTGCCGTCCTTGCAGCAGGTAAGGGTAGAGGAGGAATGTTGTTTTTTCTTCAGTTTCTACACTTCCATTCATTTTACTCTTTCTTCCCCATCCTTCACTGTCATCTCCCTTGTGTCTTCTATCTCTTCTCTCCCTTTCTCAAGGAGATTCTACAAAATGTTCCACAAATGACCCCAACAAAATCAGAACAAACTATGCTTTAGGTACATATTACTACCCGTTTTGAATCAGCTGCAACATCCACTTCATCAACTTAAAAAATAAATATTTCCAAATTGTCAGAAAAGGTTTTGATTTACCTCTGAGTCAGTGTTGGAAAGAATGTACACTATTTGTCACAAAGCATTGTGAAGACAAGTCAATCATGTTTGACAGTCAAGCGTGCCAACATAGCACCTGTGACCCCAAAACGGTACTGTGCTTGATGTAAATTGCAATAATTCTCATCATGGCACAATATTTTTGCTGTCAAAATATTTTTGCTAAAAGAAACTGGATAACTCATCACGAAAACAGGCCTATTTAATTTTGACCCCCTTGAACCCCACTTTTATATAGTAAAACTGGGGTTCACATGGGTAAACCTTATTTTTCTTATTTCTGCTCTGAAATATAGATTGTGAGTACTTGTTAGAACCGCCTCGATGAGACGGTTCTAACGAGTACATACAATCTATATTTTGAGCGAAATAAAAAAAATATCAAAATTTTTCATCTAAAAATATTCATGTTTTCGCCATTAAAATTTATAATGTATTAGTATAGGCGGCATGTTTTCGTAATGATTCATATCTGTGATTTTTAAATAGAAAAGAAACATTTGACAGCAGTGCAAGGGATGCACTGTTTGCAGCTGATTCAAAATGGGTAGTAGATTAGGTAGTTCTAAGAAGTACTTGCAACATATGCCTTTATGGAGAAATAGCAAAAAGTCCTAAAAAAATCTACAAATACAATGTACACCACAACCGTGTTATATCCAAATAAAAATGTATAGATTATATAGAAAAATGACCATTTATGGTCATTTTTCTATAAAATCTATACATTTTTGGGATCCATCTTGAAACCGTGTTATATCCAAAACCGTGTTATAATGAACCGTGTTATAATGAGGTTGTGGTGTACTTACTACTGTTCTGGAGGTACAATGTATAGCAAGAAATTCTAAAACTGAACTACAATATATAAGTAATAACCGGAAACATGTAGTGCGAGTACACATTAGAATCATCTTGCTGAGTATTTTCCACATATGATTTCGTGGAGAAGTAGGAACACAAATGTCTGAAATATTCAATAGGTCTAGAAACAAAGGACTGTTGCTATAACAACGGTATTTGTTCCCTAACAGTTTGTCGCTATAGCGAATTTACCGTGACAAAGCATCCCAATAAGGAGTAGTATAATAGGTTATTAAGGACTTTTTTCCCCTTAATTACTCCAAGAAACAAATGTTTTTGTGACATTTATTAGAATAGCCTCGCTGAGGCGATTCTAGCAAATATCCAGAACATTGGTTTCATGGAGTATTAAATAATAACAATATTCTTGAATTATCTACATTAACACTTTTTGTACCAAATGGAATCTTCCTCCTTATATATAGCAGGAGTCCATTTCAAACTTTAGGAGTGTACAGTTGTGTTTTCTTCAACATTTATTTGGAAAATGTCTGAACTTTTTGCAAACAGTGAAGGCCCTGATTAGACGCCGCGTTCTGCGGTGTCTGATCTGGGCCTGCACTGTTTGCCAGGGTACCTGTTTTGGGGTTTCCGGTACAAAATGGGTTAATTATAACAAGTTTTGTCCTTATGTCAAATGTCGGTATAAAGAGGGTTGACTGTACTGATCTACGTCAAATGAAAGTATGATTGTTAGAACATGTGCATCCCAGAAAGACTCAGATCAACCTGCTAAGCCATACAGTCTGATCACATTCTTCTGTGTTCTGTTTTTGGGTGACCTTTGTTCCAAACCTTTGTCATGCAGGAAATACTTTTCTGTCACTGAATGGGCTGATTTAGGCCACATCTCAAGATTTGCTTGTTTGTGTTGAGGTTTTTACATGATTTAGGTCTTTTTGGAAATGTGCTTCCGAATTTGTGGGACTTTTACTCAAGAATGAGTAAAATGAGTTCTCAAGCCCTACGGCCGGAGAAACCACTAGGGGTTTAAGGACTGGGCCGACTCATACCACTTTTCCTGGGCAGGCTTAGACCTTCTCAGGGGCTTACCAGTACTCAAAAGTTTGGTTGATTTCAACTCTGCGGGGAAGCGCCATGCAGCCCAGTCTATTTCTCCAAGCCCCAATGAGTGGGGCACCCCTTCACAAGAAAACATGTCTTCTGAATCTACGACTGTGTAAGATTCAAGCTGATCTGCTCAGCTACACACACTAGGCCCCTGCCCATCTGGGCTTGAAGAAATATATAGCCAATAAGATGCTTCCACGCAGAGCTGAAACCGACCCGCACACGAGTACTGGTAAACCGCTTAGAGGATCTAACCTGCCCATGCAATGCAGTGCGAGTCGGCCCGTCCATGCTTATAACCCTATTGGTTTCATTGGGCGACAGGGCTTGAGATGTCATTTCATCTCAATATCGGGTAAAAGTCCCACAAAATTGTAAGCAACGTCTCCAAAATGACCTTTACAGTGTTGATGGGGACGTTAAACCTTAAATCAAACAAAACATCAGCTACACACAATAGCAGGTATCTTGACATTTCAGATATAGAAACTAAGTCTATGTCCAAAGTCATGTTTGGCCTTTTCGTTTGACACAACCCATATTTGCCCTTTATACTATAAGTACTACCTAAGTCTGCTGTGTCGTACATTCCATTTTGTCCTGAATGAAATTGTCTGCTTAACTTACGGCAAAGAGTCCATTTTGAAAGTCAGGTATATCTAGGAAATTTATTTAGAAAATGACAGAAGTTTTTTTTTGCAAATAGTGTAGGCCCTGATCAGATGCCACATTCTGCGGCATCTGATTTGGGTCTATACTGTTTGCCAGTGTCCTGTACTCGGGGTTTCCCTCATATAAGATGGGATATTCTGTAATTTCAATCAAGACCAGATGTTTCTGTAGGTTTTGAATTATTTCATGTATTATTATTAAGTCTAGTATGCATGTGATTTTATCTTTCCCAAATGTCTCCTTAATTAAAGCTAGCACGATATAGTAGCTTAAAAGATGGCTAGATATGAAAGCCTGCATGGAATACATGAAAGTCTCCCAATAATTATTGCGAATAGTCTTCATCTTCTACATAACCCTTATCTTGCTGAATATTCATTTAAGCCACACCCATTTCTGTCTATCAACCAATCAAATTACTTAAAGTAATTTATTGCTACAAATTCATAAACTGAATGCAAAACAGTGTAGATCCTGATCAGGTGGCTTCTTCAGAAGCCACCTGATCTGGATCTACACTGTTTGCAAATATAGGGGTTGTCGAGAACAGCAAGATAAGAGTTGATATGATGTTGATTATAATCAAGTAATTTCGTATTGGCCCAGTTACAGGTCCGAGGTCTGCTGTCTTGGTCCGAGGCCAAAGGTGGGCGGGCAGGCGGACAGACGGGCTTCAAAATTTCCTTTCCAGAGCATATCTCTGCTACGGTTGGAAATATTTAAACGATACTTGGTAGGATTATGGGACAGGTCAGTGTGGTGTGTCAAATGCAAGAATGACAACTCTGCTTGTCTTAGTTTTTGAATTGTCTTCCCTGATCAATATTCTTTCTTTGTTTTTGTTTCTGGAGCATTACTAGGCAGTCGTTTGAAATATTACAATAATACTAGTTAGGATTACAGAACAGGTCATTATGGAGTGTCTTGTGCAAGAATGACAACTCTGCTTGTCTTCAGTTTCAAATTTTCTTCCCTGATCCTCCGTTTCTGGAGCATAACTCTGCAACTGTTTGAAATATTTTAATGATACTTGGTTGGATTATAGAACAGGTCAGTGCAAAGTATCATGTGCAAGAATGACGACCCTGCTTGCCTTCATTTTTGAATTGTCTCCCCTGATACATATTTTTACTTTATTTTTGTTTCCCGAGCATAACTCAGAAACCGATAATACTTGGTACGATTATAGAACAGGTCATTGCAGAGTGTCTCGTGCAAGAATGACAATTCTGCTCGTCTTCATTTCCGAATTATCTCCCGTGATTCAAATTTTTCCACATTTTGTTTCCCGAGTATCACTCCGCAACTGTTTGAAATTGATATCTTACTTTTTGACCTCTGACCTTGAACTTTGAACTATTTTTCGAAAATATAACTAAACTCTTTAACCTTGGTCATGTTTCCAAAAGTATTTGGCCCAACCTCATGAAACTTGACACACATCTGTATCATCATATGGGCCCCGTCAAGCAATTTTGGTACTTATCCCCTATGCGAGCAGCGAAGGTTCAGGCGAGCCTGCGCATCCGCCCAGTCTCGCCAGAACCTTCGCTGCTCGCTCATACAAGCAGTGAATCAAGAGGAACCTTCAGACAGAAAGCGGTATCCCTGGCCCCTCTGAATGGCTGGGCATGCGCAGTTAAAATTTGTCATGACGGAATGCTCGAAGACCCAAATTCGCTTGGCGGGGCTCATATGAGCTACATTCTGACAAAGTTCCATAACTCAGTCATGCAATGTGACTGATTTATCTCCCTTTGTGACATACAGAAAAAAAAAGACAAGCATAGCACCTTCTTGTGGTGCTCTTATTTGTAGTAAGGATGATACCATTTACACCACAACCTCTTTATAACACTATTAATGGGGTCCAAAGCAGAAACCGTGTTAGTTAAACAACCGTGTTATATCCGAACAAAAATGTATAGATTATATAGAAAAATGACCATTAATGGTCATTTTTCTATACAATCTATACATTTTTGGGATCCATCTTGAAACCGTGTTCTATCCATAACCGTGTTATAACGAACCGTGTTATATTGAGGTTGTGGTGTATTTCCAATTGTGTTCATCATCACAAAAACATGTCTATATAATTTTCACCCCCTTGAACCCCACTTCTATATAGTAAAAATGGGATTTACAGGGGAATACATAATTTTCTTATTTCTGCTCAAATTCATAGTTTGTGGGACATGCTAGAACCGCCTCACTGACTGAGGCGGTTCTAACGAGTACTCATAATCTATGTTTTGAACAGATTCATAATCTATGTTTTGAACAGATATATGAAAAATAACAGAATTTTTGTCTGAAAATTTTCATTTTTTTGGTGGAAAAATTTCCAATATACACCACAAGCTCATTATAACATGGTTCATTATAACACAGTTTTAGATAAAACACGGTTTCAAGATGGGTCCCAAAAATGTATAGATTATATAGAAAAATGACCATAAATGGTCATTTTTATACCCGCTTTTCCGAAGAAAAATCAGGTATATTCTTTTCGTACCAGGGTTGAGTGGGCGTCAGTCCGTCCTTCCGTCTGTCTGTCCGTCCGTCACGTTTCTTGTAAATGGATCTCCTCAGCAACCACTGAAGTTACACTTTTGAAACTTTGCATGTGGATAGTACATGGTATGCAGATGGCAGTGGGCTACTTTTTGTGACCTTGACCCCAACATGGCCCCAAGGTCAAAGGTAAAAAAAATATGACTTTGCCATATCTTAAGTTACACTTTTGAAACTTTGCATGTGGATAGTACATGGTATGTAGATGGCAGTGGGCTACTTTTTTGTGACCTTGACCCCAACATGGCCCCAAGGTAAAAAGTCAAAAAGTATGACTTTGCCATATCTTTAGTGTTATTCATAGAAAAAGTGGGTATTTGTGATGGTATACCATCGACTGCGCAATCTAGTTCTATATAATCTATACATTTTTGTTTGGATATAACACGGTTGTTTAACTAACACTGTTTCTGCTTTGGACCCCATTAATAGTGTTATAAAGAGGTTGTGATGTATTTGAATAGGTATGTTTTTCATAATGTGTCTTCAGGATGGCACTATCTGTTCATGGAATTTGGAAGGAAAATTATTACACTGTGTCCATGGTAGAAGAACTCAGGGGTCAACCAATGGGGCAGGAGAGATGGAGGTCAAAGGTCAGCCTGACATGAGCAGAGAACCAAACCCATTAGCTGTGAAAAGAATGGTTTATGATGATCACCTGAATATTTTGGCAGTTATATTTTTCAAGTAAGAATTTTAACCTTTTGACTGCTGATCACATAATGATGATAATAATAATAATAATGATAATAAAAGGAATAATATCAGTAATTTCGTATTGGCTCAGGTACAGGTCCGAGGTCTGCTGCATTAGCCCAATGGCAATGCAGCTGATCAAGGATCTGTAACTGGGTCAATGCGAAATTACTTGATTAATGACAATTTTATTAATTGACACAATTAAAAAAACATGATTATTAATTTTTTGACCTCACTTGACCTCATTTAATATTGGTTGACCTGTTATTAATACGGATTACCTCCGATCAATACAGGATAGTTAATTAATAATAAGCCTTCATTTAATGAGAGTAACACATTTAGTACAAAACTTACCTCCCTTAACTTGTGGCCCTCTAAATATTCACAAATGTACAACCAACTTATATATATGGGCCCCGTCAAGCGATTTTGGTACTTATCGCCTATGCGAGCAGCGAAGGTTCAGGCGAGCCTGCGCATCCGCGCAGTCTCGCCAGAACCTTCGCTGCTCGCTCAAACAAGCAGTGAAGCAAGAGGAACCTTCAGACAGAAAGCCATATCCCTGGCCCCTCTGAATGGCTGGGCATGCGCAGTTAAAATTTGTCATGACGGAATGCTCGAAGACCCAAATTCGCTTGGCGGGGCTCATATGATAATGATGATGATGTAACCGATCCAACCTTGAGTTTTGGTAGCTCAGTCGGATGTGCGTCTGACTGGTGATCAGGAGGACACAGGTTCTATACCTGCCAGGGTCGGCAACATTCTTTTATGGAGAATGATCATGAAATCTTTTCTACAGTCATTCTCTCTCTTCCGCTGATTCAAGATGGGCAGTTGTCCGTTTCAGGCGAAAGTTTAACGGCCCACTATTTAGGTTTTGAGCTGGTCAGTTAATAGATTCATACTTTTCCTGGGCAGGCTTATTTGTAAATAGTAAACCAGTACAGTGCACATTCTTTTGCCAGAAACTGACAACTGCACAACTGCCCTTCTTCATTCAGTGGTAGGAGAAAAGATTTCATGAACAATCTGCACGAAAGAATGTTGCCGACCCTGTCAGGTATCGAGCCTGCGTCTTCCTGATCACCAGTCAGACGTGCATCCAACTGAGCTACTGAGCTACCGAGGCATGCTAAGTGTTGTGTATACAATGGCTCTGTGAATGGTATTTTTATGCCCCCAACTTTAAAACACTAGAGTGGAGACCATATCACTGGTTTGTTTGTTTATCCTTTTATTAGCTCACCTGAGCCGAAGGCTCTGGGGGAGCTATTGTGATTGGTCACCCATCCGTCGTCGTCGTCGTCTGTCCGGATGTCCGGCCACAATTCCTTTAAACGACATCTCCTCCTAAACCACTGAACAGATTTTGACCAAACTTAGCAGAAATTATCTTGGTCCTCTCTCAAAGTTGTTCAAAGAATTCCATTCCATGCAGAACTCTGGTTGCCATGGCAACAAAAAGGGGAAAATTAAAAACAAAAATTATTAAAAATCTTCTTCTCTGATACCAGAAGGCCTAGGTCTTTGATATATGGTATAAAGCTTCATCTAGTGGACCTCTACCAAGATTGTTCAAATTATAGCCCCGGGGCCAAAAATGCCCCCGCGCCGGGGCCCAAAGGTTTTACATAGGCTTATATAGGGAAAAACCTTTAAAAATCTTCTTGTCTGAAACCAGAAGGCCCAGGTCTTTGATATTTGGTATGAAGCTTCATCTAGTGGACCTCTACCAAGATTGTTCAAATTATAGCCCTGGGGCCAAAAACGGCCCCGCCCCGGGGCCCACTGGTTTTATATAGGCTTATATAGGGAAAACATAAAAATCTTCTTATCTGAAACCAGAAGACCCAGGTCTCTGATATTTGGTATGAAGTTTGTTTGTTTGTATTGATGTTTAACGTCCCCGTTAACACTTTAAAGGTCATTTTGGAGATGTTGCTTCTAATTTTGTGGGACTTTTACCCGACATTAAGATGAAATGACATCTCAAGCCCTGTCGCCCAATGAAACCAATCGGGTTTATAAGCATGGACGGTCCAACTCGTGTGCACCGCTTTGCCTGGGCAGGCTTAGATCCTCTAAGCCGTTTACCAGTACTCGTGTCCAGGTCGGATTCAGCTCTGCGTGGAAGCATGCAGCCCATATATTTCTTCAAGCCCCGATGGGTGGGGGCCGATTTGGTATGAAGCTTCATCTAGTGGACCTCTACATAGATTGTTCAAATTATAGCCCTGGGGCCAAAAACGGCCCCGCCCCGGGGCCCACTGGTTTTATATAGGCTTATATAGGGAAAACATATAAAAATCTTCTTATCTGAAACCAGAAGACCCAGGTCTTTGATATTTGGTATGAAGTTTGTTTGTTTGTATTGATGTTTAACGTCCCCATCAACAATGTAAAGGTCATTTTGGAGATGTTGCTTCTAATTTTGTGGGACTTTTACCCGACATTAAGATGAAATGACATCTCAAGCCCTGTCGCCCAATGAAACCAATAGGGTTTATAAGCATGGACGGTCCAACTCGTGTGCACCGCTTTGCCTGGGCAGGCTTAGATCCTCTAAGCGGTTTACCAGTACTCGTGTGCGGGTCGGATTCAGCTCTGTGTGGAAGCATGCAGCCCATATATTTCTTCAAGCCCCGATGGGCGGGGGCCGATTTGGTATGAAGCTTCATCTAGTGGACCTCTACCAAGATTGTTCAAATTATAGCCCTGGGGCCAAAAATGCCCCTGCGCAGGGGCCCACTGGTTTTACATAGGCTTATATAGGGAAAACCTTTAAAAATCTTCTTGTCTGAAACCAGAAGGCCCAGGTCTTTGATATTTGGTATGAAGCTTCATCTAATGGACCTTTACTAAGATTTTCAAATCATAGCCCTTGCGCCAATAATGCTCCCGCGCTGGGGCCCACTGGTTTTACATAGCCTTATATATGGGAAACCTTTAAAATATCTTCTTCTCTGAAACAACAAGGCCCAGGTAAAATTCACCCCACCACAGGGCCCACTGGTCTTACATAGACTTATATAGTTAAACTTTTAGAAATCTTCTTGTCAGAAACCAGAAGGCCCAGGACTTTGATATTTGTTATTAAGCTTCATTTAGTTGACCTCTACCAAAATTGTTCAATTTATGGACCTGAGGCCAAAGATCGCCCTGCCCGGGCACCCGCATATAAATCTCTTAGCTCAGGTGAGCGATATAGGACCATCATGGTCCTCTTGTCAGTTCATAATACATGGGTGGAAAATTAGCAGACCTATATTTGTATCTTTTGAAACTTACCAACCAATATTTGTAGAGTTAAGACTCATTAAGCCGGCCTCAGTAGCTCAGTCTGATGTGGGTCTAACTGGTGATCAGGAGGACCCGGTTCGGAGAGATGAGAGGGTCGGCAACATTCATTCATGAAGATTGATCATGAAATCTTTTCTACAGTTTTTCTCCCCCTTCCGCTGATTCAAGAAGGGCAGTTGTCAGTTTCTAGTGAAAGAATTTGCACTGTTCTGGTAAACCGCTTACATATAGGCATGTCCAGGAAAAGTGTGGATAGGTAAACTGACCGGCTCAAATATGACCTAAATGCTGTTGACTGGGCCATTTAACTCCAATAAAAACAAACAATAAGACTCATTTAAAAAAACAACAAAAAAAAAACATGATCACATTCTTATGGGCTTTGATCTTTGGCATAATGGTGAGGGTTAGGTTAGCCCCAACAGAACATGAACTACTTTGGTTACATTACGAAAACATGCCTCTATATATATTATCTGTATAGTGAGGGCCTCATGGAAGATTAGCTAGTACATGTTTTTTATGTATGTGCTAAATGTTGTAACCCTCGATAAATAAAGTCTTTACTTACTTACTTATAATTTTGACCCCTTCGAACCCCACTTTTATATAAGAAAACTGGAATTTACAGGGGTATACATTATTTTTCTTCTTTCTGCTCAAAAACATAGACTGTGGGTATTGGTTAGAACCTGAGGCGGTTCTATCGAGTACCCTCAATCTATATTTTGAACACAAATTTATAAGAAAAGTATTACAATTTTTCACCCTAAAATTTTCTTTTTTGGGGCGGTAAAGTTTACAATGTATTTGTATAGGCGTGTTTTCGTAATGGATGCTTGTCATACTAGTAGTGGGAGGTCATGGATGTAATCCTCAATTTCAGCAACATTTTTCCATGGAGATGGATCTTTAAGTACAGTTTTGTTTTGTTTGATTTGAGATTAAACGTCCTCGTCAACACTGTATAGGTAATTTTGGAGACGTTGCTTCCAATTTTGTGGGACTTTTACCCAAAATTCAGATGAAATGGCATCTCAATCCCTGCTGCCCAATGAAACCAATAGGGCTTATAAGCATGGTCGGGCCGACTCGCACCGCTTTGCCTGGGCAGGCTTAGATCCTCTAAGCAGTTTACCAGTACTCGTGTGCAGGTCGGTTTCAGCTCTGCAAGCCCTGATGGGCCTTAAGTGAAATTTCCCTATTAAGACCACCTAAAATTAAGACTAATTCAGTTTTTAAAAGATTATGAAAGTTTCATTTATTCTTTCTTTGTGTTTTCTGCATTCAGTATCCTCTGGTCAGAGTCCACCTTTGGGACTGTTCAAAAGTGGTCGTAAAGACCACTTTTGAACAGCTTAATATAGGAATCTTACTGCATTTGTATTGCAGTTCTTAATACTTTTACTTTTCAGCTCACCATTTATATCATTTTACACCCTTCACCATTGTGATGGCGGAGTTCATTTACAAGAATTAGACCATACCCCAGACGCCTCTCTTCATAAAGACTTGGATAGCAGCTTTGATTTGTGGGATATCAGTTTTGATAGTGATCACAGATTATGGCTGCTGAAAGCATACGAGAAACGGACAACCATTGTTTGCAGATGTTTTCAAGATGGAAATAGGCTTCAGGTAATGTCCTTGGCCATTTGTTCAAAACTAACAGTGTTGTTTGGTAACCCATAACATGCCAATCACGACAATTGTCGTCTGCTTTGCCATCTGCCGGTTACCATAAAAGTCATTTTTTGTGTGCAAACAGTGTGGACCCAGATCAGACTGCTCCTATGGAGCAGTCTGATCTGGGCCAACACTGTTTGGCGGTGTCCAAAAATATTTTTAAAAAGTTTGCAAGAAGATTCAGCAGGTGACACAAGCAGACGACATTTTCATATGCATTTTTTCTCGACGTCTTAAGGGTCAACTTATAGTTAAAGCTTTGATATTGCATTTACGCTAATATACACAGAAGCTGTTTGCATTTTTTTCAGCAAAAAATACAAGAATATTAGTTAAAATACTTGGTAGAAGAGTAAAGTACTTGACTACTTGTGAACTTGTTAAGTTGACGAGGCTTTGAATAACTGGGCCTTGGTCATATTACAACAGAATCATTGCTGACTGCAGTTTGTTTCCAACACAAGTTTTTTGGTGCTGCTCCACAAGAAAACCTACCTTCAGGATCTTTTGACCTAGGTCAAGCCTTCACAAAAACACGCCTATTCATATATATTTAAAATTTATTTACCAACACAAAATGAAAATTTTCAGATGAAAAATTCTGATATTTTTTATATCTCTGCATAAAACATAGAGTTGGGTACTAATTATTTAGAACCACCTTCATGAGGGGTTTCTAAAGAGTCCCTCAATTTATGTTTTTGAGCAGAAATTAGTAAAATAATGTAGCCCAGGTTTACTGTATAAAAGTGTGGTTTAAGGCATGTTTTTGGGTTGCCTTTGACTGCTAACAAAGAGTTTTTATGCCCCCACCAGGAAGTGGGGACATATAGTTTTGCCCTTGTCATAAGTCTGTACGTCACACTTTGTAGTCCTATTCTTGTCTCCACAACTCCACCTACAGCGTTTGATGCAAGGCATTGAAACTTGCAACACAGTTCAGAAATACATTGAACATGTGCATAAAGGAAACTAATTCTGATCCAGTTTCTTATTGCAGAATTATGTCCCCTTAAACATCTTCAATATTTTGGCCATATGTGTAGCATAGGAGGTTTAATAGTTATGTTCATGTCTACAGTTTTTGATGCAAGACATTGAAATTTGCAACACAGTTCAGGCTTGCATTGAACATGTGCATAAAGAAAACAGGATTATGATCTAGCCCCTTATTGCAGAATTATGTCCCCTTGAACGACTTAAACATTTTGGCCATATGTGTACTATAGAATCTTGAAATATACTGTCTGTGCCTCTGCAACTCCACCTATAGTATTTGATACATGACATAGAAACTAGCAACACAGTTCAGACATGCATTGGACATGTGCATAAAGGAAACAGGATTATGATCCAGGGCCTTATTGCAGAATTATGTCCCCTTGAACGACTTAAACATTTTGGCCATATGTTTCTTGGGGAACCTTGCAGTTTCTAGGTTTTGTTGGAATGTGTGCCTGTCAAACAAATTACTGATCTAGTGAGATATATGGCAGGGGTATTCGTCACCTTTAGAGATTGTCTAGTTTTCTTATTTTTCTTATTTTTCAATGAAAATACATGTAAGGCATGACATTTATAATTAACAGCAGACAATTCACATATAATGTTTAGCCTTATCTGCTATTAAAAATAATTAAAAAAATCAGATTGTGTTCTGTTCTAGATGCTTACATGAGCCATTTCAGTTTGTAATTTAGATAGTCCAGATTGTGTGGACCAAAATCAGACAGCTTCTCTAGGAGCAGTCTGATTTGGGTCCACATTGTTTGCAAAAATAACTTTTAGAGTTACAAGCAGACAACAAAGCATTTGACAATTGTCCTGATTGGCATTTTATGGGATAAAAGAAAGAATTTGCTCCTGACTTGCAGAGGGACCCATCAGAGTAGACTGCTGTATTGTAGAAGCCAGACCCCGAGGTTATTTAACTTTTCTCATGCCCAGCTCACTTGAGCATGAAATTTGAAATGCTCATAATTATTGAAATACAAACAAATGAGGCAATATGTCTGCTCAGATCAGCAAAGAGTGTTTTTTGTCCTGCTTATAAATTTTAGAATGCAACAATAGTTTTTTTTAGCTCACCGTCACGTAGTGACGAGGTGAGCTTTTGGGATCCCTTTTTGTCCGTCGTGCGTGGGTCCGTGCGTAAACAATTTCTTCAAACGACATCTCCTCCTAAACCACTGATCGGATTTTGACCAAACTTCACAGGAATGATCCTTAGGTTGTCCCTTTTAAAGTTGTTCAAATGGTTCCAGTCCGTTGCACATATAGGTCACAGGAGCCAAAAATCGATATTTTTCGCTGAAAAACATAAAAAATCTTCTTCTCTGAAACCGCAAGGCCTAGGTCCTTGATATTTGGTATAAAGCTTCATCTAGTGGACCCCTACCAAGATTGTTCAAATAATAGTGCTGGGGCCAAAAATGCCGCCGCCCCGGGGCCCTTTGGTTTTACATGGGCTTATATAGGGAAAATCTTTAAAAATCTTCTTCTCTGAAACCGCAAGGCCCAGGTCTTTGATATTTGTAATGAAGCTTCATCTAGTGGACCCCTACCAAGATTGTTCAAATTATAGTGCTGGGCCCAAAAATGACACCGCCCGGGGCCCTTTGGTTTTACATGGTCTTATATAGGGAAAATATTTAAAAATCTTCTTCTCTGAAACCGCAAGGGCCAGGTCTTTGATATTTGGTATGTAGCTTCATCTAGTGGACCCCTACCAAGATTGTTCAAATTATAGTGCTGGGGCTAAAAATGCCCCTGCCCCGGGGACCTTTGGTTTTACATGGGCTTATATAGTGAAAATCTTTAAAAATCTTCTTCTCTGAAATTGCAAGGCCTAGGTCTTTGCTATTTGGTAGGAAGCTTCATCTAGTGTACCCCTACCAAGATTGTTCAAATTATAGTGCTGGGGCCAAAAATGCCCCCGCCCCGGATCCCTTTGGTTTTACATAGGCTTATATAGGTAAAATCTTTAAAAATCTTCTTCTCTGAAACTGCAAGGCCCAGGTGTTTGATATTTGGTATGAAGCTTCATCTAGTGGACCCCTACCAAGATTGTTCAAATTATAGTGCTGGGGCCAAAAATGCCCCTGCCCCGGGGCCGTTTGGTTTTACATGGGCTTATATAGGGAAACTCTTTAAAAATCTTCTTCTCTGAAACCGCAAGGCCCAGGTCTTTGCTATTTGGTATGAAGCTTCATCTAGTGGACCCCTACCAAGATTGTTCAAATTATAGTGCTTGGGCCAAAAATGCCCCCGCCCCGGGGCCCTTTGGTTTTACATAGGCTTATATATGGAAAATCTTTAAAAATCTTCTTCTCTGAAACCGCAAGGTCCAGGTCTTTGATATTTGGTATGAAGCTTCATCTTGTGGATCTCTACCAAGATTGTTCAAATTATAGCCCTGGTGCCAAAAATACCCCCACTCTGGGGCCCTATGGTTTTACATAGACTTATATAGGGAAAATCTTTAAAAATCTTCTTCTCTGCAACAACAAGGCCTAGGTCTTTGATATTTGGTATGAAGCTTTATCTAGTGCACCTCTACCAAGATTGTACAGACCAAACACCCAAACACCGACCCCCCCCCCCCCCCTCCCCCCCGCCTTGGGGGCCCTTTGGTTTTACATAGACTTGTATAGAGAAAATCTTTAAAAATCTTCTTCTCTGAAACCATAAGGCCTAGGTCTTTGATATTTGTTGTGAAATTTCATGTAGTGGACCTCTATCAAGATTGTTCAAATTATAGCCCTGGGGCCAAAAATGCCCCCGCCCCGAGACCCTTTGGTTTTACATGGACTTATATAGGGAAATTTTTAAAGATCTTCTTCTCTGAAACTGCAAGGCCCAGGTCTTTGATATTTGGTGTGAAGCTTTGTCTAGTGGACCTCTATCAAGATTGTTTGACTTATAGCCCTGAGGCCAAAATGCCCCCACCATGGGGCCATTTGGTTTTACATAGGCTTATGTAGGGAATAAAAATCTTCTTCTCTGAAACCGAAAGGCCCATGTCTTTGATATTTGTTGTGTAGCTTCATCTAGTGGACCTTCCCCAAGATTGTTCAAATTATAGCCTTTGTTGATATTTGGTATGAAGCTTCACCTATTTAGACCTCCTAAACCACCAATCGGATTTTGACCAAACTTCACAGGAAAGATCCTTAGGTGGTCCCCTTTCAAAGTTGTTCAAATGGTTCTGGTCCTTTGCACATCTAGGTCACAGGAGCCAAAAATAGATTTTTTTTTTACCAAAAACTTAAAAAATCTTCTTCTCTGAAACCACAAGGCCCAGGTCTATGATATTTGGTATGAAGCTTCATCTAGTGGACCCCTACCAAGATTGTTCAAATTATAGTGCTGGGGCCAAAAATGCCTCCACCCCGGGGCCCTTTGTTTTTATATGGGCTTATATAGGGAAAATCTTTAAAAATCTTCTTCTCTGAAACCGCTAGGCCCAGGTCTTTGATATTTGGTATGAATCTTCATCTAGTGGACCCCTACCAGAATTGTTCAAATTGTAGTGCTGGGGCCAAAAATGTCCCTGCCCCGGGGCCCTTTGGTTTTACATGGGCTCATATAGGGAAAAATCTTTAAAAATCTTCTTCTCTGAAACCACAAGGCCTAGGTCTTTGATACATGGTATGAAGCTTCATCTAGTGGACCTCTACCAAGATTGTTCAAATTATAGCCCTGAGGCCAAGAATGCCCCCGCCTTGGGGCCCTTTGGTTTTACATAGACTTATATTTGGAAAATCTTTAAAAATCTTCTTCTGTGAAACCACAAGTCCTAGGTCTTTGATATTTGGTGTGAAATTTCATCTAGTGGACCTCAATCAAGATTGTTCAAATTATAGCCCTGGGGCCAAAAATGCCCCCACCCCAAGATTCTTTGCTTTTACATTGACTTTTATAGGGAACTCTTTAAAAAATTTCTTCTCTGAAACTGCAATGCCCATGTCTTTGATATTTGGTATGGTGCTTCATCTAGTGGACCTCTACCAAGATTGTTCAAATTATAGCCCTCGGGCCACAAATGCCCCCACCCTGGGGCCCTTTGGTTTTACATAGACTTATATAGAGATAATCTTTGAATAATCATCTCTGAAACAGCAAGGCCCAGGTCTTGGATATTTGGTGTGAAGCTTCATCTAGTGGACCACTATCAAGATTGTTTAAATTATAGCCGTGAGGTCAAAAATGCCCCCGCCACAGGGCCATGTTGTTTTAAATAGGCTTATGTGGGGAATATCTGTAAAAAAATCTTCTTCTCTGAAACAGCAAGGCCCAGGACTTTGATATGTGGTGTGTAGCTTCATCTAGTGGACCTTTGCCAAGATTGTTCAAATTATAGCCTTTGTTGATATTTGGTATGAACCTTCACCTTTTTAGACCTCGCTCAACATTATGCATATTATAGCCCTGGGTCAATAATGGCCCTCCCCGGGGCCCACTTGTTACTCTATGGATCAGGTGAGCGATCCAGGGCCATCATGGCCCTCTTGTTTAAATTTATGGACAGGACAAATTCATGCTCAAGACAGTTGAGAATGAAAAAGTTTTACAGGACCCAGGTTTAAAAGAAAGTAAACCGGAGGCCATAAAAGTTTTGTCTTGTGAAAATGTGGATATTATTTAAACTCCAATAATTCAAAACACTCAATATTTAGAAGTAATTATTAAGCCCCATTCAAACCAAATGCAAATATGTCGGATCCCACAAACTCAAAGTCTTGATATTTCAAATGAAAATATTTCAGCTCCCATTATAAACTGGGACATTCACAAGGATGTTGATTGCATGGACTTTTAAACATGATACACCACAGCCTCATTAACACCATTCATTATAACACGGTTATGGATATAACACAGTTTTATTACGAAAACATGCCTATACCAAAAGATTGTAACATTTATCGCCATAAAAATGAAAATTTTATGATGGAAAAAATGTGATATTTTTCTTATTTCTGCTCAAAATATAAATTGTGGGCACTGGTTAGAACCGCCTCATTGAGGCGGTTCTAACGTGTACCCACAATCTATATTTTACAGCAGAAATAAGAAAAATAAGGTTTACCCCAGTAAACCCCAATTTTACTGTATAAAAGTGGGGTTCAAGGGTGTCAAAATTATTAGGTGTGTTTTCGTGATGCAAGATGGATCCCAAAAATGTATAGATTATATAGAAAAATGACCGTAAATGGTCATTTTTCTATATAATCTATACATTTTTGCTTGGATATAACATACATGTAGTTGTTTAACTAACATGGTTTCTGCTTTGGACCTATTTAAGAGTGTTATAAAGAGGTTATGGTGTAGTCATGCCACTTTGTGTAATTATGATTCAGCTGAAGGATGCTACCAAAGAAGCTGATATATCAGATGTTGTCACAAAGTTAAATTCAAGTTGGGACTTCTTCTCAGGTAATTATCTGACATATGGTAATGATCCTAAGTATCGGGACAGGAAGGCCTAACCAAAGAGTGCAGGCACAGATCAGACTGGGCAGTCTGATCAAGGTCTACACTGTTTGCCATTCTGTCGGCACCTTTTGGACTCTTTGCTGGATCTTTAAACCAATTTGTTAAAATTTTAGGAGAATTGTGGTAAGTCCTCAAGACCTAAGCAAACAGTGCAGACCCAGATCAGACTGCTCCTGAAGCAGCAGTCTGATCAGGGTCTACACTGTTTGCCATTCTGTCTGCACCTTTTGGACTCTTTGCTGGATCGTTAAACAAGTTTTTTAAAATTTTAGGAAAATAATTTTAGGAGAATTGCAGTAAGTCCTTAGGTGATTTTTAAAGTAGTTCTACATAAGGATATTTGGGGATATTTTTGCTTTTTTCTCCATAAAAAAAAAACACATCATATGAGGTCGTTGATAAGCAGTGGATAACCTCGTGTAATAAAAATGGATGACCACATGTGTAATAACACTTTGGCGGTATTCAGTAATGTCCTAATGATGTCCATGTCAACCATGCATGTTTTGCAGAAAAATTGTCAAATTTAAAGGCGATAAAATCCAATTTTAAAGTGGCCATCTTACACTTGTGGTCATTTCATATGAAATTTACGAAACTCACCAAAGGCTATTTTCATAAATATCATATGAAATAACCACTCATGTAAGATCTTCTATACATGCTGTGGGTTCTTGTTAGACTTGCCTCATTTTGGTTTGATTTGAGGTTTAACGTCCCCGTCACCACTGTAAAGGTCATTTTGGAGACGTTGCTTCCAGTTTTGTGGGACTTTTACCCGACATTGAGATAAAATGACATCTCAAGCCCTGCGGCCCATTGAAACCAATAGGGTTTATAAGCATGGACAGTCCGACTCGCACTGCTTTGCCAGGGCAGGCTTAGATCTCTAAGCGGTTTACCAGTACTCGTGTGCATGTTGGTTTCAGCTCTGCATGAAAGCATCATGCAGCCCATCTGTTTCTTCAAGCCCCGATGGGCGGGGTGGGTTAGATTTGCCTCATTTAGGCGATACTGACAAGTACCCACAACATATGGTGCTAACAAGAAATAAGGAAATTTGTGGCTCAGTGGTTCATAGCACTGACGGTTAAACATTAGGGGCCATTTTTTTCAAAATTAACGATGCCATTAGTTATTTTGATCGTTTAACATTACGAAAACACGCCTATACAAATACTGTGTAACCCTTATTGCAGAAAAAATGAAAATTTTTGAATGAAAAATTGTGATATTTTCCTTATTTCTGCTCAAAAAATAGATTGTGGGTACTCGTTAGAACCGCCTCGTTGAGGCGGTTCTAACGAGTACCCACAATCTGTATTTTAGAGCAGAAATATAGAAAAATAAAGTTTACCCCTGTAAACCCCAGTTTTACATTATAAAAGTGGGGTTCAAGGGGGTCAAAATTATATAGGCGTGTTTTCCTGATGATATGGCAAATATATTTTTGCTGAAAAAATGAGAGCAGCTTTTGCAGATGCAAAAGCTGCTCTCATTTTTTCAGCAAAAATCACACTATATTAGATATTCTAATGCTAGAACAGTTAACATTTTGATTACTAACGAGCTTGTTAAGCTAACAATGCTTTGAACAATCGGCCCTAGAGCTATAAGAACTGTGGGGTCAGGTCACATGTGAGGAGCCAAGCACTGCAGTGGAAGATCAGGCGCCAGTTGTTCAAAACTAACCACGTCGTTAGTCAACAAATCGTTAAAACATTGATAATTTAATATCACAAATATACTAATATTTTTGCTGAAAAAATGTGAGCAGCTTTTGCATATGCAAAAGCTGCTCACTTTTTTTCAGCAAAAAAAAAAATAAATAGGTATTAAACCTCCTAGAGTAGTTAACAATTTAACCACTAAAGAGCTTGTTATGCTAACGAGGCTTTGAACAACTGGGCCCTGGTGGTTTTCCTTCTGGTATTCTGGTTTATCACCCAACTCTGATGAACAATTAGCTTGATATAAGGAAATATCTTGAAAGTGTCATTGAATCCAAATGAAAAAAGAAAATGTGTGTCCCTTCCAGGAAAAAGGGACCTTATGTGTGTCTGAAAACCCAAACAGGCATCACTCAGATATCATTTTGTTTGAAATGTAAGACACTGGACTGAGTTTTTCAGTTTAGAAGAAATCAAGCCCTCTAATTTGCATAATAAAGCTCATTCCATCTGATCAGTATCTACACAGTCATTCAGTATTCAATTTTGAGAAAAAAAATATCAAGTAATTTGATTGGCTGATAGTCTGAAATGGGTGCAGATAAACTACACTATTCAGCAGCAAATGGGTTTATCCTGGAGCTTTGTTTTTATTGGTGCCATTTGATGATGCAGACTGAGATAACTTAACTCATATATGCCTAGTGGCCCTTTTCTGGGACATTGGCAAACAGTGTAGATCCAGATCAGACGCTGCAGAACGCGGCGTCTGATCTGGATCTACACTGTTTGCTTAAGGAACATTCGTTTTTGTAAAATTTGCCACAAAGAAAACCAAACCTGACACCCCTATAATTGGAAATGGACCACTCCAAACTAACTAGGTGGAAGATTCCATTGTCATATATGGGTTAATATATCTCTTTCAGAATCTCTCTCAGCCCCCAACCTGTACAGTATACTCCAGAAAACGAAGTATGACAACATGAAGGAATATATAGAGAGAAAGAACGAGAGAATAGGGGCAAAGAAATTGAAACAAAGTGGCACAAAGGAGGATGGACAGAGTGAACCAGAAGAGAAAAAGATTAAAGTCAGCTGACAGGGACCAATATAAAAATGTTGACACTTAACCCTTTTTGTACCAAATGGAATCTTCCTCCTTATATATAGCAGGAGTCCATTTAAACATTTAGGGATGTCAGATTGTGTTTTCTTCAAAATTTGTTTGGAAAATGGTCAAACTTTTTGCAAACAATGTAGGCTCTGATCAGATGCCGCGTTCTGGGGCATCTGATCTGGGTTGGCAATGTTTGCCAGGATACCCGTTTTGGGGTTTCTGGTACAAAATGGGTTAAAGCACAAGGAAATTATGTAGAAGACGACATTCAGTATTGTTCCATTTTTTTTTTTTTTCAGAGAAAATCAGACTTGTCATTTCATGTGAATTGTCTGCCCAGCAGGCAATTCACATGAAATGACAAGCCTGATTTTCTATGAAAAATAAGAAAAAATGTCATCTGTTGTTCATGATAGGCATTTCAGGGGTTAGTTTATACTAATTTATTTTAGTTTGATTGCCATGAAAGCTTCAAGCTTATTGAATCCCTCTCAAACACTCATTCCGGGTTTTCATGCGCCCGCGCGAGAGAGGCAGTGGCTTTTACACCACTGCTACCCATTTACACCTGGGTGGAGTGGGGCAGACTCATTACGTGTTTTGCCCAAGGACACACCTCGATACCGGTGGCCGGATTCGAACGCACAACCTCTCGATCATAAGTCGAACGCGCTAACGACTGCGCTATCGAGGCTGACCAGGGGTTAAACCATTCAGTACCAGAAACCCCTGAAGGGCTACCTTGGCAAACAGTGCAGGCCAAGATTAGACGCCACGTTCGTGGCATCTGATCAGGGCCTACACTGTTTGCAAAAAGTTAAGCTGTTTCTAGAATAAATTTTGAAGAAAATACAACCTGAAACCCCTAAATTTCGAAATGGACTCCTGCCATATATAAGGTGTAAGATTCCATTTGGTATTAAAAGGGTAAAACAGTCACTGAATCTATTATATGACACCATGTTAATGATACCACATGACTTAAAGTGTTTCAAGGTGCCTTATGAAAGATTGGGGCTGTGGAGGAAACAAACGGTACTCATTGTGATAGAAGCTCCAGAATGAAGCAGTAAAAACAAACACACCCAGCCGGGCCCAGTTGTGCAAAGCATTGTTAGCTTAATGAGCTCCTAAGAGGTCAAATTGTTAACTGTTCTATCAAATACAGTATCTAAAGCTCTGGTATTTTTGCTGAAAAAATGTGAGTAGCTTTTGCATTTTACTCTCATTTTTTGTTTGTTGGATTTTGAAAAAAAAAATTTGTTAATATTTGTGGAAATTAAAGCAAGTTCTCAAGAAATTTTAGGATTTTTAAGGTATCATGTATCTTTGTAAACCCTGTACTTTTGAACTACATAGGTATAAGCCTGCCCGGGAAAGGCTTGGATAGGTAAACTTACCAGCTTGTTATGTCCTTAATGGTGTTTACTGGGATGTTAAACTCCAATTCAAACAAATAATCCAAGAATCTTTTCAAGCAGGTGTATGAGAGTGGAACAAAATCATTCGCAGACAAAATATAAGAGGACATAGCTTTATTTTACTTGCGATCCCCGTCCATCCTCAAAGAACTAGTGTAGATCATATTTTCTAGACCTTTGAGATATTTGATACTATTTGAGGGCTACTGATGAGGCCTTATTGGCCAATACTAGCTTGTTTGCAAAAAAAAAAAAAAAATGTACGCCATAATTTTCAGTTGTGTGGTGTATTCCTTGCTTTCAGAAGATAACATTTTTATGGATCATATTGAAAAATTATATGGAATCTTGAATTTCTTTTTCAGACCTAGTATATAATTTAACCATTATCCTGCTGCTCACAACAACCCGTACCTTTGCAAACAGTGTAGATCCAGATCAGACGGCTTCTTATCAGACTGCTTCGAAGCCGTCTGATCAGGATCTTTACTCATTGAGCTTGTGAATTTGAAAGAAATTATTGTATCATATAACTGATTGGCTGGTAGTCAGAAATGGGGGTGGCTAATTAAAACGCCCAGCGGGATAAGGGTTAAATGGGTATTTTTAGCAAATTTTGTTTACTCTTTGACAGAAATATGTAGTCTATTTGATAAAATTGTAAAATATTTTATATTTTCTTAAACTTACATATCAGTCATATTTTCACTTCTGGAGACTATTTCATTGATAAATAAGCTATTTTTGTGTTGATTGTTTATCAATGACCCAAATGTACTCTGCACAGAAGCTCTTCGGTACTGATTTCCATGTCAACCCATGCGACATAGTGTATTTTTTTCACATCTCAAAATGGCTATTTTTTCTGACGACAGTCCTTGATATTTTTCTTATTTATACTGCAAACATAGATTGTGGGTGCCCGATAGAACCGACTCATTGAGGCAGTTCTCACGAGTACCCACAACCTATGTTTTGGAGCAGAAATAAGAAAAATAATATCCCCCCGTAAACCCCAGTTTTCTCTACGTAAATTGGGGTTTAGGTGGGTACTCATTCCACGGACTGCTTCACGTGATGTGACTATCACCAACTTGTAAGAAATCCATTTAAGAGTTATTTATAGAGAATAGCCATGCTATTCTTATCCCTGCTAGGTCCAGATGTTACATGAGCGGGTTATCCATTTAACCTGGACTGGAATCATGTGTTTGGCTTGGAAACAGTGTAGACCTAGATCAAATGCCACAGAACACTGTGTCTGATCTGGGGCTACACTGTTTACTTAAGTACTGGAGTATGAGGGCTAAATGAATCGGTCTAAGATCCCCTTTAGGCCCATTCTCCCCAAGACTAGACTCGCTGGTGCTGTCAATTCTTTGTATTCTGTAGAAGGATGACAGGAAAGTGCACTTAACCAATGTATGACAATGGAATCTCCCACTTAAAAAGTTTGGAGTGGTACATTTCCAATTATAGGGTTGACAGGTTTGTTTTGTTTCAGGTAAGTTGTGAACAAATTTGTGTATTTTGAGCAAACAGTGTATACCCCGATCAGACACTGCATACTGTGGCATCTGATCTGGGTATACACTGATTGCCAATGTCCCAAAAGAGGACCGCTAGGCATTCAATGCTATGGTTACAGCAGGCTAAAAGTTCATGCCATGAATTAATTAATAGTCTAGGATCACTGATGGGAAAATGGTCCTGAATGGTAACTTAGTCTGTTTTATTTAACCCTTAAATTCCTGTATTTTAAGCAAACAGTGTAGACACTGATCTGATGCTGGATGCTGCAGTGTCTAATCTGGGTCTGTACTGTCTGTCAGGGTTCCTGCATTTGAGCCTAGTCCATGTTGTACAGATAATAGTGACAACCCAGCAGGCACATGATGAAATTGTGACGTCACATCAACATTGGTGCTACGTATTGACGTTTATGAACGTCAAATATACGTCGTGCAACGGTGCAACGTCACAATGATGTTGCAATGACATTGATTTGATGTTGCCCTAGCGACGTGTGCCTACTGGGAAGAATAGCATGGCTATAAATAATTATTACCAGCATTTGTACATGGTCAGTGATATAGTCATGTGGACAATAGCAGGTGGATAAGCAACTTTTGGTCCATTGATAAGCGATCAACCCAAAAATTGAAATATCGTTGATTTAGATAAAGAATATGGACAAATACATGCCTAGTATCCCTTTAAAGGTAAAACAGTGTAGCCCTAGATCAGATGCCACACAGTGTGGTAGTGTGGTATCTGAGTGGGGCCTACACTGTTTGCTAAAAACAACAGAAGCGATTGCTTATGCTACTAACAAGAAGATCAGATGTGATCACAGTGTGGCGATGTGGTATCTGACCAGGGCCTTCAGTGTGTGCTAATAACACAGTTGATTGCTTGTGCAACTTAGTGAACTTACAAGGTCAGCTGTGATCATAATGCGGTGATGAGGCATCTGACTAGGGCCTACAGTGTTTGCTAAAAACACAGGTGATTGCTTGTGCAACTTAGTGAACTTACAAGGTCAGCTGTGATCATAGTGCGGTGATGAGGCATCTGACTAGGGCCTACAGTGTTTGCTGAAAACACAGGTGATTGCTTGTGCAACTTAGTGAACTTACAAGGTCAGCTGTGATCATATTGTGGTGATGAGGCATCTGACCAGGACCTTCAGTGTTTGCTAAAAACACAGTTGATTGCTTGTGCAACTGAGTGAACTTACAAGGTCAGCTGTGATCATAGTGCCGTGATGAGGCATCTGACCAGGACCTTCAGTGTTTGCTAAAAACACAGTTGATTGCTTGTGCAACTGAGTGAACTTACAAGGTCAGCTGTGATCATAGTGCCGTGATGAGGCATCTGACCAGGACCTTCAGTGTTTGCTAAAAACACAGGTGATTGCTTGTGCAACTTAGTGAACTTACAAGGTCAGCTGTGATCATAGTGCTGTGATGAGGCATCTGACCAGGACCTTCAGTGTTTGCTAAAAACACAGGCGATTGCTTGTGCAACTGAGTGAACTTACAAGGTCAGCTGTGATCATAGTGCTGTGATGAGGCATCTGACCAGGACCTTCAGTGTTTGCTAAAAACACAGGCGATTGCTTGTGCAACTGAGTGAACTTACAAGGTCAGCTGTGATCATAGTGCCGTGATGAGGCATCTGACCAGGAGCTTCAGTGTTTGGTAAAAACACAGACGATCGCTTCTGCAACTTAGTGAACTTACAAGGTCAGCTGTGATCATAATGTGGTGATGAGGCATCTGACCAGGACCTTCAGTGTTTGCTAAAAACACAGTTGATTGCTTGTGCAACTGAGTGAACTTACAAGGTCAGCTGTGATCACAGTGCCGTGATGAGGCATCTGACCAGGACCTTCAGTGTTTGCTAAAAACACAGTTGATTGCTTGTGCAACTGAGTGAACTTACAAGGTCAGCTGTGATCATAGTGCCGTGATGAGGCATCTGACCAGGACCTTCAGTGTTTGCTAAAAACACAGTTGATTGCTTGTGCAACTGAGTGAACTTACAAGGTCAGCTGTGATCATAGTGCCGTGATGAGGCATCTGACCAGGACCTTCAGTGTTTGCTAAAAACACAGGTGATTGCTTGTGCAACTTAGTGAACTTACAAGGTCAGCTGTGATCATAGTGCTGTGATGAGGCATCTGACCAGGACCTTCAGTGTTTGCTAAAAACACAGGCGATTGCTTGTGCAACTGAGTGAACTTACAAGGTCAGCTGTGATCATAGTGCTGTGATGAGGCATCTGACCAGGACCTTCAGTGTTTGCTAAAAACACAGGCGATTGCTTGTGCAACTGAGTGAACTTACAAGGTCAGCTGTGATCATAGTGCCGTGATGAGGCATCTGACCAGGAGCTTCAGTGTTTGGTAAAAACACAGACGATCGCTTCTGCAACTTAGTGAACTTACAAGGTCAGCTGTGATCATAATGGGGTGATGAGGCATCTGACCAGGACCTTCAGTGTTTGCTAAAAACACAGGTGATTGCTTGTGCAACTTAGTGAACTTACAAGGTCAGCTGTGATCATAATGGGGTGATGTGGTATCTGACTAGGGCCTACAGTGTTTGCTAAAAACACAGGTGATTGCTTGTGCAACTTAGTGAACTTACAAGGTCAGCTGTGATCATAGTGCGGTGATGAGGCATCTGACTAGGGCCTACAGTGTTTGCTGAAAACACAGGTGATTGCTTGTGCAACTTAGTGAACTTACAAGGTCAGCTGTGATCATAGTGCGGTGATGAGGCATCTGACTAGGGCCTACAGTGTTTGCTGAAAAAAAAACACGAAATTGCTAGTACAACTTAACCCATAAAATGCCAATCACGACAGTTGTTGTCTGCTTTATCATCTGCCAGTTACTTTTAAACTCATTTTTAGCTCACCGTCACGTAGTGACGAGGTGAGCTTTTGGGATCACTTTTTGTCCGTCGTCCATCGTGCGTCCGTGCCTGCGTGTGTCCGTCCGTGCGTGCGTAAACAATTTCTTCAAATGACATCTCCTCCTAAACCACTGAGTGGATTTTGACCAAACTTCACAGGAATGATCCTTAGGTGGTCCCCTTTCAAAGTTGTTCAAATGGTTCCGGTCCGTTGCACATATAGGTCACAGGAGCCAAAAATAGATTTTTTTCACCGAAAACTTAAAAAATCTTCTTCTCTGAAACCGCAAGGCCCAGGTCTTTGATATTTGGTATGAAGCTTCATCTAGTGGACCCCTACCAAGATTGTTCAAATTATAGTGCTGGGGCCAAAAATGCCTCCGCCGGGGGCCCTTTGGTTTTACATGGGCTTATATAGGGAAAATATTTAAAAATCTTCTTCTCTGAAAACGCAAGACCCAGGTCTTTGATATTTGGTATGAAGCTTCATCTAGTGGACCCCTACCAGGATTGTTCAAATTATAGTGCTGGAGCCAAAAATGCCCCCGCCCTGGGGCCCTTTGGTTTTACATGGGCTTATATAGGGAAAATCTTTAAAAATCTTCTTCTCTGAAACCGCAAGACCCAGGTCTTTGATGCTTCATCTAGTGGACCCCTACCAAGATTGTTCAAATTATAGTGCTGGAGCAAAAATGCCCCCGCTCTGGGGCCCTTTTGTTTTACATGGGCTTATATAGGAAAAATCTTTAAAAATCTTCTTCTCTGACACTGCAAGGCCTAGGTCTTTTTGGTATGATGCTTCATCTAGTGGACTCCTACCAAGATTGTTCAAATTATAGTGCTGGGTACATAGGCTTATATAGGGAAAATCTTTAAAAATCTTCCTCTCTGAAACTGCAAGGCCCAGATCTTTGATATTTGGTATGAAGCGTTTATCCTGTGGTCCTCTACCAAGATTGTTCAAATTATAGCCCTGGGGCCAAAAATGCCCATGCTCCAGGGCCCTTTGGTTTTACATAGACTTATATAGGGAAAATCTTGAAAAATCTTCTTCTCTGAAACCACAAGGCCTAGGTCTTTGATATTTGGTATGAAGCTTCAGCTAGTGGACCTTTACCAAGATTGTTCAAATTATAGCCCTGAGACAAAAAATGCCCCGGCCTCATGGCCATTTGAATTTACATAGACTTATGTAGGGAAAATCTTTTAAAATCTTCTTCTATGAAACCACAAGGCCTAGGTTTTTGATATTTGGTGTGAAATTTCATCTAGTGGACCTCTATCAAGATTGTTCAAATTATAGCCCTGGGGCCAAAAATGCCCCCGCCCCGAGACCCTTTGGTTTTACATAGACTTATATAGGGAAATCTTTAAAAATCTTCTCTTCTGAAACTGCAAGGCCCATGTCTTTGATATTTGCTATGGAGCTTCAGCTAGTAAACCTCTACCAAGATTGTTCAAATTATAGCCCTCGGGCCACAAATGCCGCCGCCCCAGGGCCCTTTGGTTTTACATATATAGACTTATATAGAGATAATCTTTGAAAATCTTCTTCTCTGAAACAGCAAGGCCCAGATCTTTGATATTTGGTGTGAAGCTTCATCTAGTGGACCTCTATCAAGATTGTTTAAATTATAGCCCTGAGGCCAAAAATGCCCCTGCCCCGGGGCCATTTGGTTTTACATAGGCTTATGTGGGAATATCTTTAAAAAAAAATTTTCTCTGAAACTGCAAGGCCCAGGTCTTTGATATTTGGTGTGTAGCTTCATCTAGTGGACCTTTGCCAAGATTGTTCAAATTAAGCCTTTGTTGATTCCCCCCCCCCCCGCCCCGGGCCCACTTGTTACTCTATGGATCAGGTGAGCGACCCAGGGCCATCTTGGCCCTCTAGTTTGCAAACAGTGTGGTCCCAGATCAAACTGCTCCTCTAGGAGCAGTCTGATCTGGGTGCACTGTTTGCGTGTATGAAAAAATGAGTTTGCAAGAAGATTCAGCAGAAGGCATAGGCAGACGACATTTTCAGATGTGGCTTTACTTGGCATCTTAAAAATGATCAGATGTGATCACAGTATGGCAATGTGATACAGTATCTGACCAAGGCCTACTGTGTTTCCTAAAGACACAGGCTACAAGAAGATCCGATGTGATCACAGTGTGGCAATGTGGTACAGTATCTGACCAAGGCCTACTGTGTTTCCTAAAAAACACAGGCTTACAAAAAGATCCAATGTGATCACAGTGTGGCAATGTGGTACAGTATCTGACCAAGGCCTACTGTGTTTCCTAAAGACACAGGCTACAAGAAGATCCGATGTGATCACAGTGTGGCAATGTGGTACAGTATCTGACCAAGGCCTACTGTGTTTCCTAAAGACACAGGCTACAAGAAGATCCGATGTGATCACAGTGTGGCAATGTGGTACAGTATCTGACCAAGGCCTACTGTGTTTCCTAAAGACACAGGCTACAAGAAGATCCGATGTGATCACAGTGTGGCAATGTGGTACAGTATCTGACCAAGGCCTACTGTGTTTCCTAAAAAACACAGGCTTACAAAAAGATCCAATGTGATCACAGTGTGGCAATGTGGTACAGTATCTGACCAAGGCCTACTGTGTTTCCTAAAGACACAGGCTACAAGAAGATCCGATGTGATCACAGTGTGGCAATGTGGTACAGTATCTGACCAAGGCCTACTGTGTTTCCTAAAAAACACAGGCTTACAAAAAGATCCAATGTGATCACAGTGTGGCAATGTGGTACAGTATCTGACCAAGGCCTACTGTGTTTCCTAAAAAACACAGGCTTACAAAAAGATTCGATGTGATCACAGTGTGGCAATGTGGTACAGTATCTGACCAAGGCCTACTGTGTTTCCTAAAAAACACAGGCTTACAAAAAGATCCAATGTGGTCACAGTGTGGCAATGTGGTACAGTATCTGACCAAGGCCTACTGTGTTTCCTAAAAAACACAGGCTTACAAAAAGATTCGATGTGATCACAGTGTGGCAATGTTGTACAATATCTGACCAAGGCCTACTGTGTTTCCTAAAAAACACAGGCTTACAAAAAGATCCAATGTGATCACAGTGTGGCAATGTGGTACAATATCTGACCAAGGCCTACTGTGTTTCCTAAAAACACAGGCTTACAAGAAGATCTGATGTGATCACAGTGTGGCAATGTGGTACAATATCTGACCAAGGCCTACTGTGTTTCCTAAAGACACAGGCTACAAGAAGATCCGATGTGATCACAGTGTGGCAATGTGGTACAGTATCTGACCAAGGCCTACTGTGTTTCCTAAAAACGCAGGCTTACAAGAAGATCCGATGTGATCACAGTGTGGCAATGTGGTACAGTATCTGACCAAGGCCTACTGTGTTTCCTAAAAACGCAGGCTTACAAGAAGATCCGATGTGATCACAGTGTGGCAATGTGGTACAGTATCTGACCAAGGCCTACTGTGTTTCCTAAAAACGCAGGCTTACAAGAAGATCCAATGTGATCACAGTGTGGCAATGTGGTACAGTATCTGACCAAGGCCTACTGTGTTTCCTAAAAACACAGGCTTACAAGAAGATCCGATGTGATCACAGTGTGGCAATGTGGTACAGTATCTGACCAAGGCCTACTGTGTTTCCTAAAAACGTAGGCTTACAAGAAGATCCAATGTGATCACAGTGTGGCAATGTGGTACAGTATCTGACCAAGGCCTACTGTGTTTCCTAAAAACACAGGCTTACAAGAAGATCCGATGTGATCACAGTGTGGCAATGTGGTACAGTATCTGACCAAGGCCTACTGTGTTTCCTAAAAACGCAGGCTTACAAGAAGATCCAATGTGATCACAGTGTGGCAATGTGGTACAGTATCTGACCAAGGCCTACTGTGTTTCCTAAAAACACAGGCTTACAAGAAGATCCGATGTGATCACATGTGGCAATGTGGTACAGTATCTGACCAAGGCCTACTGTGTTTCCTAAAAACACAGGCTTACAAAAAGATCCAATGTGATCACAGTGTGGCAATGTGGTACAGTATCTGACCAGGGCCTACTGTGTTTCCTAAAAACACAGGCTTACAAGAAGATCCGATGTGATCACAGTGTGGCAGTATGGTGCAGTATCTGACCAGGGCCTACCGTGCTTGCTAAAAACTCAGGGATTGCTTGTACAACTTACAACTAAAAAAAGGATACCAGACACCCCTAGAAATGGACCAGTCCATAGGTTTAGTGGAAGATACTATGAATTTGTATGAGCCATAACAAGAGAAAACCTGTTTTTACCATTAGAAAACAACAAAGATGCAGATCAGCTTGCGTGGATGTGCAGTCTGATCAGCACCTAAGTGTTCACTGCTTGTAAAGTACAATATCTCCGGATACTATACCCATTACGGAAACACGCCTATATAATTTTGACGCCCTTGAACCCCACTTACCGTATTCGACCTATTTACCGCACCGTGCGCTTAGTTTTTTCAAAATTGTATGAAAATATTGGGGTGAAAAATCTACCTAATAGGCGCACACTCAATAAGAAAAAAATACGAAAAAAAAAGCTTCCAATATGATTATTTTATAGAGTTGAATTTCAGCATAGGGATTCACCACATATACATATGATTGTTTGGGTCAAAGATGCAGCAGAACTCAATATGAATGTGTTAGGAAGTTACTGTAAAGTGTGCGCTTGTGTATTTTTTCCAGAAAAAGCTTGGTGTGCGCTTATAGGAGCATGTGCTGTAAATGGGTCGAATACGGTATATATAGTAAAACTGGGGTTCACAGGGGTAAACCTTACCATACTTATTTCTGCTCTAAAATATAGATTGTGGGTTCTCGTTAGAACCGCCTCAGTGAGGCGGATCTAACAAGTACCCACTATCTGCCGGTATATTTTGAACAGAAATAAGAAAAAAATCGCAATTTTTCATCTTAAAATTTTCGTTTTTTCGGCGATTAAGATTACAATGTATTTGTATAGGCATATTTCGTAATGTAAAACTTAAGACTCTTGCTTGTCAATGTGGTTGTGGCTGGCTTGTGTCTTACCTGGTCACAATAAGACAGGTTTGCTTGTGACATGGCTCATAGGTTATATAGAGGATCTTACATGAGTGTTCATGTATTATTGAATTTATTAAACGAGTTGAGGAAACAGGATAAAATGTGAGGCTTTGCCGAGCATTTTATCCCATTTCTTCAACAAGTTAAATAAATTCAATAATACATAAGCACAAATTCAAGATTCTATTTATCATATGGCATTTAAAACGCATTTTATTCACAATTGCTTAACAAAGATGTCAATATTCTGCCATTAGTAAACGCAGTGTCGTTAAGGACGTCACACATGTAACATTATCTAACTAGTTTGCATATTTAATCCACTAGTGGATTATCAAAGTTATTGCATGGCATTATTACATTCTCAGACGCGACATCATATGATAAATATGGGTTTTACCCTTATCCACCGGAATAAGTTACTTAACTCTTATCCTGCTGAATATTTTAAGTAGCCACACCCATTTTTTACTATCAACCAATCAGATTACATGATATAATGTTTTTGTTCAAATTCACAAACTGAATGACAAATAGTGTAAGTCCTGATCAGATGGCATCTGAAACCATCTGATCTGTACTTACACTATTTGCAAAGGTAGGGATTGTCGTGAAAGCAGAATAAGAGTTAAGCCACACCAGTTTCTGACTATCAACCAATCAAATTACTTGATATAATATATTCAATTCACAATCTACATGACAAAGGGTTTAGATCTTGATCAGAAGCCATCTGATCTGATCTTTATTGTTTGCAAATGTAGGGGTTGTCTTGTTCGGTTGGATAAAGGTTAAATGTTACAAAAAGATACAATAAAATGTTTCTTTAATACAGTAGTTGGTTTTATATATCTTTACCAAACTTATCCAAGGAAAATAGTGATATGGCATATTGAAAAATAAATCCCCAGTGTCCTTGAAAATGGCAATTAGTGAAGACCCAGATCAGAAGCTGACAGAGCATCATTCTGATACGGGTCTAGTCTGTTTCTTTGATGTGCAAGATTTTAACTCACTTGAGCCCGAATTTCTTGCTCAAGGTGAACTATTGTGATAGGTCGCGCCCTTGCCCATTAGGGCCTGAAGAAATAGATTGGGCTGCATGGTGCTCCCAGGCAGAGCTGAAACTGACCACACATGAGTACTGGTAAACCGCTTAGAAGGACTAAGCCTACCCAGGCAAAGTGATGTGAGTCAGACTGTCCAATGCATATCGTAAGCCTTCTGGTTTTATTGGGCGGCAGGACTTGAGATGTTATTTCGTCACAATGTTGAGTAAAAAGTCCCACAAAATTGGAAGCAGTGTCTCCAAAATGACCTAAATAGTGTTGACAGGGAAGTTAAACCTCAATTCAAACAAGATTGTGATGGGTTATTGTCCTTTGTGTGTTTTGCAGCATCAACAATTTGCTTTAAATGCCAACTCCGAAACCCTTGGGTCAGTTTAATTCAAACTTCACAGGCATGTTGCATTTGTGGCTCCCTACCAAAATAGATAAAAAATGTTCCACTCCAATGAGCAAGATGGCCGTCAGAGCTAACAAGAGAAAAATCTTTAAATGACAATTTCTCCTATAGCCTTGGGCCAATTTTATTCAAACTTCGTAAGTATAATGCGTAGGTGACCTTCAACCAAAATAGCAAAAAGGTTCTGCTCCAATGAGCTAGATGGCCACCAAAGCTATAAATAAAAAAGCATCTACACTTTTTAGCGCCAAAGGCTCAGGCAAGCCTATAGTACAACATTTTCAAACAACATCTCCTCTGAAACTACTTGGCACATTAAAGCATGATTACATGTGGAGCCTTTATCGGAAGGGAGAACAAAAGTTTGTTCATAAGGACTAATATGGCCACCATACCCATATATGGTAAAAACCTTTAAAAATCTTCTTTTCAGGAATCAAACAGCCAATCACCTTGAAACTTGGTATGCAGCATTAGGGACTCGGGGGGGGGGGGGGCTACCAATACCAAGTTTATTCAAATGATGACCTTTGGTTGACCTTGACCTGTTTTACATCAAGTTCAAATTTTGTCAGTAAGACAGTAGTATGGTAAAAAAAAAAAAGCCAAAACGGTGGATTTTCTGATTGCATGGTAGCCTGAACCTTCAGAAAATGATATTTGTAATCAGCTGAATGGAAGTTTATCAATTCCAAAGGTCAAGGTCATTTACTGACCTTTGTCCTGGATGGCTCAGAATCAGTATTGTTGATTGAAACCTCTATGGGAAGGTGGGGGGGAATGAAAGTTTGTTTGTCACTGGGTCACATGACCAATATGGCCACCATGCCAATATATGGTAAAAACCTTTAAAAATCTTCTTCTCAGGAAATAAATGGATGATGACCTTTGTCTTTGATGGCTCAGATTCAGTATTCTTATCTCCTTTCACACTTAAACTGCTGGGTTGATTGAAGCCATATTGCACATGGAGCCTCTAGGAACCAAATACCTGATGAAGTTGAAACTTATGACTCTGGGGGACTATCAAGTTTGTTCAAATGATGATCATTTGTTGACCATGACCTGTTCTTCATTGGAAAGGTATAATTTGGTCACTTAGACATCTGTATGGAAAACAGGCAAAACAGAGGGTATTTCTGATTATATTGCAGCCTGTGGCATCCCAAATGATATTTGCAATCAGCTGAATGGAAGTTTATCAATTCCAAAGGTCATGGTAATTTGCTTACCTTTGACCTAGGTGGCTCAGATTTAGTATACTTATCTTTTTCTCCACTTAAACTGGTGGGTTGATTGAAACCAAATAACATGTGGAGCCTCTATGGGAATCGGGAACATAAGTCTTTTCATAAGGACTGGGTCACTTGACCCTTATGACCGCCATGCACATATATGGTAAAAACATTTAAAAATCTTCTTATCAGGAACTAAATGCATGATGACCTTTGTCTTTGATGTCTCAGATTCAGTATTCTTATCTCTTCTTGCACTTAAACTGCTGGGTTGATTCAAGCCAAATTACACATGGAGCCTCTATTGGAAGTGGGAACAAAAATTTGTTCTACAAGTTCTTTTAAATAGATTTGGAGATCACTGTTGAAAGTAAGTTTGTCTGTCATTACTGTCAATGACCAATCTTAACCATATTTGAGAAATGTTACTATTTGTGTGTTCTAAGATGGCTGAAGAGACCGATTCTAGCTCTGAACTGTCTGTTGCAAATAGAGCAACAGAGGCTAGAGAAAGACAGCTCTGTTTGTGACGCCTTAGCTCTGGCTTTGCGTTGTGAGTGTTTCTGTTCAGCTACACTGATTCTTTTGGGCTCAAATTCATTGGCACCCCTTTTGGTGAGACCTCGCCACTTTGCTCTGTCCTGTGCAATTTGTTCCCACCACTCTGTTGGAATGTTGAAGTCCCTGAAGGGGGCTTTGAGGGTGTCCTTGTAGTGCTTCGTCTGACTGCCTTGGGAGCGTTTGCCCATTTCTAGTTCTCCCTAGAGAATTTTCTTTGGCAAACGTTCATCGGGCATTCTGGTAACATGGCCTTCCATCTTGACTGTGCTAATTTCAGTAGAGTATGTACACTTTGCATCCCTGCCCTGTTCAGGACTTCCGTGTCTGGAATCCTGTCTTGCCACTTAATCTTTAAGAGTTTTCTAAGACGGCTAGTATGGAAGTGATTCAGTCTTGGCGTGCCGTCGGTAAACTGTCCATGTTTCACATGCATACAATAGTGATAAACTGTCCATGTTGCATACAATAGTGTTTGCAGCACCACAGCTATGTAGACTTTCAGTTTTGTGTCAAGTCTGATTCCACTTCGATCCCAGACACTACCACGTAGTCGGCCATTTGGCAATCCTGGCATTGAATTCATCATCAATGTGCAACCTATTTTATGTTATGGGTCAGAGCTGTGACAGCAACAAGAAATCCTATCAACCTAATAATGGCATTGCTAAATTTCTAGATTCGCTAGATATTGAAAAGTACACATAAATTATGTAAATTGATTCTGGGCGTTAACAAAAGGCATTAAATTTAGCAGTAAAAATGGGAATTGGGACGTTTCCCTATTGGTATTTCATGCATACTTCATGCTGTGAAATATTGGTTTCACTTACAAACATCAAGTAACAGATTACTCAGAGAAGCTGTAGTTTGATCTGAAAACCCATAAAGAATGTATATTTACTTGGTATTCATTCTTTACGAGCTTATTTAAAATCATAGATATAAAACATCTGAAGTTACTGCAGAAACAACTGTACTCTTAAGGATGAAACTATGTGATACATATGTCCAATACGGGTCAGGTTCTATTAAATCATTTAGCAAGTTGGATACTTATAACTCAGTAAAACAAACGTTTGGAATGAAAAACGATATTTCAGAGGTAAAAAATAGGCCCCTCAGGGCTTTACACTGACAAAAATGAGGATAAGTAACCATAGGTTAGCTATAGAAACGGAAATGTTTTCTAAAATACCAAGATGTTTAGGGTATGTGGGTATTGTAAGACAAAAAATACTTTCGAAATAGAAGACGAGAAACACGTTTTATTGCGGTGTGACACTTACCCAGACATAAGGAGCGAGCTTTTTGCTTCAGTGAGAAAACAGTGCCCCAGTTTTGAGTTATAGATAAACAAAACCAATTAATTTATCTTTTAAATTCCAGTGGTTCGGTCATAAAGGAAGTAGCACGATTCTACCACACATCTTAGCAAATTGTCCTTGTGATTTTCACTATTGCTATCATCTTCAGCTGTTCCTTCTAACATTTCTAGCCAATCAATCATATCATAGCAGCCACGAGACATCGAAACATCGTTGCATTGCAGTAGCACGTCCGTGCGTCATTGTGCATTCTCCTATGCCCCTCAAAAGATTGGTTTTCAGATAAAAATTTGCAATGTTTTTCTTTCCTTGCTACTTGGGCTGTGGTGCTCGTTGCCCCCCCCCCCCCCCCTCCCCCCTGTGCAGGGAGAACCATCCCATGTGCAGGTTGAAGATCCCTAACGTAATTACATGATTACTGTATAGGCTTTCGAGTGTATGTAATGTACACCTGCGGTAATCGCCGACGCAGTATCAGTAGAAAGAACGAATATTTGTATATATATGTTCAGCGCAAAGTAAGAATCGGTACAATTCTAGAATTGTCTTGCGCAAAGTAGGAATTCCTACTTTGTTGCGCAATTCTAGAATTGTACCGGTACAATTCTAGAATTGCGCAAGGGATTCGAATGTTATATGAAACAGGTAAATGTCTCTGCGCAAAGTGGGAATCTTTTGGACAAAGTGAGAATCGAATGTTTCATCCGTATGGACAAAGTAGGAATATTTGGGACAAAGTGAGAATCGAATTTTCATCTATGGGAATAGCATTTATCATCTGTATAGTCTGGGTAACATTACGTTGATGGTTTTGTGAGTTGAAAATTATTTGCGATTGTAGGAGCTGAATGTTTTGTATATTACATGTACACAATGCATTTGCTAATTTCATTTTTTATTTTTCAAATCGGTAGGTCAAAAAAGACATAATCAACACGTGTGATTAATTTCAAGTATGTAAAGAGGACCATCATCGTCTTAACGATTTCAATTGGTAATTATCTCTGCCTTATTAATGCAAACAAACTATTTTGAATTGGGGATTATCTGGGATAATTCAGGTGAATTTCCTTCGGGTACTCCGCTTTTCGCCTACCTCTGATTAACGATCGGCTCGATATGAGTGTAATAATCTTGAGTGGGCCGTAAACCAAACCAAAAAAAGAAGAAAAACATACATTGTGGGTACTCCTTATAACCGCTTCAGTGAGGCGGTTTTAATGAGTATCCTCAATCTATGTTTTGGAGTAGAAATAAGAAAAAAATAATGCGTACCCTGTAAACCCCAGTTTTACTTTTTTACCTCAAAAAATGAAAACTTTCAGATAAGATCTCACCAAGAGGGCCCATGAACGAAATTAACAGTACGAATTATGAATGAAAACTTTCAGATAAAATGTTCTGATATTTTTCATATTTCTGCTCAAAACATTGTGGGTACTCCTTATAACCGCTTCAGTGAAGCGGTTTTAATGAGTACCCACAATCTATGTTTGGAGCAGAAATAACAAAAAAATAATGCATACCCTGTAAACCTCAGTTTTACTGTTTTACCTCAAAAAAATGAAAACTTTCAGATAAGATCTCACCAAGAGGGCCCAAGAACGAAATTAACAGTACGAATTATGATTGTCAAAAAGCGGATAATTATGTTCTTTTTTACCTCAAAAAAAAAACTAAAACTTTCAGATAAAATGTTCTGATATTTTTCATATTTCTGCTCAAAACATGCATTGTGGGTACTCCTTATAACCGCTTCAGCGAGGCGGTTTTAATGAGTACCCACAATCGATGTTTTTGAGCAGAAATTAGAAAAATAATGCATACCCCTGTAAACCCCAGTTTTACTGTTTTACCTCCAAAAATGAAAACTTTCAGATAAAATGTTCTGATATTTTTCATATTTCTGCTCAAAACATACACTGTGGGTACTCCTTATAACCGCTTCCGTGAGTACCCAGAATCTACGTTTTGGGGCAGAAATAAGACAAAATAATGCGTATCCCTGTAAACCCCCGTTTTACTGTATAAAAGTGGGGTTTAAGGGTGTGAAAATTATAAAGGTGTACCCAGCCATTAAGAAATCATTACCAACACTGGACTAAATAGCATCTGCCTATGATATCAGCGGCGTCACGCATGAAAGGTAATTAGCGTATATCCGTAAATTGATCACATAAATGCATATGCACAAAGTCTCACTGAGGCCAGATATTTGATTCTTTGTCTAGTCCCATATATTCTTCATGCGTACAGCGAAGGCTCTAAGGACCTTTAAAGCGTGATGCCGCTCATATTCTTTTAAGAAAATTAAACTGGAATGTCCATGAGATAGAAGCGAAGTTTGGACTACATTTTATAGAGTGATTTTTACCACCAGGGATCAGAGGCAATTCCGATACTGTAATTGCATAAGGTAGGAATTCTCACTTTGTCCCGATTCCCACTTTGCGCAGAGACAATTCCGGAATTGTATTGCGCAAGGTAGGAATTCTCACTTTGCGCAACAAAGTGAGAATTCTTACTTTGCGCAGGACAATTCTAGAATTGTACCGATTCTTACTTTGCGCAGAACATATATACAGTTAATCCACCATCACATATATTCACGTTAAAAGTTTATGGATAAAATTAACACTCTTCACGTCACTGGATTATCAGCTTTCACCGGTTTGTCTACTCTCAATTACCAGAAAGACAGAAACGTCTCCTGTGCCCTACCGTTTTCTTCTACGTGTTGGTACTAATGATAGTTGAATTTTATCGAGACACATGGAGTCTATATAACAGGCATCTACTGTGGTATTGTAGAGAATTCAGACACTGTTACATCGTCGGGTGTAAGTTGATCGTGATTCTGGGTAACAACAACTGTCTATCACGAACTATAGTATTGTGTATTCAGCAGCAGCAGGGTATATAGTAACTAAGTCTCTTAAGACCAACAGAAAGTCATTTAAGGCAGGTTCACGTGTTTCTTTTATGGATTTACAGTCAAGAATGAAATGTTGCATCGTTTCATCACACTCGTGACTAGCTGGCAGATGGCGTTCACATCATTCTGGTTAAATTTGGCTCTGTTCGTTTGAAGGATATAGGTGCCAGTCAAAACCTTATTCTTCACTGGAATTCTAAGTATGTCTCTAGCACTTTGCGAAAACGGCTTCTTGACAGGATGACACCTCCAGCCCACATAATTTCAGTGAAAAGCACAGCCTTGACTGCGACAAAAGTCTTTCAGTCCAATAGTTATTGATGATTTTATGAAATTGCTTTTTCCAGGCTATCTTTGCAGGTGGGTGTTCAGCAGCGATTCAGGTGTTGGTAGATCATATTTAATCAGTGTCTTCTTAATATCGATAAACCAGCTGTTTTCATTTCATATTGTCATTTCGCTAACTGAGTCTTCAGGAAGTTGTGACAGTGACAGTATTCTCTACAGCAGGGAGTGCCCCAGATAGGATATATTCGCCTGGGCCAGCACAGTCGTTGATAACGATAGTACTTGTTTCAAAGGTTTCTTTTGGTATATTTCAAGAGTATTCAGATCTTTTCCAATTGGTATGAGTACTTCTAATCCATAATATAATACTGGGAAGACATATGTTTGCAGCAAAGAATTCGCAGTCTCGGCATCAAACCAATTTTCACAATGTAAGCCAGCACCTATTATATGTCTGTACTGTCTACTGTTCGCTGCGCTTTCTATATATTAGCTTCAATTGCATGTCCAACTTGTTTACCTGCAGAGCGTAATAATCCCCACGTGATTTGCTTGTTCCACTATTGTCATATTTCTGTCGCCTAGCTAGTGGCAGGGTGACTAATACTGACTCCCCTATTGCACGGACTGGCTTCGTGTTACTTTGTGCACAGCTGTGGTCACTCTGGCTGTGCACAGGGAAGACATGGAACTCATGGTGGTTCCTCTGCCACTGCAAGGGGTAGATGAGCCCACAAGCCCATCTAGGAGAAGGTGACTCCAAACAAAAACCTACATGTCTGGATTTGCCTGTTCCAGCTATGTAAAGTAGAAGTAAAACAAAGATCAGGAATCGATACAATTAACTTACTCCAACCATCAAAGACACCAACTGGAAAGAAACACAAACATGAAGCGACCAGACCATAATGAAAACCTAAACAAAGGAAGGCCATAAGGACAGTGACTTTCCCACAAAATGGCCAAATGGCCATCCAAAATAAAAAGAGGCAAGTGATACACACAGTAAGTAACAAACAACAACATAAATAAACCGCCACAGAAGAACCGCCTTGGAACGGTCAGTGGAAAGAATTCCACTGGGGGGCTTAAATCGATTTTACATGGCCATAATCCTCGCCCTTACCTCTGTCGCGGTATACACTAATTTTGTTTAGTCCGCATGAAGGCTTCCTAACTCATCAGTGTCACATCTCCGAGAACATACAAATAAAAAAAAACTACAGAGATGAAACAAGGTTGAGGACTCGACAGTATACAACAACAGAGCATCAGGCGCCAACCAACATAAAGAATACTAATATAAAATAAAATTCCATTTATGCTTTTACGCTGGAACCGTCATATAATCTTAAGCCCGACCCACCGGTGTGCAATCAAAGAGGGAAGCAACGTTGCCAACCGTGCATGGGTTAGCTACCATGCATACAGTCTGTTTTATAACATTTATGTTGTACCCAATCTTTATATATCGAAGAACGATTTCACGAAATTGGGTACTAAAGTCATTACAGGCATGTATTTTTCTATATTCATATACTAAGTCACCATTGAATTCGGGTTCTGATAGGCCATGTTGCAGAAGTGTTTTAAGTTCAACACTGAATTTGGAACCAAATCAGAAAGACGTCTATAAAACTTAGAAAAGGCTTTACGTAGTTTATGAAACCGATATCTGCTTCGGCAGCTGGGGCGGATGAAATCATTTCTCTGTTTCAACGGTCCAAATGGCGATGCAGCAGCGTGTTGTGGAGCATGAAGAGCATGAAAAGGCACAAAAGAAGTCATAGTCATCCTCTGCGTACGGGCTTAGCTCCAGATGTCTCGACACTGTCTTGCCTCTGGACCCGGCTAGGTCAGGACGAGAGAGTGAGATTGACTCTGCGCGCCTCTGTCTCATTATAATCCAATTCACAGCGCATGTCATAATCATATACACACAATCACTGCAGGCACACATATGCATAAAACTAAAAAACCTGTGGCGATGGGCGAGCGTCGAAGCAGCAGGTGAGGATACACTGGAATCTGTAGCTGCGGATCTGCACACATGCGGCTTGGTTATATATGGTCGCTTTCCTTAAGAATGAAGCAGTACGGGGAATTCGGCAGCCGAACCGAGTGACTGAGCAGACCTTTCTAGGATCGCACTGCTCATCCCCTTAGCATGGGGAAGGGGCTAGAAAAAGTGCCCTAAACAATTGCCTGCTTCAAAAACGCTAGGCTGGTAAACCGCGATCAACAGGGATCCCATCTAGCGGTCGAACAAAAAAGAAGATAATAGTGATACATACATATTATTACTACAGTAACTTGATCTGACGCATTGTATCACGTCGAGTGGATGTTTCCAGATCAGCGTATCACACGAGACGCGCAGCGTCGAGTGTGATGCGTAAGATCTGGAAACATCCAAGAGACGTGATACTGTGCGACAGATCAAGTTATTTTAGTGATAATACGTTTATTATATACCTTTTTTCGCTTTAATAAAGTATTTTGTCAACGTAAATTGGCGGGAAACTTTGACGTTACATTCTGTGTGTAAGTGACGTCATCATTTCGAACGTTTGGTTCCGCGTTATCGATGGCTGTTTTCTAACGTCGCAACAAATGCCGGGACTCAGGGTTTGCAGGAGTGTGATACGGAATCGGAAAACGCGAGTGCGTGATACGGGATTCTGTATTTTTGTGTCGGAAAACTGATAGTAGACAGCAGTATTTCTTGTAGGTATATAATAAATTTAAAAATCAGCGCATGGAATGTGCGCACCTGCTGGTTCAGACAGACCACAGCGTAGAACAGTAGATAATCAATACAAAGTCGAGGTTGCAGCTCTGAGCGAGACTCGCCTTGCACAGGAAGGGCAAACAAAAGAAGTTGGTGCTGACTACACTTACTTCTGGAGTGGGCGCAAAAAAGAACAGCGGCGGGAAGCAGGAGTAGGCTTCGCCATCAAATCACCCCTTGCCATTAAGCTCTCAGGACTTGCAAAAATGACCGCCTGTGACGCTAAGACTACCCCTATCTGGCAAGAGGCACGTAGCTATTGTAAGTGCCTATGCACCCACATTGACAAAATAGAAGTGAAGGCAATGATCAGGACTCGATAAATTAACCCACAGCTCCCATCAGAGACACCAAAGGGAAAGAACTGTAAACATGAAACAAACATACCTTAATGGAAACATCAATAGCGGAAAGCCAAAAGGACAGTTATTTCCCGCAAAATGCCTAATTGGCTATCCAAAACAAAATAATATAAGCGATACAAACACTCAAAGACGGACCATAACAAAAATAAACCGCAACAGAAGAACCGCTTTTGAACGGTCAGTGAAACGAAATCCGGGGGGGGGGGGTGGCGGGGGGGGGGGGGGGGGAAGGAGGCTTAAACCAGGATGAGGTCAAAGACAAGTTTTATGATGATTCGGACTCTTCGTTTTCTGTTACAGGCCTGGGAGACAAACTCAACAACATAGGAGACTCCAATGCTAGAGTTGGCACAGACCACAAAGTAGAAGTAAAACAAAGATCAGGAATCGATACAATTAACTTACTCCACCCATCAAAGACACCAAAGGGAAAGAAACACAAACATTAAGCGACCAGACCATAATGGAAACCCAAACAAAGGAAGGCCATAAGGACAGTTACTTTCCCACAAAATGGCCATATGGCCAGCCAAAATAAAAAGACACAAGTGACACACACAGTAAGTAACAAACAACAACAAATAAATCGCAACAGAAGAACCGTCTTGGAACGGTCAGTGGAAAGATTTCCACTAGGAGGCTTAAATCGATTTTACGTGGCCACAATCCTCGCCATTTCTTCCGTCGCGATTTAGACAAATAATTTGTTCAGTCCGCATGAAGGCCTCCTAACTCATCAGTGCAACATCTCCGTGAACACAAATAATCAAAGAACCACAGAGGTGAGACAACGGTGAGGACTCGACAGCAAGAAACCATTGTAATGCTGCAGCAAAAGAAAACCAACAGTTAGACTCCGATGGATCCGACCAGAGACAGAGCATCAGGCACCAACCAACATTACCTTGAATTAGATCTCTCTAATTCTCAATAAGCCTTTACGTTGGAACCGTCATAGAATCTGAGGCCTGACCCACCGCCGTGCAATTAAAGAGGGAAACAAAGTTGCCAACCGTGTTTGGGTTAACTACCATGCATGCAGTCTGTCGTAAAATATCCATGTTGTACCCAATCTTTTTATATCGAAGAATGATTTTACGAAATTGGGTGCATTGCGGTTATATACTTTTCTGAATTTATATACTAAGTCACCATAAAATTCGGGTTCCGATAGACCTTGTTGCAGGAGAGATTTAAGTCCAATATTGAATTTTGAAATTAAATCAGAATGGCGTCTATAAAATTTTGAAAAGACTTTGCGAAGTTTATGGTACCGATAACCCTGATTAAGAAGTTTAGCCGTTAATAATTTATTACGAGTGTTGAAGTCAGTAACATGACTACCCACTCTAGCAAATCGAATTAATTGCGAAATATAAACGCCATAGGATGGCGCACGAGGAACATCACCATCCAAAAAAGGAAAATTTACAATCTCAAAATCAAAGTCATCGCGTTTATCATAAATTTTGCACGAAACAAACCATCTACAATAGATAGTTGTAAAACCAAAAACGGGGCCTCGGTATAAGAAGAATTTGCTTTATTTGACTGAAGTTCTGGGGGAGGGGGGTAAATCTGACTGATCAAACCGTCGAAATAGGTATTATCAACATTTAATATATCATCTAAATATCTAGAAGTGGAGCTAAAAGCTTCAATAATTTCAGATTGGTTATCAATGGAAAGCTACAACATGAAGATTCTTTCACAACAATACAAGAATAGATTAGCCACAAGAGGTGCGCAATTCGTACCCATCGGAATGCCCACAATTTGTCTAAATAACTTAGTACCGAATCTAATATAAATATTGTCAAGTAGAAAGGTGAGGGCATCACACACTTTCTGACATGACCAAAGTGTATAATTCTTATGCTCTTTAGAAGTGAAAAATGCATTTCTAACATTACATGCAAGATAGAGAGAATCTTCTCTGTGAAAAGCCCATTCAATTAAATCATTAAGCTTTTCTTTTATGAGGAAGTGTAGAGTGGAAAAATCGTAAGTAGACAGACTTGAAGCACGAAAATGTCTGGATTTCAATTTATTTAAAACCTCATTCGAATTTTTTATAGACCAAAACAGATTTCTTCCTGATCTTTCAAAGACTTTATCACAATATTTAATCTAATCACATGCATTTTAATAGCAGTAAGACAGGAAGTTAATAATATACAACGTTCAGTGGTAGTGCAAGAGCTAGAATTTGCAATAAACCGTGCTTTGTAAGGTCTTTTATGAAGTTTTGGTAACCAGTATAGCGTAGGAAGTTTGTCTTGGCCTTCGGTAACACACACAGCAAACTTGGTGGCTGAATGACAAATATGTTTATCTACTATAACTCACTCTTCAGCTAAAGGCTGAAGTTCATAGGCCTTAGTACCACCAAGCTCCTGCTTAAGCGTGTTAACATAGTGGAGCCGTCAAACAACGACGACGTTGTTAGCGGCCTTGTCTGCAGGGGCCAAAAGAAACTTCTTATGAAATTCTTGAATGCCTTGTTTAAGATGACGTAAAGACGTCTTAGGCTTAGGAGGTAATAAGTTAGTATTTTGAGAACAGAAAGAAATGCGTTTATTCACTAGTTTTAAAATGCTAAGTTTCCCGTACTTAAGGGCTTTATGCTCAACATACTCTCGCTTACACCATCGATTACCGAATTCATTCAAGGAAGCAGCGATTTCATCTCTACATGGGAAAACCTGGGAAGGTGTGAATGGGAATGAAGGAGTAGGAAAGTGCAATAGCAATGGCCTCCTCCTTTTGAGGAAGTGTGCAGAGCACAAACTGCTAATCACCAACATAGTCTTCCATCTGCCAGCTCGCAACAAGACATCATGGATGCATCCTCGCTCCAAACACTCGCATCTTATTGATTATGGCATAGTTAGAAGGAACTTCAAGGAAGGACCGATAGGATGTCACAGTGACATAGTCTGTGTGTGGTGCGGACTGCTGAACAGATCACTGGCTTATTGTTAGCAAACCCAACCTGCGTTTCCAGCCTGCACGGCGACCACAAGGCAAGAAATTACCCAAGAGACTGGATGTTTCTAAGCTGAAACAAGACAGCAAGAGACACGCCTTCATCCATGATATCTGCAGCAGACTAGAATGCAATGAAATTTAGTTCAGATGATCCTGAAGAGAACCGGAAAGTCTTCATTCAGAGACACTGTTCACTCTTCAGCAATGGGTTTCCTCGGTCCAGTATCTCGCAACATCAAGACTGGTTTGACGAGAATGATGAAGAAATCCAGGGAATTATTGAAGAGAAGCGCCAAAAAACACAAGGCATGCCTCAGTGATAGCAGCTCAGTATCTAACAAGGCGGCCTATTCAGATATATGCAAGACAGTCCAAACAAGACTCATGCAAGACTCCTGGCTAAGCAACAAGGCTGATGAAAAATAGAAGTGGAGGCAATGATCAGGAATCGATACAATCAACCCACAGCTCCCATCAGAGACACCAAAGGGAAAAGAACTTCTTCATACAGATAGGTCAGAGACAACAGAAACAACAGACCCTAATGGAAACACCAACAGCGGAAAGCCAAAAGGACAATTACTTTCCCACAAAATGGCCAATAGGCTATCCAAAATAAAAAAAAACATAAGCAACACAAACACCAAAGACAAACCATAGCAAAAATAAACCGCGACAGAAGAACCGCCTTGGAACGGTCAGCGGAAACGGAAACGAATTCCACAGGGGGGGGGGGGGGGCATAAATCGATTTTACGTGGCCACAATCCTCGCCCTTACTTCCGTCGAGATTTAGACAAATAATTTGTTCAGTCCACATGAAGGCCTCCTAACTCATCAGTGCAACATCTCCGTGAACACAAATAATCAAACAACCACAGAGATGAAACAACGGTGAGGACTCAACAGCAAAAAACCACTGAAATGCTGGAGCAAAAGAAAACCAACAGTTAGACTGCGATGGATCCGACCAGAGTCAAATCCAGTACAAATTGCAGACAGTAAGGATATTTTTCTAATAAATAAGACTTCTTTTTGGGTAGATGTATTAAGCTAAATTCCAAGTTCGCTATGAACATCAAGTGCACTAGGAAATCAAGCTTGGCATCCATTAAGCAAGTTGAGCTTCAAGTGCACTAGGGTTTGAACATGAGTTGCACTTTATTGCGCAAAGTTAGTGCTAATGTTGTGCACTACAAGTGCAACTGGGTTGTACGAGGGTGTCAAATTTATCTCTGACCTATCTGTATGAAGAAGTTCTTTGATGCACTAAAGACAGTTTACGGTTCCCAGAGTTCAGGAACCACTCCTCTCCTCACTGCAGGCGGAACTAGCCTTCTGACTAACAAAGAGGCTATCTTGAAAAGATGGACTGAGCACTTAGATAGTGTTCTTAATCAGCCATCCTCTATCAATGATGATGTTATCAACAGACTACCAGATGTTGAATGTAATCTGCTGCTTGCCAATTTGTCAACCGTTACTGAAACAGTGAAAGCAATATAACTTCTGGCATCTGGCAAGACTCCAGGACCAGATGCAATACCTGCTGAGATTAGCAAAGCAGGACGTTCACCAGTTGCAAAGAAGTCGTAAAATATTTCACATTATGTGGAGAAAATGAACCATCCCTCAAGAATTCAAGGATGCGTCAATTATCCACCTATTCAAACGGAAAGGGAACCCTCAGATGTGTGACAATCACCGTGGCATCTCTTTAAAGTCAATTGTTGGGACAGTCCTTGCAAGAGTCCTCTTTAACCGACTACATGAACACCTTGAACATTCAGGGCTTCTACCAGAAAGCAAGTGTGGGTTTAGAAAGGCCAGAGGAACAATTGACATGATCTTCACAGCAAGGCAGCTGCAAGTGAAATGCCAGGAACAGAACATGGACCTATACATGACCTTTGATGACCTCACCACTGCATTTGACACAGTCAGTCGTGAGGGCCTTTTGAAGATCACGGTGAGGTTTGGGTGTCCAACCAAGTTAATAGCAATGGTTAGACAGTTTCACGTTGGTATGCTTGCACGGGTCCAAAATGATGGTGTGTTTTCAGTTCCACTCCCTGTGACAAACGGGGTGAAGTAAGGCTGTGTGTAAGCCCCAACACTGTTCAGCATGATGCTCACAGATGCTTTGCTTTCCAGGATGGTGACAATGACATACCTATTAGCTATTAGGTATCGATTTGATGGGAAGCTTTTCAATCTCAAAATCAAAGGTGCAGACAGAGGTGACAGATGAGTTTCTCTTTGCTGATCACATTGCAAAAGGTGCTCCAACAGTAGGAAAGATCTCAAGTATCCGACTCCTGAGATCTCACAATCAGCATAAAAAAGATTGAAGTAGTCTATCAGCCAGCGCCTGGCAAGCCTTACAAAGAGCCTACCATTACAGTGAAAGGTCAAAGACTGCAAGTGGTAGGCACGTTCACCTACCTTGGGAGCACACTGTCAAGAGTTGTGCACACTGATGGTGAAGTCAATGCCAGGATTGCCAAAGCTAGTGCAGCATTTTACCGACTACGTGGTAGTGCCTAGGATCAAAGTGGAATCAGACTTGACACAAAACTTAAAGTCAGCAGAGCCGTGGTGCTGCCAACACTATTGTATGCATGTGAAACATGGACAGTTTACATACGGCGCGCCAAAAGTCTGAATCACTTCCATACACGCTGTCTTAGACAACTCTTAAAGATTATGTGGCAAGACAGGATTCCAGACACGGAAGTCCTGAACAGGGCAGGGATGCAAAGTGTACATACTCTTCTGAAATTAGCACAGTTAAGATGGACAGGCCATGTTACCAGAATGCCTGGGGAACGTTTGCCAAAGAAAATTCTCTATGGAGAACTAGAAATGGGCAAACGCTCCCAAGGCGGTCAGAAGAAGCGCTACAAGGTCACTCTCAAAGCCTCCCTCAGGGACTTCAACATTCCAACAGAGTCGTGGGGACAGAGTAAAATGGCGAGGTCTCAACAGAAGGGGTTCCAATGAATATGAGGCAATAAGAATCAGTGTAGTTGAGCAGAAACGCGCACAGCGAAAAGCCAGAGCTAAGGCATCACCAACAGAGCTGTCTTCCTCTAGCCGAGAGTTCAAAGCTAGAATCGGTCTTATCAGCCATCTTAGAACACACAAATAGTAACCTTTCTCTAATATGATTCAGATTGGTCATTGTCAGGTTTGACAGACGAACTGTTATTATATTATTACTATTCAAATTTGACAAATTTGCAGAAACTTTAGCTTCATACTGCTGTTTATTGATCTTGCTCCAGTCCACTCTAGTGGCTCCACTATTGTTGCAAGTGGTTGAGTTTTAATTTCAGTTCGATTGAGGTCCAAGCTTAGACTCACTGAAACTGGGTAATGATCGGACACATGACCGATGTAATGTTCTTGCCGGCAGTTCTTTTCTATTCAATCGTTGATGTCTTTCTTACACAAAAACAAATCAATTGTGGAGAAGTCTCTGCCATTGGGATGAATAAACGCTGTTAATAATTAGCAATGTATTCATTTTGCAAGAGTGTCAAGTCACGGCACTGATTCTAACACTCGTAATAAAAGTTTAACTGCTAAACTTCTGCATCAGGGATTTCGGTATCATAATCTTCGGAAAGCATTTTCTAAGTTTTATCGCCGCTTCGAAATTAAGGGGTTGGAATGCATAGACATTTGCAACAGCCTGAGTTTTTTTGCGACATTATATAATCATAAATTAAGGAAAATAAAGGCAAACCTAACTTTTCGGAGCAATTTCAGAAAACTATCAAACGTTACAAGCGCATGGGTTAAAACATAAATGCTTTGAAACAGTCTGTGTGCATTGTGTTTGACCCAATCACAGTCAAATATTATGATTTCCTATTTAATTGCACGTGGATGGGTCGGGGTTCAGACTCCATGAAGCTATTAATTAGTTGGTCGGAGCCGGAACTTTTATGTCTGTTGCTTGGGCCAACGGGGTTCAACTGTTGGTATTCTTTTGCTTCAGTGTTCCAGTGGCATTTTGTGCAGTGTCGGCTGTCTTAATGCGTTTTACTGTCTGACCCGCATCCTTGGGTCAACTTGGCTGTAACTGTGATTTCTTTGCTAGCCGAATTTATTCATTGATAAGTTAGAAAACCTTCGGGCGGACCGAACAAATGCATGTCGGAACCACAGTGAAAGTGAGAGCGAGGGTTGGGATCCCCTAAAGTATACTTAAACCCACCAGCGTTTTTACTGACCGTTGCAAGTCGGTGTTTTTGGTCTGATTCCTTTCTGTTTAATGTTTGTTATGTTGGCGATTCTGATTCTTTCCTCCATTATGTAAGTTGTTCCATTTTAGTTATGTTTGGAATATCTCAGTCACCACCTGTTTGGGAAAGAGCTGCTGACCCGGTTTACCAGCGCTGTCTATTTGGTTTTCTATCGTATCTCCATGTTTCGACTTCTTGAATCTGCCGGATACTCCAAACACTCTATGGAGTGCGTGCGAAAATGAAGAGAAAAAAAAAACAAAAAGAGAAAAATAAAAAAATAATTTAAATATTTTAGAATAAAGATTTGTAGTTTCGGGGAATTTTGAATTTCACGTAACTAGTTTAACTGTGAAATCAGCATAAGTGTTTAGTTTAAACATATTTATTTCACAATTTCAGTGACATGCAATACATATATACATACAATAATACTTCATAGGATGAGAACGAAAGCTTAGAGCTTATAAAGTTCCTTTCCAAATAAGTGTTTGTGTTGATATGGTTGACGAGTCTGAGATGGTGTAGAGAACGTGAATTACACATTTCTTATCTCCCCGCACCACAACAGATGGGTGATAATGATGAAAGTGGGACGTTGTATTTAGACAAGGGAGTTGAGTAGCCCTGTTCGGAACGATCTGAGGTATTGGCTGGTAGGTAAGTCCGGTTAGGTAAGTCCGGTGGAAGGTTATTCCAGCGGAAAGAATGAGTGTCTATACGTATAAATCCTAGAGTAAGGGATGGTGACCCTGTTTCTTAGTGCGGGATGGATATAGGTGGGCAATTGGATTTTACCAAGCTGCATTAAATTGTGTTAAACATTACCAGAGATGATATTTGTCTTCTTTTCTCTAATGTTGGGAGGTTTAATTTAGATAGCATTGCGCTGACGCTGCCGTTGAAGATATAATCGTTAAATATATGGAAGAGTCTATTGACAAACGTTTGTCAATAGCACAAAGTCGGTAAAAATGCTATTGACAAACGTTTGTCAATAGCACAAAGTCGGTAAAAATGCTATTGACAAACGTTTGTCAATAGCACAAACTCGGTAAAAATGCTATTGACAGACGTTTGTCAACAGCACAAACTCGGTAGAAATGCTATTGACAGACGTCTTTCAGATTCCAGAGTCGAAATGCGAAAATTGTTTTTCTTTTTATATTTCTTTTGTACATAATTGTAATTTTAGAAGGGCAGTTGTCGACTTATGCCATGGAAAAGTGCTCTGTACTTGTTAACCGCTTATTTATAAACATGTCAGGGAATTGTGCGGGGAGGTTAACTCACCGGCTAGAATTGACCTAAATAGTGTTGATCAGGAGGATGTGGGTTCGAAACCTGGCGGCGTCGACAACATTCTTGCGTAACGATTGATCATGGACCCACTGATTCAAGCAGGGCGGTTATCAATTTTTATAGAAAGCATGCGTATGTATGTGTTAACCGTTTCCGTATAAGATTTTCTTGTGATTGTGGATAGACAAAGTGACCGGCTCGATATGACCTAAATAGTATTAATCAGGAGGTCGTGGGTTCCATGCCTGCCGGGGTCACCAACATTCTTGCTCGGAGCTTGATCATGAATCCGCTGACATGTATGTGTTCACCGCTTCCGTGTAAGTCTGTCTTGGGAAATTGTGGATAGGTAAATTGACCGGCTTGATATGGCTTATAATGACCGGCTTGATATGACTTAAATAGTGTTGACTGGGCAGTAAACTCCAATACAGACAAACAAAACAGAAAATAAGAACTAGCTAAATTAACTTTTTATTAAATACATGAGGCTCCAGATAAGACATGTGAAAACATACGATGTGGGTACTCATTAGAAGTGCATTGATGAATCGCTTCTAATGAGTACCCACAGCATGTGTTGTCATGCATACATAAGAAAGGTAATATTGGAGCTTGATCATGAATCCGCTGACATGTATTTGTTCACCGCTTCCGTGTAAGTCTGTCTTGGGAAATTGTGGATAGGTAAATTGACCGGCTTGATATGACTTATAATGACTGGCTTGATATGACTTAAATAGTGTTGACTGGGCAGTAAACTCCAATACAGACAAACAAAACAGAAAATAAGAACTAGCTAAATTAACTCTTTATTACATACATTAGGCTCCGGATAAGACATGTGAAAACAAACGATGTGGGTACTCATTAGAAGTGCATTGATGATTCGCTTCTAATGAGTACCCACAGCATATGTTGTCATGCATACATAAGAAAGGTAATATTTGAGCTTGATCATGAATCCGCTGACATGTATTTGTTCACCGCTTCCGTGCAAGTCTGTCTTGGGAAATTGTGGATAGGTAAATTGACCGGTGTGGTACTCATTAGAAGTGCATTGATGAGTCGCTTCTAATGAGTACCCACAGCATATATTGTCATGCATACATAAGAAAGGTAATATTTGTTTGGAAACACACACTTATCAGCAGCTGGAAATCATAGCATATCAGCAAACACAACTTAGGTAAAGAATCTCAAACTTAAACAAAATGGGAGATAAACATCGCCTCCGACCTGTCTTAGTTGATCATGAAAACACTTATTTTGTGCTTACTCATTATTATCGCTTCGATAAGGCGATTCTAATCAATACGCACAGCATAAGATGTGAACATGGTGTCTTATCATAATGATTTCAAACATTATACAACTAACAGCATTTGAAGACGAAGTTCTTTTTCTCTTCAATCAGCTTTACTGTACGTTTGTCGATACAACGGTGGTGAAGCCATGCATCGCAGGCCACGCATTGTACCATTTCGCTGTCATACAGACCGCGACATTTGTAATATATGTTTTCCTTGGTTTTTGTTATTTTTTTCTTTTTCCAGTTTGTATTTATATTGAATGGGAAATTTGAAAAATTTTTATTTTCTAGACAACTAATGAGATGGCTGCCAAACCCGCATCATCTATGGCTCCAGTCGAAAGTTAATTCAAACCGCTTTAGTGTACATGTTTCATCCTCAGCATTTGAAACAACAGTTTCAATGCTACAAACCTAGGATGCAGATGAGCCCTTAGAAAAGATGGGCGATTTCAGCAACAGTATTGGTTAAATTTTGCCCTACCGACACATTTTTGCGCCCTCTCCCCTCTACCCGCTAGATATTTCCATGTAACCAAGAATCGTACTTAAATCATAATCTGACTTTTAGATACTTCAACATGAGTCGTAGGAGAGAAAAGACAGAGAAATATGATAAAATACAAAAGTTACATGAAATCTATTAAGTTTATGTTTCTGTCAGAAATGACAGGAAAAACAGAAATCCTTGAAAAGAAATATATAAAAAAAAAACTTTCGCATTTCGACTCTGAAATCTGAAAGACATCTGTCAATAGCATTTTTACCGAGTTTGTGCTACTGACAAACGTCTGTCAATAGCATTTTTACCGAGTTTGTGCTATTGACAAACGTCTGTCAATAGCATTTTTACCGACATTGTGCTATTGACAAACGTTTGTCAATAGCATTTTTACCGACTTTGTGCTATTGACAAACGTTTGTCAATAGACACTCCGTTAATATATACCTTAATCCTTTTTGTACCAAATGGAATTTCCTCCTTATAAATAGCAGGAGTTCATTTCAAAATTTAGGGGTATCAGGTAATGTTTTCATCAAAATTTATTTGGAAAATGACTGAACATTTAGCAAACAGTGTAGGCCCCGATCAGAAGCCGCGTTCTGCGGCGTCTGATCTGGGCCAGCACTGTTTGCCAACTACCCGTTTTGGGGTTTCCGGTACAAGATGGGTTAAGGCCCTGTGGTGGATCTGCCAGAGGTCCCAAACTGCAGCAGCATATTCAACCAAGGGGCGGACATGCGTTTTATAAGAATCTCTTCTAACTACGGTTTGTTGATTTGAATAATTCATTGAGTATTGTACGAGAGTAGGCTGAAAAGTTCTGAGCCTGACCAAGAAGCAGGCATCGAACAGCCATGAAATTTTTTATACATTAAATCCAAACCTTTATTACTTGATTTGACTCAAATGAGTTCAAGTTTACTTGCAATAACATAGAAATTCTAGACGTTGAACATTGATACTAGCACGTTTTTGAGAAAATGGACAAAATCTGGCATCGTTGTGTCATCAAGTACCTCCATAAAAGGGGTTAGCTCCTAAGGACATTCATGTCGATATGGTTGCTACATGAGGGGATGATGCTCCTTCGTATGCAACCGTGAAAAGGTGGGCAGCAAATTTTAAGATGGGCAAGGACAGCCTTGAAGATGATGACCGGTGTGGACGACCCACAATGGCAACAACTGAGGAAACCATCAGCCAAGTGCACAGGGCCGTGATGGATGACTGGCGTTTAACTGTGAATCAGTTAGCTAACACTGTTGGCATCTCCCGTGAACGAGTAGAGAACATTCTACACGGTGAATTAGGAATGTCGAAGGTTTCCGCCATATGGGTGCCACGGCTTTTGACGCCTGACCAAAAGTTGACCAGACTGAACCTGTCACAAGCCAACTTGGCTATTTTTGAAGCAGACCAAGATGGTTTTCTTGACCGTGTTGTCACTCAGGATGAGTGTTGGGTTCATCACTTTGAGCCAGAGACCAAAAGACAATCCATGCAATGGAAGCACCCTGGCTCACCCTCTCCAAAGAAGGCAAAGGTCATCTCCTCTGCAGAGAAGGTGATGGCATCGGTGTTCTGGGATGCCAAGGGTATAATATTCATAGATCACCTTCAAAAGGGCAGAACAATTAATGGGGAGTATTATGCAGATCTGCTAAAACAATTGCGAAAAGCAATTAAGGCTAAACGACCCGGGAAATTGACAAAAGGGGTCTTGTTCCATCTGGACAATGCGCCTGCTCATAAATCGGTTGTCGCAATGGCTGCTGTGCATGACTGTGGCTTCACACTTGTCGATCACCCTCCGTATTCACCTGATCTAGCTCCATCAGATTATTTCCTGTTTCCAAACATGAAAAAGCACTTGGTTGGGCAGCATTATCGTTCAGATGAGGAGGTGATAGCTGCTGTGGATGAGTTTTTCAGGGACCAGTATGAGACCTTCTATACCACTGGGATCCAAGGACTCCAGCATCGCTGGAGGAAGTTTGTCGACAGGAAGGGAGACTATGTTGAAAAATAAGGCAATTTCAGCATGGACAAACCATTGGATCTTGGTCAGGCTCAGAACTTTTCAGCCTACCCTCGTATGTTTTAGATGTAATTTCGCCCATGACACGTCCTGTGAGACTGTGACACCTAATTAGTCGAATTCAAAACCTTACCATGTAGCTTATAGCCAAACAATATGAGCTAAAATTTAAGCAGGAATGCAGTCTTATCGCACAGTTTCATTTAAGAAATAGATAAGCTCTAACTGTGATCTGTTGAGTAATAAATCACAGTTTGGAGGTCAGTTGTAAAGTGGATCAAATTACGTGCGCGTAGCGCGCGTGATTGGTCTACTTACAAGTGACCGACAAACTATGATTTATTACTCAACAAATCACATACTAGAGCTGATCTATTTCTATTCTAACACGCAAACGTAGGAAATAATGTTGTTTCCTTCAGATTCTAACAACCTTTCGCCATTGTTAGAAGAAATCTCACCGAAATTATCGACAGTAACACATGCATTTATGTCCATTTCTAACGTTTTCGATGCGAGAAAATGACGTTTCACTGTCTAACAAATCGACTAGTGACGTCATAAATTGGTAGCTTTTAATAACGTCACTCGTCACGCTCTTCCGAGCCGTGATTTGTTGAAGAATAACACACAGTTCTTTTCCATTGCCTATACATTGCCTATATAGGCACTCTGTACGTGTTATAATAAGGTATAAGCGTCTATCTATCTATCTATCTTCTTATACTGAGTCGGTCATATCTGGCCATTACCTCAGTTGATTGGGTGGCTAAATTTAGAATTTAGCTGAAAAAAAAAGAGAGGCACTGGATTCGTCCTTAAAACTATTTACAATCTGCATAACAGAGGTATCCTGAAACGCATACCTCTGAGTCCCAATCTTACACTGTGCGGGCTTTGAACTCTTCTGCGGACTTGGGATTCACCGCAGAGGAGGGAAGACTATTCCATTGGGGAATAGTTCTAGGAAAGAACGAGTTCTTCAGGGCATCACTATAGGACTGGTATCTACGATATTGTGAGTCGTTTACTTTTGATGCCCTTGTTTGGGTCGACACTGTTACAGAGGTCAAGTACCTATCTTTATCAACAGACACTGAATCAGAGTGTATCTTGTAGAAGCAGGTTAAAGAGGACTGCTCACGACGGGCCTCCAGGGACGGCCACTCTAGCTCATCAAGCATGTCACCGACGCTACTTCTATTTCGCCATCGCCTACAGGTCCATCGAGCAGCTGTCCTCCGCACCCTCTCCACCCGCCGAATCTGAGCCACAACACAGGGTGCCAAACGGGCGACGCACACTCAAGCCGAGGGCGAACCAATGCCTCATACGCAACACCCCTTGTCCGCCCAGGCGCAAAAGCCAAGTTCCGTCCAAGGAATCCCAAAGTCCTAGTTGCTTTAGATGTAATCTCTGAGATATGTTGACCCCAATCAAGATTGCCAGTGATGGTAATACCAAGATATTTGGCGGATTGAACATGCTCCAAAACTTGCTGGTGAAGAGTATAGCCAAACTCAATTTGCCCGCCCGGAGGGTGTCGCGACACGTCATTGACGCCATAACGTCGTCGACGTCGTCTCATTAACTTGCAAAGAATCATTGTGTATTGTGAAAGCATACGCGATCATGATAACTATTCACTGTTGTTGCAAATTTATATTTTCTCGGAAACTGGTATCAAATTCCTCATAAAGCTTACTGAAGACCGGAATTAAACTACCTTGGACTAAAGCTAATCGGATTTCGATTTTAATTTCTCAGACATAACCCACCTTTCCATAGACGGCACTCTGTGTCGGTTTAATGACAGATTCCTTTTATTTTATGTCTAAACCCCCACAGTAATGGCGACTTGATCCGTATAAATGTGAAATAAACAAGTGATCATGCCTGACTATAATCTCAGTGAACAATGTCCAAGGAAGTCCGATTCATTCAAAGACAGTGCAATATGAACCGGGACACATCTAAGCCTACACAGCATTGAGCAAAGGCCCAGACCAGTCTGTATATTATCGCAGACTTTTCAAAGAAGGCCCTTGACACTTCGTGGAGAAGATAGCATCCACAATTTGTGCGAACAGCAGAATCTCATGCGCAGGCTGATCTAAGTTTTTGGTGTTCATACTTTAACGTTATCTTCTTACAAGTTCACTGGGCCCAGACTCACTATTATATAAAGTCAGGTGATTGACAGGCAAACAGGATATGAAAAGACATGAAAACAGGTATAGTTCAGGTAATACAGGAGAAATTTACATCCAGCTTAAACTAATGACAGGAAATTTAGGACAATTCCACAGCCTGGAGATGATAAAAACGTGAAGTCTGAGATAAAGAATAAACCACCAGATCTGAATATTTCTCAGCAGCCATACACAGGTATTGTTTTGGTTTCTGTAGCAATAACATTTGAGAGCTGCTACTACAAACACTTGACAATTAAGAATTCCGAGATGCAATTGGTCCTATGTTCTAGAAACTGAAGTCGCATCTGTCATTCCTCTGTTATTGCAAATGTCTCTACAAGGCTTTTAGATGAATATGATGTTCATGACAAGTTCTGCAACGGAAGGTCAGCTGGTTTTTTCCGGGATCTCTGTTTTTTGCCCACCTCTTATTAACGATCGGATCGAAATCAGTAAAATAATCTTGAAAGGGCCGTTAAACCAAAACAAAATACAATGAAATTCCTATATTAAAAGGTTGTCTATGACCAGAGGACACTGTATGCAGAAACACAAAGAAAGAATAACTGCAACCTATTAAATTAGTCTTAATTTCAGATGGTCTCAATAGCGGAATTTTACTGTAAATAACATGACGATGACGGTGATGGCATGATGACGGCGACGATTGGGATAATCATGGTGATACTGTTGATGCTGAAAAATATACTGAGAGGCAAAAGTAAGTATACAGGCTACTGAACGCCGATTTGCGTCCCAATGTCTCCCTCTCTACATACATATGTGGCATCATAAATAAGAACAACCACTTCCGCATAATTTGCAGCAGTTTCCGTTAAAACTGATTAAAGGAATAAATTAAATTGGGTCACTTGAAATGGACAGGGAGTCTGATCCAATATTTTGTCTTGAGTAGTTTCCCTTTAAACACGTGTTTCGAATAAGTGTTATTCAATAAATGATTTCACGTGCAACAGATTCAAAGAAGGGGGACTGATTGGCAAGAATATATCCCATATTTAAATTAAGCACAAGTTAAAGTGCAACATTTTTTTTATCAAAGAAAATGTCATTTTCGCCTTTTACGTTAATCGGATTTGTATTGGTGATTAACTTTTCTTTGAGCACTTTTAGAGGGTTCACTATGGACTCAGCATAAAAATGCCAAGGAAAACAAAAAATATGCGAAAGTTTCAGATGAATATCTCTTACACGATTTGAGAAAAAGACTCATTTAATTCACTATGATTTTAATTGAAAGGGAGATAATCCGGAACAGGCAGAAATTCCAATTGACTTTGAAGCTGTTTGTTTGGGTTTAATGGCTAAGTAATGATGGGGTCTTATCGATGAACATTCGTATATGACTTCTGTGGGGTGCATTGATTTGTATGTCATGTACAACACGAGGTTTTGTTGGAAATATTGATTATCAATTAAGGGCAATAACTCCATCATGGATGACTGCAACAGGAAAAGATATTGGAGTTTTACAAACTTAGACGTTACGGAAAAATGTACATAGGCATATTTTATTACAGACAGCAATACAAGATCCGGTATTCCAAATAAAAAAAACTGAATACTTTTTATTGCCTCTGAGTATATAAACTACTTCTGAAGTAAACTTTGCCAAGCCGGTAATAATTTTTGTTTGTTTGATTTGAGGTTTAACGTCCCCGTCAACACTGTAAAGGTCATTAACCGTACCAAAAAGGGACACTAGCAATCAGCGATGACTCAGATTAGACCCCGCAGAATGCGGCGTCTGTTCAGATTCGTCGCTGTTTGCTTAAAAATAAAACTTATTAATATAATATAAATGTTATAAATCAAACATTATGTAAATTGGAACGGGACCTGTCCAAAGGTATTGGGTTGAATATTTAAATGGTTAATACGAGAAGGTATCTCTTCTCTTCTCCCTTCCTCTGGCTAAATTGTATTGCTTATGAAGAGACCCAGTAAATCGGAACTCCAATATTGTTTTAACCCACTGGACAGATGGCGTATGAGGTGACATTGCATTGTTGTTGATGACACGATGCCTACACATACCCTGCACGTTGCTTTACACAACGAGAAGAAACAAAATATTGCTGGTACAGAAGCACCACAAGGAACATCTAAAAGTAAACAAACTAGCCAAATAATAACAATAATGAAAATAAACAACAACAACAATACCGAAAAAGCAATAACAAAACTCTAGCAAATACAAAAATGTATGACTCAGGTTTGGGAGATGCTCTTGAAAGAAAAGAATTTCAATACATTACGATAACACACCCGTGCGGCATAGTGCATTTTTCACATCTCCAAAATGGCTACATTTTTGATGAACATCTTTGATATTTTTGCTATAAATGTTTAAAACATAGGTTGAGGGTGCTCGTTAGAACCGCCTCAGTGAGGCGGTTCTAACGAGTACCCACAACCTATGTCTTAGGTTGAGGGTGCTCGTTAGAACCGCCTCAGTGAGGCGGTTCTAACGAGTACCCACAACCTATGTCTTGGAGCAGAAAAAAGGAAAAAGAATGTTTACCCCCGTAAACCCCAGTTTTCTCTATATAAAGTGGGGTTTAGGGGGGTCTTCATTTCACGGACTTGTTCACGTGATGACACCCGAATCTTCCTTTAGAGCTGCCCATATGATATGGAAGGAAATGTATTTAGGCGACCTTTCTTATATCAACATATATATCAAGTTACCAAATACAAAGATTCCCGGAGATACAATAGTTTTGAAATTCAGTAAAATGCCTATATTAGGACCATCTTTGGGTCTGTTCAAAGGTGGTCAGAAGCCTCTGTGGTGTAGTGGGTACGCTACTCGCCTTGTAAACCAGGGATTGCAGGATCGATCCCGGGCTTCTCCAGACTTTCGGATGAGTCTTTAACCCTTTTATAGAACATATTTAACTTCACTACAGCTGGTGTTTGGGAATGTTTGGCGGCGGTAAAACGTCTCCCTGCCCTACATCATAGTGTAGATTATATTTTCTTGTCCTTTAGGATCAATGATTCCATTGTTGAATTTTGAAAATATCTGAGGGTCACTGATGAGGCCTAATTGGCCGAAACTAGCTAGTCTGGCCCAGAAAACAATTTCACTCCATATTTTTCATTTCTGTGGTGTATTCCTTGCTTCCAAAGGACAACCCTTTTATAGAACATATCTAAACCGAGGTTCCGTCTCCGTATGACCTTAGCTGTTGGTGGGACGTAAAACTCTAACACTCACTCACTCAAAGGTGGACATTATAGGCTGTAGAAAACAGAATGCATGAATATCTGAAACCGCTTTAAACAAACTTTTAAAAAAGAAATTATTACGAAACATACTTATCCAAATATATTGAAAATTTTAAAATCAAAAACTGAAAATTTTCAGATACAAAATTCTGAAATTTTTCATATTTCTGCACAAAGAAATAAATGTACACCCCTGTAAACCCCAGTTTTACTATATAAAATGGGATTTAAAGGGTCAAAACCATACAGACATGTTTTTGTGATGATCAGTCTAAATAATAGATGGCCTAAACAGCAGTATCTCTCTCCCTTTGATGGTGTTTCATTTAAGTTCTGGAAACTTGAGAAAATTTCGAATACAACTGGTACCTTTGAAAAGCCAAAGTGAACCCTCCATACAATGCATGCTACCAGTCGAGTGGTAGCACTATCACGAAAACACGCCTATATAATTTTGACCCCCTTGAATCCCACTTTTATATAGTAAAACAGGGGTTTACAGGGGTAAACCTTATTTTTCTTATTTCTGCTCCAATATATAGATTGTGGGTACTCGTTAGAACCGCCTCGATGAGGCGGTTCTAACGAATACCCACAATCTATATTTCGAACAGAAATAAGAAAAGTATCACAAATTTTTTTTTCATCCTAAAATTATTTTTTTTTCGGCGATAAAGGTTACAATGTATTTGTAAAGGCATGTTTTCGTAATGCATTCTGTATGGTATGTATGTTTTCATACCGTAACAAAACGCCATGGCCAATTTTGCCTAGTGACCACGGAAGCATGGAGATGGACTGACTGACTGGTATGCAAAGTTATTTAAGGTACACTTCGGATCGTGAGATTCCCTCTGAACGGGGCTAAACTAAATAAAAGGGCCGCATGGCGTCTCCGCGACAGATCTGCAAATAGATTCGACATCTGACTACGGGAAAGACGGCTTAAGCCTGTCAAGGCAAAGTGGTGTGGGTCAGGCCGTCTCTACATAAAACTTGGATGTTTACTGGGACGGTAAATGATGCAATTTATTTCGCGACTCAGATTCAAATGCACGTGTTTTTTTTTTTTTTTTTTTTTTACATGAACATGTAAATAAATAGCTATCTATCTTCATATACTGAGCCATTACATTACCTCAGTTAGGTGGTGCGCTAAATTTAGAATTTGGCAAAATAAATAAACAAGTTGGCTGCTTTCAAAAAGCATCCAATAGGTTTGGTCTTGTCAGTCTACATTCTGATTTGAGCCAGCTGATATCATTATCCCACTTGCCGTGATGCATTTTTTGATAAAAAAATAATAAACTTTAAACGTTCCAAGGCGGTTCTTCTGTCGCGGTATATTTTTGTTATGGTTTGTCTGAAGTCTGGAGGCCTTCATGCGGACTGAGCAAATTATTTGTCTAAATCGCGACGGAAGTAAGGGCGAGGATTGTGGCCACGTAAAATCGATTTAAGCCCCCCAGTGAAATTCGTTTCCGCTGACCGTTCCAAGGCGGTTCTTCTGTCGTGGTTTGTTTTTGTTATGGTTGTTTGTGTCGTTTATATTATTTTATTTTGGATAGCCTATTGGCCATTTTATGGGAAAGTAACTGTCCTTTTGGCTTTCCGCTGTTGGTGTTTCCATTAGGGTCTGTTGTTTCATGTTTGTGTGTCTTTCCCTTTGGTGTCTCTGATGGGAGCTGTGGGTTGATTGTAACGATTCCTGATCATTGCCTCCACTTCTATTTTTTAATACAAAACGTGTATATAAAATGTCAAAGTCTGTGACCTTGGTATCAGGAGGGGTGGGTAGTGATGAGTATTCTGTGGTAAATTGTTTAACGCCATGGCAAGTATAAAACTAAATGTAACTTACATATGTTTTACACATGTATAGCACAAAACTTAACCATACGAAAATGTAAACCGAATTTTTCAAAGGTCATAACTCTGTTAATATTTGGTGGACAGTAATTCTCGAAACTTAAGGCATAGCTTCACATCTTAGCCTTACTACATACACATTTTAGGCTTAATCGGATGAAAACTGTATAGTAGGAGTTAAACGGAAACGAAAAAAAAGTTTACGAACGGACGGATGGACACCAACCAAAGCATAACTTTATACGACCGTTTTTGTTGTTGTTGTTGTTGTTGTTGTTGTTGTTGTTTTTCAAACGGGTATATAGAAAGATTTTTCCTAAGTCATCATGCCTTCTATAGGGCCTTGGTTATCTATTTCATTTGTTGTTAATGTCCCTGTTAACACTGTGTGAGTCTTTTTTGAGACATTGCTTCCATTTTGTCGCCCAATGAAACTAAATGGTTGAAATGCATGAACGGTCAGACTCGAGCCACTTTTCCTGGACAGGCTTAGAACTTCTTGGCGATTTAACACTACTCATGTGCGGCCGGTATCAGCACTGCGTGGAAGCATCGTGCAACCCAATCTATTTCTTCAGTTCCCGATGGACTGGGGCCGATCAGACCTTGGGGCAATATATTTGACTGCATGAGCTGAAACCGACCGAACTTTGAAGTATTGCTGAACCGCCTAGGAAGATCTAAGCCTGCCCAGACAAAGTGCTGTGAATCAGACTGTATCTTAAACCTCGACAGTTTCTTTGAGCAAAAGCCTGAAATTTGCAATCCTTTTGTATATCTTTCTGGATCACAACTTAATTGTAAAAGAAACTGATTAGTAAAACGTCAAGTCTTGAGTGGTTATCTGATACAATAGCTCCCATCGAATGCGCCAAAAAAGCTTTAACAACTCGGTCTGTAACTGGTGGCAGGTCACTTAGTAGTCATGAAGTTTTTGAACAGAAACCCATCAACGTTATGACTGTTTCGCTCCCTAAATGTTTTATATATTTGGAAGAGTTAGAAGGTTCGACCCTGGCACGTCAATTCTAGTAGCAAAAACATGAACATGTTTTTAGACACCCAGCGATCTTTTTTATGTTTCATTTAACGATCCTTTCAAGATTATTTCACTCACATCAAGCCGATCGTTAATCAGAGGTGAGCGAAAACTGGAGTACCCGATGAAAAACCTCCTGACCTTCCGTTGCAGAACTTCTCATTATGTGACCTGAGCCATGCTCAAACCTACAGCGTTGAGAGACCTAATGATTAAGAGTCAGCACTCTTATCCACTAGGCCACGGAGGCCCAGCGATCTTTATAAATGAGGAAAAATAACGTTCTCTGTCTTTCCAACATTTACATGTACGTATTATTAGAGCTATTAGCGTACCGAAAGCTGTTCAAAATATATAAATCTGTTCCTATCTGTGTGAAGTAAACTTTGCAAGTTTTTTTTATTTAACGGCCCAGTCAATACTGATTTGGGTCATGTTTGGGCCTGTCAGTGTACCTATCCACGCTTTTCCTGAGCAGGCTCATCCGTAAGCGGTTTACCAGTTCAGTGCACATTCTGTCGCCCAAAACTGACCCCTGCCCTTCCTGAATCAGCGGAAGGGAGATAATGACCATAGAAAAGATTTCATAATCAATCTCCACGAAAGAATGTTGCCGACCCCGGTAGGTATCGAACCCAAGTCTTCCTTATCACCAGTCAGACTGCATCCGACTCAGCTACCGCAGCCAGCCACACTTTGTGAGTAGTAGTATAGTTATAATCTGTTGTTTTTCGTTTCCATGGCCCCATGGACTTACTCCATAATGGACTTACTCCATAATGGCATTGCAAGACGTAAAATTTGCGAAAATGACTGCGGCTGTTATAAGTTCCCCATAAGGGAAATAGATACGCCTTAAAGGGGTGGGGCTACTCCTGCAAAAGTAGTTTCTCTTTGGATATGTCTAAGGGATATACTCTTAAAGGAAAGAATTTGCTTCTTAGGAACAAATTCTTCCCTTTTAGAGTAGACCCCTTGAGCAGCAAATTCTTCCCCTTTTAGAGTAGACCCCTTTTTCAGTTGGACAGAGCCAACAGAGTAGCAACCATAAGGTCCTTAAAATTGTATTTCCATCACGAAATCATGCCTATAGAATTGTGATCCCCTTTAATATGTTCCATAAAAGGGTTATCCTTTGGAAGCAAGGAATACACCACAGAACTGAAAAATATGGTGTGCACATGTTTTCTGGGCCAGGCTAGCTAGTTTCGGCCAATTAGGCCTCATCAGTGACCCTAAGATATTATCAAAATTCCACAATGGAATCAATGATCCCAAAGGGCAAGAAAATATAATCTACACTATGATGTAGGGCAGGGAGACGTTTTATCGCCGCCACACATTCCCATACACCAGTTGAAGTGAAGTTTAATATGGTCTATAAAACGGCTATCCTTTGGAAGCAAGGAATACACCACAGAACTGAAAAATAAGGAGTGTTCATATTTTCTGGGCCAGACTAGCTAGTTTCGGCCAATCATCAGTGACCCTCAGATATTTTCAAAATTCCACAATGGAATCAATGATCCCAAAGGACAAGAAAATATAATCTTCACTTTCATATAGTAAAGCACAGGTTTGCAGGGGTATACATTAATTTCCGTATTCATGCTCTGAGACACTAGATTGTGAGTACTCGATAGAATCGCCTCGTCGAGGCGTTTCTGTCAACTCCCCGCAATCTATGTTTTGAGCAAAAAAAAGGCAAATATTCCAATGTTTCTTTTTAAAATTTCTTTTTCTTTGGCCAAAAAAGAAGCCCCCGTGGTCGAGTGGTTACGCTACTCGCCTAGCAAACCAGGGGTCGCAGGTTCGATCCCGGGCTTCTCCAGACTTTCGGATGAGTCTTTAAACCGAGGTCCCGTCTCCGTATGACCTTAGCTGTTGGTGGGACGTAAAACTGAAACACTCACTCACTCTTTGGCCAAAAAATGACAATGCATTTGTATAGGTGTGTTTCGAAATACGGTAATAAAGTTTCCTTTTAAAAAGAAGGCTAACTGTAGGTTTTCTTTTGCTTCAGCATTTCAGTGTTTTTTTTTTTTTTTTTTTTTTTTTTTGCTGTCGAGTCCTCACCGTTCTCTCACCTCTGTGGTTCTTTGATTATTTGTGTTCACGGAGATGTTGCACTGATGAGTTAGGAGGCCTTCATGCGGACTGAACAAATTATTTGTCTAAATCGCGACAGAAGTAAGGGCGAGGATTGTGGCCACGTAAAATCGATTTAAGCCCCGCAGTGGAATTCTTTCCACTGACCGTTCCAAGGCGGTTCTTCTGTGGCGGTTTATTTATGTTGTTGTTTGTTACTACTCACTGTGTGTATCACTTGTGTCTTTTTATTTTGGATGGCCATTTGGCCATTTTGTGGGAAAGTAACTGTCCTTATGGCCATCCTTTGTTTAGGTTTCCATTATGGTCTGGTCGCTTCATGTTTGTGTTTCTTTCCCTTTGGTGTCTTTGATGGGTGGAGTAAGTTAATTGCTTGATTCCTGATCTTTGTTTTACTTCTACTTTCCCTAGTTTGTAAAGTTGAAAATCTGCTCGCCTTTCGAAAGTAAGGGGGAGCTATTGCCATACCCCCGGCGTCGGCGTTAGCATCGGTGTCCGCATTTGTTGAAGTTTACCTGCAAGCAATCATTTGTGCTGGTTTACAAATTTATTTTCAAGTAAAGTTATCAACTGGTATAAAAAAAATATATATATATATTTTTCACATTCTTTTTCACTCGATTTCCCAGGTTTTGGGGCTGAAAAAGTTAATCATTTCTTCTGTATTACCTCCCTTATAAGCATATATTTTGCCAAATGCATGTGCGCAGCCAACTGAAACGCAACTTCTCTTCTACATATCCGAGAGCAGCAAAGGCTGTGGTATGGCTGCACGTACTCGCAGGCTCGTTTAAGCCAGTGCTGGTCGCCTTTGTGAAAAAGACCCATGTCATGCCCATGAAGCCGATGCCACGTCTTGACGTTGCATCGATGTTGTCGCTCTAAATAAGCACGATATTTCTGGTAAGGCTTTTACGGAAACTGTTTCAGTGTTAGCTGTCCGTCTTAAACCATTGAAAGGAGGACAATCTACGTAGAAACATATGCACGGACCAGGCGAGGAGCAAAACCGCAACGTCGGTGCGCATCTAACTGTATGGGTTAAAAAATCGGCATTTATGAACAGAGAAGGCTGAATGTTGGGAGCTGCTCAGTCGCACAGGTTTTATGATGGTGGAAAATTTGTCCATGTACATGTTAAGCTTTTAAATTGCTCGTTTGACATGCGATGAACAATGGCATGTTTGTAAAATTGACCATGTTGGTAGGATATAAGGGTCTCTTTCCGCCTGAGTTCGAGGCACGATCGAGACAAGTTCTGCAATCATGGTTTAAAACTGTTTTTTTTTCTTCACCAACCGCTTATAAAAGAACGGTTAATAATGTTGCTATAGAAATGAAGAAAAAATGACATGTCACTTTCATAGAGATCACCCTACAACAAGCACACTTGATTGATTTACATCGTGAAATACAACTCGGATTTTTTTTTACGCAGTTATCGGCTAGTTAGACTATCTGCATGTACATGTAACTGGACTCTGCAAAACTATTTTTTACTGATTTCAACTGTCAAATTCTCTTCGTAAACTCGTCCTGGAAATTCTGAGTGACCATGAAAAGTTTGAGACTCCGAGAGAAGTGTGACTCGAGTGACAGAATCAACTTTTGTAATCTGTAGGCGTTTTTTTTTTGTTTTTTTTTGTTGTTCTTTTACAAATCCTTAAGAAAAGAAAAGCATTACATCAACAAGTCCGTGCACTGAACAACGAAGGTAACCAGGCACTAGAAGCACTTTGAGGCTACTGCATAACCCTATAAACCCAACTTTATAAAGAGAAAGTTGAGTGTACAGGGGTACATTATTTTCCTTTATAGGGGGTTCAGAACACCGTGCACCGACAATCTATATTTGGACTAGAAAAAAAAGAATATTTTCTCACATCACGAAAACACGCCTACCTAATCTTGACCCCTAGACAATGGGTAGTCGTTAGAACCTCGTCATCGAGGCGGTTCTAGGCAGTACCCACAATCTATATTTAGAGCAGAAATATGAACAAATCTGAATTTTTTTATCGGGCAATTTTCATTTGGGTGGCAAAATTCTGTATATATTTGAATAGGCGTGTTTTCGTAATGGACTGAAAATGCTATATAGTTCATGAGATTTTAGCACATACATGTTGATGTTTTATAATGATCCCAATGCAGAAGACGGGTTATACAGACCATACGGTTAGTTTCGAGTCACAACAGTCGAATACGGCAGTTAAGATAATTTCATCTTGCACGGGGTAGGCCAACTGGAATCAAGTACATTGACGAATTAACCCATATATGCCTAGCGACCCTTTTTCAGACATTGGCAAACAGTGTAGACCCAGATCAGACGCCGCATCTGATCAAGATCTAAACTGTTTGCTCAAAGTACATGCATTTTTGTAAAACTTACCTAAAAATGGCATCCCTATGCTTAGAAAATGACCACTCCAGGCTCATAAAAGTGGAATGTTTTTGGCACCACGAGGTTACATCAAAAGGACGAAACTGAAAGTAGGACCTGTTTCTACTGTAACTTTTTTTCTTTAGTTTAACTTCTTGGAAACGCTTTATAAATAGATATCTGGAAACGCTTTATAAATAGACATCGACGGGCGCTGCATTCCTGTTTATTCTGAACCCGTTTTCACTGCGTAAATATCTGTAGGGCTTTCCTAGTTACGCCATAAGACGGTTAGAAATAAACTGGGGTATCACCAATCCAATCTAAAGGGCTTCCAATCGAAATCGGAAGCCAAAAATGGTAGACTAACTGCCACACCTGCCAGTTGTATCCATTTCCCTTAAGATATTTATTGTTGGAGTTAAAACGCTTGCTTTTCGGTCTGTTTCGCTATTCAGACAGGCTGTTTCCTGTAATTGCAGTATAGTATTGCATCATCGTTAACGCTGATTGGTTGATCACGTCACGTGCCCCTCCATGGAACAGTTACAATCTGGTCATTATACCCGGTTTGCCCGCCTCATGGCGACCAAACCAATAAACGAGATCCTGATGGTTGGATTTGCTTACCGACCATCACGTGTGTTTATTTGTTTGTTTGTTTTTGTTGAGGTTATGCCTTCCCGTCAATAACATGTAGGTCATTCTGGAGACATTTCTTCCAATATTGTGGGACATTTACCCTAAAATTGATAGGAAATGATATCTCAAGCTCTAGCGGCCTAAAAAATCGCTACGGTTTATATACAGAGCGTGATAGCTCAGTGGTTAGTGCACTTGCCTCTGATGCTAGAGGTCCCAGGTTCGATCCCCGTCAGCGGCGATAAAATTTCTGTGTCCGAACACGCTCCATTGGCATCATTTGCAGGGATGAATGTCATTAAGTGCACCGTGCTTCGGATCGGGACGTTAACTGGAGGGCCCCTGTGCAGGGAGAACCATCCCCTGTCCAGGTTAAAGATCCCTACCGTAATTACATGATTACTGTGTAGGCTTTCATCCTGCAAAACTGGAGTGTATGTAATATACACCTGCGGTAATGGTCAAATGTGACCGACGCAGTATCAGAAGATAGATAGATAGATAGATAGATAGATAGAACAATTTCCTGATCAAGCTTTGACCTTTTAAGGGGAATGGGAACACCTGGCATATTTTTCCGCCATTTTTCAAAGGGAGACAACTTTCGGGACTTCCTGCGCGCTTTTCTATAAGCCCTGTCCCGTTGAAAAAGGGGTCTACTCTTAAAGGAAAGAATTTGCTGCTCTGCAGCAAATTCTTTCCTTTAAGAGTTGACCCCTATTGACATGGGAGACAAAAATACTTTTGCAGGAGTTGCCTCCCCTGAAGGTGTTCCCATTCCCCTTAAGCGATTTTCCAACACACAAAAGTTCGGTCGGTTTCAGCTCTGCGCGGAAGCATCATGAAACTAAATCTATTTTCCAAGCCCCGATGGGCGGGGGCGACAACCCTCAGGTAAACAAGTCTGTGAAGTGGCTGCCTTGGTAATCCGCTGCAGAAAGTAAAATGTTGAGTTAAACAGATATATACATTGTTAGTGAACAGTACATATCAACCATGTCTAGAATTGACTCGCAAACGATATAAGTAGTCAGGGGCCGGAGTCTAGACCAGATTTTTGAGTGAAAAATCATTCAAGCGTGAGTGCAACTATTTTTAGATTATTAGAATTCCATTGATTGTGGACTAGTATACACATGTCGGCCGACAGCTATCAATCGATATCATGATGATGTAATACTACTTGTTGTTGTGAAAAGACTCGATATTAAACAGCCAATCAAAACGCCTCGCAAGTATTAAACTACCTGTTTTCCGATACAGAATTTAAAAGACATCAGGCAATCGATTTGACAGCACCTTATCCTTAAATTGGACAGGTGAGTTGTTAGCAGACGATGCATACTTTTTCGTTTTTTTTTTCCATTAGTGAGGTTAATATTTTACTCCTAAGCAGACGATAGAATTGAGTACAGGTAAACCTGGTTCCCTGTTTATCTATACAAGCCTTGATCAACAACGGGCTTAAGTCAATCACAATTGAAACGTATATTGTCAAGGTACAGTTAACAATCCGAGATGTAAAGCTCTCCTATTACAGTTTAAAAGAAAATTATTTCAACAAGTTCATGATTTAAAGGACAATGGTAAAATATATCATTCGCCCCCGCCCATCGGGGCCTGGAGAATTCGCTTTGATGAAACCGACCCCACACGACCTTCCAGGCATATAAAAGCTATTGGAAGCAACGCCTCCGAAATGACCCATAAAGTGATGATGGGGATGTTAAACCTTGAATTAAACAATTATTTATATTTTATTGTGGGTTTCCAATCCTCACCAGTTCATACCGTCAGGGGAACGACTGTATCATGTGGGCCTATATGAATATAGCTGTGTCGTCTGTTATCCATGTGGGCCTATATGAATATAGTTGTGTCGTCTGTTATCCATTTAGGCCCCCGCCCATAGGGGCTTGAAGACATATATGGGCTGCATGATGCTTCCACGCAGAGCTGAATCCGGCCCGCACACTAGTACTAGTAAACCGCTTAGTGGATCTAAGCCTGTCCAGGAACCGCGGTGCGAGGCGGACCGTCCATGCTAATAAACCCTAATGGTTTCATTGGGCGACAGGGCTTGAGATGTCATTTCATCTCAATGTCGGGTAAAAGTCCCACAAAATTGGAAGCAACGTCTTCAAAATGACCTTTACAGTGTTGACGGGGACGTTAACCCCCAAATCAAACAAACAAAACTGTTATCCATTTATAGCGCATAGGAATTCCCATGGATTTCCCAGCATCTTGTCTAAATATAGACGATGACAATGGATGTAGAATTGATGACAACATTTTTTTTAAGCGAAAGGGACGATCTCCTTGTTCACCTTTATATATGTTTGCTCAAGTTTTCACTGATATTCAATGACCAAAATATTACTATTAAAAAGGTTTTTATTGATTTGACTATATTGTCGGCTGCTAAACTGATATGCAGGTTTTTGATAAAGAATGTACTAGTAAAACTGGCTACTGGATTTATAAAGTACAACAAAAAAGTGTATTTAAATGGGTAGACGATAATATCAAGGGCGGGAAGTGGAGAGATAACCCAGGATAAAATCTGCCGGAAGAGTACAGCAATTACGCCACTTTAACTTAGTTATGGAAACACCTTTATAGAGTCCGAATCATTTATAGCCATTCTCATTTGACCATTACGATAACACATCCGTGTGACATAGTGCAGTCTTTCATATCTCCGAAATACTACCTTTCCAATGAAAATTTAAGATATTTTGCTTATTTCTGATCCAAGACACAGGTTGTGGGTACTCGTTAGAAGTGTGAGGTTAACTTGAATTATGAAAATGTCGGATTTTTTTTTTTTTTTTGGTAGTAAACTTTTCATTATATTGCATAGATGTGCTTCCATTATGCTATTGATTATGTAAACAAGAAATGAAATAAACAAGAAAAACACTTCAGTTTAGGTTCTTTTATTTATCAAAAAAGCAGCATATATACAATAAATACAATGGTTAGTACACACATGATGTCAAATGTAATTAATGACCAATCTTTTAATATGAAAAAGACAATGTATTTGTTTGTAAACTCTTCGTCATTCAATGTCACTGGCTTTAACCCAGGAATTGAATTTTTTCGGATAATACTTCCATTTCACAAAGTACTGTTTGTTCCGCTGCCTGCCTCTTGTTTTCAAGACCTTTTCAATTTTGTACGATATTTTATCTGGATCAATGTCAAGAGGCAATAACTCGCTGCTATACCACGTTCCCTTTACTTCCTCACCCTGTAAGTCTTTTAGTCGATAAACAGGCAGACCTCCTCTGTGGTATCTTTTCGAGACTTGAAATATTTCTCCTGAATACGTTTCATCATAGGCACGTGTAAACACACCTTTTAGATAGCTTATTCTCACATACTGATTTATCTTAAACTTAAATGGTCTTTTCTTCGGCGTTTTAACTTGTTTTTGCGAATTCTGGGCAAAGTAGGTTGACAGACGAACTTGTTCTTCATTCTTGTGTTTCACATCAGCTGGTTTCATTCCAATGGTTCTATGGTAAGTTTTGTTATAGCTATCAGCAAGATCTTGTATGACGGGCAAATAGCTGAAATCATCTTTAAATGTAAAATAACGACTAAGCCTGGACTTTATCGTTAAAATAGCCCTTTCTGATGTAGAAGCTTTCGTTTCATTCTGTGTGGGAAAGTATATAACACCATCTTTCTTCATCAGATCCTGTACCACATTTGCGCGAAATTCTTGGCCTGAAAACGAGAAAACAAAATCGTTTGAACAATAATTCCTTGTAATGCGGGCAGCAAATATAAATTTATCCCTAGTAAATTGCGAGAACAAAAAATTACATTATAGAATACTGAACTCAAATGACTCAGTATTATTTTTAAAACATAAATTTATATTCTTTTAGTTTGCCTTTAATGATAAAAACATCGCCCCGCCCATCGGGGCTTGACGAAATATATGGGCTGCATGATGCTTCCACGCAGAGCTGAAACTGAACCGTACACGACTACTGATAAACCGCTTAGAGGATCAAAGCCTGCCCAGGCAAAGCGGTACGAGTCGGCCCGTCCATGCTTATAAGCCCTTTTGGTTTCATTGAGCGAGAGGGCTTAAGATGTCGGGTAAAAGTCCTATAGAATTGGAAGCAACGTCTCCAAAATGACCTTTACAGTGTTGACGGGGACGTTAGACCTCAAATTAAAACAAACAAAAGGTAAAAAAAACACGAAAATACCTTCCTACCTTTATCAGTTATGATCTTGTGTGGCGTTCGCCCATAGGTCTTGAATATGTCTTGAAAGGCATTCGCTACATCTTGTCCGGATTTACCATTTAGTGGTCTAAGCCAGACGTATTTTGAAAACGTGTCTATGACAAGTAGAATGTATTTGTAACCTTTATTCCAGTCCTTGTATTTCACCATGTCTATCAAATCCGCCATCCAAAGATCATCTTTGCCCGCACTCACTATATGGTCCCTCTGGAAGCGTCTCCTGGCTGGTTTGTGGAGAGCATAAGATTCTTGATTGTGGAGAAACTTTCGTATTTTGTACATGCCGATATTAACTTTTCCTTCATTTTTTACGACCCTGTATAACTTTTGTGGGCCTGCAAAACTGGCAGGGTGTTTAGGATCATAATAAATTTCTTTTAAGTAATTTTCCCACAATGCCATGTCTATTCTCACAACCGTATTCACTGTAAATGAAAATATGTGTTCATTGTTTCTAATTAAATACGCTTTTATTCTTCATCAGACTCATTCTCATTGGTCGATTCTTCATCACTGACTTCTTCATCAGTGTCTTCATCTTCGGAGACCTCTGTTTCAAAGAGATTTTCAAATATGCCTTTGTTTTTATTGAGTATGCGACGTATTGCCGAGGAAGGGCTTACTCCTTTGTCAATCAGTGACTTAATGCTCCCAACAATCTTTTTATGGGTCGCATTATTAAACAATGGAAACCAATAATGCTCAAGAAATATACTATATTTCTGTAGAAACTTCCGCTCTTCGAATGGCTTGATTCGATTTTCAGCCATTTCGGTAGCGCCTTCTTCATCTTCGCCCTGGTCTATGAACCTCTGATAGATGTTGTCGAATTTGTCTTTGCATTCAGATTTGACACGTTTCCACAACAATAGAAACCCTTCGTTATCTTCTATACTGTCTTCATTGTCACTGTCAGTCTCAGTGGATTCATTAGTATTTCTTCTTTTAGCGGGAGGTTCACTATTCTCTGGACACCACCCTCGTTTCAGATGCCTCTGTACATCGTGGGTGGAATCGAATAACAATCCACAATCATCACAAGCATGCGTTTTATCTGCCATCGTATTTTCTAGCTCTGAATTTTCGTCGATGTGAACATTTTGAACTCCAGCTGACAAATGACGCTCATCAGTCAAACCTTCGTCTTTTATAAGGCAATGTTGGCGTTCTGGAATCTGATTGGTTGATTCCTTTTCATGGGGAATCCCAGTTTCAATTCCTTGCCATTTTAAACCATATTTCAAACGGTCTCCTTCTTCTGTGAATGGTTTTAAGTCCACTAGCAAATATCCATAGCCATATTTTGTTGCTTTTGCAAAAGCATTCATAAATTTCTCAGTATTGCCTGGGTACATCTGACGAGCCAGTGTCATCAGGGATTGACGGTCCACAGGATTATTGAACAATATTAAGTAGTGACAGTTTCTCCTTTGAGTGGGATCTTTGTTTCCAAATAAATTCTGATTGACGGAAATCACGGACAGTGACCTGTGGTGCGATCCTTCCGTGAATAATCCCGTTATCCTTTTGTCCTTTGCCGATTCATAAAATAAATCATCCAAAATAAGCAAGTTGTTGATTCTCGGTTCAAAGAAATCGTCGTCATCTAAGTCTGTTGGAATGCCTTGAATAAATTCCACTTTTGGCCATACAAGTTTTTGTATGTCTTCGTACAATGGCTGCCATCGCTTATAGAGCCATACGATTCTTTGTATATCAGGTTGGATTCTTTTGTCATGATTCAGGAGCAATTCTTTTACAAATGTAGTCTTTCCACATGCTGAAAAAAATAGAATGTGAAACTATGAAAGAAACAAAGGGAACTTAACAAACTTAACTGTTACGGATTTTTAAGATTTAAGCCAGATTTGCAAAAACAACATGACAACATGATTTAACAGATCAGTTTCAACCATAAATGATTAGAAGAAATATTTCATTTTAATTAACATGCATGAGAATTGAGAAACATGAAATACAAGACAACTACATACCAGTGGGACCTGAAATCATCATTGTGAACGGATGTTGAAACACCATGTCTTGTTTGTTACACTTTGTCATTGGTGGTTGTAGTAGTTGACCCTGTAGTGGAGAAAGAGGAGGCATTTCTTCCTGCGGAGGAGGAGGAGGAAGTATATTTTCCTGAGGAGGAGGAGGAGGACGATGCACTTCATCGATCTCAGCATGTCTTTGCCTCTTATGTCGCAACATATTATCTCTCCTGGAAAAGTTCTGTTCGCAATCCGAGCACTTATGCATTTTGACTCTTCGGCGGCTGGCGGTAGAATGATTTCAATTTCTTAAATTAGCGCTATTTATGTAGTAACTAGCTAATATATGATGTCTCAATTTAGAAACAACCAATCAGCTTACATGTCTCGGCTTAGTGTCTTAAAATGAAGAAACTAATACTGATTCTTTATTCTCATTTCAGACCTCAAACAGTAAAGATGGTTTCTTACCAGTGCGAAGAGTGCGGGGCAAGTTTTAACAAATTGAGTCAGCTTCTCAAGCACAGGAGAACTGAAAATCATTGGAAGAAGTTCACATGTCCAAGCTGCAAGAAGATATTTAATAGAAAAGATAATTTGGATCGACACTTGAAAAGACATGCAGATGAAAATAATCACCACTGCCCTGACTGCCTGAAAGTTTTCAGCAGATGGGATGCCCTTGAAGAACACATCAGCAAGAAGCATGATCAAAGAGGAGGAGGCAAAAGACCATCAGAGCATGAAAAAGAACAGAGGCTATACAAACGGCAAAAACTTCAAAGTAGCCCACAAGACTTTTATAAAATAGAAAAACTTCATGAAAGGAAGATTGAAAAGTTCAAAACATCAGCTACGTATTATAAGATTTATTTCAATGATTTGGAAGAGAGAGAACTGGTAAATATTTTAAAGACATTAAAAAATATTTTCCAGTCTATTCTGCAAAACATTACAGAAGACATTGCAGGAGGTGATTTAGTCCGAGTATCTTTGGAAAACCCGCAGCTGGACTTCCCCATCGTGTTGCCTTTTATGAAACGATCAGCATTAACAGTGGACAGACTTCTGTCAGAAATTGAAAGAGTGCTTCAGTCCTACGAGCAATTTGTGTTGGACGAGACACTTACAATAGAACTCGTCCACGTCAACAGCATATCAGGATCAGGCTACAAAATGAAGCCTGTTGTTGGTATTTCGAAAATGGTGGAAAAGAAACAAAGCATCATTCAGATTAGAAACAAAGATGAGTTATGCTGTGCTAGAGCCTTGGTGACAGCCACTTCGCGCATAGAAAAACATCCCCAGTGGAATAGCATTCGGCAAGGTCGTAGTATTCAACGTGCGCTAGCTACAGATTTACACGAGAAAGCGGGAATTCCTATAGGAAGTTGTGGTATTGAGGAAGTCAAGAAATTTCAAAGGGTACTATTAAACTACCAAATTCATGTTATTTCCAAGGAACATTTCAATGCCATCATTTACCAAGGGCCTGAAGGAGGCACACCCATTTACCTTTACAACCATAATAATCATTACGATGTAATTACAACAATGACTGGGTTTTTAAACAGAAATTTCTACTGCGATCAGTGTAAGAAAGGATACGATCACAAGGAACGACACTCCTGTAACAATCCTTGTCGATTCTGTCGTAAACTACATTCAGACGACAATGAAGCGTGGCAGTATTGTGAAACGTGTAACTGCAGATTTGTGAATCAAACCTGTTTTGCCCAGCATAAGAGTAAGACAAAGCATGGACTATCAACATGTGAATTGTACTACCGCTGTAAAGACTGTAACCAACTAATAAACCGATCAAAGCACAAAAAAGCCCATCTGTGTGGTGAAATGTATTGCAAAACATGCAAGGATTACTTCTCTGATGATCACTTATGCTACATGATACCAGTTGAAGCAAAGGAGGAAATCGAGAACAACAATAAGAAAGAGAAAAAAGATTCAAAATACATTTTCTTTGATATTGAGTGTACGCAAGATAGCCGACTTGAATGTTGCGATGGATATTTGCCAGATTCAAATAACATTTGTGTTAACTGTAGAAAATCATGGTGTGGTTCAATGGAACATACACCAAATTTATGCGTCGCCCACAAGGTATGTAGTTCTTGCATGGAATATGATGTTACACCTTGGTCAAAATGCTCTAAGTGTGGTCAAAATGAAAGGGTATTTTCAGGTTTTAGTGCAGTAAATATGTTCTGCGAATGGCTTTTTACCAATGAAAACAAAGGGGCTACAATCATTTGTCACAATTTTAAAGGGTATGATAGTTACCCTGTTTTGAAATACCTTCATGAAAATGCTATTCTTCCAGAGGTGATCACTACAGGATCCAAGTATATGTCTATAGTTGTACCCGTTTGCAAAATTAAGTTCATAGATTCACTCAATTTCATTCCAATGGCATTGGCCGATATGCCCAAAGCATTTGGCGAAACGGAATTAGCAAAAGGCTACTTTCCCCATCTTTATAATACAAAGGAAAACCAATCTTCTGTTCTCCAACACCTTCCTGATATCAAGTACTATAATCCAGATAGCATGAAACCCGAGGCCCGCAAAAAGTTTCTAGACTGGTACGTGTTACACGCTGATGAGCCATTTGATTTACAGACAGACCTTCTAAGATACTGCCGTTCTGATGTAGATGTGCTCCGAAAATGCTGTTTGAAATTTAGGTTACTGTTTAAAGATCTGACTAAAGCAGATGGCAGTGACGGTATAGACCCTTTCGAAAAATGCATAACAATCGCGTCAGCTTGTAACCTTGTGTTCAGGACCCTTTTCCTTGATCCAGATACTATTGGCATAATTCCACCACATGGATATCGGCCAGAGGCCAGACAGTCTGTTATGGCCTACCAATGGCTGTCTTACCTTTCATTTAATAGACAAACTTACATACAACATGGAAGAAATAGGGGGGAAAAGCAAATAGGATCTTACAAAATAGATGGGTATTATGAGGCACTGAATGGACAGAAGGTTGCTCTAGAGTTTCATGGGTGTTTTTGGCACGGTTGTCCAAAATGTTTTTCCAAAACCACAGTGAATCCCGTTTCTGAACAGTCTATGTCGGAGTTGTATGATAAAACCATTGAAAAGAAAACCTTTCTAGAATCAGAAGGATACAAATATGAATGTATTTGGGAGTGCGACTTCAAATCAGAACTTAAAAGCAATGTGGCTATGAGGCAATACATTGAGTCCTTGGAAATTGTTACCCCATTAGAACCTAGAGATGCATTTTATGGGGGACGCACAGAAGCCTTTAAATTGTATGCAGAAACTACTGCAGACAAGTATATAAAATACTATGACGTAACTTCCCTGTATCCCTACATAAACAAAACGGGAAAGATTCCTCTAGGTCACCCCCACATCATTACAGAAAATTTTGAGGACATAAACCGATATGAAGGTTTGATCAAATGTAAGGTTCTCCCACCTAGAAACCTCTACATACCGGTGTTACCAGCAAAATGTAATGGTAAACTTATGTTTAGTCTCTGTCGTACTTGCAGTGAAAGTTACCAGAATAGTGTGTGCCAACACAATGAAAGCGACAGAGCTTTTACTGGTACCTGGGTCATGAATGAAATAAAAGTGGCTTTAGCGCAAGGTTATAAATTGCTGAATATCTATGAAATTTGGCACTTTGACGAAATGTCACAGTATGATACTGGCACCAAAACAGGTGGACTTTTCACAAAATATGTAAACACTTTCTTAAAGGTTAAACAAGAAGCCAGTGGTTGGCCAGACTGGTGTTTATCGGAAATAGAAAAACAACAGTATATTCAACAATATTTTGAAAAGGAAGGTATAATGCTGGAGTATAATAAAATACAAGATAATCCTGGTTTAAGATTGCTGGCCAAAATCATTCTAAACTCCTTCTGGGGAAAGTTCGGTCAACGATCAAACTTGACACAAACTACGTACATTGATGATCCAGTCCAGTTCATTGATATGATGACTTCAGATCAACAAGAAGTCAAAAACGTACGCTTCATAAATGGTAATGCTGTGCAATTAGATTGGGTGTATAGCAATGATTTCATTGCAGCTTCAAGTAGAACCAATGTAATTATTGCGGCATATACAACAGCACAAGCTCGACTGAAATTATACAGCTATTTAGAACCTCTAGGAAAAAGAGTGATGTATTGTGATACTGATTCTGTTGTTTTCACCTCTGCACCAGGGGAATGGGATCCTCCGTTAGGTGACTTTCTAGGGGATTTAACAGACGAAGCTCCAAACAATGAAATAACCAAATTCGTTACCGGTGGACCAAAGAATTACGCCTATTGTCTGGCAAAACCTAATAAAAAAGGTCAATCCTCTATTTGCAAAGTCCGTGGGATTACGTTGAATTTCAAAAACGCCCTTGATATCAATTTTAATACTCTGAAACAAATGGTCACTGGAAAAAAGTCAGCCGATTCCATCCAAGTTATTGATGAAAACAAAATTGCGAGAAACCCCGAGACGTGTAACATCATCACTAAGACAGAATGCAAGGACTACAGAATTGTGTTCGACAAACGTGTTCTTTCAGATAATTATGATTCTTTTCCATATGGATTCTAAATGTTCGTTAAGATCATTTTAAAATGTTTGATTTTATGTTACTCTTCTGTATTTGCATTTGTTCAATGTACTCATTCAAAGTGTATTTATTTTGATGAACAATAAAATCATTAAAATATGAACTGTCTTCGTTTTCTTAGACAACTATGTATTTCATTAGTCATCAAAGCACATAAGTTATACATTTGACACTTTATGCAAAATACAACAAGTCATTTTAACATGATTGACGCCTAAGTAATTCTGATAGAGGTCAATCGATATTGGGGCGCAAACTTTACTAATTGTGCCAAATTATGACACCAGCATGAAAATTCTTTAATTCCAAGATGACGGGCCTGCATAGAATAACGGCAGGATTAACATCTGCTTCCTGATCTATGTATTATACCACACAGTATCCATACAGTCATCTGCTGATGACCTAAATATAGCCTTTGGTCATTTAAGGATGAACATGACTATATTTAGACCCGGCTTTTCCAGATCTTGTTTCTAAAATTACCCGACCTGACTGAGAGTATAGCCTTTAGAACGATCATGCTATAATGGAAAGAGTGATCTTATTGTAGTAGATTAGTATTCACAAATACGATGATCATAAGAAGAAGCTATACATAGTACCAATCAAACTGTTTGCAGCTGTCGGCCGACATGTGTATACTAGTCCACAATCAATGGAATTCTAATAATCTAAAAATAGTTGCACTCACGCTTGAATGATTTTTCACTCAAAAATCTGGTCTAGACTCCGGCCCCTGACTACTGATATAGACTAACAGCTAAGGCAGATTTTCAGAAAATAGGATCGTAACGATTTCTCGTGTGTTCGTTAGACGAAGAGTAAAATTCTGAGGGGTTTTCTGCATCCAACACTTAGTAACAAGAGGGTCATGATGGCCCTGGATCGCTCACCTGATCCATAGGGTATCAAGTGGGCCCCTGGGAGAGCCATTATTGGCCCCGGGCTATAATATGATAAATCTTGGTAGTGGTCTAAAAGGTGAAGGTTCATACCAAATATCAAAGAACGGAGACTTCTGTTTTCAGACAAGATTTTTAAGGTTTTCCTTATGTGAGTCTACATAAACCCTTGGGGTCCCCGGGGCGGGCCAGTTTTGTCCCCCCCCCCCCCCGGGCTATAATTTGAACCATCTTGGTAGAAATCCTAAAGATGAAGCTTCATACCAAATATCAAAGACCTTGGCCTTCTGCTTTCAGACAAGAAGATTTTCAAAGGTTTTCATTGCCTTGACTTCTATTTCCTAGGGCTATAATTTGAACAATTTAGATGAAGCTTCTCACCAAATATCAAAGACCTGGGCCTTGCGGTTTCAGAAAAGAAGATTTGTTTTAAATTTCCCTATATAAATCAATGTAAAAACGAAAGGGCCCTGGGGCTTTGGTTGGTTGGTTGATTTGTGGTTTAACGTCCCCGTCGACACTGTAATGGTCATTTTGGAGACGTTGGTTCCAATTTTGTGGGACTTTTACCCGACACTGAGATGAAATGACATCTCAAGCCCTGTCGCCCAATGAAACCAATAGAGTTTATTAGCATGGACGGTCCGCCTCGCACCGCGGTTCCTGGACAGGCTTAGATCCTCTAAGCGGTTTACCAGTATTAGTGTGCGGGCCAGATTCAGCTCTGCGTGGAAGCATCATGCAGCCCATATATTTCTTCAAGCCCCTATGGGCGGGGGCATTTTTGGTTCAAGGGTTATGATTTGAACAGTCTTTGTAGAAGTCCACTAGATGAAGCTTCACACCAAATTTCTAACAACTGGGCCATCCGGTTTTGGAAAAGAAGATTTTTAAAGTTTTTCCCTGTATAAGCCAATGTAAAACCAAAGGGCCTGCAGGTGGGGGCATTTTTCGCCCTAGGCCTATAATTTGAACAATCTTGATAGAGGTCCACTAGATGAAGCTTCACACCAAATATCAAAGAACTGGGCCTTGCGGTTTCAGAGAAGAAGATTTTTTTAAAGATTTTCCCTGTATAAGTCTATGTAAAACCAAAGGCCCCCGGGGCGGGGGCATTTTTGGCCCACGCGCTATAATTTGAATAATCTTGGTAGAGGTATACTAGATGAAGCTTCACACCCAATATCAAAGACTTGAGCCTTGCGGTTTCAGAGAAGAAGATTTTTAAAGACGTTCCCTATATAAGCCTATGTAAAACCAAAGTCCCCCAGGCAGGGGCATTTTTGGCCCCATGGCTATAATTTGAACACTCTTGGTAGAGGTCCACTAGATGCAGCTTCATACCAAATATCAAGGACCTGGGCCTTGTGGTTTCAGAGAAGAAGATTTTTAGCGATTTTCCCTATATAAGCCTATGTAAAACCAAAGGCCCTCGGGGCAGGGGCATTTTTTTGCCTCAGGGCTATAATTTGAACAATCTTGATAGAGGTCCACTAGATGAAGCTTCACACAAAATATCAAAGACATGGGCCTTGCGGTTTCAGAGAAGAAGATTTTTAAAGATTTACCCTATATAAGCCTATGTAAAACCAAAAGGCCTCCGGGGCGGGGGGATTTTTGGCCCCAGGGCTATAATTTGAACAATCTTGGTAGAGGTCCACTAGATGAAGCGTCACACCAAATATCAAAGACTTGGGCCTTGCGGTTTCAGAGAAGAAGATTTTTAAAGATTTTCCCTATATAAGCCTATGTAAAACCAAAGGCCCCCGGGGCGGAGGCATTTTTGGCCCCAGGGCTTGATTTGAACAATCTCGGTAGAGGTCCACTAGATGAAGCTTCACACCAAATATCAAAGACTTGGGCCTTGCGGTTTCAGAGTAGAAGATTTTTAAAGATTTTCCCTATATAAGCCCATGTAAAACCAAAGGCACCCGGGGCGGGGGCATTTTTGGCCCAAGGGCTATAATTTGAACAATCTTGGTAGAGGTCCACAAGATGAAGCTTCACACCAAATATCAAAGAACTGGGCCTTGCGGTTTCAGAGAAGAAGATTTTTAAAATTTTCAGTAAAAAAATCTATTTTTAGCTCCTGTGACCTAGATGTGCAACAGACCGGAACCATTTGAACAACTTTGAAAGGGAACCACCTAAGGATCATTCCTGTGAAGTTTGGTCAAAATCTGATCAGTGGTTTAGGAGGAGATGTTGTTTGAAGAAAAAGTTTACGGACGCACGCACGCACGGACGCACGCACGCACGACGGACGACGGACAAAAAGTGATCCCAAAAGCTCACCTTGTCACTACGTGACAGGTGAGCTAAAAGAAACGAAAACGGCAGTTTCATGAAAAACCAATATAATGGTCCACGGTGCAGAACTCATTTGCGCGTTATGGAGCTTGTCAGCATAGCGTCGCGCCCCTTGCTTTTGTAAACCCACTTCTTCCGATTAACCTAGCTTTAAATGAGCATTGATGAGCACCGAGCGCCTGTACGGAGAAATTAAGAGGAACTCATTGGGGGTATTCTTGAAAAATCATATACGAGGGGCGTTCATTTACTATTGTCATTGGGGCTCTACATGGCGCTTTATTAATCCCATTCGCAGTTCGTAGTCTCCCTTGACGGAAACACACACATTTGGGCCCCGGCAAGCGATTTTGGTACTTATCGCCTTTGCGAGCAGCGAAAGTTCAGGCGAGCCCGCGCAGTCTCGCCAGAACCTTCGCTGCTCGCTCATACAAGCAGTGAATCAAGAGGAACCTTCAGACAGAAAGCCATATCCGTGGCCCCTCTGAATGGCTGGGCATGCGCAGTTAAAATTTGTCATGACGCAATGCTCGAAGACACAAATTCGCTTGGCGGGGCTCATTTCAAGTCTCGAAATTCATTCTGTAAAGGCAGAGAAGTAGGCATTTTAGGTATACCCTGAAGACACTGGTAAATTGCACTACCAAGTGCACTTCGGATTCATAACGAGGGCCAGAGTAAAGGAAACAGGAAAACAGTCGCAGGGACTATGGCCTGGAGAACAAGGTGGATGAGAGAGTTGAACTACCTCTGACTCTGTCAAGAAGTCTAGGACAAGATCACACGTTGGCATGGATAAGCGGACCTCTTAAACTGGTTGCAGGTCAACGTTTTTCATAGTGTGCCTTAACATAGTCTTTTGATAACACACTATTCTTATAAAATATTGTCTTGCCATTTGATACTGGAATTTGAACAATGGATCCATCCGGGCCATCGCATTTGAAAAATACCACCCCGCGCTTTTAATTCTTTTGGCAATGACCTGCCTTGCTTGGTCTTTTCGCAGCCACTTCTTGTTATTTATGCGTCTCTGTGACCCAGGTTTCATCACCTGTAAACATGTCCGAAATTCTACGTTTGTCAAAATGTTTATACTTTTTCGAAAGATTTTTCGTCATTTTTACACGGGTGGTCTTTTGTTCTTTGGTAAAGAGATGCAGGACCCATCGTGCACAAACAGTTCTAAGTTTCAATTCCTGAGTCAAAATCTTATGAACTGTCCCCGATGAAACGCCAACACTACCAGCAATTTCTTTCACCGTGAACCTTGCTTCTTGTTGACCATATCTGCTACAGCAGCAACATTAGCTTTTGTAGCAGCTTTTCTTGGCTGGCCGGAACGGGGCTCATCTTTCAGGTCATTTTACCACCTTTAAATTTTTTATGCAACCTGAAAATTGACTTTTTAGAGACAACAGATATCCCATGTATCGGAAACAGTTCAGTTTACTGTATAACTTGGAAACTGAAACAGAGACTTGTTACGAGCCAGGGGTAGCAAAAAGAAAAAGCAAACAAGCCTTTTGGAAAAAATTAACAAAATTTATTTGCAAACTATCTTTAACCTGTAGAAGTAAGAAAATTAAATGTACTTAGCTCTGTTATGAAATAACCTTGAATTAATCTATTTTCCTTTATCCCACAGAATTCACAGTCCGAAAAGAAATATAATATCCTTTAACAATCCAACACAGACTTTAGAAATAATTTTTCTTATAAACCCAAACTTTAAACTCCAAAGTCTGACTCCAAGAAAAAGTCAAGCTCTTTTATAGACCTAAAGATTTCTCTAGAATGTTCCACAGGGCTGTGGAATAAGATGATGTAATTTTCTAAAAAAAAAGGTAAACCAGAACTTGCTGGAAGGTTCCAAAGTACTTTTCCTTGAAAACAAGTTGTTTACCTAATGAAATTAATCTGTGACTCATTCTTTCCAGAAAGTTCTTTATGAAGAATAAACATGATGTTATTAGATCACCCAGTGGGGTGAAAGTGGGAATCAGAATAATAAATTCTTATGCATAACAGACTAATTGTTTGTTTGATTTAAAGTTTAACGTCCCCGTCAACACTGTAAAGGTCATTTTGGAGACGTTGCTTCCAATTTTGTGGGACTTTTACCCAACATTGAGATGAACTGACATCTCAAGCCCTGTCGCCCAATGAAACCAATAGGGTTTATTATCATGGACGGTCCGCCTCGCACCGCAGTTCCTGAACAGGCTTAGATCCTCTAAGCGGTTTACCAGTACTAGTGTGTAGGCCGGATTCAGCTCTGCGTGGAAGCATCGTGCAGCCCATATATTTCTTAAAGCCCCTATGGGCCATAACAGACTAAGCGACCTCTAATGTAAGCCCTAATTTCAAAGCTTGATTTGTTTTTCATTTTGCATACAATAAGGGTTGAGAGTATAAGAGTGAACACAACTTGATTTTTCATTAACTTTTGAAAGACTGAACGGATTAGACCGAAATTTCATCCTATTATAGAAAATCACTCCCCTCCCCCACACAGCCACAGCCACACCCACACCCCATACCCCCGTAAAATCCCGTGAAATCCCCACAGTTTCCTGTTGCTCCTTACAGCCACGCGGTAGCCACCGCTCAAGGGGGCTTGGAGAAATAGTTTGGGCTGCATGATGCTTCCACGCAGAGCTGAAACCGACCGCACATTAGACAAGGCAAAGTGGTGCGAGTTGGACCGTCCCTACATATAAACCCTTTTGATATATTTGGGTGGCAGGGCTTGAGATGTCATTTCATCTCAATGTCGGGTAAAAGTTCCATAAAATTGGAAGTAACGTCTCCAAAATTACCTAAATAGTGTTGACGGGGACACAAAACCTTAATTCAAACAAACAAACAGCCTCGCGGTATGGTGGGCCATTAGTGACACATTTAAATGAACGCCACTCGTGCAGTAGCACAACAAGGAACACCTAAAGCAAACAAACAAGCAAAGGTAACAACAACAACAACAAAACCAACAACAACAAAAAATGTCTCAGATATTGGGGCTGCTCTTGAAGGGAAAAAATTGCTCCCGATTGTTCCTTTAAAGAGAAGCTCATAAGACATGGAAGAAAAATGCTTCATATTTAGGTGATCTTTCTGTATTGGATTTTTTTTTTCATTGCGCACATGCGTAATCTGTATAATGATGGCAATCCTTATGGCAACATATACACGTATCTTCCTCAGATTGTTGACTGAGACAAAATAGTTTTGAAATACAGTAAAATTTCAATATTAGGACCACCCTTGTGGCTGTTCAAAGGAGGACTTAGGTGCCGAAAACAGAAAGCATGAATAACTGAAACTTTCAAACAAGTTTTCAAAAGAACTTCAGTCTTAATTTTAGATGGTCTTAACAGCAGCGTTTCACTCCCTTTGAAGGTTTGTATATAAACTTGAGAAAATTTCGAATACTGATAGCTTTGATGAGCCACAATGAACACTCCCTACACAATATGCTACCATCCAATTGGAAGCATATTGTCTATGTGTATGCATATGTATGATACCTACACAATATTTTTCGTACCTAAACAGAACACCATAGCCATTTTGCCTACTGACCACGGACGCACGAAGAGATGGCCGGACTGACTTGCATGCAAAGTTATTTTAAGACACACTTCGGATTGTCCTATTCCCTCTCAACGGAACTAAGCGAAATAAAAGGGCAGTGTGGTACCTCCGCGCAACTCTGCAAAAAGATTCGATATTTGAGTACCGGTGTGTCGGTTAGACGGCTTAAGCCTGCCATGGCAAAGTGGTATGGATCGGACCGTGTCTACATACAAAAATGTTTACTGGAACGGTAAATGATGCGATTTATTTTATGACTTGGGTGTCATTGATTTTGAATTGAAGGCAGCCTCTCCAAAATGGTTGAACTATTGACGGGTATGAAAAAACTAAATACAAACAACTATACATTGATTGCGTATTATGTACACTTACAGCCACGCGGTAGCCCCCGTTCATCGGGGCGTTCCACAAAATTGACAGCAACGTCTCCAAAATGACCAAAAAAGTGTTGACGGGGACGTTAAACTTCAATTTAAACAAACAAACAGGGACGGCCCGACTCACACCACTTTCCTGGGCAGGCTTCGAGCTTTTAAGCCATAAAATAATATAGATTGTTAGTGGTTGTTGGGCACTCCTCAATGCATATCAACCATGTCTAAAATTGACTCTCAAAGGATATAGACTAACAGTAAAGCCTGATTTTCAGAAAAACCAGATCGTAACGATTTCTCGTGTGTTCAATAGACGCTGAGGGGTTTTCTGCAACCAACACTTGGTATGGCAGTTTCATGAAAAACCAATATAATAATGGTCAATGGTATAAAACTCATTTGTGCGTTATGGAGCTTGTCAGCACAGCGTCGCATCCCTTGCTTTTGAACTAGTCCTGAGTTTATCTGGTAAACTGCTTAGAAGGTCTGCGCCTGCTCAGGCAAAGTGGTATGAGTCCAATGCACATATACCTTTTGGTTTGTTTGGACGCTAGGGCTTGAGATGTCATTTCATCTCCATGTCGGGTAAAAGTCCCACAAAATTGAAAGCAACGTCTCCAAAATGACCTAAATAGAGTTGACGGGGATGTTCAACCTCAGCTCAAACAAAACAAAACACAACATCGAATATATCCCAAGAATTTTTTTTTTTTTTTTTTTCAAAACTGGACAAAGGGCTTGCTTTAGAACCGATTTGCAGTTTCTCCAATCTCACCAATTCTCAAAGAACTGAAAACTCCCTATTTGGGAAGCCGGAAGCTCGACCCAAGGCACCCACAAACAGGTCGAAATTGGTAAATCAAATATTCCGTTATCGTTTTCTCAAAATGAGACCGACACATTTCCTTTTAAACGTTCCTTCTATTTGCTGGGTGCAGACTTTCCGTGCTAACCGATTGTCGTTGTACTGACTAGCTAAGTACCCACGCCTATATCGAACTGATTCAAATATTCCGCGATATTCTTTATACTTTGTGCAGAAATACTGGCAGTGTTAATAAGAAATAATAATGCTATAAAAGGAATACATATCGCTAATTACGAAGTTAAAATTTCTCAGTATGCAGATGATACATTCTTGATGGTTCAGAACAATCGCTTGAAGCCTGTCTAAAGACATTAAGATTTTATGCAGAAGCCTCCGGCCTTTGTATTAATTTAGATAAAACAAAAGTTGTATGGATAGGTTCCAAAAAGGGCAGTAATGAACGATTTTGCATGGAGAATAATCTTTTATGGGAAAATGATGAATTTACAGTTTTAGGTGTAAAATTTACTCGTGATTTAAACAAAATTGCTGATGAAAATTACAGAATAAAAATAGGAGAAATGAAAAGGATTTTTACAAGCTGGTCAAAACGAATAGGAAAAATAGTGGTTATAAAAAGTTTAGCCATGACAAAAGTGAACCACCTTATGATAGTTTTACCCGACCCTTCAGAAAAAGTGTTGTTAGATATACAAAACATGTTCTATGACTATCTTTGGGCGAAAGGTCCGGATAAAATCAAACGTAGCGTAATTATTCAAAACTATGATAAAGGGGGGCTGAGAATGATCGAAGTCAAAACATTTTTAAAATCTCTCAAACTGACATGGCTAAGAAGGATTGTAATAAAAATACTAAATACTACTGCATGATTAAAGAATTGTACTCTATTTTAGAAAAAAATGTTTTCGATTTGGCAGCAAAGTGTTTGACAAGGAAAAGCATGCTATTGGCAGTACGTGTCGGTTAGATGTCCCCTGTTGTTATAAATGCTTTTCAGAAAGTTTGATGCCCAGCAATTGGTTTGAATGTTTAAATGTCCCTATCTGGTAAAATAATTTTATAAAGATGGAAGAACAGCAGTTTTTTTATCAGCACTGGATTGGAAAGGGGGTTCTTTTTATAAATGACTTATTAGACAGGAGTGGAGATTTTCTATCTTTTCAAGTATTTGTAAGCAATTTTAATGTAAGGACCATTTTCTTGAATTTGAGGGATTAATCGCTAGTCTACGGAATTTCATACAGAATTGTACACTCCAGCAATATCCAACACGGAATGATTCTCCTGTGTGTCCATTGTCAGTAAAATATATTCTTAAGGATAAAAAGGGCTGTAGAAACATTTATGATAGATTTATACATAAAGATATTCAGCCAACTTCTGGGTTAAAATGGCAAAATGAATTAAACTTGATTGGAAAAAACACTTAGCCTACCATTCAAAGTCACAAAAGATACTAATTTAAAATGGTTTCAGGCTAGAATTAATCATAGAATATTGGGAACAAATTATTTACTGCATAAAATGAATATGGGAGCAAATGGCAATTGTTCATTTTGCCATTCTGGACAAGAAACTATTTTACATTTATTTTTGGAATGTGAATTTACATCAACATTTTGGGAATGTTTTTAAAACTTTATTACAGGTAAACTGTGGATTACAAAACATACATCTAAATAAATCTGATATTTTTCTAGGAAACGATACTTTTGATAGAACATTGAACTTACTATTACTATTGGGAAAGCAGTTTATCTGTAGAATGAAATTCGAAGAGAAGCCACCATGTATAATCGCTTTAGGAAAACTATTACAAATTATTACAAAGTTGAAAAACTCTCTTACATTAACCGGGTGGGTTTAGTTAATTTCGAAAAGATGTGGTTTAAATATAAAAGGAATTTTGGATGATACCACTCTTTAATCAAAGATCGCCAGACCTACTTCATATTGCCCCGGACAGATTGAGGTAAAATAAATGATCCTTGTTCAACTACATTTTTGTAGCACTTCTTGTACCTTATGTTCTTTATATATTTGGTTATATAGTTAAAACTGGACACATATAGAATGTTAAACTGTGTAACGGTTCAATGAAAATAATCATACACACTTGCATGTATAAGTTTCTTAACTCTAAATGGCAGTAATCTAACAAAGTAAACGAAAGGAAAGTTGCCGTTGTTATGAAGGTAACGCTGCTGTTTTATTATTGAAAAAAATAGAAGAGTAACGCTCATAACGCATATTACGCAGCGTAAAATGGCATAAAATGGAAACCACCCATACTCATGCTATTCCCTAGTTAATATTAAATAGGTTACTCTGAACGGAAAGAATTTGCTCACATTGGGAGCAAATACTTTCCTTTGAGTGTAAAAAGCGATCTTATGTAGAATTTTCTTGTTGTGCGTAATAATATCGTTTTTCACCGCTGCGTCACTATAAAAAACCTGCAATAAATAGTACAGGTTCTTGTAGGCCTCAGTATGGAAATGCTTTCCCTAACATAGAGACGGTGGCGTGGTGACGTTAGAAAAGTTGTAGTCCTTCATGTCACGTTATGCTACCTGTGCGCGCCATGCCACAGGGTGTTGTTTAACATGTCACACCGTGGTAATCTTTGCTGAATTATTGCATATCTGGATTGCGGTATAAGCTTAGTGCACGGTTGGTGGCTTTAGTAATGTAGTGTTTTCGTTTAGCCTCGACAGTTTTTTGTGGCATGCTGAAGCTCATCACTGTAGAATTGTCTAAGGCTCGCTAATTGTTTTTTGTTGTTGGGATACTATCCACGTATTTACTATATGTCAAGTCCAATGGTGGCTGTCGCTCATTGCTAACATACCTGTTTCAGATACAATACTTCTGCTGTCAGCTTGGGTAGAATACTTGAACTCATTCAAATCAGAATCAGAATCAGAATTGTTTACTGGAGACACGTCCTTAGACAATCCTTCACCAAATCGTATCATCGGTATTTGTATATGCTTATAATGTTACCTTTCTGTCAGAAATAAAAATAAAATAAAATAAAAAAAAAATCCGCGATATTTTTTTTTCGATTTTTTCCCCTCAATTCAAACAAGCCTGGTGCACAGGAAACGATCAGTTGCTCAAACAAGAAATGTGTTGTTGAGTTGCCACTTTTACTGACCGTTCCAAGTCGGTGCTTTTGCTGTGGTTCCTTCATGTTTTGTATTGGTGGTTCTGATGCTTTCCTTAATCATATATGTAACTGCGTTGATGAATCCGATTCTCTCCCCTCCCCACCACTTTTTGGTTGTTCATTTTAGTTACGCTTGTCCCACCAGATTAATGTTTGTCATGTTGGTGATTCTGATTCTTTTCACCAATATGTATATTGCTCCTTTTTAGTTAGGATCAAAGAGCTGCTGACTCGGTTTACCGGTTGTCCATTTTATATACTGTCGTCACTCCGTGTTTCGACATATTGTGGGAAGAACCGGGGATCTGATTGTATCAGTTGCTGATCGTTTCACTTTTTAATTTTCTTCCTGGTTTTAATTTTGGTTGTTAAAATGGCAAGCAAAGCATTACATAATACAGGTATGGATTTGTAGCACTTTCTCCCCTTAGTTACTGGAGTGAACTCTTCCAGCTTTTGATTTGGGCACGTCCAGTCTAGGAACAAGGGAGTTTAGTTCAAAACATAAGCAGAATGACAATCAGAGTAGATCTTGATATGACGCCTCGTTGTGAGCCTTCTCATCTGGATCTACACTATCTGCCGAGGTATCTGCACCCGTCTACAGGATTTAAATGGCTAAAAACCTCACATTCTGTTTTCAAGTTCAACCTTGCGAGACAACGTATCGATCTGGGTAAACGTCAAAGCTTTCAATAAAATGGGCCAATCTACGAAAAAATGGGTCATTGGAATCCTCAGACCAGAGGTGGAACAGAACAGCCTGTGTATGATTAAAACCATAAAAGGCCATTGTTGCTTGCCCATGTGACAGACAAGGGTACACTGAAAATTTCTGACCCGCGTGCGCAAGCTGAACAGAACATTTGCTTGCCAAGCGCAAATAACGCGCAGTTCTCACGAGCAATTATCACGACACGACTCAATTAATAATTAATTAATTATTAATAGGCAGTAGATGCAGAGAGAGTTTGAATCGCATTGAATAACAGTTGGACTGCTATCGGATGGTTGTTAAATTCTTTGAGGGATTCCAGTCAAATTGCAGGTATTTCATTCAAACTCAAATTTTCTTGCACACCAGGCAAGGAAATCCGTGATTTTACCCTGGGATAGAAATTTATGTTCTGACCCTGATGTTCCGACCCAGGTAACTAACATAAGTGCGCGTCAATTCTATTCAACTGCCGGAACTACTTCCGCACTACTTTCATCTTGTAAACAATATACATGTCAAAACTAATGGCAAAAAAAAAAAAACAAAAAAAAAAAACAATCAATAAGAATGTTAAATATTTGCCTCATTTATTGTTAAGGGCACTGAATACAGGACTTTTGTATGAAATTTTGAAAAGAAGAAAAGAAATACTGTCTGTAGTTCTGCTATTTGCTACAAAATAAAAAAGAACTGTTTGGGAGGTGTTGTGCAAGAAAAAGAATCCAATATGGGGTTCTGTTGTAGATGACCGTTTCCAACCCTCGGGATGACCGTGCTGAGCGGAACCTCGGCATAGCCTCGGTTCCGCTCAGCACGGTCATCCCTCGGGTTGGAAACGCCCATCTACAACAGAACCCCATATAAGATTCTTATAGTCTCTCCTGATGTACATATTTAACGGGACATTCAGTATGTCATCAAACTACTGTCAAATGTGCAGAAAGGAAAGACACGAAATGAACATGCAATGTAGTTTTTCAGAAATTAACATCAGTTTGTTTTGCCCATCCGCCATTCGAAGAGTGGAAAGGGCGCATAGCGTTACCTCTGGCCGTCCGTCTCCGTGCAAGTCCAAGATGGCTAGTCTTTCATTAGTGTCACAATAACCAGGCGTGGGCATCCGTATCTTTTGGACACATTTTTATCTCCCTTAAATTTACCACTACTTAAAAATGATTGTATTGGTTTCGAAGGTAAGAATAACAAATATTAGCTTTTGTAAAAAAAAAAAAAACAAAACAAAAAAACTTGAGTCTACGCTTAGCACACATTAATTTGTGTAGTCATATGATTGGAAAGTCGAATGACAAAGCTGTGCATGTGTATCCTGTGTAAGTGTGCCAGTAAATATGGAAACATGTATAATAGTCAAAGATTCAGAAAAGTTGACTCCAGTTTAAAAAATAAACAAAACTACCAGTCTTTTAATATGACAACCACTCGCACTAAGGAAATGAAAAATCAGTAGAACAGATTCATCTGCCTTCTATTAGTGAAAACAACCAAAAATAGATGCACTGTATCATCGCGGGAGGGGGGCGGGGTGGTTGGGGGGTAAACACCATGTGAACCCAGAAAACCTGTGTATTTTGTATGCAAAGAAGAGGGTATGATAAACTTACGGAAGTATTCCGGTCAATCCCGGTTATTAATCATTGTAACAAATAACACTGATATAGAATATAGCATTCAACCAGAAATGACCTTTTCTATAATGCTTCTGGAGCAAAATTATACGTTAGGTAGTCTACGCCCTCAGGTGTGGACAATAACACGGATGGCATACTTTTAACTAGTCATCCGGAGCAAAAGTCATCCTTAACCCTTGTCCTGCTGAGCCCGGATATGCCTTATCTTTGAAACAATGTAGATCCAGATCAGATGGCTTCTGACGAAGCCATCTGATCAGGATCTACATTGTTTGCCATTCAGATTGTGAATTTGTTGCAATAATTTGCATCAAGTAATCTGATTGGTTGATAATCGGTAGTGGGTGTGGCATATATAAATATTCAGCAGGACAAGGGTTAAGATAGTATACGGCCGTAAAGACTCTTCCTGTACTGCTTTGTTTAACCCAATCTCTAAATGGGCTCCTTGGCAAACAGAGCAGGCCCAGATGATCAGGGCCTCTACTATTTCATTAGGAAAACATGTCCGTGTGAAATAATGGCGTCCAACATGGTGTTAGAAATGACAAATATTAGGTAATAATTGTAACATATTTCTTATTTCTGCTTTTTACATAGATTGTGGGTACTCGTTAGAACCGCCGCATTGAGGCGGTTCTAAGCCCCCGACCATAGGGGCTTGAAGAAATATATGGGCTGCATGATGCTTCCACGCAGAGCTGAATCCGACCCGCACTCTAGTATTGGTAAACCGCTTAGAGGATCTAAGCCTGTCCAGGAACCGCGGTGCGAGGCGGACCGTCCATGCTAATAAACCCTATTTGTTTCATTGGGCGACAGGGCTTGAGATGTCATTTCATCTCAATGTCGGGTAAAAGTCCCACAAAATTGGAAGCAACGTCTCCAAAATGACCTTTACAGTGTTGACGGGGACGTTAAACCTCAAATCAAACAAACAAACAAAATTGAGGCGGTTCTAACGAGTACCCACAATCTATGTTTTTGAGCTAAAATAAGGCAGATAATGTTTACCCCCTTACACCCCATTTTTCCCAATATAAAGTGAGGTTTAGGGGGGTCTTTGTTTCACGGACTTGTTATCGTGATGTGCTAACAGAAGTTTCCGTCAAAAATAAAAATAGGCCTGACACCCCTTATTTGTCCATTATATAGCAATGGACGAGTCCACTAGTATACAATGGGTTAAAACATTTATGTGGAGGGCCATTTCCCAAATTAATTTTCTGTATTCTTGGGAAGTCTGCCGGAACTATCTTTAGATAAATTTTACCTTGTTTGTTTGATTTGAGGTTTAACGTCCCCGTCAACACTGTATAGGTCATTTTGGAGACGGTGTTTCCAATTTTGTGGGACTTTTACGACATTGAGATTAAATGACATCTCAAGCCATGTCGCCTAATGAAACCAATAGGGTTTATAAGCATGGACGTTCCGACTCTCACCGCTTTGCCTGAGCAGGCACCCAGTCTTGAATTTATTAACGTTTCCATTATATTTGAACATTTGCAGCCGAACACGGATTCTTGGGACTACCTGCTCACGAAACTAATCGTAGTGCAGTAACCATCACGATAACACACCTATATAATTTTGACCCCATTGAACCCCACTTTTATATAGTAAAAAACTGGGGTTTGCAGGGGTAAACCTTATTTTTCTTATTTTTGGTCTAAAGTATAGATTGTGGGTACTCGTTAGAACCGCCTCGAGGAGACGGTTCTAACGAGTACCCACAATCTATATTATGAGCAGAAATAAGAAAAATATCACATTTTTTCCTCTTAAATTTTTTTTTTCGCCGATAAAGGTTACACTGTATTTGTATAGGCGTGTTTTCGTAATGATTCCACTATTAACCCTTGTCCTGCTGATCCCGGATAAGCCTTATCTTTCAAACAATGAAGATCCAGATCAGATGGCTTCTGAAGAAGCCATCTGATCAGGATCTACATTGTTTGCCATCCAGTATATGAATTTGTTGCAATAATTTGCATCAAGTAATCTGATTGGTTGATAATCGGTAGTGGGTGTGGCATATATGAATATTCAGCAGGACAAGGGTTAAGTCGACCTAAAATTCAGACTGAATCTGCTTTTGAAGGCTTATTGAAATGATTTATGTTATTATACGTCATCTACACCCAACATCTCCTTGCAAGAGATCACCTTTGGAACTGTTCAAAAGTGGTCTTAAAGATCACTTTTGAACAGTTCCAAAGGTGGTCTAAATACAGGAATTTTGCTGTACAATGCCGGCCGACATCGATACGAGGTGAGAACGTCGAAACGATTTCGGCCCGACGTTGACCCACTGTTTTGTGTTGTTTGGATGCTGTTGAAGCAGAGAAACTGTGGATACGCAGGCTTATTTGCATCAGGACTTGAAAAATCGTAAGTAGCATCCAGCACGAAAATGTCTAGATTGACTATTACAACCACCGTGAGTAGATGTTACCGAAGTCTCAAACAACATGTTTCGGGAGAGACTGATCGTGTTCGTGTTCACAGGCTGCAGGATATTTTCTTTTTTTTTACTGGCTTGTCTAGTTGGATGTTTCACATAGGCGTATCGCCCATTACGCATATTATGCATGTGCTTAAAGTAAAAAAAAATCTAGTAAAGAGAAAGCACTTAAATAACAGTGTTCTCCATTACATGCTATACATGGGCTGCAAATTCGGGAGCAAATTCATGCCTTTAAGTGCAGCCCCGTGCCAGCTTTACATTGTGCGTAATAATTTTAGGGTTCTGCCTACGCCCCTGTTTCATACATGTAAACGCATACTGAATTCGACGGCTTGGTCGTATAGACGTAAGGATAAACTTCACCTTGGAACAGTGTTCATTTTTTAAATCTTTACAATGTGCAACCCTTCTATTATACTATAAACTAGGTCGAAAAAGAAACGCCGGGTAACCTATATAGTTTTAAAGGGTATAAGTTAAAATTACTTTATTATATTTATTTTTTTTTTTGTATAAAATTTCATCTTTATGGTATGGTGTGATTTTAAACATGTGTACCGTTGCACAGTGAACACGACTTATATCTGACCGATTTCCATTATTCTAGACGAAGCAATAAATTATATAGTTCGAACAATTTGACATCAGACTGACCTTTATGCATGGAATAAATTAGTCAATGTTATCGCCTAATACGTCGGCATTCGTAGACTTCTCGTGAATTTTCGGCATCTCGTGAATTGCGACCCATTTACCGACCATTATGTATTAAATAACAATATCGCCATTTTCGGGAGACGGCGAAGATAAATACATGCGTTCAGTCGGGTGTGAAATTATGTTAATAGAGTTCACCAGTCTCATGTCAATTTGTTCGCACTATATTATATATGTTACATATTTTATGTACCGGGCGTTTCTTTTTCGTCCTAGTATACATCAAATTAAAGCTTAGAAACTGAAGTATAATATATTAGCTATTTTATATATTGTAAAATTTAATTGAATTGATGTTATTAAATGGTGTATAAGAGTATGAGTTTTTTACATTTTTGAATCCAGTCTAAAAAACGGGGGGCCCTTTTCCTTGGATAGTCATCACAAGTGCATACTCTACAATAATGTATCACTGTTTTTTCTAATATTATTCAACAGAAAGATTACACTGAACAAACTCCGTGGTAGCTATCATTTGTGCTTACGTCACACGTTAGGAAGTTTGTTCGGGTACGATTTATGTTCGGAAAACAGGTATTTTCATTTCTTTCTTCAATACCTTCCATTGGAGAAATTTGACACGTAGCGCATTAGGTGGCGCATAAATTTCCATTTCTTTGGCTACTTTCATTATCTTTGTCCTCACCATGGTTACCGAGAACACTTGGGACAAAACACCGTAAAACTGACTGTTAGCGAACACGGAAAGTTCAAGAAAATCCTTTTTGTTCATAGCCCACAGAAGAAAAGTTCTGATAACAGGTTCGCTTTGAAGCATTTTCGTTACTTATTTACACCCATCCCTTTTACAGCAGCAGTACATACCGGACTTATGGGAGCTTACCACTTAATATTTTCCATAGGCGACAATAGTAACCTTTTACATGCTCCCACAAAAACTACACATACAAAACTTTTCAAACCTTACTTATTTATAGAGCCATCCTAGCTCAATAAGTTGATGAGAAAAAATCCACATGTTGCTCGTCTCCTTTTCAAGCTATGGTCCGCCATGTTTGTTTACATGCAGATTCGCAGTGAATACAAGCCGGCTTTTTAACGGAGAGGTGACAATATAAAATCAGCAACAATTTCTTTGAGCTTGCAGATATAATTATAAAACACACATCATTTTATTTCCTTATAATTATCCTTTCCTCACATTGAAATGAAACATGGGATATTTATCCAATGGAAGCCTGTCTGGTATTTAGACTGCAACTAAAAGCTCTGTCCCAAAGTGATAAAAGCCAGTACCCCCAGTATTTAGTGCAAAGCTACCTATACCAAACCCTTATTGTCTTTATGATCCATCAAAAGCATTGTCAAATAGAAATTTAGAGCATATCTAATAATTTAAGCATGCATAATAAATGTTCAGTGACAAAGAATCTTTGAAGTTTGCGAAAAAGTTATCGCTTTCAGATTCTACAATGAAAGCCGAACAAACCATATTTTGTGAAAAAGCGCAAAGTTTACCTCTTTCTGGAATGGAACCCAGACAGCGGCTTGCATCAGTGGTTCTTCTCCTATGTCTTTGGAACACTTCAATCCTAAAAAGCACTAAATTATGCCTTAATAGCATACCAACTGGTATTTATGGCTGATTTCACACCTATACCCCCTATTTTATGTAAAAATGGCATTTTGAGGATATTTTGATGATAAAACTTTGACAAAAATGATTATAAATGCCTTAATACCATGAGAAATAGTGGATATATATCTGTTCAGATCCTTTAACATGAATCTAATCAATTAGAACCAATAACAGATGAGAAAACTTATCTATATATTGCAGCAGAGACAATTTTTAAGTTTTGCTTTGGCTAGATACCAAGGCCAAAAACCATGTAATCTTACTGTTATATTCCAGATGGAGTAGATTCTTTCTCTTGTGTACCTGGTTTTACACTAACTGTTAGATTTTTTCCAAAACAAACCCAATAACAATTGATTAAAATGGCTTTAAAGTAACCCCACCCCCCCAATGCACAGATCAGAAGCAAAACTGATCTAATGCACCCTGTTAGACCTAAATTACCACTAACCTTACACTTTTTTACAGTTTCTAAAGCAAACCACATGCCAAGAATATCCATTTTATGATACAGAATAGGATAGAACCTACCAATGTGTGAAAATATGATGTAATGACTGAAAACTGGAGTGTGGGGCTGATTTGTGGACTTTTGGTATAGGGAGCTTACCACTAAATATTTTCCATAGGCGACAATAGTAACCTTTTACATGCTCCCACAAAAACTACACATACAAAACTTTTCAAACCTTACTTATTTATAGAGCCATCCTAGCTCAACAAGTTGATGAGAAAAAATCCACATGTTGCTCGTCTCCTTTTCAAGCTATGGTCCGCCATGTTTGTTTACATGCAGATTCGCAGTGAATACAAGCCGGCTTTTTAACGGAGAGGTAACAATATAAAATCAGCAACAATTTCTTTGAGCTTGCAGATATAATTATAATACACACATCATTTTATTTCCTTATAATTATCCTTTCCTCACATTGAAATGAAACATGGGATATTTATCCAATGGAAGCCTGTCTGGTATTTAGACTGCAACTAAAAGCTCTGTCCCAAAGTGATAAAAGCCAGTACCCCCAGTATTTAGTGCAAAGCTACCTTATACGGACACGACCTTTCTCAGCTATGCTGATAATGAAGGGAATTAACGCGTACAACACAGAAAATAAATGATTATCTCCCACAGCTTCTAGCCATGGTTACCTAGTGACCAAGGTAAACTGTAAATAGAAAAAGGGGGCAGTGTATTTCATTTTCAAAAAGGACCAAATTATTTTCATTTTTATTTTACAAAATGTATATGGGCGTGTTCACAATAAATTTGCAATTTTACTTCCGCTGGCACAGAAAATAAATGAAAAAATACAAAAAAGTTATGAAAAGAAATTCATCAGTTTTTGTCGCTGTAATCAATAGTTTTACTATATATTCTATACATTTAGTGGGTGCTTCCAAATATATGTAAAAAGGACTAAAAAGTTGTTCATAAAATTTCATTAAAAACACATGTGGATAATTGAAAAAGAATGTAAAATCATGAGCCGCTTGCACAGAAAAGTTATTCTTATAAGTTTTTATTTTATGCGGAAATAATTATGAAGTTCCTATATAAATCTATGTATTAACTTTAACCGACATCAGTTACCTGGATGTCCGTTAAAGTTCGACATGAAATCCCTCGTCGAAGTGTTGGAAGAGTAAAAATAATAGAATGATAGCGTGCACGGACCTCTGTCACGAGCAAAGTGAGATAGCTTCCACGTACGATCTTTCCCAAAGGGTTTAGCAGATTTACAAATACGCTTGATATGCATATCTTCTCTCTTTTTAGCTGCACGGAGATCGTTTTCTCAATGAGATAAGTTTATATATATTCAAAATTAGAGTAAATTGTTTAACAAAAACAAGGTTTCATTGTTTCACTAAACGAAGACTTGTATCGTTCAGTTATTTGCTAGTTCAATGAGCAAAGCTACTCGCCAGTTGTTCAGTGTGGTTCAGCGATTTTCCATTGACTCTACGAAGAGTGACTTCCGAAAATTGAAGAGGGGCAGTTTTTAAAACTACAACAAACCTACAATAAAAGCGAGTGTTTTTCAAGGGAGTTTTACGTCCCAGTCAACACCAAGTTATATCGAGCAGGACTGTTTACGTAACTACATTTTTTATCTTCACTGCAGCTGCTGATGTGCTATGTGGCGGCCGTAAAAAGTATCCCCGTACATCATTCTAGTGCAAAATATATTTCCTGGTCCTTTGGGATAATCGAGTTCATTTAGAGAACTTATTTATCTTCACTGCAGCTGCTGTTACATGTATGCCCTGTGTCGACCGTACAAAGTCTCCCCGTGCATCATCATGCATAGTGCAGATTATATTTAATTGTCCTTTGGAAACATTGAGTTCATTTAGAATAATTTTGCAAATAGAGTTCTGCTTAAGCCGGTGCTAGTGGGCGTGGCCGTTGTTGCACATTTTAGTACTGGTCATGAACAAACTCAATAAAACCAGTCTGCTATTTTCGTTTGTTTGGTGTATTCTTTGCATCCAAAGGATCTAGTATTCAGAACTTATTTATTCATAGGTAGTGAACCAGAACCGTGGAAATAATTTTTTCAGAGTCTGACACCTGCCTTTCTTGAATTAACAGAAGAGAGATAGTTACCGTTAAGATTTCAATGTAGCCGAACAGGCAGGGATCGAACCCGCGACCTTCTGATCAAAAGTCAGACACGTTTTCGATAATTTTCTGAAAAAGGGGTAGTCCTTTGTAAGCATAGACTACAGCATAGCTTGTAAAACCCCTGCCCGTTCGGCTACATTGAAATATTTTCTGCGGTGATTCTCTCTCTTCTGCTGATTCAAGAAAGGCAGGTTTCAGCCTCTGGCAAAATAATTTCCACAGTTCTGGTCCACTACCTATGAATAAATAAGTTCTGAACAGCTACATATGTAGATCCTTTGGATGCAAAGAATACACCAAATAAACGAAAATAGCAGACTGGTTTTATTGAGTTTGTTCTTGACCAGTACTAAAATGTGCTTCAGCTGAAGTACACGACCCGCCGGATGCTTTTAGCTTTATGAGTGTTACCATATATGGGTATGGCGGCCATTTTGGTCATGTGACCTGGACCTAAAACGGTTCCCCTAATAAATGCGCCTTGTCGTAAGGAGCAGAAATATATCTTATACTATAGTACTATATTCTGAATCGTTTGCAGGATAAAATGCATTCTCACTTTTCCAATACAAAAGCATATGTGTCAAAGTTTGACCTAGGCACAAAGAAGGTAAAGGTCAACCCAGGGTCACCATTTTAGCAATTTATGATGGGCCTACGTCCCAGATGCTATTTATCAAGTTTCGTGGAAATCTGCCCAGTGGTTCTGGAGAAGACTATTTTTGAAGGGTTTTAACCATATATGGCTTGGCGGCCATTTTGGTCATGTGACCTGGACCCCATGAGCAAATTTTGGTTCCCCCCATCCAATAGAGGCTCCATATGAAATTTGACTTCAATCGACTCAACGGTTTCCGAGGAGAAGCGGTTCGAAAATTTTCACATTTTTCGCCTCGGCGAGGCTATACTAAATGGAATGTAATATTTCGCAAGTTCATTGGTTAGATCCCATTGATATCTATCAGTATGCCAAAATTGTTTAAATATCCCAAGCGGTTAAGTCACTATCACCAATTTTCACAAACGGGTTACCGACGGACAGACTGACAGACTGACAGAATGACACGGTGATTTTAGGGCACTCTTAGAAAATCAACCGGCTTCAGTCGGTCGCTTTTTCTGCGGGTCGTGCAATGAACTCAAAGTTCCCAAAGGACGGACGGACGGACAGACAGACAGACAGACCATATATGGCTTGGCGGCCATTTTGGTCATGTGACCTGGACCCCATGAGCAAATTTTGGTTCCCCCCATCCCATAGAGGCTCCATATGAAATTTGACTTCAATCGGCCCAACGGTTTCCGAGGAGAAGCAGTTCGAAAGTTTTCTCATTTTTCGCCTCGGCGAGGCTATACTAAATGGAATGTAATATTGCTCAAGTTCATTGGTTAAATCTCATTGATATCTATCAGTATGCCAAAAATTGTTTAAATATTACAAGCGGTTAAGTCTCTATCACCAATTTTCACAAACAGGTTACCGACGGACAGACTGACAGACTGACAGAATGACACGGTGATTTTAGGGCACTCTTAGAAAATCAACCGGCTTCAGTCGGTCGCTTTTTCTGCGGGTCGTGCAATGAACTCAAAGTTCCCAAAGGACCAGAAAATATAATTCGCACTGCGATGATGTACGCGGAGACTTTGTACGGCCGACACAGAGCATAACAGCAGCTGCAGTGAAGATAAAAAAAGTTCTCTAAATGAACTCAATTATCCCAAAGGACCAGAAAATATAATCTGCACTAGGATGATGTACGGGGAGACTTTTAATGGTCGCCACATGGCACAACAGCAGCTGCAGTCAAGATAAAAAATGTGGTTATGTAAACCGTCCTGCTTGATATGACCTAGTGTTGACTGGGTCATAAAACTCCAAGCAAACCAAACGAAAATACGTCGACAGATTGAAAAAAAAAAAAACATTCGTTTTTATCGGAGACCTTTTGTAGATTTAAATACTGACCCTCTTCAATTTTCGGAAATCATTCTTCCTAGTGTCGAATGGAACATCGTCGAACCACACTCAACAAATTGCGAGTCGCTTTGCTCATTGAACTAGAAAGCAACTGTCACGATACAAATCTTCGTATAGAGAAAAAAAGAAACTTTATTTTTGTTTAACAATTTACTATAATTTTGAATATATAAAAACAAGTTTATCTCATTGAGAAAACGAACACCGTGTAGCTAAAAAGAGAGAAGATATGCATATTAGGGGTGTTTGTAAATCTGCTAAACCCTTTGGGAAAGATCGTACGTGGAAGCCGCTATCTCACTTTGCTCGTGACAGAAGTCCGTGCAGGCAATCATTCTATTATTTTTTTCTCTTCCAACACTTTGACGAGGTATTTTCTACTGCTGTAAAAGGGATGGGTGTAGGTAAGTGGCGAAAGTGCTTCAAAGCGAACCTGTTATCAGAACTTTTCTTCTGTGGGCTATGAACAAAAGGATTTTCTTGAACTTTCCGTGTTCGCTAACAGTCAGTTTTACGGTGTTTTGTCCCAAGTGTTCTCGGTAACCATGATAAGCACACAGATAATGAAAGTAGCCAAATAAATGGAAATTTGTGCGCCACCTACTGCGCTATGTGTCAAATTTCTCCAATGGAAGGTATTGAAGAAAGAAAAGGAAATACCCGTTTTCCGAACATAAATCGTACCCGAACGACCTTCCTAACGTGTGACGTAAGCACAAATGATAGCTACCACGGAGTTTGTTTCCCGACAGTGGATTTATATAGCAGTGTAATCAATGCATATCTGAAACAAATAAAAGTTATATTTTCACAGTGTGAAAATATAAATGTTATTTTCAGGGTGTGAAAAATAACATGCTCATCTAATTTTCACAGTAGCACCCCGAACTACTTCTCGCAAAAATTCATATGTTATTTATAAAATAATTCTACAGCACTCTTTGAACTGTAAACATTTGTGACGTCATAGGCCCTAGCCCGTCCAGTACGATTGATCAATTACCGTAAATATCCGCATCTAATTGTAAAATTAAAAGAAAATTTACTTTGTTTCTACGGAACCCGGGAAGGGACATGATTTTTATTTATTATGTTGTGCGAACAAGATAATATCTTGTGCGGACAAGATATTATCTTGTTCGCACAAGATATTATCTTGTACAGACAACATAATATCTTTTTCGCACAACATATTATCTTGTGCGCACAAGATATTAAGTTATGCGAACAAGATATTATCTTGTCCGCACAAGATAAAATCTTGTCCTCACAACATAGATCTTGTGCGGACCAGATAATATCTTGTGCGCACAAGATAATATCTTGTCCGGGCAAGATATTATCTTGTTCGCACAACTTAATATCTTGTCCGCACAAGATAATATGTTGTCCGTACAACATAAATTATGTTGTCCGCACAAGATAATATCTTGTCTGCAAAACATATTATCTTGTTCGCACAACTTAATATCTTGTTTGCACATCATATTAAAACAAAATTTATGTTCCTTCCCGGGTTCCGTATGTTTCGGCAGATACCAAAAATATTTCATCTCGTGTGTTGAAAACATCCGAAATTTTGGATATTTTCAACACACTCGATGAAACATTTTGGAATCCACCTCAAAAATGGATATATCCTCTATTCATTTCTGAAACGAAATTAACTGGTCATACTGAACAAAAGTTTCCTTTAAAGACACATTTTTCGATTACATAACATCCTAAAGAATCCAACATTGAGATAAAGTACACTTGGGGTATTCAGGCTGTCATACAGGTAGGGGACCAAGAGAGGGTAATAAATTACCTAGGGATGTACACTTGGGGTATTCAGGCTGTCATACAGGTAGGGGACCAAGAGAGGGTAATACATTACCTAGGGATGTGACTATAACAAATGACATCTATTCATTTACACCTAAGTCCTTATTTTGATTTGCATGGAAGAAACAAAAGCACTTTTTATCCGATTTTATATTTAGTAGCCATTATTTGTAATCATTACAGAAAATGCCAATTCAAATATATTGGTAACTTTTTTCCACCAAAAATGTTTTTTCTCAGATAAAATCCTGATAACTTTATTATTTCTGCTCTAAACATATATTGTTGGTACTCATTAGAACCATCTCGGCGAAGCGGTTCAGACGAGTACCCACAATTTGTTTTACAGTGTGACTGCTCGTTAGAACTGCTTCCATGAGGCGGTTCTAATGAAGACACACAATATATGTTTTTGAGGAAAAATGAACATCCCCTAAACCCCACTTTCTATAGAGAAAATGTGGTTTAAGGGGGTATACATTATTTTCCTTATTTCTGCTCCAGGTCATAGGTTGCGGGTGCTCATTAGAATCGTCTCATTGAGTCATATGTTGTGGGTACTCGTTTGAACCGCCTCAATGAGGCGCCTCTAACGAGCACCCACAACCTATGTTTGCAATATAAATAAGAAAAATAAATTTAATTGTGTTTGTTATTTTAGTTTTAAACTTGAAAAGTTGAAAAATAAAATCTTAAAAAAATATTTTTTTTCTCTCTTTTTTGATATGATTGTGTCTAAAACAAAGAACATTTTATAGTTCCATCTTGACTGAAACTATAAAATGCTAATGTTTTAGACATTATATGATTTGTGTATCACATATGTTCAACGAAAATAGATAAATAAATAAATAAATAAATAAATAAATAAATAAATAAATAAATAAATAAAGGTAAATTGATTGATTAAAATTTGAGGTTAATCAATTTATTTACCTTGTTTGTTTACTTCTTTGCACTTCTGAGTAAAGGAAACAATGGATATCAGTGTTTTTCTTTACTTTATTTTAAAATAAAAAAGAAGTTATTTAAACAATATGTTGTTGGAAACATTCTCAGTAAATTATACTATCACTCAAGTACCCTTATTGAGCCTCCTATTAAACAAGAACTCTGCTCATAATCACCATAAGATAAGCCTTTGATGTGCACTATGGTCCGAAGGAAATGTTTATTGGAGATCATTAGACAGGCCACCCCTTTTATATAAGGAAAAAAAAAAGTGTCTTTAAACCAAAATGGAATAATTATCAAGTTGTGAATGCAAAGAACTTGACTGCCAAACATTTTTCAAAATGGACACTATTCTAAGAAACTGAATCGTTTTGAAGACAGCCACTCACGTAGGATTTCATTTTCAGGAAAGCTAAAAAGTATGCTGTCCATTAAAACCATTTTACGGGCCTCCGTGGCCTAATGGATAAATGCGCTGACTCTTAGTCATTAGGTCTCTCACCGCCGTGGGTTCGAGCCTCGCTCGGGTCACGTGTGAGACGCCAAGTTCTGCAACGGAAGGTCAGGTGGTTTTTCTCCGGGTACTCCGGTTTTCGCCCACCTATGATTAACGATCGGCTCGATATGAGTGAAATAATCTTGAAAGGGCCTTAAAACCCAAACCAAAAAAAAAAAAAAAATTTAAATAAGAATGCAGATGATTCAAGGGAGTTTTATGCCCGTTAACGTCTTTGGTGTCCCAATATCTAATTTGTTCCATGATCAGACCATAAAATTGTCTAAGTGCTTATTGCACGACCCGCAGAAAAAGCGACCGACTGAAGTCGGTTAATTTTCTAAGAGTGCCCTAAAATCTGTCATTCGGTCATTCTGTCAGTCTGTCTGTCCGTCCGTAACCCGTTTATGAAAATTGGTGATAGTGACTTAACCGCTTGGAATATTTAAACAATTTTTGGCATACTGATAGATATCAATAAGATCTAACCAATGAATTTGCGAAATATTACATTCCATTTAGCATAGCCTCGCCGAGGCGAAAAATGTGAAAATTTTCGAACTGCTTCTCCTCGGAAACCGTTGGGCCGATTGAAGTCAAATTTCATATGGAGCCTCTATGGGATGGGGGAAACCAAAATTTGCTCATGGGGTCCAGGTCACATGACCAAAATGGCCGCCAAGCCATATATGGTAAAAACCCTTCAAAAATAGTCTTCTCCAGAACCACTGGGCAGATTTCCACGAAACTTAATAAATAGCATCTGGGACGTAGGCCCATCATAAATTGCTAAAATGGTGACCCTGGGTTGACTTTGACCTTCTTTGTGCCTAGGTCAAACTATGACACATATGCTTTTGTATTGGAAAAGTGAGAATGCATTTCATCCTGCAAACGATTCAGAATGCAGTACTAAAGTATAAGATATATTTTTGCTCCTTACGATAAGGCGCATTTATTGGGGGAACCGTTTTAGGTCCAGGTCACATGACCAAAATGGCCGCCATACCCATATATGGTAACACTCATAAAGCTAAAAGCATCCGGCGGGTCGTCCACTTCAGCTGAAGCACTGGTTTGAAATAAAAATCGAATCTCCAAGATATGCAGTTAATTTAACATTTCTATATATTGCAAGCTTATTACGAAAGCGCTGAAACTGACCGCACACGAGAGTACTGGTAAACCGCGTAGGCGGACTAAGCCTGCCCATGCATAGTGGTGCGAATCAGACCGTTCAGTCCATATACCGCTATTGGTTTCATTGGGCGGAAGGGTCTGAGATGTCATTTCATCTCAATGTCGGGTAAAAGTCCCACAAAACTGGAAGCAACGTCTCCAAAATGACCTAAATAGTGTTGACTGGGACGTTAAACCACAATCAAACAAACAGTTGCGACAGACAGAAAGTCAGACTTTTAACATATTAGTATAAGAGGGATTTAGAAAAACTGCAGAAAATATTGATATCACTGTGAAGTCTATCCTTAATAGAATAGATGATTTATTGTCTCTGAAAAATGCTAAATTTGCAGAGTACTTGGAATTCATCTATCCACATGAACTTGAAATTAAGGAAACAACAGAGACTGCAACCTCCTCCTCATACTTGGATTGTTATCTCTATATTGACAACGGGAAGCTTTCTACTAGGCTGTACGATAAACGAGATGACTTCAATTTTCCCATTGTTAACTTTCCCTTCCTGAGCAGTAATATCCCGTCTGCACCAGCATATGGAGTTTACGTTTCACAGTTAATCCGTTATGCTAGAGCCTGTTCAAAGTATCAGGACTTTATGGAACGTGGGAAGGTGCTCACTACCAGGTTGTTATGCCAGGGGTATCAAAAAACCAAACTGGTGTCAACACTAAAGAAGTTTTATGGGAGGCACCATGATCTTGTGGATCCGTACAATGTGGCCATTTCCAGAATTATTTCTGATATGTTTGCCAATGGAAAGCCATAGGTAGACTTCCAAAAACTCGGACATACCCTTCCCGGCATTTACACCTTTTCTTCGTTCGGGTCGATGGGCATGGTGGGCGAAGCTTGCTTACCAAGTAATGCTTACTATCCGCGGACGCCTGATTACACTCTTCTGGAGTCCATGTCTGTTGATCCGAACATTGATATTTGCCATTTTGTCTATGGATTAACGATTTTGGATTAACGCTTTGGTACTACGACCTGAACTACTTAAACTAATTGCAAAAATGGTAATTTCATTGTAAGGGAAGTATGTTACAACTGGATCTGTTTCTTGTGTGTGTGTGTGTGTGTGTGTGTGTGTGTGTGTGTGTGTGTGTGTGTGTGTGTGTGTGTGTGTGTGTGTGTGTGTGTGTGTGTGTGTGTGTTTTGTCCATTTTATGCCGTATTGGCGATTTCCGTATTATCGAAACAGAGATCTGTTACCAGCACTTCTGTAGTGAAAGCAACACATCAGAAAGTTCCTGTAATGAACACTCATTTGAATCTCCACTTTATACGAGGGAAATTGTTTTCCAATGGTATATATTAGTTTTTACATTTCTGTCCCAAAACATAAACTTGTACGTGTACCTCGATTGGGCGGTTCTTTTGGAAGTAAACACAACTGTTCATCAAAAAATGCCATATAAAAGACATGAAATACATCACGTGTGAGTACTTATGCGTGCTTATATTTGCGTGTGTTAGTGTATACATGCGTACTTCCATGTGAAGGGATGCATAAGTGAGAAGTACAGTAATATAGAACGCTAGCATTCCTCAACAGTATTATCATTTCCACAGCATTTATCAATAAATTAATGTTTTATATGACATTTCAAAGCAAATGAGCCTCACAATATGGCTTGTGCGACAAGCGTAGACACAGATCAGCCTGAGCATCCGCGCAGTCTGATTAGTCTTCGCTGATCACATGACCCTTCTATAGCTTCCGGGCTGTCTAAAAAGAGATGCACAACAACTCATGCCATAGTGGAGGTGAGGGTCTTTGCTGGTTTCACGTCTTATTGTAGGGGTTGTCGTGTGCTGGCTCGAATAACTGAAAGAGCTGTATTGGGAAAAATATGGATTTTCAATACATGACTTGTATTTTTTTTTTTTTTCATTTTCAAAGAAATCCCACTGCAGAAGAAATGTCTTTCCATCCTTGGTGTCTGTAGCCATAGCAAGAAACACACCTAAAAAGTAAAATTTACCGCGGAAAAAAACCCTAAAATTTTAAGATGACTGAATTGCGATATTTTCTTATTTCTGCTCAAACCATAGACTGTGGATACTCGTTAGAACCGCCTCGATGAGGCGGTTCTAACGAGTACCCACAATCTATGTTTTAGAGCAGAAATAAGAAAATAAGGTTTACTCCTGTAAACCCCAGTTTTACTGTAAAAAGTGGGGTTCCAGGGGGCTCAAAATTATATCGGCGTATTTTCGAGATGCCTAGTCAGGCGTCGTGTTCTGTGGCGTATGACCAGGGACTGTCTTCACTGTTTTCCCGCCATGTTTGCAAGTTACTATGGTTAAAACAGTTTAGTTGGTTCATGTAATCCATATATTTTCAAGTTTGTTCAATTCACAACCCTTAGAGTGCTCGCCCCGCCATGGACCTGTCGTGTTTGTTTTTCTTGTGCTTTAAAGATGGTGTTGTCCGTTTTGGGGCAAGCCCACCCGCTCTCTTATGCTGGGTAGGACAGTTTTTGTACCTGCAAGGTTGTGCTTGTAGATTATATTTTGTGATTTTTGTTTATTCTGTACATACAACATATAGTATAGTGTGACGGCCTCCGCCGTCTCGGGCCCAAGTTCGTGTTTATTTTAGTTTGTGGGTGACCTCTTTTGCGGAGGATGTGGAAGTAGGTCAATCCCCTTTTCTGCATTTTTTTGTTAAAGTTAGGAAAATGTGGTGCCCTCCTCCACGTAGGATGTCATATTCTGTGGGACCGTAAGTGGGTCATTCTGAGTCGCCATGTTTACATGTCATTATCGCATCCTACGTGAAGGAAGGCACCATAGGAGGAATTGTATTTCTACCTAGTCGTTTGAGGGCCCAAGATATCGTGTGCCGATCTCGTTAGTTTGTTTGTTTGATTTGAGGTTTAACGCCCCCGTCAACACTGTAAAGGTCATTTTGGAGACGTTGCTTCCAATTTTGTCGGACTTTTACCCGACATTGAGATGAAATGACATCTCAAGCCCTGTCGCCCAATGAAACCAATAGGGTTTATTAGCATGGACGGTCCGCCTCGCACCGCGGTTCCTGGACAGGCTTAGATCCCTTAAGCGGTTTACCAGTACTAGTGAGCGGGCCGGATTCAGCTCTGCGTGGAAGCATCATGCAGCCCATATATTTCTTCAAGCCCCTATGGGCGATAGAAAACAGTCTGACTGAACTGGTTTTTAAGGTAACCGGACGCTATAAGCACATAAGGGCTACCCCAAACAGTCACTCCCGGAAGCTAATTAAAGCACACTCGGTCCGATTCGACCCGAGGTTTGTGTACAGGCTTGATCGATCGATCGATCGCTCGCTGAGCTACCTCTCGTGTTAATAAATAAATAAAAAAATAAAAACAAAGGAAATAAAGGAAATAAAAAAGAAGAAAATAAATAGATAGATAAATAAATAAACAGTTAAACTTGAGAAAAAAAAAACTCGTCTGGTTTGCAATTTTTCTTGTCGCCTTATGATTATGTTAATCTGGTATCACTTTTCAAATCTTCGGACTTCTAATAAAAGTCATTGTCCAGTTTTTTATCCCTAGGCGAAATTCTCACCATTGACTACGAAAACACGCCTATTCAAGTACATTGGAAAATTTTACCATCAAAAAAGTAGAAAATTTTCAGATAAAAAATTTCTGGTATGTTTTTGAGCAGAAATAAGAAAAATAGTGTATACTAGTGTAAACCCCAGTTTTACTATATAAAAGTGGAGTTTAAGCGGTTCGTGTTTTCTCGTGATGAGTATTGACAAGTTTAAGCAAACACTACCATTGTTAGATGCAATAATTGGAGAGTTAACCTTTTAGATATTTTTATGACGTTTTGCATAAAAAAGTTTCATGGGATTATTCAGTGGAAGCAGGAAAGCCTAGACGGTAAGTTTTCATTAACGCTTTGCATGCTGGGTATTTTTTTCTCAGCAGACAACATTTTTTTCTTACTTTTCGCAGACATCTCCTGCACATTCCATTATGATAACATAGTGCATTTTTTCATATTTCCAAAATGGCTTCTTTTCTAATGCAAAAATCGTGATATTTTTCTTATTTATACAACCAACATATGTTGTGGGTGCTCGTTAGAACCGCCTCATTGAGGCGGTTCTAACGAGTACCCACAAACTATGTCTTGGAGCAGAAATAAGAAAAATAGTTTATACCCCGTAAACCCCAGTTTCTCTATATGATGCCAGTGGGGTTTAAGGGGGTGTTCATTTCGCGGACTTGTTCACATGATGACATTTTTTTCTTACTTTTCGCAGACAACTCACGCATTGTCTCCAAATCTTGTTTTCTGCTAAACATTAGAAAATTAGCAACAATTGGTCGTGTGCTGAATTAGCTTAGAGAGTCGTAAAGGTTAACCCAAACAGGAGTCCATTTCAAATTCAAGGGTATCAGGTTATTTTTTATTTTTTGGTCGAACTTTCTGCAGACAGTGCGTCCTGATCTGGGCCTGCACTGTTTGCCAATGAAATTAGGGAGCGTGATAGCTCAGTGGTTAGTGCACTTGCCGCTGATGCTAGAGGCCGGCCCCCGGTTCGATCCCCGGAGGCGGTGATTACTTCGGTGTCCGAACACGTCCCATTTGCATCATTTGCAGGGATGAATGCCAAAACGTGCACCGTCCTTCGGATCGGGATGTTAAAAGGAGCCCCCCCCCCCCCCCCCCCTGTGTAGGAAGAGTCATCAACTGTGCCGGTTAAAGACCCCCACCATAAGTACATGATTACTGGTGTAAATGTCTCTATCTCTAACTCAAACATAGCGTGCTCATTCAGAACCGACTCATTGAGGAATAACAATCACCCACAGTATACATGTATTCCAATATTTTCAGAGGCAAAAAATAAGGAAATATCGTATTTTTCATCAGGAAAATGACTGATTTGAAGATATAAAATGTAATATACTCGTAGTCAATATTAGCGTCAGTGTTTTTGGGTCGATTCGCTTTTTGAGTCAACCCGAAAAGTTATGAAGCGCAGTAGCGTGTCATTGCTGAAGTCAACGTGACTGTCACTGACTTGTCGGAAATCCAGATAACGGTTATTTATAGAATATAGCATCACTCTTATCGTTATAAGGTCAGAGTGTTGCGTTAGACCATTGGCTGGCCGGAATCGTTTGTTGGGTATGGTTTTGTGTGATTTGAGGTTTAACATTCCCGTCAACACTGTATAGGTCCTTTTGGAGACGGTTGCTTCCAATTGTGTGGGACTTTCACCCGACATTGAGATGAAATGACATCTTAAGTCCCGTCGCCCGATGAAACCAATAGGGTTTATAAGCATGGACGGTCCGACTCGCACCGCTTTGCCTGGGCAAACTTAGATCGTCTGAGCAGTTTACCAGTACTCATATGCGGTCGGTTTCAGCTCTGCGTGGAATCATCATGCAGCCCATATATTTCTTCAAGGTGGTTGACTGGAATCCTGTGTTGGTCTTGGCAAACAGTGTAGACCCAGATCAGACGCCGCAGAACGCGGCGTCTGATCAGGGTTTACACTGTTTGCTTACAGCACAGGAATGTAAGGGTCGGTGTTCTCGTTCAGGTCCGATTTTTCCAGCCTATACTGAGAGACCCATCAAAACAGTTTTTCAGCAAACCTTTGAGAAAAGGAAGGGGCCCTTTGCATGATCTGATATGTTCTTCGAATGCACGAGCGCAGCCAACTAAATGGGACAGACGCATACATTTCAACGTATCTGCGACCAACATCTGTGCCAAATGCACCGTGCGGATTAAAATATTAACCAACAATACAGAATTTGTCTCCCTTTGACCGAGGCCGCAGTGTCATTATATGGGACATTACACGGGTGACGCTCGGCCCCCCGCCCATAGGGGCTTGAAGAAATATATGGGCTACATGGTGCTTCCACGCAGAGCTGAATCCGGCCCGCACACTAGTACTGGTAAACCGCTTAGAGGATTTAAGCCTGTCCAGGAATCGCGGTGCGAGGCGGACCGTCCATGCTAATAAACCCTATTGGTTTCATTGGGCGACAGAGCTTGAGATGTCATTTCATCTCAATGTCGGGTAAAATTCCCACAAAATTGGAAGCAAGGACTCCAAAATGACCTTTACAATGTTGACGGGGACGTTAAACCTCAAATCAAACAAAAAAACAAACACGGGTGACGCAGGAAAACTATAAATGTTTTATAAGACGTTATAACGGCCGGGTATCTTGAATGATGTTGGATTTGAAAGAAATACGAACGCTGATGTATATGTTTTGAAACAAGCATTTTAAATATTATAACGGTGTCATGATTTTTTTCTGATATTATATCTGTCTGATTCTTTCACCAGTTCCAGCTTTATACTTGCCCTGCCCCCCCCCCCCCCGCCCAGCGGGGCTTGGAGAAATAGATTGGGCTGCACTATGCTTCCACGCAGAGCTGATACCGACCGCACATGAGTACTGGTAATCCGCTTAGAATGTCTTAAGCCTGCCCAGGAAAATGGCTGCGAGTCCATGCTTATATATATATATATATTTTTTTTTGGGGGGGGTTTGGGTTTTACGGCCCTTTCAAGATTATTTCACTCATATCGAGCCGATCGTTAATTAGAGGTGGGCGAAAACCGGAGTACCCGGAGAAAAACCACCTGACCTTCCGTTGCAGAACTTGGCGTCTCACACGTGACCCGAGCGAGGCTCGAACCTACGGCGGTGAGAGACCTAATGACTAAGAGTCAGCGCTCTTATCCACTAGGCCACGGAGGCCCGTACCCGTCCATGCTTATATACCCTATTGGTTTCATTGAGCGGCATGGATTCATATCATTTCATCTCAATGTCGGGTAAAAGTTCCACGAAATTGGAAGCAGCGTCTCCAAAATGACCTTCACAGTGTTGACGGGGACGTTAAACCTCAAATCAAACAAACAAACAAACCATTAAAATTACATTTCCCATTTAAATAGAAGGTTTACGAAAATTGTATGGCTGTACAGGTAATTTTACTAAGATTTCAGTTTTAGTGTTGAACAAAAAGTCTCAATTTGAATGATCAGGATAAAAAGGTAATGAAGTTTCTATTAAAACGCCTATTTCTAAACCGATATTGGTAAATAAGTCGACGTTATGCAAATTTCTGATACAACGCGCCAATGGAAAAGAACTGATTTATTCAGCAACAAAGCAGACGAGCTCGACGCTCTCCCCTACTTTTCTCACGTTTAGGTATTTAGAAAAGTTTATATTTTAATTACAGAATTGAAACTACATGATAGATCCGTTATATATTTACATTACTTTCCTCCCGATAGGTTAGTTCTGTGAAATATATTAATAGTTCAGGACAGTTACTGTGAGACGAACTTGTCTCCGTTGGGTGGCCGAACTTGCCCCTTAGCGGGGCAAGTTCGGCCATCATGACCCCGGTCTCTTTAACTAAAAATACCCTTTATCAGACAGAGACATAAGAAGGCATATACCCGGGCTAGTACGGCTCCTTTGTACCTTACTTACATGTATAGTTTTCTTAGACCTAGCTTTAAGAGTCATTAAAAATGAAAGTTTTCTAAAATTGGGCCTTACGAGCCCCGGTCTCCCCTAAAGTAATTTTCTCGCATCAAAACCGTTCGGAAATCAAGCTTTTTGTGTGTGTTTACTGTTGCTGGATAAAATCAGAATTCGAGACTGCTCTACGCCTTGCTAATATCAAGAAAAAAAAAAAAAAAAAAAACACACACACACACACACAAAATAAAAAATAAACACACCAAAAACCAACAACACAAAAACAAAATTTGAAAGTTTTCATAGCCAATACATTAAATATTGATGTATAAAAATTAGATTCTATTTTAGATCCAGACAAGAGCGAAATTAGGAGTAATATAAAAAAAAAATGCTAAACTTATTTGCCTTAGTATATACATTTTGAATGGTACTGGTATTCCACGCCTCGTCAAATCAGGGGGAAGCGGACCATAGGTATTCTTGATGCATGTCGCAAACGGAAGTGGCCCGACCGATAGACGATAAATCGACTTGTGGGACGCCTACAAACCACTCGTATCTCTGACCACGACCGAGATCTGTATCGCTACAAACGCTTACGTCTCTTGCGTTATCGCATCACGAAAACACGCCTATATAATTTTGACCCCCTTGAACCCCACTTTTATATAGTAAAACTGGGGTTTCCGGGGGTATTCCTTATTTTTCTTATTTCTGCTCTAAAATATAGATTGTGGGTACTCGTTAGAACCGCCTCGATGAGGCGGTTCTAACGAGTGCCCACAATCTATATTTTGAGCAGAAATAAGAAAAATATCACAATTTTTCATCCTGAAATTTTCACTTCGGCGATAAAGGTGGCAATGTATTTGTATTGACGTGTTTGCGTAATGGGTTTCAAAAACCATTGTTGTGAATCGCGATGAACATCACGAAAACACGTCTATATAGTTTTGACCCCCTTGAACCCCATTTTTATACAGTAAAACTGGAGTTTACAGGGGTATATCTTATTTTTCTTATTTCTGCTCTAAATCTAGATTGTGGATACTTGTTAGAACCACCTCGATGATCTATATTTGAACAGATTTAAGAAAAATATCACAATTTTTCATCTTAAAAATTTCGTGTTTTCGGCGGTAAAGTTTACAATGTATTATAGACGCGATTCCGTAATGAGTGTTCAACATGCATTTTACCACGCACCCAGCAAGTTAGCAATACGTCATGTCCCGTCGGTTCATTAAAGAGCAGATACGTCAAAAAACACTGACACGCTACACCAGAATAGGTGTATCAAGAGACAAGAATGTCAAACTGACCGTAATCAATACTTAACATCACCATCCAATACCGGTTAACCCACAAGAGAGGGCGGAGCTAAGCGATTGTCAAAAATCTACTGCATGACGCGACGGGTCATGTAAAAAATCAATCACCAATTAGCGTATATGATTTCAGTAGAGAATGTTCGCTGTGAGAGGCTTGGCAAGCAATGGAGACTCAGATCAGGTGCCACAGAAAGCACCGTCTGATCGGGGTCTACACTGTTTACAAAGAAAGTGGAATTTAGGGCTTGAACGAAAGTTTGGATCTCAGTCCGGGACTATTTTCCATGCCTACACGGGCCTCCGTGGCCTAGTGGTTAAGAGCGCTGACTCTGGATCATTTGGTCTCTCACCGCTGTGGTTCGAGCCTCGCTCGGGTCACATGTGAGACGCCATGATCTGCAACGGAAGGTCAGGTGATTTTTCTCCGGGTACTCCGGTTTTCGCCCACCTTTGATTAACGATCGGCTCGATATGAGTGAAATAATCTTGAAAGGGCCGTAAAACCAAAAAAAAAAAAAAAAAAAAAAATCCCAGCCTACACTCGGTGGCAGTCGGGAACGCTTCCCCTTTCCGCTGGTCGCCTTTGTCGTCCGCTCGCGACTGCCGACGACTGTCCGGTCTGATTACATACATGTGCATACCTTTGTCTATAATGGTTGAGTTTAGTCCTTTGCATCTCGCCTTGATTTAGTGCTTATCATACAACAGCTTGTTGAGAACTGATATATAATTACTATTGCCTAATATTTCAAACCTCCATGAAAGAATTAACCCTTTGTCCTACATTTTGCTTTCACAAAACAACTTCTTTATACACAATGTATTTTTGACACGAATCCTTGTAATTTACCCTCCCTGTGCAATTCCAATGCATACAGAAATGGTCGGCCCCCGCCCATCGGGGCTTGAAGATAAAGATGGGCTGCACGAGGCTACCACGCAGACTACACGAGTACTGGTAAAGCGCTTAGAGGATCTAAGCCTGCCCATACAAAGCGATGCGAGGCAGCCCGCCCATACTTATAAACCCTATTGGTTTCATTGGGTGACAGGGCTTGAGATGCCATTTCATCTCAATGACGGGTAAAAGTCCCACAAAATTGGAAGCAACGTCTCCAAAATGACCTATACAGTGCTGAAGGTGACGCTAAACCTCAAATCAAACAAACAAACAGAAATGGGCACAACAGGAGGCTCAGTTATAAAGTGGCTTTAGTGTATATTTAACCCATAACAACTCCTACTTTTGCAAACAGAGATGAGGTCCTACACTGTTTGCCATGCAGCTTGTGAATAATGTTAAGAAATTTTCATGTTTGACAGTCGGCAATTGCTGAGGCTAAATATATATATTCAGCAGGATAAGGGTTAAGACTTATTGGGTTTTCTGGGTTTCTTTTTCCCGCCCATTTTTTGTCCAGTTGTGAGGAAGGTTTCAAAATTTAAAAGGGTGGGCCCATAAAATCACGAAATAACACGCAAAAATCCGCCCAAATATTTTACTAATCGTCGAGCAATTAAATGAAAAATATATTTTTTCAGACTTTCAGTGGAATGCATACACCTTCAGGGGAGGCAACTCTTTCAAGCGTATTTTAGTCTCCCATGTCAATGAGGGTCAACTCTAAACGAAAGAATTTGCTCCTAAGGAGCAAATTCTTTCCTTTAAGAGTAGACCCCTTTTCGTGGGACAAAGCTTATAGAAAAGCAAACAGGAAGTTCCGAAAGTTGCCCCCTTTTGAAAAATGTGGCAAAATCTGCCAAGTCATTCCCATCAGATTTCATGTGACCAATAACGGACTTTAATTGACCAATAGTTCTGCTTTTCTGTTAGATTGTTTGTTTACATGATTTGAGGTTAAACATCCCCATTAACATTATTTAGGTCATTTTGGAGACATTACTTCCAGTTTTGTGTGAAATTTTTACCCGACGTTTAGATAAAATGACATTTCAATCCCTGCCGCCCAGTTAAACCGATATGGTTTATATGCTCGGATGGTCCGACTCGCCAGGGCAGGCTTTGGGAGTTTATGGCTAAAGTTAACAGACATCTGAAGCGTTGCATGTCCGACTCACCAGGGCAGGCTTTGGGAGTTTATGGCTAAAGTTTACAGACATCTGAAGCGCCAGTATTATAGGCTGTTGTGTCAGGCAGCACCATGAACATGTGTCGCGTAAGGATCCGAAAGACTTTGGGGCTTGAACCATATGTAATTCGGGTCATTTCTCCGGTCAGTCGCAATGGCGAACTTCCACATAAAAAATGTTTATTTTCGAATCAATTTTTAAAATTCAAACTAATGCATCTGATAAAATAAAGTTCAGTTATGATTAGTTTGGTTATTCTATTTTTAAAGTTTAATAGCCAAAATTGATTTATTTGCCAGTTTAACGCATTTTGTTATTTGTTGATGGTATGGATAATGGTGTTAGATAGGGAATCGCAATATCGACGATTCTGTTTTTTTTTTTTTTTTTTTTTTTTTAAATCAAAATATAGGTAATGAGCGCTTTCTTTAATTATACCCCGACATTTTCTCAACAATCAAATTACCGATAATCCAAGTGTGTGTACAAAAATCCGGGAAGCAAAACATTCAATAAGTGTTAATCAGCCACATGCTTGATTTGTCACAGCACACCCGAGTGTCGCAAGATGGACCTGTCATTTTTTCCGCAGTCGCGATAGGCAATACTAACCAGCCTACAGACCTGAGACTGTTAAATCCTTTGATCAATTGAGCACTCGCTGTCATTTACAAAGACGAACGCGACAGGAGAAAAAATACTGGCCACGACTGGAAACTTTACGCAAAATCTGGCGTAAAAAATGCCCATAGGGGCTTGAAGAAATATATGGGCTGCACGATGCTTCCACGCAGAGCTGAATCCGGCCCGCACACTAGTACTGGTAAACGGCTTTGAGGATCTAAGTCTGTCCAGGAACCGCGGTGCGAGGCGGACCGTCCATGCTAATAAACCCTATTGGTTTCATTGGGCGACAGGGCTTGAGATGTCATTTCATCTCAAATGTCGGGTAAAAGTCCCACAAAATTGGGAGCAACGTCTCCAAAATGACCTTTAGAGTTTTGACGGGGACGTTAAACTTCAAATCAAACAAACAAAACTGGCGTAAAAAATACGCCGGATCCGGCATTTCCCATCATTGATGCGTTCCCAACACTGTGATTACATCTTCATAGTCTCGTAGTTGATACGAACCATACAAACACACCTTTTTAATTTTGACCCCTACCGCTCAAAGTTGGAACTTCCTACTGTTTCTGTGAATAGCCCCGCCCATCATGGCTTGCAAAAATAGACTGGGCTGCATGATGTTTCCGCGCAGAGCTGACCGAACACGAGTACTAGTAAACAGCTTAGAGGTTCTGAGCCTGCCTAGGAAATGTGTTGCGAGTCAGACCGTCCATGTATATAAACCCTATAGGTTTCATTGGGCGACAGGGCTTGAGAAGTCATTTCATCTCAATGTCTGGTAAAAGTCCCACGAAATTGGAAGTGACGTCTCCAAAATGACCTATACAGTGTTGCGGCCCCCGCCCATCTGGGCTTGAAGAAATACATGGGCTGCATGATGCTTTGGTAGCCAACAATGGGTGTGGCTAAATTAATTTATTCAGCAGGATAAGGGTTAAGTCTCCAAAACGAGACATTAGTTTTTCTGGGTTTCTTCTCTTTTTTCCGCCCAATTTTTGTCCCGATAAGTTCTCAGTAACCACTAGACAGATATGAAAATGAAGTTGTGCAGGAAGATTTCAAGATTTAAAAGTGTGGACCCAACAGGTCTCCTGGGGGGCACGCAAAAATCAGTAACCGTCGAGTCGAGCAATTAAGTGACAAATATTTTTTTTATTTATTTATTTTCTGATTTTTTTATTTATTTATTTTCTTTTCTTAAAGGAAAGAATTTGCTCCTCTCCAATTCATTCTTTCTACTATTTCTATCTATATCGGTCGAATCAACATTGGAGCGTTTTCAATTCTAGTGTGATCGGTCATTGCCGATCCAGGTCTGCAGGATGAAAACATACACAGTAATCATGTAATAACGAAGAAATCTTTAAACTGCACAGAATGGGCCTCCCAGTTAACGTCCCGATGCGGAGGACGGTGCACTTTGTGGCATTCACCCGGAGCATGTTCGGACACCGCAGTTTTATTACCGCTGCCGGGAATCAAACCGGGGGCCTCTAGCATCACAGGCAGGTGCACTATACCATTGAGCTACCACGCTTGATTCAATGTCGAGTGCCGGCTCGACCACTTTAATACATGTATATACAGGGGTTCATCCATTGTTCTTTCTTGTTTCTGCTACAGCCTCGAGGTTTAAACGAGTATCCACAATCTGTTTTGAGATGAATATATATTCGCTTGTGGGTACTGCTGGTCAGAACCGCCTCGAGGTTTTGTGTATTTTGTTTGATTTGAGGTTTAACGTCCCCGTCAACACTGTATAGGTCATTTTGGAGACGTTGCTTCCAATTTTGTGGGACTTTTACCCAACATTGAGATGAAATGACATCTCAAGCCATGTCGCCACCTAGAGGTTTTAACGAGTATCCACAATCACTGTTTTGAGCAGACTATAGATTGTGGGTACTGCTGGTTAGAACCGCTTCGAGGTTTTAACGAGTATCCACAATCTTCTTTTGAGCCGTATTAAAATCGATTGTAACATTAACTGACAGCGCTATTATCCCGCCCACGCTTAAAACGTCCAAAGACGTGTGTCAATCATCTAAAATACCGGTTCAGAAGCACGTGATGGAAAGTTCAAAACGGTGCAACAAAGCTTTCGGCACGTATTTGATATTCGTCTCAAACAACATCAAAAGTACGTCTGGGAGAAGATCGATTGCTAACTTGCCGATTGCGTTGTTGTACATGTTTTATATTTAAATTGATAGAAGAATAAATGAAAATACAATTTAACAATGAAATCAAACAAACAAGAGAATGAATGAAAATATACATGTAATCTTAACAACAACAACAACAAAAAGATAATAAACCCCACACTTAAAAAAAAAAAAAATCAAAGAGGGGTGGTTGGGGGTAGGGTGAGGTGGCGTGTATCTTGCGCCACTGGGGCGTCCAACTTTTATCGGATTACCGTTGAGCCAGGCCTGCTGTCCTGCAGCAGGTTGGGGTAGACGGCGGCATTGCTACTTCTTCTGTCTCTACACTTTCCTCAATGTCAGGTAAAAGTCCCACAAAATTGGAAGCAAAGTCTCCAAAATGACCTTTACAGTGTTGACGGGGACGTTAAACCTCAAATCAAACAAACAAATCCATTCATTTTCTTCTTTCTCTCCTGTCCCTCACTTTCATCTCCACTTTCTCTTCTATCTCTTTCTCCTTTTCTCTGGGAAACGACACACAACAACCCACAAGGGTTGACGTTTCGTTAAACCGAAATCAATCAATCAATCAATCAATCAATCAATCAATCAATCAATCAAGCAATCAAGCAATCAATCAATCAATTAATCAATCAATCAGATATTAAAGAATAATAATAATAATAATAATAAAATGCTTTTCAAGATGTCTTAGTCAACATTGGATAATGTCAGCAGAAATACAACATGTTTAAGGCATTTTGGTCTCATGCCTGGTGTTTTACCCTCATCTGTGCAGTATGGGTCATTACATGACCGTGTAGTGGAGCGGAACATCATTTTCATCTCCAAGACCCCCTTGAACCCCGCTTTTATACAGTAAAACTGGGGTTTATAGGGGTAAACCTTATTTTTCTTATTTATGCTCTAATATATAGATTGTGTGTACCCGTTAGGGCCGCCTCGAGCTAACGAGTACCCAGAATCTATATTTTTGAGCACAAATAAGAAAAATATTACAATCAATTTTTCCTCTTTAAATTATCATTTTTTGGCGATAAAGGTTACAGTGTATTTGTATAGGCGTGTTTTCGTAATGTGGTTTGGTCTTGTTCGTGGCCCGGTCTGTATGAACATCTCGGCGTCTTATAAAGAGTGTGTGTTTCAGTTTTACGTCCCACCAACAGCTACGGACATGCGGAGATGGGACTTTGGTTTAAAGTCTCATCCGATAGTCGTGAGAAGCCCGGGATCGATCCTTCAATCCCTGGTTTATCAGGCGAGTAGCACAACCACTATACCTCACAGGCTTCTGCGTCTTACAAGGAAGCAGATACATGTACCTACAGTAAATTCCTATATAAAGACCACTTTTGAACAGCCCCAAAGGTGGTCCTTGACCAGAGGACTCTGTATGCAGAAAACACAAGGCAATTATAACTGCAACGTACTTAATAAGCTTTGTAAAACAGAATTAGTCTTAATTTCAGGTGGTCTTAATAGCGGAATCTTACTGTATATGTTAAGGATATTTACTATACAAACCTTATGGTGCCTCCTAACGGGAAATCGACCTTAAATGTGTAGCCTTATAGCTCATCAGTGGGGCTTATAGGATAGCCAGTGGTCCGTCGTCCGTTGTCGTCGTCTGCGTCGTCCGCGTTATCTGTGACGTCTGCGTCGTCTGCATCGTCTCTTCTCATCTGAAACCGCTGGGTCGATTGATGTCAGATTTCATATGGAACATCCTTGGGACTGGGGAACGAAAGTTTGTTCACGGGAACCAGGTCATGTGTCCGAGATGGCCACCACGCCCATTTTTGGTAAAAAAAAAGAGATAAAAAATCCTCTTCTCGAGAACCAGTGGGCCGATTGATGTTTTAGCCTTGAAAATTGGGTTACTTTTGTTTCCGTGATGATTGAAAGGATGTGCCATTTTTGAAAGCAAAATACATTGGACCAGATCTCACGAGTACCCACAACATATGCCTCCTTGAGGCGGTTCTAACAAGTACTCTGTCAATCTATGTCTCACAGCTGAAATAAGCAAATATGTGTATAGCCCTGTAATCCCCAGTTTTCTTTGTATAAAATGGGGGTTTAGAGGGGTATTCATTACACGGACTTGTTAACATGATGTAAACGTCACTCAAGTGGTCCCCATCACTATAAGATTTCTGTGAAACGAAGTCCCCTCTGAACCCCACTTTATATAGAGAAAATTTGGTTTACGGGGGTATACATTATCTATCCTTTTTGTTCAAAAAAACATAGATTGTGGGTGAGGCGGTTCTAACGAGCACCCCAATATATGTTGATAGCAGAAATAAGAAGGATTTTATCATATATACATAAAATTTGTCGCTTCTGACACCATGTTAAACGCCATTATTTCACACGGACTTGTTTTCATAATGCTGTATAAAGTGTGATCTATACCAGACTGCACTTGTCGGCCTTGGTAGCTCTGTTGGATGCGCGTCTGACTGGTGATCAGGAGGACGCGGGTTCTATACCTTCTGGGGTCGGCAACATTCTTTCGTGGAGATTGATGATGAAATCTTTTCTACGGTTATTCTCTCCCTTCCGCTGATTCAAGAAGGGCAGTTGTCAGTTTCTGGCAAAAGAATGTTCACTGTACTGTAACCGCTCACGTACATGTATAAGTCTGCCCATGAAAAGTGTTGATGGGTAAACTGACCGGCCCGAAAATAACCCAAATAGTGTTGACTGGGCCGTTAAACTCCAATTCAAACTTGCAAAGCCCATTACGAAAACACGCCTATTCAAATATATTGAATATTTTACCACCAAAAACGAAAATATTCAGATAAAAAAAATCTGATTTTTTTCTCATTTCTGCACGAAACATAGATTGTGGGTACTCGTTAGAACCGCCTCGCTCGTTAGAACCGCCTCAGCGAGGCGGTTCTAACGAGTACCGCTGAGGCGGTTCTAACGAGTACCCGCAATCTATGTTTTTCAGTAGAAATAAGAAATAATGTTGACCTTACCCGTGTAGTTTTACTATATAAAAGGGGGATTCAGGGGATCAAAACCAAGTAGGCTTGTTTTCGTAATCCAGAGAACCAATTGTTCGATCAGTACACCACTTTTGCGCTCCACCTTTCGTTGTTGACTGAAATGTGCAGTGACCCATTTCTAATGCTACCGTGTCGAGGAGTTCAAAAAGGTGGTAATAACAAGAAAACGTTCCCGTTTACAAGTTACATCAATGTTTTCCGGAATAAAGTAAGTCTTATTTTGTTTGGTTATCCTTCGGAGTAAAGTTCTGTTCTGTTCCCTTGCATTATCAAGCGCATGCGAGTGAAGTGTGTTATCCACCACGTGATTGTGGGTAGTCTGTGACTCTGACAACCACCTGCCATCTCTGTCTGCAGCATAGGTACATGTCGGCCCCGCCCATGGGTTCCCATCTTTTTGCTCTAGATTGTCACCCTACCATTACTGTTTGCTAAAGCACAGACATTAGTTTAAAACTTAAGGTATATAGTAATCACACATCTAGACTGCAATGCAAAATAAACTAAGATTTTCCAAATTGTTACCCAGCAGTGTGGGTTGCAATATAAGTTCAAAAACCAAATACATTATGTAAAGCAAATTCAAAAACTACAGTTTAAGACCAAATAATGGTCCTATAAGACCACTAGACGAAGATTTATTGTACAAAATGAGGCAAAATCCCCTAAATTTTCAAACAAGGATACCGACAAGGCAGGAGCACTTATCCATAAAATATTATCATTTTCAGTTGTTATGTACTCTGAAGTAGCAAAGACGAGGCATAATTTTCTTACTTTTGTGAAAATTTCACCGAATACCACATGGTAAATTTCATCGCCATCTTGGATTTCGACGAAATTCTTACCCTGGATTAAGTGAAATTCAAACCCCAAGTATTTCCCTGTCAGTCGAGATCGGATGATGACAGTTACCTCTTGCAATTGCTTAATCAATGGCTTTGCAGAATCATCAACCTGATCTTCATGTCATTTTGCTTCAGGTGTTTTAAACGTCTTTCAAAATACTGACTTCGGTTTGTTTACAATAGAGAAATCTGTCGAAATCTGTCACATTTCTTGACGACCTCATCACTGTTTCAGCTGATTTGTGTTAATGCGCATGCATTAAAAAACGGGATAAAACTTGATGAATAACATACAAAAATTACAATTTAATAAAGCTCTTTAAGTTCTGTTTTAGCAAAATGATTAACGACCACCTTTATCGGCATTATGACTGTTTTTATGTTTTACTTTTTTGCGCATGTACCTTCCATTAGATGGTAATTCGGTTGTATCCGCTTTCTCTCGGACTGGTTTTCGGCACTAGAAAGCGTCATTGTCATAAAACGGGTCGAATTAAAGCACCCGGGATCCAGCAGAATATAAATGGCGAAAAAACCACATGTAGCAGACAGAAGCAACAACGTTTTCTTCGTATTTGTAAGTGTTTTTGGCATTGATCATGAAATCAGTTTTGCGGTAATAGGGATATCATTTTAGTTTTTCGAATTCCACACCGGTAGCGATGTCAAACACTATGGGTTTTGGAAATGAAGATGGAAACCGCTTATTTTAGCAGTGTAAACAGAAACTGAAGATTTGTTGTCACGTGACAAATTTTATGAAAATGAAAAGCAACATTAAAACAGATAAAAACAGCATTTATCGATATATTTTGCAGACCGGAATATTTCTTTATTTTAACTGTTTCTGGAAAAGTTCCTTTGAAAATTAGCCACGGTTCTTGAACAAGGAAATTTATTATTATGTATGGTGGTTGCATTGTGTCATGGTAAACTGTTATCTTCCTACTGATAATGTGATCGGTCTTTTATCTTTGACCATTACTCGCAGCATATTTGCAGGTGTACATTAAATACATTCCAGGTTTGCAGGAGCGTACACAGTCATGTAATATAAGTAGGGATTTTTTAAACTGCACGGGGGGGGGGGGGGGGGGGTCTTACATAGAGGGCTTCCAGTTAACATTCCGACCCGAAGGACAGTGCACTATGTGGCATTCATCCCTGCTAATGATGCCAGTGGAGCATGATCGGACACGAAAATTACCGCTTTTGGGGATCAAACCAGGGATGGGGGTTTCTTGCACCAGAGGCAGCATCCTAATTCATTCAGATGGGGGACGTTAACTTTTTCTGAGTTGGCTTGTACATAAGCTGTTACTTAGTGCAAAGTAATTTTATGTAAGGAAATGACAACTGCCCTTCTTGAATCAGATGAAGTGATAGAATGAGAGTAGAAAAAAATTCACAGTCAGTCTCCATGAAAGTTTGTTTTTGATCCACAGGATAAAGTCAGTGACAGTGTGGAAACTCACATCACATAAAAGAAGGAGAGCATAATGCAGCATCTGATCAGGGCCTACACTGTTTGCATAAAGTTCAGCCATTCTCTAGATACATTTTGAAGAGAAACACAACCTGGCATTCCTAAATTTTAAAAAATGGACTTGCGCTATTATATAAAGTGGAACACAGGCACTTGTTTCATAGAGGAAAAAGAATCTACCCTCTACCTTAAGACAGGCACTTGTTTAAGAGAAAAAAAATCTACCATCTACCTTCAGAAGGTAGAGGGTAGATTTTTTTCTCTTTGAAACAAGTGCATGTGAAGTGGAAGATTCGATTTTGTATACAATAGGTAAAGAAAGAAAACAGTACATTTTTTACTCTCCAGAGGTTGGGGCCCCGGCGATAGGGGCTTGGATTTATACATCAGGCTGCATGGTGCTTCCACGCAGAGCTGATGCTGACCACACACTGTACGAGTACTGATACCACTTAGAAGAACAAAGCCTGCACAGGCAAAGTGGTGTAAGTCAAACCCTCCTATGAATATAACATTTTGGTTTCATTGGGTGGCAGGGCTTGAGATGCCATTTCATCTCAAATGTCGGGTAAACTTCCGCAAAATTGGAAGCATCATCGCCAAAATAACCTCAATAGTGTTGATGGGGCATTAAACCTCAGATCAAACAAACTCTCAAGAGGTTATGACCAATTCAGACCACGGTAAATAGAAGGAACTACTTTCTTTTTGTTTACATGTTTTCACCATGTGCTCAAGAGCAGCCATGTTTCTTCAACTTCAAGTGCATGGAGGTGGCAAGATGAAAATTTGGTCAATTTTGTAATGGGACAGAATTTTTGAAAATCATTGGTAGGTTTTTTTAGGAGAGGTTATACAAAGGACTGATTTGTGCTAAAAAGAAACATTGGATGAAATGACAGCTCTGCAGTGACGTTTGAAATTTGACAATTTTCATCCTGATTGTTTTTGTCTTTTGAAAACTAAATGTTAGTAGCAATAGAGCTACATAAAGTCAAAATGTTATGCTTTCATGGAATTAATCACAAAAAAATTCATATTAGTCATAATTTCTTTTTAAAACAATGTTCATCTTCACACTTGTCAAATTTTCAATACAGGTTGTCAGCCATTTTGTATAGTCCTTAAACCAATAAATCTAACCTGGCACCCACATTAAGTTTCATCTGTACCTGTTCATAACTTTTAAGCTAGACGATTCTATTGGTTATTAACCCTTATCCCGCTGAATAAATTACTTTAGCCACACCCATTACTGGATATCAACCAATCAGATAACTGGAATACTGTATTCATTCAAATTCATGAACATAATGACAAACAGTGTAGATTCTGATCAGATGGCTTCTTCAGATAAGGATAACAGGATTAAACAGCATCAACTGTTGGCAGTTTGGGTCAATTGTTTATCAATCGACCCAAAGTTACTAATTACAGAAGCATCCCGTATGATATTTTCCACGTGGATATCATTGCTGACCATGTACAAAATCCAGGTCAGCGTTTTTCTTCAGAGAGCATTTTTCGGGTTGGTTATCTGTAAAATCTGGACTGGGCTTCGAGTAATTGGAAATTGGGAAACAGTGAAGACACAGATAACTAGAGAAATCTTCAAGGAGCCTTAGATATCACTAGAGAAATCTTTCAGTAGCCATAGACATCACAAGAGAAATCTTCCAGTAGCCTTAAACGTCGTAAGAGAAATCTTCCAGTAGCTCTAGACATTACAAGATAAATCTATCAGTAGCTCTAGATATCACAAGAGAAATCTTCCAGTAGCCTTAGACATCACAAGAGAAATCTTCCAGTAGCTGTAGAAATTACAAGAGGAATCTTCCAGTAGCCTTAGACATGACAAGAGAAATCCTTCAGAACCTTAGACATCACTAGAGAAATCTTCCAGTAGCCTTAGACATCACTACAGAAATCGTCCAGTAGCCTTAGACATCACAAGAGAAATCTTCCAGTAGCCTTAGACATCACAAGAGAAATCTATCAGTAGCTGTAAACATCACAATAGACATCTTCCAGTAGCTTTAGAGATCAAAAGAGATATCTTCCAGTAGCTACAGAGATCACAAGCGAAATCTTCCAGTAGCCTTAGAAAGCACAAGAGAAATCTTCCAGTTGCACTAGACATCACAAGACACATATTCCAGTAGCTGTAGACATCACTAGAGACATCTTCCAGTAGCCTTAGACATCAAAAGAGAAATCTTCCAGCAGCTATATACATCACAAGACAAATATTCAAGTAGCTGTAGACATCACTAGAGAAATCTTTCAGTAGCCATAGACATCACAAGAGAAATCTTCCAGTAGCCTTAGACATCACAAGAGAAATCCTTCAGTAGCCTTAGAAATCACTAGAGAAATCTTCCAGTAGCCTTAGACATCACTAGAGAAATCTTCCAGTAGCCTTAGACATTACAAGAGAAATCTTCCAGTAGCCTTAGACATCACTAGAGAAATCTTTCAGTATCCATAGACATCACAAGAGAAATCTTCCAGTAGCCTTTGACATCACAAGAGAAATCCTTCATTAGCCTTAGACATCACTAGAGAAATCTTCCAGGAGCATTAGGCATCACAAGGGATATCTTCCAGTAGCCTTAGACTTCACAAGAGAAATCTTCCAGTTGCTCTAGACATCACAAAAGAATTCTTTCAGTAGCTATGGACATCACAAGAGAAATCTTCCAGTAGAACTACCCACCATTAGCGAAATCTCTCAGTAGCCTTAGACATCACAAGAGAAATCTTCCAGTAGCCTTAGACATCGCAGAGAAATCTTCCAGTAGCTCTTGACATCACAAGAGAAATCTTCCAGTATCTCTAGATACCACAAGAGAAATCTTCTAGTAGCCTTAGACTTCACAAGAGAAATCTTCCAGTAGCTGTAGAAATCACTAGAGGAATCTTCCAGTAGCCTTAGACATGACAAGAAAAATCTTCCAGTAGACTTAGAGATGACAAGAGAAATCTTCCACTAGCCTTAGACATCACTAGAGAATTTTTCTAGTAGCCTTAGACATCACTACAGAAATTGTCCAGTAGCCTTAGACATCACAAGAGAAATCTTCCAGTAGCCTTAGACATCACAAGAGAAATCTATCAGTAGCTGTAGACATCACAAGAGATAGCTTCCAGTAGCTATAGACATCACAAGAGAAATCTTCCAGTAGCCTTAGAAATCACAAGAGTTTTTCTTCCAGTGGCTATTCACAAGAGAAATCTTCCAGTAGCCTTAGACATCATAAGAGAAATCTTCCAGTAGCTCTAGACATCACAATAGAATCCGTCCAGTATCTATAGACATCACAAGAGAAAACATCCAGTAGAACTAAAACCCATTAGAGAAATCTTCCAGTAGCCTTAGGCATAACTAGAGAAATCTTCAGGTAGCCTTAGGCATCACAAGATAATTCTTCCAGTAACCTTAGACATCACACGAGTGATCTTCCAGTAGCCTTAGACATCGCAAGAGAAATCTTCCAGTAGCTCTAGACATCACAAGACACATATTCTAGTAGCTGTAGACATCACTAGAGACATCTTCCAGTAGCCTTAGACATCACAAGACAAATATTCCAGTAGCTGTAGACATCACTAGAGACAAATATTCCAGTAACCTTAGGCATCACTAGAGAAATCTTTCAGTAGCCATAGACATTACAAGAGAAATCTTTCAGTAGCCGTAGACATCACAAGAGAAATCCTTCAGTAGCCTTAGACATCATTAGAAAAATCTTCAAGTAGCCTTAGGCATCACAAGAGAATTCTTCCAGTACCCTTAGACATCACACGAGTGATCTTCCAGTAGCCTTAAACATCGATTTCCAGACACTTCGGCCCCACTACCACCTCGGCCCCTAGACAGGTCGGCCCAAAACCAAGTCGGCCCTAGACACCTCGGCCCCAGTCACCTCGGCCCTAGACACCTCGGCCCCACTGTCACCTCGGCCCCTAGACACCTCGGCCCCAAAGACACCTCGGCCCTACTTTTGAGATCTGTTAGGTTATGGGCATTTTTATCATGTTAAAATCGGCCCCGCCCATCGGGACTTCAAGATGCCTGTGACATGAGTACTGGTAAACCGCTTAGAGGTCAAATCTAACAAACAAAACATCGTGTTAACAAGCCCGTGTCATGAACACCCCGCTAAACCCCAGTTTATATGAGGAAAACTTGGGCTCATAGGAGCATACATTATTTACATCACGAAGACACGACTTTATAATTTTGACCCCCTTGAACCCACTTTTATATAGAAAAACAGGGGTTTACAGGGGTAAACCTTATTTGTCTTATTTCTGCTCTAAAATATAGGTTATGGGTATTCGTTAGAAACGCTCGATGAGGGGGTTCTAACGAGTACCCACAATCTATATTTTGAGCAGAAGTAATAAAAATATCACAATTTTTCCTCTTCTATTGTTCGTTTTTTTTTTTCGGCGGTAAAGTTTACAAAGAATTTGTATAGGCGTGTTTTCGTCAGTCTTATTTCTGCTCCAAGATACAGGTTGTGTGTACTGGATAGACCCGTCTCAATGAGCAGAACTGATCAGAATGCGTCTTTGACAACTTTTAATCACAAATAGTTTAATAGTAATCTGTGTTTATGTAAACTAGTCATTTCTTAGATCCCTTTCATATAAGTTAACAAGTCTATGCGATAAACCTTCGGGCAGGAGTAAGAAAATATAATTTTTATTAACTGTTCGTTATATAATTTTGGTTTTACGGAATCTTCTATTAAGTTGTTACTAAACTGTTAGGAAATAAGATCAAACTATTTTATTGCGATTTTTATTTCATATAAAAAAAAACAAATAACCAATGTACGGAACCCGGGAAGGGACATGATTTTTTATTTTTATTATGTTGTGCGAACAAGATAATATCTTGAGCGGACAAGATATTATCTTGTTCGCACAACTTAATATCTTGTGCGGACAAGATATATCTTGTCTGCACAAGATAATATGTTGTGCGGACAAGATATTATGTTGTGCGGACAAGATATTATCTTGTCTGCACAAGATAATATCTTGTCCGCACAAGATAATATGTTGTCCGCACAAGATAATATTTTGTCGCACAAGATATTATCTTGTGCGCACAACTTATAAAATAAAAAAAAAAATCATGTCCCTTCCCGGGTTCCGTACCAATGAGACGTTTATAACAAATATAACCACGCATACACGACATTTTCAGGTTAACTTTGACTATTACAACAAGAAGACACTCTGAAGGACTGCTAATCCCCCGCCGCCTTCAACCGTGTCGTTGACCTTGAGTCTGCATCATGAAAAGTGGGGTTTAGCGGGTTGTTCTAATTGTGAATATTTGATACTGAGAGTCAATGAGCCTTTTCTACAAAAATGCGGGCCATGAAGACTTTGCACTCAGTGTACATCCAGATCCATCTGATCTGGATCTACACTGTCATTCAGTTTGCGAATTTTAAATGAATACAATATACATGTATCAAGGAATTTGAGGGGCTGGTAGTCAGAAATATGACTAATAAATAAAAAATAAATAAATAAAGTATACAATATACTTTTTACTGTCCGTCTTTAAATATGAGCTGAAATGACAATCAAATAGGAATTTCCAAATGTGTGAAAATTGCTAACAATGGAAACATACTCGACAATTCCAACAAAAAATACGAGCAGTGAAGATCTACACTGTCTGCCACTAATATATACATATAGTATACATGTATCAAGTAATGTGAGTGGCTGATAGTCAGAATTGCGGCTAATAAATAAATAAATAAATAAATAAATAAATAAAAGTTTATAAATAAAGTATACAATTTACTCGCTACTGTCCTGAGCTAAAATGACAATCAAATGTGTGAAATCTGTTTATCATCAGGGATCTCTTTATTGGGCAAAAGGGATTAGTGACGCCTGGTTATTTATTGAGCTTCCCACTTCACTTATTTAAAGGTGCATTATTGAGCTGTCGGAAAAAAAGTGCTTAATTTTTTTTTTACATATATCGGGTATTTTTTGTTTAAATAATACAAATGAATGAGTTTTATGCAATACTGCGAACAATTATATCACAGGTTAAGTTTTATGAGACGGTTTCCCTAACTATGTTGCGAACACAGTTAGTCTATTTTTAATTTCGCGACAAAAATTCAACGCGCGTGAATAATGACGTCATGCGGTAAATACCTAGAAAGGTATACAGGGGTCATCTCAACATCGTTACACACAATTGTTGTGACAGAAATCGTAGTATAGCGAAATTCTTTTAAACTGTTTTTGCGAATTCCAATGTAAAATGGAGTGAAATTCCACCATTCTCTCTCTCTCTCTCTCTCTCTCTCTCTCTCTCTCTCTCTCTCTCTCTCTCTCTCTCTCTCTCTCTCTCTCTCTCTCTCTCTCTCTCTCTCTCTCTCTCTCTCTCTCTCTTCTACACTGTTTTTTTTGTTGTAGAAGTAAAAGCCATACAGGGCTAATGTTATTTGTTAACCGTATAAGACAGAAAATAAATATATTATGTATATAACGTCGGGCCGACGCTTGACCGACATTCTACGCTGACTGGGTGTCTTCCATTAAAGTTAAAGACCCCTACCTCAGTTTAGTGTTGTATTGGACTAACAGCCCAGTCAACACTATTTTATGTCATTTGTGAGCCGGTCAGTTTACCTGTCCACACTTTTCCTCGGCAGGCTTATACGTAAAGCCACGGTCACAAATCACTATTCGATCCTCGCCCGACTGCTCTGGGACTGCTATGGGGTGAGATTGGGCTGGAGTCCGGTCGGCGTCCCGCCGGATGTTGGGGCGTCGGTGGTGGTCGGGAGGGGCCCGGTGAAATTTTAACTCGTAGTTAAAATTCTCCCCGAAATCTCACCGACTTCTAGGTCGATGGCACATCGATAAAAGTCGATCAGAGCTCGTACCGACGTCGATGTCGATGGCATCGGCTGGCATCCGGTAGTCGTAAAGCGGACCCCGACCAATCAGATAATCGGGCAGTAATCGGCCGAGGCCCGACAGGTGATCAAGCGGAATCCGCTGGACGAATCCCGTTTTCGATCACTGATTGACGCTCGACTATATAAGGGCCCGATCTCCGATGGGTGCCAGTTTCTAGCAGACCAGTAGGGAGCATTGTAAACGTTTGATAACTGCCCATGCAAAGAAGGTACACGATCCATTGCTTGATCCACCATCGGCGGCAGCAGTTCTTCTTCCGCACACAAGGTTGCAAAGACCACTTTGGCACGGTGGGGTGACTGTAGGTGCAGTGGTGAGATAAGAGGCATCTTGTTCCGCTTTTCTTCGAAAGTTTTCCTCGACGTCAACAAATTGAAGGATGTTCACCCACCAACAGAGCTGACCCATTTGTTGTATAGGCAGGAGAGGATGCAGTTTATATGCCCCTGAACAACTGGACCATTCTCGGCTGGGGTAAACCCGTTCCTTGTCCGGCGGCCGGGAACTGGGCGGACATCTGCGGAACATCGGCCGATGCTCGGGGACTAGTAACAATCGCCGGGTATACGGTCGGTAACCTGCAGTGCACCGGCCTATTTCCGCCCGGCGTATACGCCGATGCTTCCCCGCAAAACTCAGGCTGGCACCGCCCGATTCTCTCGGCGGATGTCTCTCTAGGCCCCGCACGGCATACTTTTTGCCAAAACCGAGCCAGACACCCATTTCTCGGCTTGGACTGCTCGGCCGACCACAACGTATAGTATAGCTCGGCCGGGGTACGCCGAATTTGTGACCGAGGCATAAGCAGTTAACCAGTACAGTGCACACTCTTTCGCCAGAAACTGACAACTGCCCTTCTTGAATCAGCGGATGCCCAGTGGTAGAGAATGGCCGTAGAAAATATTTCATGATCAATCTCCACGAAAGAATGTTGCCGACCCGGCAGGTACCGAACACGCGCCTTTCTTATCACCAGTCAGACGTTCATCCGACTGAGGTATTGAGGCCGATGATTATTATACGAGATATTTTGGCCAGCAATAATCAAGTGTATATAAATGTAAAGTGCAGATAACTCCATGTCAACAGACATACAACGTCTTAACAACGTCCATGTCAACAGACAGACAACGTCTAAACACCGATGCATTGACGCTGACGCAGCAAAGTCGATGCAACAACGAAATTGACATAGCGTGTAGCCTCGGCTCCGGAACTTGTTACTCAAAAGTACCAGATAAATGTGGAAAATGATCATACCGACGGTAACGGGCCTCCGTGGCCTAGTGGTTAAAAGCGCTGACTCTTGATCATTAGGTCTCTCACCGCTGTGGTTCGAGTCTCGCTCGGGTCATATGTGAGACGCCAAGTTCTGCAACGGAAGGTAGGGTGGTTTTTCTCCGGGTACTCTGGTTTTCGCCCATCTCTGATTAACGCTCGCTCTATACGGGTGAAATAATCTTGAAAGGGACGTAAAACCAAAAAAAAAAAAAAAAGACAAAAAAAAAAACAAACAAAAAAAACGGACGGTAGGTAATGACTTAATTTGGCGTTATTATGTAGTGCTAGAACCTAAAACCACTTCCCATCACGTGAACAAGTCCGTGAAATTAAGACCCAACTAAACCCCATTTTATATAAAGAAAACTGTGGTTTACGGGGAATAACATTAATTTCCTTAGTTCTGCTCCAAGACATAGGCTGTGGGTACTCGTTAGAACCGCCTCAATGAGGCGGTTCTAACGAGCATCCAAAACCTATGTTTGGAGTATAAATAAGAAAAATATCACAAATCTTCATCAGAAAAAGATGCCGTTTTTAAGGTTTGAGAAATTTACTATATCCCACGGATGTGTTATCCTAATGCCATATTTACTAAACTTATTTTCTCTGAAATTCTTGTGCAGACATTTTGGAAAGCTTTGAAAACGTTTGAGGGTCACTGATGAGGCCTTATTGACCGAAACTAGCTATTCTGGCCCAGAAAACATGTACACTCCATATGTTCCAGTTTTGTGGTGCATTCCTTGCTTCAAAAGGATACCACACTTTCGGATGAGTCTTTAAACCTAGGTCCCGTCTCCGTATGGCCTTAGCTGTTGGTGGGACGTAAACCTCAAACACTTACTCACTCCAAAGGATAACCATTTCTAGAACATATTTAACGTCACTACAGCTGGAGTCTGGGAATGGGTGGCGGTCGTAAAAAGTCTCCCTGCCCAACATCATAGTGTAGCTTATATTTTCTTGCCCTTCCATTGGTAAATTTTGAATTTTTGAGGGTCACTGATGAGGCCTAATTGGGCAAAACTAGCTAGTCTGGTCTAGAAAACATGTACACTTCATATTTTACAGTTTTGTGGTGTATTCCTTGTTTCCAAAGGACAACCCTTCATAGAACATATTTTAGAAGTTAGTAGATGAGAGAAAGTACAAAAAGGGGAGAGGGAATTATTGAAAGGTTGTTGGAGTGCTTTTCAGTTTAGACAACATGTACGATAGAAGTTGGTCTTCTGTCTTTCTCGACTGGTAGGCGAGTATCTCTAGCAATGTTAATAATAAGACGATTCATTACGATAACAGGTCCGTGCAATGAACGCCCCTTTAAACCCAACTTTATAGAGAGAGAACTGGGGGGTTACAATATTTTGTAACTGGGTATACAATTTGCTGCGTCAGCGTCAATGCATCGCAATGATGATGATTGACGTTGACACGACGTTGTTTAGACGTTGTATGTCTGTTGACATGGAGTTATCTGCACTTTACGTTTACATACACTCGATTATTGCTGGCCAAAATATCTCGTATGATAATCGTCGGCCTCAGTGCCTCAGTCGGATGCGCGTCTGACTGGGTATACAATATTTTTCTCCTTCCTGCTCCAAGACATATGCCGTGGGTACTCGATAGAACCACTTCAATGAGGCAGTTCCAACGAGCACCAACAGCCCATGTTTGAAGCATAAATGAGAAAACTATCACAATTTTTCACCAGAAAAGTAAATATTGTTTAGATATGAAAGAATGCACAAAGTCACACGGGTGTGTTATCGTAATGGCTGTATCTAGACGATGATAATCAATTTGAAAAAAAAAAAAACAATAATAAAATTCTTTCATGGGAGAGCAGAAAACAAACTGTAGTAACAATGTACATGTATTTTCTACAAGATGTGCCTTCTATACTAATGACTTATGGTACAAGTCTACTGCACTACATGTGTGGCAGATAGTCGATGGAAAACAGAACCCTGACACCAAACATAAACATTAAGTCGGAATAGGCCTCATGAATCATCAGTATTTGGGTAAAAGTAGTTATATGTAGAATATAGAAGTGCAGGCAATGATCAGGAATCGACACAATTTACCCACAGCTCCCACCAGAGGTTACCAAAGGGGAAAGAAACACAAACATGAAACAACAGACCCTAATGGAAACATCAATAGCGGAAAGCCAAAAGGACATTTACTTTTCCACAAAATGTCCAATTCGATATCCAAAACAAAATAATATAAGTGAAACAAACACTCAAAGACAAACCATAACAAAAATAAACAGCGACAGAAGAACCGCCTTGGAGCGGTCAGTGAAACGAATTCCACTGGGCTGGGTGAGAGAGGGGCTTTAATCTTAAAGAATTTATCTAACCTGTTGTTTATGAGTGAAATGTATCTCTCGCTAAGCACTTTATTCATAGAAACAAATTTGTTTTCGTATATACCATATTTTGCTAAAACAGAGAGAGAGAGAGAGAGAGAGAGATGTAATTGACCACTTCTGCTTTACCACCGTGTGAAAATAGTATTTTACGATCCTCTAGCGATATTTCTGGATTTACATTTGTGGTCAACCATGATTAAAGTTCAGTCCAAAACGTTCTTACTTTTGGGCATCTAAGAAATAAATAATGGATTTTTTCTGGTTGTTCATTACAGTAGCTACAAACCTGATTTCATTAATTTTAAATAGAGATGAATGTGTTACTAAATTTTTATTATTGATTTTGTATTGAAAGTCACGTAGTTTTGTCTCGTGAAATGTCTTTAATGTTCGATAGTACATTTTCCATTCTTTTTTCCACTATATCTCCTATCTCCGCTTGCCATTTTGTTTGTTTAATGTATTCGTTTACTCTAACCAAAATATCATAAATAGTCTACTCCCTTTCTTTGAACTAATCAAGTGTTGAAAGTATATGTTACAAACTACATTTTGTTTAAATTCAACAGCAAATACACGATTCATGTGAATTTGATCTTTTCACACTTAAGAAATACTATTTACTACATGGTGGTAGTCTAAAAATGTGCCCCTTATATCATATTTCGCCTTTAACTGTTCAAAACAATAAAATACCACTTCCTCACTAGTAAGATTGTAAATTACTTTTATGCCCATATCGTGCCTATTTCTTAAAAACAATTTCCCATTGCCAATGTGGTCTTTATGTCATTATGGGCATATAAGAATTTGCTTTAGGTTTTCTACGGGGACAGGTTTACAAAATTCCGACAAGCAGAAAATCCTTCCAAAAATGGATTTTTGTAGGTTGAAACTAAATTTCGCCGCATAAGATTTGGTTTGGACATACCTTATGATCACAAAATACTCAACAGCCTGGGAGCGCAGATCTTGTGACACTCATGCGATTCTGTTTGTTTATGACCATACCAGATCATGATTAAATGGTCAACAAATAGATCTTATCTTGGGTTTAACATGATCTTTGGCTAGGTGAATCACATGAAGCTCCTTCGCAAGCTACTGGTACATGGGTTAACTATCCAGTGAATTAAGTCTTTTCTATTTGAAAGAAGTCAGACAGTTGCACTTGAATGTGAGTACTCAGATGAGGTTCCAGTTACTTCAGGTGTACCACAGGGATCAGTTCTAGGCACAATGTTATTGTTATTATACCTTAACGACCTATCCGACAATGTGTGGTCCCGGGTTCGCCTATTTGCTGGTGACACTGGGATGTACCTGACCATAATTCTCCCTGATTATTCGGTCACCTTCCAGAGGGACTTAGACCGCCCCATCATAGAATCTCACTGGGACATGGAATCCAAACATAGAAAGGCGGCATAATGCTGCGTTTTACCAGATCTGCACTTCTTGTTGAACATGCTGGTATTTAAGTGTTAAACTAACAGTTTTAGATTACAACTAGGATGAAAATTATTTTAGCTGCCCTTTATATTACAGCGAAAGTAAACTTTTGTGAACGGAAAAGAAATTTATGAAAGTACTTTTTTTATCTCAGGACATCTTAAGTTTCCTCAATACATATGCACAAGAAAAATATAGATGAAAGATTTGCAAGTTGATTTTCCCCAAAATATAATCCTGATTTCCGTTTTAAAATGCATGTCCCACAAGAAAAAGGTTTGGAGGTATCAACGGTTATTACAGCAAGTACTTTTTTGCATTAGCAACATCCCTGTGCCTTTGAAAATAAATGAAATTCAGTATTTTTCACTTTTACCAGGAAAAAAGGAAACCGCTCTATAGACTTTTTAAAAGTTACTAAAACAGCTGCAGATCAATAGTTCACATCAAATACTAGCGACTCGGACAAAGCTTTCTATCAAAAAGGCTACCTGAATTGAAAACCAGATTTTTTTTTGACATGTTTATTCTCGATGGTCGCCATCATCTCCTTTTCTTGCGGTAAATCTGAAATGCTGAGATTTCATCAATTATGCCTTCTACATTTTATTTTCCACATCATCAATGAAAATACCTTGAAAAGTCAGCTATGTAGCCTTCTTCCTGCATACACCATAATGAAATCGCCTATCTTGGAAGCCTGTCATCACTGATAAATTAGTGTAGCTGTCAAATTGAAGAGATATCCATCTTGCCAAAAGCAAAAACGTATTCATACGACTTGGAACTAACCCCCCCCCTAAAAAAAACAATAGAACACCATTGTTGTCTGTGGCGTTACTAAGCCGTACAAATGTGAAATAGTTAGAATATACAAGATAAAAATAGCAACATGTGTGCACGTGATGGCCGATTTCGAAAAAACAAACATTACAGAAGACCATCATGAAAACATGCCTATGCAATTTTGACCCTCTTAAACTCCACTTTTATCCAGTAGAATGGGGTTTGTAGGGGTGTACATTATTTTTCGCATTTCTGCCCAAAACATAGATTTTTGGTACTCGTCAGAAACCGCCTCGTCGAGACGGTTCCAAGGAGTACCCTTTATCTATGTTTTGAGCTGAAATATGAAAAATAGCAGAATCTTTAATCTGAACATTTTCATTTTTTTGGTGGAAAAATGTTCAATTTATTTGAATAGGCATGTTTTCGTAATGCAATAATAATAAAAATAATAAAAATAATAATAATAATAATAATAATAATAATAATAATAATGGCCACACTCATAATTTTAAATAACTGGAGTATAGTATGCATATTACAGGACCTTCGTTTGAATAAACCCTCGTCAAGGGAATAAACACTTCTAAAAGCATAAACTAACGTCTATTATAGTTGTAAGTTTCACAAGAACGAAGTAGAAACTATTTCAGCTCACTGAAAAACAAACTTTATTTCGTAAACAAAAACAAACAAAAAAAAAAAAAAAAAAAAAAAAAAACTTCCCATCACGAAAGGAAAGTTCCTTCCGTTGATTAGACCAATAGGGGACAGACTTTCTTCCTAAGTATTTTCAGTAATGCGAAAGCAACGACAAAGAATTCTCAAAAGGAAATATGGCCCAGTGTAGATTTCACATCTCCATCTGTTTCATGCAAAAATAGATTGATTTACGATCAGCACTAGCATTATAATCGACCCCTATGTGATGAAACCAAACATGATAATAACCACGGCCTTTCCTTCCAAACGATGTCAAAATGGTGTCAGTAGTTTCCGACTTTGGCAATTTTGTGACGCAAGTAGCCGTACAGTTAATTCAGCATTTTTTTCCAAGTCGACGTACTTGAAAAAAAAAAACCAAGTTGCCGTACTTGAAAAATCCAAGTTGCCGTACTCCTCTGTATTTTTTTTTTTAAAAGAAAACTGCATTATAATGCGGACGTTTCATACTTATACACAACTACTTTTCTAACCATCTGAAAGTTGTCCACATGAGTCTTTACTTTAATAAATTGCCCATGTAGACAAATTGTTTAACATTTTGACAGATAGATAGATAGACAGATAGATAGATAGATATGTAGTGAATGAAGCGTAAAGAAGAAGCTATAATATATATATATATATATATATATATATATATATATATATATATATATATATATATATATATATATATATATATATATATATATATATATATATATATATATATAATTTCATCAGCCTAAATACTTTTGTAAGCCTTTATGAATGACGGTTAAACAAATAAAGCTCTTATATCTATCTCAAGACAGGGACATGGATCATTCACACAGAGCTCAACGTCAATACCAAAACGATCAGGGATTACTAAATTTCCTTAATTAAAGCAGACCTTGATTCGAGAAATTCAAGGAATACTAGGTTTTACCAACCTCCCTATTTTCATTTCCAATATGTATATGCACAGTAAGATAGCGGATGTGAACGGAAGATTGCGATTGAACTGGACTGGTTTGTTTGTTGGGGTCCCAGGCGGTGGCAGCATATTTAAGTTTAGGTCTAACTAGTGACTTGTATGCTGTTGCCTTGATGTCCTTTGGGCATGCAGAGAGATTTCTGCGTAGGATAGGAAAGCAACTGTCTGGCTGTCTGTCGTAGATAGCATGTCATAGTCTAGCTACTAGACCTTGATGTCATATTAACCAATTACCAACCTTCATGTGTGTTTTATCAAATATGAAACCTTGTTAGACTTTAATCTTGTCTCAGACACCAAGGTCTAGTACAATGCGAATTTTACCTCGCAAGATTCACCTTGGTAAATGATTGATTACAGCTACAGTCATGAAATGTGTATTGCCTTTCTGTACCCCTTACCGAACACGAACTGATAAGGCAAACTGGCATTTTAGTCAGAGTATATCTTCCCAAGATCAAATAAGGGGTAGAAGAATATTACTTATTAACTTTAAAATATGATATCCGACTAGAAGCTAGTCTAAGCATGTCAGTGTGACTATTTCACACCAGTGTACTGTCTATAGCCAGGTTTTTTGCTTTACTTCTGGCAATGGATGTTGTATAATGACTCCATTGTCTTGCTTTTGTTGCCGATTCTGATGTACTCAGACTAAGTCTTGTCTGGGTGAAAATGTATATGAGGAAGAGGAGAGTGCCGAGCACTGTACTCTGTGGAACACCAGAAGTAACGGGCGCAGATGAAGAAATCATCAATTACGACTTTCTGGTATCCATCAGCAATGAAATTCTTGATCCACGACTTTGTCTTGCTTGGTATCCCGTAACAGCAGAGCTTGACTTCAAGTCGTTGTGCGGAACCTCGTGAAAGGCCTTGCTGAAATCCAGTAGGATGACATTTATGCGCTGTCTGTTATTCATTCCGCCGGCTTGCTATCAGCTGGTACTCACATGACCCCCCCCCCCACGAGCAACGATCCAATGTACAGCGAAAGAGCCGATTACTGTGCAGAGTTTCATCCTGCAAACCTGGAGTTTATGTAATAAACTGAGCGTGACAGCCCAGTGGTTAAGCCCAGAGTGGTTAGTGCACTTGACTCTGATGCCAGAGTCCCCCGGTTCGACCCGGCGATGATTATTTCGGTGTCTGAACACCATTTACAGCGATGAATGTCAAAATGCGCACCGCCCTTTGGATCGGAACGTTTAACTGGAGGCACCGGCCCCCGCCCATAGGAGCTTGAATAAATATATGGGCTGCATGATGCTTCCACGCAGAGCTGAATCCGGCCCGCACACTAGTACTGGTAAACAGCTTAGAGGATCTAAGCCTGTCCAGGAACCGCGGTGCGAGGCGGACCGCCCATACTAATAAACCCTATGGGTTTCATTGGGCGACAGGGCTTGAGATGTCATTTCATCTCAATGTCGGGTAAAAGTCCCACAAAATTGGAAGCAACGTCTCCAAAATGACCTTTAAAGTGTTGACGGGGACGTTAAACCGCAAATCAAACAAACAAACTGGAGGCGCCCTGTTCAGGGAGAGTCATCCCCTATGCAGGTTAACTGTTTGTTTGTATAGGGGTTTACGGCCCAGTCAACACTATTAAGGCCGTTTTTGAGCCTGTCAGTTTACTTTTCCTGGGCAGGCTTATACGTAAGAGGTAACCAGGAGAGTGCACATTCTTTCGCCAGAAACTGACAACTGCCCTTCTTGAACCAGCGGAATGGAGAGAATAACCGTAGAAAATATTTCATGATCAATCCCCGCGAAAGAATATTGCCGACCCCGGCAGGTATCGAACATGCTTCCCCATGATCACCAGTCAGACGCGCATCCGACTGAGCTACCGAGGCCGGCGCTGTGCAGGTTAAGACCTCTACCGTAATTGCAAGATTGATGTGTGCTGTAAATCTGTAAGTAATGGTAAAATGTGGCCGATCCCAGTATCAGTGAGTAGAAAGAAGGTCCTGGTGCACGTTTGTTTGTTTGGTTTGAGGTTTAACGTCCCCTTCAACACGGTAAAGGTCATTTTGGAGACGTTGATAACAATTTAGTGGGACTTTTACCAGACATTGAGATGAAATGACTTCTCAAGCCCTGTCGCCCAATGAAACCAATGGACGGACTCGCATCGCTTTGCTTGGCCAGGCTTAGATCCTCTAAGTTGTTTACCAGTACTCGTGTTCGGGTCAGTTACAGCTCTGCGTGGAAGCATCACTCTTCAAGCCCCGATGGGCGGTGCGAATATGGATAGTGTTTCTCTTTTGTTTCGGAATTAAAAAGTTCTTGCTCGGCTCCAATGGCGGGGCTTGAAGAAATAGGTGGGCTGCATGATGCTGCCAGGCAGAGCTTAAACCGACCGCTTAGGAGTATTGGTAAACCGCCTAGAGGATCCAAGCCTGCCCAGGCAAAGCGGTGCGAGTCGGGCCGCCCATGCATATAAACCCAATATATTGGTTTCATTGGGCGACAGGGAATGAGATCTCATTTCATCTCAATGTCGGGTATATAAAAGTCCCACAAAATTGTAAGCTATGTCTCCAAAATTACTTATACAGTGTTGATGGGGACGTTAAACAGTGTTAATTGGGACGTTAACCCTCAAATCAAACAAATCCAAAGGTTATTGCTAGTATCGTCTACTTCTAACAAATACCCACATCATACATGTACTCTCACATGTATGCGCTTTTTGTATATCTTTGAAACGACCCCATGTCAATTCTCATCGATTCAGAAATTCATCCTTAGATATTGGCGGCAAAATAATGTTCTTGCCTGTAAATTGATGCGTTAACATTTGATAACATATAAACATGCATGATAGTATTGTGTCAGTGCCGTTGAAAGTCAAATACTTGTAATTTGGACTTAAAAATCTACTTTCCTCAGATGAACCGGAGGTCGCCATCTTTTTCTTCGCCGCGGTGATGTTGCCGGCTATTTGTCACGTGGCAGGAATATTTTTAGATAGGAATTCCCAACAACAACAAGTAAACAATCAAAGCGCCAAAAGGCACTGAAATGACAGATTCTGTGAAAAACCAGTGCTTCAGCTGAAGTGCACGACCCGCCGGATGCTTTTAGCTTTATGAGTGTAACCATATATGGGTATGGCGGCCATTTTGGTCATGTGACCTGGACCTAAAACGGCTCCCCCAATAAATGCGCCTTATCGTAAGGAGCAAAATTATATCTTATACTTGAGTACTGTATTCTGAATGGTTTGCAGGATAAAATGCATTCTCACTTTTCCAATACAGAAGCATATGTGTCAAAGTTTGACCTAGGCACAAAGAAGGTCAAGGTCAACCCAGGGTCACCATTTTAACAATTTATGATGGGCCTACGTCCCAGATGCTATTTATCAAGTTTCGTGGAAATCTGCCCAGTGGTTCTGGAGAAGACAATTTTTGAAGGGTTTTTACCATATATGGCTTGGCGGCCATTTTGGTCATGTGACCTGGACCCCATGAGCAAATTTTGGTTTCCCCATCCCATAGAGGCCCCATGTGAAATTTGACTTCAATCGGCCCAACGGTTTCCGAGGAGAAGCAGTTCGAAAATTTTCACATTTTTCGCCTCGGCGAGGCTATACTAAATGGAATGTAATACTTCGCAAGTTAATTGGTTAGATCTCATTGATATCTATCAGTATGCCAAACATTGTTTAAATATTCCAAGCGGTTAAGTCACTATCACCAATTTTCACAAACGGGTTACGGACGGACAGACAGACAGACCATATATGGCTTGGCGGCCAGTTTGGTCATGTGACCTGGACCCCATGAGCAAATTTTGGTTTCCCCCAACCCATAGAGGCTTCATATGAATTTTGACTTCAATCGGCCCAACGGTTTCCGAGGAGAAGCAGTTCGAAAATTTTCACATTTTTCGCCTCCGCGAGTCTATACTAAATGGAATGTAATATTTCGCAAGTTCATTGGTTAGATATCATTGATATCTTTCAGTATGCCAAAAATTGTTCAAATATTCCAAGCGGTTAAGTCACTATCACCAATTTTCACAAACGGGTTACGGACGGACAGACAGACTGACAGACTGACAGAATGACACGGTGATTTTAGGGCACTCTTAGAAAATCAACCGACTTCAGTCGGTCGCTTTTCTGCGGGTCGTGCAATTCAGATTTACTTTCTTAAGTGATAAGGACAATGGCGCTGGAGTGCTGATTTTTAGTTTGGTTCACAAAACTGAGGTGAATCGGCTGTTAAACACTTTCATCTTCATTTTACTTGGACATTATAAATAAAACAACATGCAAATGACTACCCAGCAGGCACACCTCGCTAGGGCAACGTCAAATCAACGTCGATGCAACGTTATGACGCTGTCCCGACGATGATGTGACGTCACAATTACGTCATGTGCCTGCTGAGATAGTTGCCAGTTTTATGACAACACATAGCCGCAGTTTTCTTGTAAAAGCTTACACTTGTTGACTGAGATGTGTTTCGCGGCTTAGTCAAGAACCTGCCTTATGTCGTGCGCTACAATAAAGGAAAACACTTTTTGTGCGATGTTTGAAGTTTTGCGGCATGTGACTAATTATTTATCACAACATTGTGCTTACATATTCAGTTATTTAGACCTATACAACAGAATTGGACAGTGATAACTGTTATGAGTTTATTATTGCTGGCTTGCTACCGTACGGTGAAGTTTCTAGCGTCACGTACTTCGCATTTAATTAGGTCATGTAAGTGTTATGAGTCTGTACCCTTTCAGCCCTTTATAGCCAAGTACAGATACCTACATATGCAAACAGTGTAGAACCTGGTGAGATGGCTCATAATGATACACCGCATTCGGTTCTACATGGTTTGACTTGCTATTGACGACTATTGACTAGAAACCCAATTTACATGTGTAGAATGGACGCGTACAAATTCAGTGACTGAAGAGTGAACTGGAGAAACTCGTGGGTTGAATGGGTAAAATCTTAACCTGACCTGTAACTGTTGTGTGCGGGTCAGGACCAGACAAAGCGGCTTGGCCGATAATCAAAAGTTAAATACAGCTTATTATACAGTCTATTTTCTTTATTTTTCATAGTTTATCTAGATACTTAAATGGTGTGCACTGTTTGTAGCTCTATACATATTGTTTTTTTTTTCTTTTCTAAAAATATACAAAGGTACTTTAATGGCGTATTGATACAAATATAATTAATCATAACCCATTTTGTACTGAATGTAATATTATCACTTATCTGACGAAGATTTCATTTCGAAATCCCGGTTCAAAATTAAGGGGCGTCAGCTAGAAACATAGGAATTAATTTAGGAAAAAAATGGGCTAACTTTCGACAACAGTGAAGCCCGCAGTGAAGGCCGTGGTTAGACGCCGCCTCCAAGATTCACCAATGACCCATTATGCGGTCGTCTGTATAAAATGGGAACTTTCCTTATGCATATTCAATTAACTTTTCCCGTTTTGTTTGTAATTTAAGAAAGATCTTTTTTTTTGTATTTTGATTACAAATGAAACAAAACATGTAATCAAAATGCGGAAATAATGCCATGAGAAATTAGTTTTGAGACAGCGAGCATGAAAAGTCAACAAACAACGGACTATTTGCGCGGAGTCATATTTCAAAAGTGGTGGAAGCCGGAAGTTCGGACGTTAAAATTGTAAACATGCAGCACGACGAAGAATGACAGAAAGAATCTGTCATTAAAAATGAAATCGACGATTTTCACAAAGTTCTGAAGTGGTATTTGGTTTCAGAAGATCGCAAATGACAAAGCTACATGAATAGAAGAAATAAAACCGAAAAACACGCTTTTCATTTTTGAAGCCCGATAGCTCAATAATGCACCTTTAAATCAATAATTGTTCTTGTAAAACTTTTTGTTTGTTCATGCCAGCTAAATAGTGTACTAACCTGAAATTCATTAACCCTTATCCCGCCGAACACGATAATCCTTATCTTTGTAAACAGTGTAGGTCCTGATCAGATTGCTTCTGCCCTCTGATCCGGATCTTCACCGTTTTTATGCAGTTTTTGAATTGCATGCATACATTATATTAATTGGTTTAATTACGAGGATAGTTCTAGTTCAGTGAACCTGAGCACAATACATAAATAAATTGTTTGTTTGTTTTGGAGTTTAACGGCCCAGTCAACACTATAGTCTTTCAAAACGCAGTGAGACTTGACTTCACTTTTAATTTTGGACTAGTCCGTGTTTTAGGTAAGTCGCCTTCAGTTTGGACTTTACATTGGGAGATATAGATTTACTGAAATTCGTACTGCATCATACTAACCACTTAGCCACGACTTCTACATAATAGCATTACGATCAAAAAACGTATTTATAATTTTAAAATCCTGTGAAAAAAGAAATCCGAAACCTGCATGGAATAGTCTTGCCACGCTTTAACGTTGAACCCTCAAAGGTCGTTGATAAACTATATTTTAGGTCATTTTTGAGCCAGTTAATTCACACTTAACCTGGGCAGGCGTATACGTAAGCGGTTAACCGCGCACTGCACATTTTTTCGCCAGAAAGTGACAACTGCCCTTTTTGAATCAGCGGAAGGGAGAGAATGACCGTAGAAAAGATTTCATAATCAGTCTTGCCGGTAGGTCCTCCTGATCACCAGTCAGACGCACATTCGACTTAGCTACCGAGACCGGATAAATAAATAAATAAATAAATAAATAAATAAATAAATATGTTAACAAATATTAGATTATCCCCCATCATCACCATAATTGACGAAACCGAGTTGTTCTTGTTTTACGACCCTATCAGAAAAATTATTTCTCTCATATCGAGCCGATCGTTAATCAGAGCCAGAGGTGGGCGCAAACCGGAGTACCCGGAAAAACACCTGACCTACCGTTGAAGAATTTGGCGTGTCACATGTGACCCGAGCCATGCTCGAACCAACAGCGGTGGGAGACCTAATGATTAAAAGTCAGCGCTCTTATCCACTAGGCCACGGAGGCCCCGTACGAGGAATGAATTTACCAGACTTTGTAGTCCCATACAGATAAATGTTTACATGTTACTACATTATACGTACGGACAGACAGTCGGATTTAGTTTTTGTTTGTTTGATTTGATGTTTAACGTCCCCGTCAACACTATAGGTTATTTTGGAGATGAAATGACATCTCAAGCCCAGCAGCCCAATGAAACCAATTGGGTTAATATGCATGGACGGTCCGACTCACACCACTTTTTCTGGGCAGGTTTAGAACCTCTTAGCGATGTTTCTTCCGTTCTTCTTAAATGGACATATAGATTTTCTATTTAGTAACGTTATAATATATATATATATATATATATATATATATATATATATATATATATATATATATATATATATATATATATATATATATATATATATATATATATATATATATATATATATATATATATATATAGGTTCAAATATTCGTGGCTCCCTATCAAAATAATCAAATCAGCAAATAAAAGTTAAAAAAAAAAAAAAAAACATCGGGTATCCAACCCGATCTCCTGTTTAAGTGGAAGCCCCGTAAAAAGCAAAGTGGGGCCGAAGTGTCTAGGTATATGGGGCCGACGTGTCTAGGGGCCGAGGTGTCCAGGGGCCGACCCGTCTAGGGTTTCAATTTTATGTGGGGCCGAGGTGGTTTTGGGGCCGAGGTGTCTAGGGGCCGAAGTGTCTAGGGGCCGAGGTGGTTTTGGGGCCGAAGTGTCCTGTTACCTAAACATCACAAGAGAACCATTCCAGTAGCCCTAGACATCACAAGACACATATTCCAGTAGATGCAGAGATCACTAGAGTAATCTTCCAGTAGCCTTAAACATCACAAGAAAAATCTTCCAGTAGCTATAGATATCACAAGACAAATATTCCATTAGCTGTAGACAACACTAGAAACATCTTCCAGTAACCTTAGACATCACTAGAGAAATCTTTCAGTAGCCATAGACATCACAAGAGAAATCTTCCAGTAGCCTTAGACATCACAAGATAAATCCTTCAGAAGCCTTAGACATCACTAGAGAAATCTTTCAGTAGCCTTAAACATCACAAGAGAAATCTTCAGGTAGCTATACAAATCAATAGAAAAAGCATCCGGTAGTCTTAGACATCACAAGAGAAATCTTTCAGTAGCCTAAGACTTAACTGGAGAAATCTTCCAGTAGCCTTAGACATCACAAGAGATTTATTTCAGTAGCTGTAGACATCACAAGAGAAATCTTCCTGTAGCCTTAGACATCACAAGATACAGCTTCCAGTAGCTAAAACATCACATGAGAAATCTACCATTAGCCTTAGAAATCACTAGAGAAATTTCCAGTAGCTCTAGACATAACTAAAGAAATCTTCCAGTAACCTTAGACAGCACTAGAGACAGGTGTAGACATCATAATAGAAATCTTCCAGTAGCCCTAGACATCGCAAGATAAATCTTCCAGTAACTGTAGACATCACAATAGAAATCTTCCAGTAGTCCTAGACATCACAAGCGAAATCTTCCAGTAGCCTTAGTCATCACTAGAGAAATCTTTCAGTAGCCTCAGACATCACAAGATACATATTCCAGTAGATGTACAGATCACAAGAGACATCTTCCAGTAGCCTTAGACATCACAAGAGAAATCTTCCAGCAGCTATAGACATCACAAGACAAATATTCCAGTAGCTGTAGACAACACTAGAGACATCTTCCAGTAACCATAGTCTTCACTAGAGAAATTTTCCAGTAGCCTTAGACATCACAAGAGTAATCTTTCAGTAGCCTTAGACATCACAAGAGAAATCTTCCTGTATCTCTAAATATCAACAGAGAAAAATCTCCCAGGAGCTGTAGACAACACTAAAGAAATCTTCCAGTAGCTCTAGATATTACTTAAGAACTTTTACAGAAGCTCTAGGCATCACTCGAGAAATCATCCAGTTGTTTTAGACATCACTAGAAAAAACTTCCTGTAGCTTTTGATATTCATATATTAATGGTAATTTAATGAGGGTTTTCTCTTTTTTGTTCTTGAGAATGTATGCTGTGTACAGCATAGCACACGGCCCTCGCCCATCGGGGCTTGAAGAAATAGATTGGGCTGCATTATGCTGAAACTGACTGCACCTGAGTACTGGTAAACCGCTTAGAGGTTCTTAGCCTGCCCAGGAAAGTAGTGCGAGTCGGACCGTCCATACATATAAACCCAATTGGTTTCATTGGGCGACAGAGCTTGAGATGTCATTTGATCATAATGTCGGGTAAAAGTCCCACAAAATTGAAAGCAACGGCTCCAAAATGACCTATACAGTGTTGACGGGGACATTAAACCTCAAATCAGCATGTTTTTGTTTATATAACATCACAAAGATATCTCTTTTATTCGCTAGGAGCTCGCACTGCCCCACTCTCGAACCTTTAACGGGTTTCGGTGGCCTAGTGGGAAGAGAACCGTCTATGCTAGGGTTTGGAAATTTCATATATGAATTCTTCATGAAAAAATAGCTGACGCATATTTTTTTCTCATCCGGATTATGCCCCTTTCAAGAGTTATTGCCCTTTGAACAAATTTTGATAAAATCTTGTCAGCAAAATATCTAAAACAATATTGTAGCTAGAGTCTTGAAAGTTAATAAATAGATTGGTGGTGATAAGGAGATGACATGAATAACTTTTGACTAAATTCCTAGAAATACGTACTGAGTTATGACCCTTTGTCACTTTGGGTATTTGTACATTGTTATGTCTTCGAAGAAGTTCGCGGGGGGGGGGGGGGGGGGGGGGCATATTGCTTCTGGGGCATCCGTTCGTCCGTCCGTTATGCTTTTTGATGCATAGCATAACTTTTGAACCAGACAGTCTAGGGTTTTGGAATTTCATATATAGATTCCTCTTTAAAAAAAGCTTACACGTATTCTCTTTTCTAACCTGAATAGTGAGTGAGTATTTTTGATTTTTGCGCCCCACCAACAGTTAAGGTCATACGGAGACGGGACCTCGGTTTAAAGACTCATCCGAAAGTCTGGAAAAGCCCGGGATCGATCCTGCGACCCCTGGTTTACAAGGATTCTAATCTGTATAATGTCCCTTTCCAGAGCTGTGACCCATTGATTTTATTTTGTAAAATCTTGTTCAGATACATGTATGAATTGTTTTGCCCAGAAAGCACTGGGACATTTGTAACCAAGTTTCATAAGAAAGCTCTAAGGAGCAATGAAATAAAAATAAATTGATATGAGTTTGGTTATATGACCTATATGGCCACCATGCCCAAATATGGTAATAACACTTCAAAACCCTTTTGTTCCGGAACTATCGATTGCTTTGAAATTCAATATGTAGCATTGGGGTCTCAGGCCATCAAGATTGTTCAAATGGTTTAGGTTACATGACCAAGATGGCTGCCATGGTAAAACCATTCAAGCATCTTCTTCTCTGAAACTAAATGACTCCGTAACTGCTCAGCAACCAGGTGAGCGGTTCAGGACCATTGGTCCTCTGGTTGATGTATAGCATAACTTCTGGATCGTGCATGCTAGGGTTTTGAAATTTAATATATGGATTCCTCATGAAAAAATAGTTGACACATTTTTTATCTCATTAGGATTATGCCTCTTTTCTGAGTTATGACCCTTTAAAAATGGATGAAGATTTGTCAGCAAAATATCTAAACAAGAGGACCAAGCTGGTCCTGTATCGCTCACCTGAGCTAACAGATTCAAAGTTTCAGGAAGTGCCAACCTTTACTGAAGGATTAATGGAAGGACATGGTGATGATAGGGTAAGCAATTTCTGCATATCAAGTAGAATGTAACTCTATGATAAATAGGCTGACCTCACCAGTTTTCAAACTCGTCCGAGATTTAATCCCCAGCAAAGTTACACATAAGTTTCAGAAAGATTCGATCAAAACTGAAAGGGCTACGGTGATGTCAATGTCAAAAATCAGCATTTTCTGCAATCAAAGGTACGTTACTCTACGATAAATGGACCGACTTGGTCGGTTTTCGAACTCATCCGAGATTTTATCCCCAGCCAATTAACATATAAATTTCAAAAAGATCCGATCAAAACTGAAGGGGCTACGGTGATGGCAAGTTCAAAAATCGGCATTTCAGCAATCAAAGGGACGTAAATCTATGATAAATGGGCCACCTTGGCCGATATTCGAACTCATCCGAGGTTTTATCCCCAGCCACCTTACATATAGGTTTCAGAAAAATCCGATCAAAACTCGGAAGGGGCTACGGGGATGACAAGGTCAAAAATCAACATTTTTAGTCATCAAAGGGACATAACTATACGATAAATGGGCTGACTTGGCCTGTTTTCGAACTCATCCGAGATTTTATCCCAAGCCACCTTACATGTAAGTTTCAGAAAGATCCGATCAAAACTGAATGGGCTATGGTGGTGACAAGGTCAAAAATCGGCATTTCCGCAATCAAAGGGACGTAAATCTATGACACATGGGCCAACTTGGCCGGTATTCGAACTCATCCTAGGTTTTATCCCCAGCCACCTTACATATAAGTTTCAGAAAGATCCGATCAAACTGATGGGGCTACGGTGATGACAAGGTCAAAAATCGACATTTTCAGCCCTCAAAGGGACATTACTATATAGTAAATGGGGTGACTTGGCCGGTTTTCGAACGCATCCGAGGTTTTATCCCCAGCCACCTTACATATAAGTTTCAGAAAGATCCGATCAAAACTTAAGGAGCTTCATTGATGACAATGTCAAAAATCAACATTTTCAGCAATCAAAGGGACCTAACTCTATAATAAATAGGCCACCTTGGCCGGTATTCGACCTCATCCGAGGTTTTATCCCCAGCCACCTTACATATAAGTTTCAGAAAGATCCGATCAAAACTGAAATGGCTACGGTGATGGCAAGGTCAAAAATCGGCATTTTCAGCAATCAAAGGGACGTAACTCTATGATAAATGGGCCGACTTGGCCGGTATTCCAACTCATCCTAGGTTTCATCCCCAGTCACCTAACATATAAGTTTCAGAAAGATCCGATCAAAACTGAAGGGGCTACGGTGATGAGAAGGTCTTAAATCGACATTTTCAGCCATCAAAGGGACATAACTATATAGTAAATGGGGCGACTTGGCCCGGTTTTCGACTTCGTCCGAGGTTTTATCCCCAGTCACCTTACATATAAGTTTCAGAAAGATCCTATCAAAACTGAAGGGGCTACAGCGATGATAAGGTCAAATATCAACATTTTCAGCAATCAAAGGGACCTAACTCTATGATAAATAGGCCACCTTGGCCGGTATTCGAACTCATCCGAGGTTTTATTCTCAGCCACCTTACACATAAGTTTCAGAAAGATCCGATCAAAACTGAAATGGCTACGGTGATGACAAGTTCAAAAATTTGCATTTTCAGCAATCAAAGGGACGTTTCTCTGTGATAAATAGACCAACTTGGCTGGTTTTTGAACTCATCCGAGATTTTATCCCCAGCCACGTTGCATATAATTTTCAGAAAGATTCGATTAAAACTAAAAGGGCTACGGTGATGACAAGGTCAAAAATCAGCATTTTCAGCAATCAAAGGGACGTGACTCTACGATAAACGGGCCGACTTGGTCGGTTTTCGAACTCCTCCGAAATTTTATCCCCAGCCACCTTACATATAAGTTTCAGAAAGATCCGATCAAAACTGAAGGGGCTACGGTGATGACAAGGTCGAAAATCGGCATATTCAGCAATTAAAGGGACGTAACTCTTTGAGAAATGGGCCGACTTGGTCGGTTTTCGAACTCATCCGAGGTTTTATCCCCAGCCACCTTATATATAAGTTTCAGAAAGATCCGATCAAAACTGAAGGGGCTACGGTGATGACAAGCATTTTCCCATTGTAAGTCTATGGGACCTTGTGAATGCCATAGCAACCAAAGTTTTCATGCGATTTCCAAAAAAGCTTATTTCATCAATGCCCCACCAGAGGCATGCTACAGATGAGAAATGATTGAGATCAGCCTGCAGGCTGCAGAGATATAGCTGCTCAAAAGTGTGGACGGACGGACGACGAACGGACGGACGGACGACGGAGGACCCACTATACTATAACCTCCCCTGGAGCCTTCGGCCCAGGTGAGATAAAAATATTTAAGGTAGAGCCTTGAAAGTTAATGAGTAGATTGCTGGTAATGAGTAGATGACCTGATTAACTTTTGAAGAAATTCTGAAAAAAAAAAAAAAAATGAGTTTGACCCTTTGTAACTTTGGGCATTTGTACATTTCATGCTTTGTGATGCATAGCACATCTCTAGTACCGTATAGGCTAGAGTTTTGAAGGTTCATATAAGGATTCCTCATGAAAAAACAGTTGACAGGTATTTTTTTCTCGTCAGAATTTTGCCCCTTTCCTCAGTTATGGCCATTTGAAAAAAACTTGGACGAAATCTTGTCAGCAAAATATCGCACAAACTATTAAAACTAGAGCCTTGAAAGTTGATGAGTGGATTGCTAGTGATAAGTAGATGACATGATAAGCGTTTGAAGAAATTCTGAAAAATAATGAGTTATGTCTCTTTGTAACTTTGGGCATTTATACATTGAATACTTTGTGATGCATAGCATAACTTGAGAACCATGTGTGCTAAGGTTTTGAAATTTCATATATGGATTCCACATGAAGAAACAGCTGACACATATTTTTTTTTCGCGTCAGGATTATGCCCCTTTCCTGAGTTATGGCCCTTTGAAAAAAAATCTATGAAATCTAAATCTTGTCAGCAAAATCTTTCAGACAGACAGACAGACAGACAAACACTTTATTCACTCAAGTACATATAAATGACATATGAGGAATAACATATCACATTTGGCGGCGGCAAACATTTTAGCATACACATTATTTACTGAAGACAAGTTACAGACAAGCATAGGGGTGGGGAGAAGAACAACAGGGGGAATATGGAGAATAGGTAAAACACTTTCAAAGTACATATATAAAGAGGCATTTGTCCGGGCTGCAATCTATATCACATGGGCAATTCCGCAGAAGGGTATAGAGTTGTAGAACTTATAGTATAGTAGTCGCAGATAAAATTGGCTAGGCGGAGCTATTGGGGTGTTGTCAATATATGTCAATTCGCCGAGTCCACCAGAAGATTCGGTAGAGTGCCTTTCGCATGCCTCCTGCAAGCGGACCAAATTGCCATATACGCCACAGCAATGTTTGTGTTACAGTTGAATTCACACAATCGGGTGACTTGCTTTACCTTTTTGTTAATAGCTCATTCCAAAGGCAGGTACAAACGATAACTCCGCCTAGTCAATTTTATCTGCGACTACTATAGTTTATCAACGACCTCTGAGAGTTCAACGTTCAAGCGTGGCAAGACTATTCCATGTTTTAGGGGAAGGGGGTTTCGGATTTCTTTTTTCACAGGATTTTAAATTTATAAATAAGTTTTTTGTTATAATGTCATTATGTAGAAGTCGTTGCCAAGTGGTTAGTGTGATGCAGAACGAATTTTTGTAAAACTATATCACTCAATGCAAATCGCAACTGAAGGCGACTTACCTAAAACACGGCCTAGTCCAAAATTAAAAGTACAGTCACGTCTCACTGCGTTTTGAAAGACTATATAACCTAACGTAAACAAATTTTACTGAACAGTATTTCACGGGTGTAAAAAAGTATTTCATTCGGTCAGGCGAACACGACTTGCTCGTGATAAAATGGCAATCCACGTTGTTTTTGGACAATTAACGCATTTGATAGCGATGTTGTGAATGGAGTATATTTACTAAACACGGAAATTCTAGATTATCAACCGAAACGAAAAGGATGAAGAAGTTAGGATAAAGGTTTCAGGTAGGTTTTCTATTAGTTGTAGATTTCTCTCCCTCTGGTGATCCCGTTACCGTAGACGGATCTGGGACCAATAGTAGGTATAGGACCAGAAAATAGAAAAAAAAAAAAAATGAACAAATCCGCTTAATTTTTAGCTCAGGCTATTTAGCAATACTCTACAAGTACAATACTTTTAATTTGAGTACAATCGGTTCACCGGATCTTAAGATATTGACATTTAAACTGAATGGGGGTAATTTCAGAAAAAAACAGCTTTTCGTCCATTTCCGACCCAATTGTGGACCCAGTTATTTTTGCCCCTCCAAGTACAATTTTTCTTTTCTTTTTTCATGCCACTGGTGTTAAATGGAATAACTGTCATCCAGGCAGTTAACTCTATGACGGAAAGTGAATGCAATGTCAATGTCAGACTAATGACAAGGCCCCAAATCACAGCGGTGAAACCTTAAATTGGACATAGTGCTAAACGTAACAAGTCAAGTTTCATAAACTCAGAATGGTTTACTGTGGATAAAACCTGAAGTTCAATTATTTAATATGGCAAATATGCTAATATTTTTGCTGAAAAATAATAGCAGCTGCCGTCATTTTTTTCAGCAAAAATAACACTGCTCGATGCTGTACTTCAGCACAACCAACAAGTTGAGAAATAATGAGTTTGTTAAACTAACAAGGGTTTGAACAACTACAAATGTACTTCAATGCCAAGTTCAGTGTAATGTCAAGCACCTTTCCTACCAAATAACTTCATGTGTGTAAAAGTAGTTTCATCCAAACTGGATGGAAAAATTGCAGATAAATTCCAAAGTTTCATTGTTTGGGTAAGGCATGTCCACCTGTACCCAGGCTTATCACATTAATACTAATATTATAGTTCATTTTAAAGTGTTTATGTTGGAATTACAGAATGAGATCCAATGTTTGCAGCCTGCAATCAATTCAAAGACAGCGGAGGGGCATTACTTTTTACCCCTGTACCAGCTCTGGGCTGAATCTCCAAAATTGTATTAAATATTACCATGAAACTTAACAGGGTGAAGCATAATGTTGACACAATGTGTTGTGAACAAGGAAGACAACTCTTGTTGGGACACTTATCCATTAAGCGAGTGCTCATCATTCTTTGGAGAGTATTGTGCTGTCAGTTAACTTATGCAAATCAATTCTGGAACACTCCTCATTTAAGCTGGTTGTCACAAAAGTTCATGGAACATCTACAAACAGATGTTAATTTCTATATATCCTACAGCTGTTTTTATACTTGCAAAGCACAGCTTTCATCTAAACAAAGATCCAATCCCTTTGTATGTTAAAGACCCGAAGAAAAGACACAGTGATTAATTCAACAGATCATTCAGCACCATTAAATGTGTAAATAGAACATTGTTACAGCACAAGAATCAGATGAGATGAAGTTAAAAATGATTTTAATTTGAATGTGTTCCAGTGGTTAGTGCACTTTTCCTCTGATGCTAGAGGCCCGCCCCCCGGTACGATCTCCAGAGGTGGTGATTATTTCGGGTGTCTGAACACGCTCCATTTGCAGGGATGAATGCCAAAAAGTGCACCGTCTTTCGGATTGGGATGTTTACTGGAGGCCCCCTGTGCAGGTGAAAGACCCCTACGGTAATTACATGATTACTGTGTAGGCTTTCAACCCTGCGACCTGAAGTGTATGTAATGTATGCCTGCGAGTAATGGTCAAATGCGATCGATCGCAGTATAAGTAGAAAGAAAGAAAGTCAAACCAGCGTTATTAATTAAGCTCTTGTGAAACAGATATTTACTGTTGTTTAATGGCCAGGTTTAAGAGATCAGGGTACTTGCACATGATCAATAAAGATTTAGATATATTAGGAATTAATAGTTTTAGCCAGTGCATTTTCATTTTAATTAATGAACTTCTAAAAAGGGCTTTAATGCACATATTGTACCTGTAGTGTATAGATGGTAAGATTGAAAATGATACCAGATAAGATTACTGTGGCATAAATATACTACAACACCTGTAGCAACAATAAGTATTAACGCATAACTGTAATATTTAAATTCAGTCTTACATACCCATAAAACGCATTTGAAGTGTGAACTTGTGTTTTGACAGCAGTAAAATTGAACTGTAGAAAGCGTAGAAAGACATTTAGTGCACATGGATAAAATTGCCTGGTAAGAAAATACCGGCACCGGTCACAAAAATGGCTGCCAAAATCATGACTGTCGCCTTGTTTCAGGCGACCATACGTCCTGAATAGTATTTGTTGTTTGTCAGACTAAACTGAAATGAGTAGATGAAGGTTTGTTTTGTTAAAAACCCAGAATTTTTATGTAAAAATGCGTTGGTAACTGCAAAATAAAAAAAGGACACATTTTCGTATCATTAGAAAAATCATATTTCATGAAAAATTCTGTCAAAAAATGCCAAAAACGCTAATTTCGATCTTTAATGAAGAAAATAAGACATATTTCATTGTCAAAAACAGCCTCTGCATATATTTAAAAGGACGTAATAAATGGCTACCCTACCGGAACCAAGAAAATTTCAGTCAGAAAGTCAATTTGAGTTACCTCCCCTGATGGTCCTATACCTTCCAACAGATAGATGAGGGAGGGGCACATGGTGAAAAATGAATCTTTTTTTGGCAGGCGCCGATTGATACACTAAACACAAACATCAGAGAACGTATGACATATGCAAATGATGTTGTATGACCGTGACAAAATGAATCTTTTTGAATTAAACACGGACATCATTGTATAACGTGTAACGCTTGCAGAATATCGCAATTTTACCCATGTAATATAATGCTATCCTCCACGGTTTTGTAATCCACAATACGTTCCCGAATTATATGTGCAATATCGTACATATTTCCAGCCCGAGCACAGACCGTTGGGTCCCCAAAGACGCCTCACAGAGGCGGCCCCAGTGGACAACAACTGCCCGTGTTCATGAATCAGACAAAGCGGTGTAAATGGATTTCCTGAATGAGTTAGTGTTTTGAGTTTTACGTCTAACAAACAGCCAAGGTCATACGGAGACGGGACCTCGGTTTAAAGACTCACCGGAAAGTCTGGAGAAGCCCGGGACCGATTCCGCGACGCCTGGTTTACAAGACGAGCAGCATAACCACTAAAGCTTGGAGGCTTTTATTTCCGACCTGAACACAGACCGTTGGCACCGTAAGACACGCCTCACTGAGGCGGCCCAGTGGGACACAGCAGCCCGTGTTCATGGACTCGTTATAGATTTACAGATTAACGTCTGCCAGGGTACGCTATATTCTTTATTTATGTAAAAGGTATTCTGGGTTCGAGTTCGTTCCATTATTCTTTGTTGTAATTATACAAGCTATATACGTGTGACGGCCCCCGCCCATCGGGGCTTGTAGAAATAGGTGGGCTGCATGATGCTTCCACGCAAAGTTGAAACCGACCGTACATGAGTACTGGTAAACCGTTTAGAGTATCTAAGCCTGCCCAGGCAAAGCGGTGCGAGTTGGGCCGTCCATGCTTATAAACCCTATTGGTTTCATTGGGCGACAGGATGTCAGTTAATCGCAATGTCTGGTAAAAGTCCTACAAAATTGGAAGCAACGTCTCCAAAATGACCTATACCGTGTTGACCGGGACGTCAAACATCAAATCAAACACATATATACGTGTGATTTTGATTATTATGATATCAAAAGGTGATTCTGAAGCTGGGAGTTAACTTTCATATTAAGAAAGTAAGACCGTGTAACAGGATTTTGCAGAGGCAATGATATGGCTAACATTATTGATGTTGGGCTGGCTCGCTATGCAAACTGTTTCATCATGATTTTCATGAATTTTGCGAGCCTTGTCAGTTTGATTTCGTCGTTTATTTCAAGGAGTTGTTTATATTTTATTATATTTGGTCGTCGAAAAAAGTATTGATCTATATAAAGTTTTCTTTCGGATCGAAAAAAGGGCATTCCAAGAGATAGTGAAATTCGTCGCCGATACTTGATGTTTGGCAAAGTTGACATTGTTCCAACGCCCAACTTCAACCGGAAATTTATGATAAGCTGTTCTAAATTTTATCATTATTTTTACCAGTGGTTCCTGCAAAGCTTTAAGGTAGTTTTCAGCGTTAATATTATCTTTCAAGAGTCTGTAATTTCTTCCTTTGGAAGAGTTTTGGAGTGTGCCATTTCAGCTCTGAAAAATTAATCTACTAAGATGCACTTAATTATTTTACCTGTTGAAGTTGGGATTGAATGTAATTGCCTTAGTCATAAACCTTGTCTACCACAATCACATAGTATTGATTGCCCATTTAGAATGAAATCCATCAGATTTAAGCATATAAATATACATTTGGTATGATAATTTGGATGTTTTCCCCGTTAATAATCGTGTGCAATAATTCACCATTCTTTGCTTAAGCTGTGATCTGTTGAGTAATAAATCACAGTTTGGAAGTCAGTTGTAAAGTAGACAAATCACGAGCGCGTAGCGCGCGTGATTTGTCTACTTACAACTGACCGACAAACTGTGATTCATTATCTAACAAATCACTGGCTAGAGCTGATCTATTTCGATTCTAACACGCTGAAACTCGGCAATAATGCGGTTGTTGCCTTCAAATTCTCACAACTTTTCGCCATTGTTAGAAGAAATCCCGCTAAAATTATCGACTGAAACACATGCATTTATATCCTTTTCTAACGTTTTCGATGAGAGAAAATGACGTTACACCGCCCAACGTCAAGGAAATCGACTAGTGACGTCATAAATTTGCAGTTTTTAATGACGTCACTGGTCACGCTTTTCCTTGCCGTGATTTGTTGTAGAATAAAACACAGTTATTTTCCATTGCCTATATAGGCGCGCTGTGTTAGAATTAATGACAATGCTTAAAGGGCGTCTCCCTAGTTATGCATATATCATATATTTTGGTGTGCTTTTTCTCAATTTAGTTATTTTCCTAAGGAAGTCTAAGTGCACATTTTCAAGGATATCGGTACTCTCATAGCCAAACATTTCGCTTCCATATTTCAAAATAGGTGACACTGTATTGTCGAAAAGCTTCATCTGTAAATCGAACGGTAACTCTAGATTATTTTCTCTGATAAGCAATAATTGCATTGCTTTTTTTGCTTGTTCGGCTATGTATTTTTTTTGCCTTGGAAGAAATTTCCAGATCTAGTGAAAATCAGTTATACTTATCCGTTATGTTTATATTTTGCCCTCCTAACGTAAACGACATGTTTCGATTTGCACGAGAATTGAATAGTATAATGTTTGTTTGTTGTAGTTAATATTAAGCTTCCACGTAGTACAGGATTCGCAGAAATTATCTAAAGCTTTTTGGAAATTTTCTTTGACATTTGAAAAAAATAGGATATCGTCTGCATATAGAAGAATAAGTAATTTTGGGTACACATGAATTTCTTGATCTCTATCAAATCAAGATTTAAACTGTCGACTCCTTCGGAGAAAAGGGAGTTTTCTAGGTCATTTAGGTACAGCGCAAATAGAATTGGAGATAGGTTCTCTCCCTGTCTAACTCCAAATTCATTAGAAAAAAAGCTTCATTATTCATTTGAACACATGATTTAATATTTCATACATGTTAAATATTATTCTGAAGAACTTTCCGTTTATAGATGTGTATTAAAGTTTTCGCCAAAGGCCACCACGCCAAACAGAGTCGAAAGCCTGCTGAAAGTCGATAAACGCGCAATATAGCATTTGTTTTCTTGCTTTCATTATTTCAATTAAGGCCCCCGCCCATCGGGGCTTGAAGAAATATATGGGCTGCACGATGCTTCCACGCAGAGCTGAATCCGACCCACACACGAGTACTGATAAACCGCTTAAGAGGATCTAAGCCTGCCCAGGCAAAGCGGTGTGAGTGTCGGACCGTCCATGCTTATAAACCCTACTGGTTTCATTGGGCGATAGGGCTTGAGATGTCATTTCATCTCACTGTCGGGTAAAAGTCCCACAAAATTGGAAGCAACGTCTCCAAAATGACCTTTACAGTATTGACGGGGACGTTAAACCTCAAATCAAACAAACAAAATTATTTCATTTAAGGATTTTAAGACAAACATGTGGTCCGCTGTTTCATAGCCTTTTCGAAAACCGGCCTGATTTTCAAACAAGGTTTCATTGCCATCTAAAAACGGTATAAGTCGGTTATTCAACACTGTCGTAAAACAAAGAACTTAAAATAGTGATCGGCCTGTAGTTTTCGACATTTTCCTGGTCCCCTTTGTTTTTATAGATAGGGCGTATCGTACCTTCCAGCCAGGCTGACGGAATTATTCCAGAGTCAAATACTAAATTAAACAGTTTTTCGTAAACAACAATAAAGATGTTTTGAGTAGCTTTAATATACTCGTTAAGTATCTTGTTTTCTCCGGGACATTTACCATTTCACAGAAAATATGTCAATAAATATTTGCAAAATCAAATCGATCAAATTGACAAGGCAGCTGAGATTGACAGCTGTCTCTTTTGGCGCTTGATGAATGCAAGACGTAAACCATCTAATAGTTCCCCAGGTTCGGAATTACTATTTAATGGCGAACATTGTAATACTGCTAGTGAAATCAATAACGGTTGGTCTAGGTATTTTTCTAACCTTTATTCCCCTACCCAAGCAGAACACTTTGATGAGTCTTTTTCGGATACGATACGGGATGAAATGATAAACATCAAACGTGATCTTGACTCTTCGCCGGAGAGTTTACATTTTCAGGTTATAAGTACCGAAGAGGTTGAATCAGCTTTAAAGTTGACAAAACGGTATAAAGCCGGTGGTGATGACGGCTTGATGTACGAGCATATTTTCTATGGCGGACATTTTTTGTATGGAATTTTGTCAAAAATGTATACTGCTATCGCGAGATTGTCATATGCACCAAAAGACATGAAACGCGGTGTAATAATTACAATTTTTAAGGGTGGCGGTAAACGAAAGGACAATCCAGACAACTACCGGGCTATCACTCTATCATCAATTATACCTAAGTTGCTAGAACGTATACTGCTCACAAGAGTAGAACTATTTGATTCCATCCAGCCCCCACTACATCCTTTGCAAGGCGGGTTTCGCAAACAAATGGGCTGTTTGATGACGTCATTTTCGGTGAGGGAGTCTCTATTTTTCGCAAAGGAAAATGGTAGCAAAGTTTATGCTTGCTTTTTGGACATAAGAAAAGCGTTTGACCAGGTGTGGCATGATGGGCTGTTTTACAAGCTAGCCAAATGTGGCATCGATAAGGCAATCCTGAAGATACTTATAAATCTGTACACAGGTATGGAAAGTTGTGTGCGAACACAATCAAAAAAATCTAGCTGGTTTCCTGTACTGCAGGGTACGAGGCAGGGTGGAGTCATTTCTCCATTCCTATTCTTAATCAATACTAATGATCTTTTATGGGAATTAGAAAGGTCTGGCTTCGGAATGTGTATTCTGAACATCAGGTGTGGTAGCCCGGCTGTTGCCGACGATATGTTGCTGATGTCTTTTTCAAAGACTGGCCTTGATCAAATGCTTAACATCTGTCACAAGAACTCGTGTAAGTGGCACTATGAGTACCAGCCACCTAAATGCTCAGTAGTTGTATACAATGAGTCGGAGGCTGATTTCCGTCGCTCTAATAGAGTATGGCAAATCGGTAATGCTTATATCGAAGAAGTTACCCATTATAAACATTTGGGAATCGATTGCGATAAGTATTTGTCTCTCGATGAAACCGTGAAGTCCGCAGTGTCGAAACTGAAAGGTACTCTTTTAAGTCTAGCTAACAGCGGTGTTCATGAAGGTGGTTTAAATCCTTTAACAGCAAGAACTATCTATAAAACTATTGTTATACCGAAAGCTTTGTATGGGTGTGAGCTTTGGGATTGCTTATTTCCTAAACATCTAAACAATATAGAATTGGCACACCGATTTTGTGTGAAATATATCAATTCACTTCCGAAACGCACAAACACTGATCTTGCCTTGTCACTATTAAACTTAAACAATATTGAAATTGAGATTGACTATCGTAAATTGATTTTTTTCAGACAGCTTTGCTGTTTGCCCGTCGAGTATAGGGTGAAGGAAATCTTTCTTCACCGGCTTGTAACGTTTGAAAACCAAATGAGCTTTCAGCGAGGCTTTATACCTGATATATATATCGTATTTTGCGGAAATATGATCTGACACAAGTGTTTTACTCGTATCTTGAGAACGGAACATTTTATTCCAAGAGCTCATGGAAAAATCTTGTTAATGATAAAATGTGTGGTTTCTGTGCAGCCGACAGGGCAGCTCGAGCTCATGCCTCTCTATCAATCTCGCGTGGTTTTAGTATTCATAGCATGAACTCAGATTTTATCATATGGAAACTCTGTAAGCAATATCCACAATACTTGTCTCTTGCTCAGAGAGCGGTTCGGTTGCTCGGTAGATTGTTGTCAGACAAATGGCATCAAAAATGCTATCTTTGTGAAGATTATGTTTTACTGCATGCTGAGCACTTGCTGCTGTACTGTAGAAAACTGGACAATTTTCGTGAGTCTCTATGGACAAGACTACTCAGTCGCTTCGGTGTGAACTTTTTTATCAAGTTTAGTGCAAATTCACCAGAAAGACAAATAGACTTATTGTTCACAGGATGCAATACGATTTTAGAGACCGCAGAAGATGTGATAGACTGCATAAAAATATTTCTCAGGTCTCTGATCAAAATACCAAAATACTCGGACATCATAATGTGACAGAAGTCATATACACTAAACAAAAATAAAACGGACATTTGTATATATTTACATTTCCAGTGTAAAGTCTAATGTGAACCTATAGAAAACAATTGCGTTCATACTTCCATGAACGCATCATATCACATGATTTTCAGTGACGTTAAGTGACGTCATTCTAAACCATTGTTCTCTACGGGCGTTGATGACGTCAACGCTGCTCCGCTCTTTGTAGAAAAACAGCGTGTAAATGTTTTCAGCTTTAAAAGTATGCACTACAAGCATTTTTTCTCCCAGCAATGGGGGAAAAATAATGTAAATATAAAAAATAAACTTATTTTTTCTGCTTTTCATGGAGGTGTGAACGACAGTGGGTCGCTAGCAAAGTTTACATGAACCCCTTCGGGGTTCATTTACTTTGCACGCGACCCGCTGCGTTCGTGCTTCCATGAACTGCAGAAAAATAAATTTCATTTCTTAAGTATATGTGGATTCATTTTGTAGCGGATTAGCTCTTCCAGTAACTGGAAGCTGCTGGTCTGCTGCAATAGGGCTCCTACTAAAAGAGGAACTTGCAGTAGAGCGTGCGCCTTCTTCTCTGCCTACATCCTTTCTTATATTTCGTTTCGATAAGATAGCTGGTGGAGGAGCGGACAGGCGTTCTATTGCTGATTAATTGGGGTCGCATGGATAATGAGAAATGGTTGGGACAATTCATGCAGTATAAGTTACAGCTTGCCTTATTAAAGTCCTGCTATTTAAGCCTTGTTTATACTAGGTAATTATATACGTATGCTTTAAAGTAACGGAACATAACCATATATTTATATTTCCAGGGTAAAGTCTAATGTAAAACTATAGAAAACAATGTAGTTCATACTTCCATGAACGTATCTAGTCACATGGTTTTTGTTGACGTCGGGTGGCGTCAGTCTTGACCATGGTGCTCTGCGTTGGGGACGTCAACGCTGTTCCCTTCTTTGAGGAAAAACAGCGGGTTAATGTTTTTGAGCTTTAAAAGATTGCACAGTGTGTGTGTGTGTGTGTTTTTTTTTTGTGTTTTTTTTTTCGCCCAGTGATGGGGGCAAATAGTGTATATATAATATCCACAATGCGGGTAAATATAACTATGAAAAAATTAAAGAAACACTGGAATAAAAGTTATTTTTCCTGTATTTTTAACAACCGGTTTCATCCATGATGGAATTTTCAAGTTAACAATGATGTTTATTCCATTAAACATCATTGTTAACTTGAAAATTCCATCATGGATGAAACCGGTTGTTAAAAATACAGGAAAAATAACTTTTATTCCAGTGTTTCTTTAATTTTTTCATAGTTATATATATTTATATATATAAATAATAGAATTTCTGCCCTTCATGGGGGTATGGGCGACGGCGGGTCGCTGGAAAGTTTACATGAACTACTTTGGGGTTCATTTTCTTTGCACGCTGCCCGCCGCGTTCATGTTTTCATGAACAGTGGAATGCTGGGGTTCATTTCTTAAATATCACATTTCCAGTGTAAAGTCTAATGGCAACCTATAGAAAACATTGTAGCTCATACTTCCATGAACGCATCGAAGCACATGACTTGTGACCTTATTTTAAACCACGGTTCTTTACGTGTGTTGGTGACGCCAACGCTGTTCTGCTCTTTGTGGAAAACAACTTTAAAGGTTTGCTCTATAAGCATTTATTCACCCAGTGACGAGGGACAAATAATCTCTATACATAAAATTTATAAGAGTATGAGCGAAGGCGGGTCGCTAGCAAGGTTTACACGAATCCCTTTGGGGTTCATTGACTTTGCACGCGACCCGCTGTGTTCATGCTTCCATGAGCAGCAGAAAGATAAATTTCATTTCTTAAATGGTTATATTAACAGACTGGTAGAAACCAATGTGCTATTCCAATTAGCATATAAAGGTAATTTCACAAACGTTTTGAATGCATTAAAATGCATATTAAATACACGCATATAGTTCCTTCTGATACCTATAAAGCGTGCAGTCATATTTGTTATATATGTTGTAAAATTGTGTGCCTTGTATGTTTCATTTGTTTGTTGACTGTCTTTATTCTTGTGTGCTCTTCATATCTGGAGGAAATAAAGATTATTATTATTATTATTATTATTATATTTTAAAATTTCGTTTTGATCATCATCTTTTACAGAATAAGATTCATGTGGCTCATTGCTTTTGTTTATATTTTCAAAATGCTCGTATAGCAAGTTTAAGGATGGATACTTTTTTCTGACTTTTTATCAAGGCTTTTTATATATTTCCAGTATTCTTTTGGATTTTTAGTCTGCATGTACCTTAGCCTTTGTATTTTGTTTTGTTAATATTTTTTTTTTGCGATATTTATTCATTGTTATTTTGTAGTGTTTGGAGCTAGTAATTAAATTTTGCTTGCTATTCACATTTTTATTGCGATGGTATTTTTGTCTTGCTCTGTGATACTTCTTCCGTGCAATTTTGCAAGCAGGTCTAAATATATGGGGCGCCGTTTTACTATTTAATCCGTATTTATAGATATTCATAATTATTTATGGATATCCATGATTCGAATAATGGATATCCATAATTCGAATTATGGATATCCATTATTATTTATGGATATCCAAATTTCTCCCGATAATTCGAAGACAAACTGGCGGTCCCTGTCACTTCGAATTATCGAGGTCTGACCGATTATATGCTATGACTTGAAACTTACGAACATTAGGACCGGACTGAAAGGAGACAATAACTGACGGTTGTTTAACAGATTCAAACTTATGCACAAACATAGTGACTTAATTAATTCTACTGAAATTTTCCACACGTTTCTATAAAACATTCTAATGCCGTGCCATTTCACATTTGAAAGTAGTTTCAAACATCATGACATGCATATCTTTGTGGTTCAAAGTCATTTTCATGAAAAACTGTTAAAATGACACACACAAACTACTGTGTTGCAATGTCAAAACATTCTACTGTCATCTGTCTTGAATAGCATGCGGGACAGCGCACAACTAAACCTGCAGAAACAACGATGTGACCAGCTACGACTATGAACAGACTACCCTGCCGTACAGTCTGTTTGAGGTCTTTGCTGTTCGCATAAGCTTTCTGAATAGAATCTGGGCTTACGGAATGGCAAACACGAATGCTCTGATCGGACTGGCTAGAACACAAGCTGATCGGATTATTTCCGGGCATCTCAGTTTTGTCAGCTCTAGATCATGCCTGCAATTTCATTGTTATATGAAACGGAGTCGGGTCTGTTTCGGCAATAAAACAGTTTGAAAAGACCATTAAGATAATTTTGAAATATCAGAATGTAACACAAACCTCATAACATAGACACATTATTTTGAAATGTTAGTATATGATACGAAACAGAGATAATTTCATTATTGTGCTATCGTGCACTGCATATAAAGCCTAGATCAGGTGTAGGAAAAACGCACATTTCAGAATTTTGAAGTGTGGATACATTACTTATAAAGAAAAAAGGGGTCAACAAGTTATACATAATTTGCCTTTATCTCGCTTCTCGTTGGGGTCGCTTACGTCTTTTCAATCGGTATAATATATTTTACGTTTGATGGTAAATTGCTTTACCAATCGATCAAATCAGCCAATCAATCAATCAATCAATCAGATCTTTTATTCTCTCAATCCATCATACATAATGGCAATATGGGGTCATATAAACAATAGTTATAATAATTCAGAGAGGCTCAATGATGTAAATAAGCGATAAATAGCGATATGAGGCTGCACATATAAAAATTAACACAAGAAGACCATTATTAAGTGAACAGTTTGTGGCAACTGAGCCCGGGATGCAAGAAATAAGTCTAACAGTCATGTTTCTTACATCAAATTTCAAGCTCCTCACTTTCCCAACTTTCATTACCATGCAAACGTGTCTTTGTAAAATAGAGCTATTCTATATCAACATTGAGATGGAACCTTGGGATATCTTGTGATGCTCGTGTGCGCTGGGCCGACGCTGGCAGGTTCATCGTGGCAACCACAGCGAGCACACAGAGCCCTGCTGTCCAAGCAAGAATATGACATTGAACAGCCCTGCACACACCACCGTACACTATACTTAGGTGGTGTCTGTCGGACTGTACGCTCCCTAGACACACACTGGTCAATACATACGCACAGGCTGCGTAGCGTTCGCATAGGCTTCGTATTTTGGAAGCATAGGCTTCGATGAAAAATGGCGGATGACAGTTCGTCAATGCAGGTAAGAAACGGTTTTTACGTCAACCTAAATGTTGTATAGCGTTGTCCAATACCGACATCTGCCTTACGGACCACTTTATTAACGTGCGGCTTCGTCTGTTGCAAGAAAAAGTTTGAAAAACGGAATATAGAAAAATAGACCCCAAAAGAAATTTGGCAGTCAACACAGATCCACCTGTAGTTTCACTTTGGCCCGGTCGCCCTATGTAAGTACACGTTTTTAGCTCGCCTTACGAAAGTAAGGGGGAGCTATTGCCATACCCCCGGGCGTTCAGCGTCAGCGTCGGCGTCGGCGTCCGCATTTGGTTAAAGTTTACCTGCAAGCTCTTATATGTGATGTTTTACAACTTTATTTTGAATATATAATTAATAATTGCTAAAAAACAATATTTAACATTATCATTGTACTTCATTTTACAGGTTTTTTGGCTTAAATTGGACTTTTTGAGAAGTTAATATTTTCCTCTGTATTACCTCCCTTACTTCTCTGTGTTAAAGTTTACCTGCAAGCTGCGTGAGTTCAAATCCCGGGGGAGGAACATTTTTTTTTTTTTTTTTTTTTCTTTTTAAAAACATAGCGGGGTCTGGGGCTCAAGGTCAAGGTCACTGTGGCTATTTTCAGAAAAACATTGTCATCGCTCTAGCGCCTTCATTTATTGATGGATTTTAATATAACGTCACTGAAATGTTTGGTATAATGATATCTCGAGTTACTTTGACTTTCAGGGTCTGGGGCCTAAGGTCAAGGTCACTACTTTCAGGGTCACAGGGTCAAGGTCACTGTGGCTATTTTTAGAAAAACTTTGTCATCGCTCTTGCGCCTTCATTTATTGATGGATTTTAATATACCTTGACACAAATGTTTGGTATGATGATATCTTGAGTGACTTTGACTTTCCGGGTCAGGGGCTGAAGGTCAAGGTCACTGTGGCTATTTTTTAGAAAAACTTGATCATTGCTCCAGTGTCCAGATTTATTGATGGATTTTAAGATAACTTCATACAAATGTTGGGTATGAAGTTCAACTTTCAGGGTCTGGGGCTCAAAGTCAAGGTCACTGTGGCTATTTTTAGAAAAACTTTGTCATCACTCTTAAGTACCTACATTTATTGATGGGTATAATGTAATTTTACACAAATGCTAGGCTAGGCTTTTTTTAAATTTGTCTTGCTCGAGGGGATTTGTATCGTCTGTGATGCCTTGTTATTACTTGGTAGTTTGTAGAATTTTTTTTATCAAATATAGATTTCTTTTTCATTTTTTTTTCCAGTAGAAAGGCTTGAAAACAGGATGATTAGGGGTACATTTTGGTTCTTTTTCATTTGCTGCAGTCTATTGGGTTGTTTTACAGAAGAAATTTTTTTTGATAACTTGCCCTCATCCATCTTAGGCCCCCAAAGGCGAGCTATGTTGTCTTCTGACAACTCTTGTTGGCTGTTGTTCTGGCCGATAAATTGTGAATAATGATAATGAAATCGAAAAGCTAACGTGCAACTTTCGTCACATCTTTTGCGAAAAAGAAAAATCATGATATTTCGATACAACGAAAGTAGCTTCGTTACCTATTACAACGCAGAGGCTGCGAACTAAATTTGAAAGCCCTGAAAATATGCAGTATAATAACGAATGATATTAATTTAATATCGAGAAATGAGCCAACCAGCGTTAGTTGATGATGCTAAAGACATTCTGCATCATTTATACCAAACACATTTTCATTCTTTGCTATGCAAATACAACATTATGATTCGAATGCCAAAATCTGTCAAGTTATAATTATTTACACTACTGTTCATAAACTTGGTAAGTCTTCGCCAAATCTGTTAAGTATTAAGCCAAATAATATTTGCACTGTATGAATTTCTGTCGTGTTTTTATTACAACGCACGTGGCTTAGGAATTTACGACGTGCAGGTTACAGAGATGGGCAGACGCATTACGAAAACACGCCTATTAAAATACCACTAAAAAGATAAAAACTTTCAGATAAAACATTCTGATAGTTTTGATATTTCTGCACGCCCGGGCCAGGCGGTTCTAACGCGTATCCACAATCTGTGTTTCTGAGAATAAATAAGGAAATATAATAAATGTAGAAAATCTGTCAATGTACACTACCGTTCATCAACTTGGTAAGTCTGTATTTGTCAAGTCTGTATAAGGAGACGGGAAAGCGATAATCTGTTACAATAAATAGGTAAACATCAATAAACCATTTCTTTTACCGAATACTGCAGGTTTCTAAGTGGTCTGATAAGGATTTTATTACTGTGTAATCTCCAGCCATTTACTCTGCTAAAGAACTGACCTTGAAATTTCCAATTAACCACAGATATGCCCTGACGTCATCCATGAGGAATCTAGAAGCTTGGTGTGTACTGAATAGGCAGATGTAGCAATGTTGAGGTTTAAAACAGAAGCTTAAAATGGAGCAAAATAAGCAAGAACTGGCCACTCTTTGAGGGGACTTCACTTTAGATATTCAGCCTTATATGTTTGAGTCCAGGGAAACTTGTGATCAGGAATTTAGTGAGGGAAGCAGCAGCTCTGAAGATAGTTATCTTACATGTCAATCACAACAATTGTCATCTGCATAGTCATATGCTGCTTTCTTTAAATGTTACCTGAACCAATCTAAGTCTGATCCAATCTGATCTTGGTCCACACTGTTTGCCTATAAGCGAAAATATTATTAAAAAAAAGAAAGAAAAAAAAATCTAAGAAGATGCAGCAGACAGTATAAACAGGGGCCATTTTACAATTCATGTTTTTCTTACGGTTGATTCGTCCGGTTTTCCATCCATGCGCTCTCATGAGCACTCTTAAATGGAGATAGCAGTCTTCATTTTTGAATGGGTGTTTATGGATTTGCCTAACTGATATAGGAAAATGAACAGCTACCAAAGTAGCCAAAGCTAGCCATTGGCTACAGATGAATTCGGTCTGGGTTGGCATCCCTAACGAACTGTTGTATGTCAATTCATTATTGGTAGAGAACCCGCTCATGTCACAGCGCATGACTCAGTGGAACCTTTTTGTTTGTGTTGATGTTAACGTCCCCGACAACATCATTCAGGTAATTTTTGAGACATTTTTTCCGAATTTATGGGACTTTTACCCGACACTGAGACGAACTGACATCTCAAACCCTACCGCATATAAAGCATACTTGCAATTGCTAAATATGAATGACCCGTTTACTTTTTGACAAGACAAACACTTGTTTTTGGGTCGCTAAATTATCAATCGTCACAAAGTAAAAACGTGCAAGTAGCTCTACAGTGCTTAAGTCCGCGTGATTATCACTGATTGGTCGGAAATCCAGGGAACTTGTATATAGAAAACAGCAGCGTTTATTTTTCTTCGAAGAGGGGTCAGGGTGTTGCGTAATACGGAAATCCATAGATCATGGATTGGGTTTTTCAAACAGTGTATGTCCAGATCTAATGCCGCAGAACGCGGCGTCTAATCAGGGTCATCAATGTTTGCTCACATTACATGAATTGAAGGGCCAAACGCAGCGTCTTATCAGGGTCTTCACTTTTTGCTTTAAACTGTAGTTTAAGGGTTAAAGGAAGCAGTTTAAATCCATAAGTAAGCATCCAGCCGACAGACTTTCTTAAAAAAGTAAATCTTTGGGCCGGAGCCGTCATAGAGTTATGAAAGGGCCGTAAAGCAAAAACATTTTTATCTATCTTATCTTATCATATCGAAGAATGATTTCACGAAATGGGTTACTGAAATCATTGCAAGCAAGTATTTTTCTGAATTTATATTTTAAGTCACTATGAAATTCAGATTCTGATAGGCTATGTTGCAGAAGACAGTCTGGTTAGCAAAAAATTATGATGTAGGGACAGAGATTGAAAATAGATCTGAGATAAAGAAAAGTCTTGTTTTTTTTTTCTTCTTTGGTCCTACAAAGGCTAGAATTAGCTTATATGTTTACTGTTTAACGAGCAGATGCTTCTATTTTATCGGAAACGAAGACTGGAATCAGACAGTGCAGGCGCGATTAATGAACCTTTGCTGAAGTTTTGTAGGAGCTGTGGATACGCGATAAAACCGCCTGGTCCCAGCGGTTGTAACAAGTTCCCATACACTATGTCTTGAGCAGAAATATTAAAACTATCAGGATGTTTTATCTGAAAGTATTTTTTTTTTATCTTTTTAGTGGTATTTTAATAGGTGCGTTTTCGTAATGCGTCTTCCCATCTCTGTAACCTGCGAAGCCACGTGCTTTGTAAAAAAGAACACGACAAAAATTCATACAGTGCAAATATTATTTGGCTTAATACTTAACAGATTTGACGATGACTTGCCGAGTTTATGAACGGTGGTGTTAATAATTGTAAATTGACAGATTTTGTGCATTCGCCTAAAAATGTTGTACATGTATTTGCATAGCTGAGACTGAAAATGTTTTCGGTATAAATGATACAGAATGTCTTTAGCATCACCAACTAACGCTGGTTGGCTGATTCCTCGACATTAATTTAATAGCATTCGCTATTATTCTACATAATACAGGGCTTTCAAATTTAGTTCGCAGCCTCTGCGTTGTAATAGGTAACGAAGCTACGCGCGTTGTATCGAAATATCAAGATTTTTTATTTTTCGCAAAAGATATGACGAAAGTTGCATATTAGCTTTTCGATTTCATTATCGTTATTCACAATTTATCGGCCAGAACCCCATCCAAAAACGTGTAGTTACGTAGGGCGACCGGACTAAAGTGAAAATACAGGTGAATCTGTGTTGGCTGCCAAATTTCTTTTGGGGTCTATTTTTCTATATTCCGTTTTTCAAACTTTTTCTTGCAACCGACGAAGTCGCACATTAATAAAGTGGTCCGCAAGGCAGATGTCAGTATCGGGAAATGCAATACAACAGTTAGTTTAACGTAAAAACAGTTTCTTACCTGCATTGACGAACTGTCATCCGCCATTTTTCATCGAAGCCTATGCGTCCAAAATACGAAGCCTACGCGACCGCTACGCAGCCTGTGCGTATGTATTGACCAGTGTGAGACACGTCGACATGGCTTACACATGGCGTTAACGTGTATATAGGTTCTATATAATTTCATTCTATCATTACCTAATTTATTTCAAGTGATAAAATTTTCTTCACAAATTGACTTAACTTAATTAGATTTTTGTATTTTTAGTATTAAATAATTGTTGAAGTTTTAGCGTGTTTGGTCTTTTACAAAATATGCTTTTAAATATTTCTTTCTCATTTCATTTAATTCCTTACATTCCAAGATAAAATGAAACTCATCGCCAATGCTTGCCTTACATAAAAACATATCCTTTCAACTCTATTAATTTGCTGCCATCGCCCGGTTTCAATAGGTAGACGATGGTTTCTTATTCTTATCCGAGTAAGTGACTTCCTATATTTGAATGGGAGAGTGAACAGATACGTTTCAAATTCGAAATTTGTTTTTATCAATGTATACATGGCAGCCCTATTACTATTATTTATCTCTGTGTACCATTCGGTAACAAATAAATCTTTTAGTTTTTGCTTGACAGCACAAACGAGCCATTTTTCACTGGGAAATGACTGATTTTCCCCGATTCCACTCATTCCGCATTTTATTAAAAGTTCTTTAATCGTTTTAATCCAAATAAACCGAGCTCTGTGAATATTTGAATATTTATATAGACTATACATCACGCCATATAGCATGGAAGAAAGCTTCAAGACATATGTAGTTACTAATTTTGCCCAGCACGATATTAACCTGCATTGATTATCCATGTATAGCGGAAAAACTCCGGTTTCACCATAAACAATAAAATTTGGTGTACTGGATTTCATGTTCAAAATTAGTTTCAGAAATTTTAAGACTTCTCGTTCTAGAATATTATGCCTACCAAAACCCGTTACCTCACTTCCGTATAACAAGACAGGCTTACATCATAGTGTAGATTATATTTTCTTGTCCTTTGGGTTCATTGATTCCATCGAAGAATTTTGAAAATATCCGAGGGTCACTGATGAGGCCTAATTGGCCGAAACTAGCTAGTCTGGCCCAGAAAACATGTACACTCCATATTTCTGTGGTGTATTCCTTGCTTCCAAAGGATAACCCTTTTATAGAACATATTTAACCATTTTCTTTTCAAATTATTCAATTTTCAGATCTAAAGGTATTAATAATGATCGTGCTCTTTTAATCATAGTATACATTGCCTTTTCTGCTTGCTTTGCAAGATGCTGCTTTGCTGCATAAAATGAGTCGGTTCTACTAAACAGGATATCCAAGTATTTATATTTTTGTACTACCTCTAACACCTCGTTATTTAATAAAAAATCGTATATTCCTTGTCTGCCTTTTGCGATTACAATAATTTTTGATTTATTTATATTAATTTTTAATTTCCATTGTGTACAATAGTCGTTATATAAAACTAAGTCTGACTGTAACCCGTGTGGGGTCTCGCTAAGAATAGCCGTATCGTCAGCTTAAAGGAGTATGAAAAGTTTGAAATATATGTATACTGTATCATCGAATTCTGTTGATAAACATTCAATGCCACTATTAGATTGGTTTGCGAAAAATAAAGCTTCCAGATCGTTTACATAGACTGAAAATAGAAATGGAGAAAGGTTCTCGTCTTGTCTGAGACCTATACTACAAACAAAAAAGTCGGTCTGTATATCATTCACTAGTAAGCAAGATTTAATACCATTATACATGATTTTGATTAGTCGATAACATTTTCCAGTTATGTTACAGTTAAAAAATTTATGCCACATTCCATCTCTCCATACCATGTCGAATGCTTGTTTCAGACCAATGAAGGCGCAGTATAAACGCTTCTTTGTAAATTAAGAATTTCTATCAAACAATGTAGAGCGAATATGTTATCTACAGTGGAATGTTTATCCCGAAATCCAGCTTGACTACTTGTAATTAATTCATATTTCTCAGCATATTTATATAATCTATAGCAAAGCGTAAAGCAAAACTACAATATAAAAACAAGCAAAGACAGTTTTATCCATTACGATAACACATCCGTGTGCTATAATGAATTTTTCAAAATACAAAAAAGGTATTTTTTTCTGATGAAAATTTGTTATATTTTCCTTATTTATACTCCAAACATAGGTTTTAGGTGCTGGTTAGATGAGGCGGTTCTAACGAGTACCCACAACCTATGTCTTGGAGCAGAAATAAGGAAAGTAATGTTACTCCCGTAAACCCCAGTTTTCTCTATATAAAGTGGGGTTTAGGGGGTCTTTATTTCACGGATTTGTTCACGTGATGAGACACAGCGAAACATAATCCACAGAAGTTTTTGGATGAAGTACGAAAAATGAAAGGTAAGCAAAAGTGTTCAACTGAGGTCTCAGCCGAGAAATTTTTCGAGCATTTTAAAGGCATTTATTCAAACGATAGCATTTATCATGATGATGCAGTCGAAACTTTTCAATTAACCCAAGATTCGTTTGACACGCATGTTGAGCAGCTTGTTATACGACAGACTGCATGCATGGTAGTTAACCGATTCACTGTTGACAACTTTGCTTCCCTCTTTAATTGCGCGCCGATGGGTCAGGCCTCAGATTCTACGACGGTTCCAACGTAAAGGCTAGGCGGTTCTTCTGTGGCGGTTTATTTATGTTGTTGTTTGTTACTTACTGTGTGTATCACTTGTGTCTTTTTATTTTGGATGGCCATATGGCCATTTTGTGGGAAAGTAATTGTTCTTATTGCCTTCCTTTGTTTAGGTTTCCATTATGGTCTGGTCGATTCATGTTTGTGTTTCTTTCCCTTTGGTGTCTTTGATGGGTGGAGTAAGTTAATTGTATCGATTCCTGATCTTTGTTTTACTTCTATTATGTTGGTTGGTACCTGATGCTCTGTCTCTGGTCGGGCCCATCGGAGTCTAACTGTTGCTTTTCTTTTGCTCCAGCATTTCAGTGATTTCTTGCTGTCGAGTCCTCGCCGTTGTTTCATCTCGGTGGTTGATTGATTTTTGTGTTCACGGAGATGTTGCACTGATGAGTTAGGAGGCCTTCATGCGGACTGAACTAATTATTTGTCTTAATCGCGACCGAAGTAAGGGCGAGGATTGTGGCCACGTAAAATCGTTTTAAGCCCACCCCCCCCCCCCCCCAGTGGAATTCGTTTCCGCTGACCGTTCCAAGGCGGTTCTTCTGTCGCGGTTTATTTTTGTTATGGTTTGTCTTTGGATGTTTGTGTCGTTTATGCTATTTTATTTTGGATAGCCTATTGGCCATTTTGTGGGAAAGTAACTGTCCTTTTGGCTTTCCGCTAGTGATGTTTCCATTAGGGTCTGTTGTTTCATGTTTGTGTTTCTTTCCCTTTGGTGTTTCTGATTGGAGCTGTGGGTTAATTGTATCGATTCCTGATCATTGCCTCCACTGATACTTTGACTTTTGCATCACTATCACCGAAGTTAAAAATTCAATAAACACATTGAAACGAAGAAAAAGCCCAGGACTTGATAGGCTTCTCCCAGAGATATTCATTGGAGGCCGAGATATATTTTATTACCAATTCTCTGCAAAATATTTATCTTTATGTTTGACAGAAGTATATATCCCCAATAGTGGGCTAAATCGATGTTAGTACCGATTCCCCAAAAAGGTGATTTTGTTTTTTTTTTGGTTTTGGTTTTACGGCCCTTTCAAGATAATTTCACTCATATCGAGCCGATCGTTAATCAGAGGTGGGCGAAAACCGGAGTACCCGGAGAAAAACCACCTGACCTTCCGTTGCAGAACTTGGCGTCTCACATGTGACCCGAGCGAGGCTGGAACCACAGCGGTGAGAGACCCCAAAAAGGTGATGAAAGGGACGCTAAGAATTACAGCGGTATATCGTTGTCGAGTATCTTTTCTAGAATATTTTCCCAGACTCTAGATACCCGCTTACGTAAATGGGTTGAAACAAATAATGTATTAACCGACTTTCAGTTTTGGGTTCAGACAACATAAGTGTACGGTAGATTGTATATTTATTCTTCACTTCATTATCAACAACGTCATAAATAGGGAAAGGCGGAAACTATACTGTGCATTCATAGACTTCAAAAAAGCGTTTGATATGGTTTATCGAGATGGAATATGGTTCAAATGGTTAAGTTCTAGGGTTTCTGGTAAGTTTATGAAGTCTTTACGAGCAATGTACAAATCGATTAAAACTTGCGTAAAAGTTAATGGGTCGTTAACTCAGTATTTCGACAGCTATATGGGGTACAGACAGCTATGTGGGGGTACAGCAGGGGGAGCCATTGTCCCCCTTTCTGTTCATTTTATTTATTAATGACATGTCAAATTCTCTTATTGATGATGTAGCTGATGCTGTAACGTTACATGAAATGCAATTTTTTATACTCCTATTCGCCGATGACACTGTTTCATTTTCATATAGCTCTCAGGGTTTACACATTCTGATGAACAAATTACACGCGTATTGTCTTAGCTGGGACGTAAATATTGAAAAAAAAAACTGTGATCCTAACATTTGAAAAGGACAATCAGATAGAAAATGTGGACATTTACTACAACAATGAACGGCTGAAAAAATATCAGTAATTTTACTTATCTAGGCGTTACACTGACTGCAAACGGTAAAGTTTATCAAGCGCAAAAAACGTTATCTGAACAAGCAATTAAGGCGTTATTTTCAATTAATTCACTATTTGAGTCGGTATCTATAAATTTATATGAAAAACTAAAATTATTTGATAAATGAGTTTGCCTATTTTATGCTATGGTTGTGAGATATGGGGTTTCATACAGCTCTAGAAAATTGAACGAGTGCACCTTAAATTCTTGAAACAAATCCTTGGTGTCAAAACGCAAACCTTTAGTAATGCGGTATATGGTGAGACAAGTAGGGTACCACTTACAGTAATACGAAAAGTAAGAACTCTTAAATTCTGGTTCAAAATCATTAACAACCCAGATTCACTACTACACAATGTATATCAATATCAAATTAATAACAATTACACCGATAGTTGGTCTTCAAAGGTACAGAAACTTTTGGATGATTTGGAGTTTAGCTACCTGTGGAATGAAAATAATCATTACGCAAACACGCCTATACAAATACATTGCCACTTTTATCGCCGAAAAAACGAAGATTTGTAGATGAAAAATTGTGATATATTTCTTATTTCTGCTCAAAATATAGATTGTGGGTACTCGTTAGAACCGCCTCGATGAGATGGTTCTAACGAGTACCCACAATCTATATTTTAGAGCAGAAATAAGAAAAATAAGGTATACCCCCTAAAACCCCAGTTTTACTATATAAAAGTGGGGTTCAAGGGGGTCAAGATTATATAGGCGTGTTTTCGTGATGATTTCAAATGTACAGCTGGCACGCATTATTAAAAGGGTCTATGATCAGCATTACCAAGCTTGGCACGAAGCTTTACGAAACTCAAGCAAACTATCGACATATAGTATCATTAAAACGAAGTTTGGCACTGAATTGTACCTTGATCATGTTACTAATGACCACAGATCTGAACTTGCAAAGTTTAGATGTTCAGCGCATCAGTTAGCTGTAGAAGAAGGCAGGTACAGAAATACTGAAAGACAAAACAGATTGTGTTTGTGTAAAATGTCAGTAATTGAAGACGAGTATCATTTTTTGCTTATATGCCCCCTTTATCGAGAGCTACGCCTCAAGTACTTACCGAAAATATACCATACCTGGCCTAATTTGAATTTGAAGACTACTTTTGAACAGTCCCAAAGGTGGTATCCAACTAGAGCACAGTGGATGTTGTAAACACAAAGAAAGTGTACCGGAAACCTTCAAAATCTGCTTTTGAGAGCATATGTCGTCTTAATTTTAGGTGGTCTTAGGCGACCCCTTTTATAGAACATATTTAATGGTGGAATTTTATTGTATATGCCTAAGACTATTAGAGAGATTATTAATTCTTAATATTGGTGGGAAACGCGACCTTCTCGACGTCGATCCCACGTTGATAAACGTCGGTTCGCTGTCGAGCGGTGTGCGTTACTCGACTTCAGACAAACGACGTCATTTCACAGTCACGCTGTGCCGAAACGATACTTTTATTGTGACATAACGCTGATTTTTACCTCCCTTTTTACTACAAATGGTATATGAAAATAAGCGAGTTCTTTCCTGTTCGGATTATTGATCCGTTACTAAAAAAAACTCCGAACTTAAACACCCTGGTTATTATTTAATTTGTCCTTTTTAACATTATGGAATACACAGATACTGTAATGTCCAGTCAACACACTGACCTACGTGCAATTCGTGAAGTCTTACCTGTCGCGACGCCTTTTGTGTATTATGACGTAGTGTGCCATTCATCCGTGAATTAGGTAACTGGGTCAGTCGCCCGAAGTTATTTACGCTATTTACGTTTACTATGATAAGATTATGAATGGTCGTTACATGTACAATTATGGACATGTTCTATTACTGAAATTTGTTATTTATGCAATGTCATGCATTTCTCATTGTATTGCCGCCTCATACTGATGAGAGCAATGGACATACTTGTAATGTTTGTGCCTCAGTAAACTTATTTTGACTTGACATTTTTATTCCCGTGAATAATTTACCGGAGCAGCTCAAAAGCATCACGTGAACAAGTCCGTGAAATGAAGACCCCACTAAACCCCACTTTATGTAGAGAAAACTGGGGTCTAAGGGGGTATTCATTATTTTTCTTATTTCTGCTCCAAAACATAGGTTGTGGGTACTCGTTAGAACCGCCTCAATGAGGCGGTTCTAACGAGCACACACAACCTATGTAATGAGCATTTATAAGAAAAATATCAAGGATTTTCATCAGAAAAGTAGCCGTTTTGGAGACGTGAAAAATGCACTATGTGGCACGGGTGAGTTATCGTAATGGGGTAATCTGGATTTGATGCGCCCCCTTTTTTGCTTACCTGTATATATTGGTTTTATTAATCCTGTTGTTCAAACTTCAGGTATTTTACCAGTGTCAAGTGTTAAATTAAATAAGGTGACATAAAGTGGTCCCATGATGTGTGTAGTCGATTTGATATGTTCATTAAGTATTGCATCTATGCCACAGGACTTGTTATTTTTTAATCTTTTTATGTATTCCTCTATTTCTTTGAGAGTAATTTTCCATTAATCTCTTCGTTTTCGACACTTTGTATATGTACAGTTGAGATATCGGTATTTTCCTCACTTTGATTATCAGAATTTATTTTTTTAAAGTATTCAAATAAATTTTCTGTAGATGCTTTCACAGATTCCTGCTTATTCCCATTTAAGATTTTCCAGTATACTTTAGGATTATTTTGTTTTAAATTTTTTTTATTTTTTAACTTGATATCTTTTAAATTTCATGTAACTTTGTCTCATTGTCTTTTTATATGATTTACTTGCTTCTTTTAAAGCGGATTTATTACTGTTGCTTTTATTAAATTTATAAAGGTACTTTGCGCGATGCCATTTCTTTCTTGTTGCCTTACATTGCGGTCCATGCCAACTTACTTCATGTTTTATTTACCCAAAAACTGCTTTCAGCGCTAGAAATAAAAATATCATTAATGTTTTTCACTGCTGTGTCAATCTCGTTTTGTGAAATATTTTCTCGCACATTTACTTCTGTCATCATTGATATAGTGTCTGCTATATTCTGGAGGGGCAGATTTGGGATAAAAATCCCGGATTTATCAGTATCTCATAATTTAATTTTGGCAGGCCTTTCTATTTCACTCTCCAATTCTTTGCTGCCCAATATACCATTCAACTTTAATTCCAAATAAACTGGTTTATGAGCGTCTGATAACATTGTGCAAAAGTCGATTACATTAAGACTGACAACAGAACTTAACAAACTAGCACTACTAATAAAGTAATCAACGCAGCTAACATTTTACAAGTGCATTTGCCTTCCGGTACATCACCTTTGGTTCTTCCATTTAAGATATTTAATGACGAACATTTGCAAAAATCAAGCGGTTTTTACCCTATACCCTACTATGTGTAACGTGTTGAAATGGTCTGTAATGCGTTTTTAACAAATGTAATGAGACCTAAGTGGATGAGCGCCTTTTCATTTTGCACTGTAACGCTTGTAACGCATGTAATGAAGGAAAATGAAAAATATAAATCTCCTTCACCTTATATACCTATACCCTACTATGTTAAAGGGGTTGTTTGTTTGTTTGATTTGATGTTTAACGTCCCCGTCAACACTATATAGGTCATTTTGGAGACGTTGCTTCCAATTTTGTGGGACTTTTAGCCGACATTGAGATGAAATGACATCTCAAGCCCTGTCGCCCAGTGAAACATGTAACGGGTTGTAATGGTATGTAATGCGTTTGTATCTAACGAAAGAGACATACGGGCATGAGCGCCTTTTCATTTCGCACTGTAACACTTGTAACGCATGTAATGAAGGAAAATGATATATATATCGTACACCTTATATACCTCTACCCGACTATTTGCAACGTGTTGTAATAGTTTTAATGCGTTTGTAACCAATGTAATGGCATCAAGGGAAAGCTCTTCTTAAGATTTCGCACTGTAACGCTTGTAACGCATGTAATGAAGGAAAATGAAAAATATATATCTCCTACACCTTATATACCTATACCCTACTTTGTGTAACGGATTGTAATGCTCTGTAATGCGTCTGTAACTAATGTAATGAGACATACGTGGATGGGAGCCGTTTCATTTCGCACTTAACGCTTGTAACGCATGTACTGAAGGAAAATGAAAAATTTATATCTCCTACACTTTATATACCTATACCCTACTTTGTGTAACGGATTGTAATGCTCTGTAATGCGTTTGTAACTAATGTAATGAGACATAAGGGGATGGGAGCCGTTTCATTTCGCACTTAACGCTTGTAACGCATGTAATGAAGGAAAATGAAAAATATATATCTCCTACACCTTATATACATGTACCTATACCCTACTTTGTGTAACGGATTGTAATGCTCTGTAATGCGTTTGTAACTAATGTAATGAGACATAAGGGGATGGGAGCCGTTTCATTTCGCACTTAACGTTTGTAACGCATGTAATGAAGGAAAATGAAAAATATATATATCGTACACCTTATATACCTATACCCTTCTTTGTGTACGGATTGTAATGCTCTGTAATGCGTTTGTAACTATTGTAATGAGACATAAGGGGACGGGAGCTGTTTCATTTCGCACATATTGTTTGTAACGCATGTAATGAAGGAAAATGAAATATATATATATATCGTACACCTTATTTACCTATACCCTACTATGTGGTACGTGTTGTAATTGTCTGTAATACAGTTGTAATCAATGTAATGAGTCCTAAGGAGATCAGCGCCTATCACTTCGCACTGTAACGCTTGTGACGCATGTAATGAAGGAAAATGAAATGTATATATATATCGTACACCTTATATACCTATACCCTACTATGTGTAACGTGTTGTAATGGTCTGTAATGCTCCGGAAAACCCTTCCTAAAATTTCGCACTGTAACGCTTATAACGCTTGTAATGAAGGAAAATGAAATATATATATACCATACACCTTATATACCTATACCCTTCTTTGTATAACGGGTTGTAATGCTCTGTAATGCGTTTGTAACTAATGTAATGAGAAATATGGGGATGAGAGCCTTTTCATTTCGCACTGTAACGTTTGTAACGCATGTAATGGAGGAAAATGAAAAATAAGTATATCGTACACCTTGAATTCCTATACCCTACCATGTGTTACGTGTTGTAATGGTCTGTAATGCGGTTGTAAAAAATGTAATGAGTCCGAAGGGGATCAGCGCCTACTCATTTCGCACTGTAACGCTTGTAACGCATGTAATGAAGGAAAATGAAAAATATATATCTCCTAACCCTTATATACATATACACTACTATGTGTAATGGGTTGACGGGCACCCGTGGCCTAATGGATAAGAGTGCTGACTCTTAGTCATTAGGTCTCTCACCACCGTGGGTTCGAGCCTCGCTCGGGTCACGTGTGAGACGCCAAGTTCTGCAACGGAAGGTCAGGTGGTTTTTCTCCGGGTACTCCGGTTTTCGCCCACGTATGATTAACGATTGGCTCGATATGAGTGAAATAATCTTGAAAGGGCCGTAAAACCCAAACCAAAAGAAACAAAAATGTGTAATGGGTTGTAATGATCTGTAATGCGTTTGTAACTAATGTAACGAGACATAAGGAGATGAGCGTGTTTGGATTTCGCAATGTAACGCTTGTAACGCATGTAATGAAGGAAAAAAGAAAAATATATATATTTCGTAGACATTATATACCTATACCCTGCTAAGTGTAACGTGTTGTAATGGTCTATAATGCGTTTGTAACCAATGTCATAAGGTATTGGGAAAGCCCTTCTTAAGATTCCGCACTGTAACGCTTGTAACGCATGTAATGAAGGAAAATGAAAAATATATATCTCCTACAAATTATATACCTATACCCTAATTTGTGAAACGCGTTGTAATGAACTGTAATGTATTCGTAACTAATGTAACGAGACATATGAGGATGAGAGCCTTTTCATTTTGCACTGTAACGTTTGTAACGCATGTAATGAAGGAATATATATATATAGACTATTAAATAGACGTGCTAACCATTACACCACCATGTTAAAATTGGCGTACAATGTCGGAAGGCCGCGGTGGTGTAATGGTTAGAACGTCTGCCCGGAATGCAGGAGATCCGTGGTTCGAGTCCCGGTTGCGGTGCGACCGATTTTTGTGCGCTAATTCATTTGTCTATTTAATTGCCTGTATCGTGCTTTACTTTGATTTTCATATACTTACTTGAGCTGCCAGCATTGCTGCCGCTGATCGGTGCTGCCTTGTTTATTCCTGGGTTGTGGCCGATGATAGCATCTGACCCCGCTTTTCGGATTAGGTTATTATAGCCTTGGACATTGCCGGGATGGAGTGCTATGTCGCTCGGCATCAAGTAGAGCGCTCTCCCGCAGACGTAATCCAGTGGTGTGGATGCATATTGCAACGTCTTTTGATAGCGATCGATGCTGCTGGGGATGTCGACGGGTGAAGCGATGGCGTCTTCGAGATTCGCCATAAATTGCTGTTGAGCGTCGAACCCCGTCCCGACTTTGAGAATGTTGGAACGGGTCTGAGCTTGCGCTCCAAAGATTGCCCAAACGTAAGTCCGAATCGAGTCGTTGAGGCACTCGACACCCGCTTGTGTGAAAGCTTCTGATTTATCGAGAATGAACGTCGTCCACGCCTTTGAAATATCCAGATTATGGTATATGGCGTCCTTCGGGTGAAAGAAGGGGCCATCGGAGCTGTGATCACTGCGGTATTTCCCCGAAGGGGTAATGAAGGTACTAAAAAATCCGAGGCCTAGACACCCGTAGTCCAGATCTTGCCTCCAATCAGTAGAAGGCGAAAAGACGAACTCCTCCCAAAGCCGCTTGTAGGCCCTGAAGTCATATTGGTTATCGAACCATGAATTGGACTTGTCCCCAAGGAGGGCGACTTTTAGCTCCTCAAGCAGACGCATCGTCGTATAATAGACATGAAAGCAATACAGGCTTGCAAGAAGGGGCTCAATCGCTTGGAGATGGTCCTAGAATGAAACACCACATCCGGCGGTTGCGCACCAAACCACAAAGTTCAGCTGGCACTGCCACCAGTTGAAGGGGGTGTGCCACCAGGTGCTGTACGCCTTGTTTGCCAAAGTGACGTCCTTGGTAAGCGGAGGGTTTTGATAATCGACTAAGACGTCCGGGTACTTGGTATTTTATTAGCCGAAACTACGTAGTATGGCCCATCTTCTTTCTTATGAATGTTTTCATTGCTCTTAAAGGAACTCATTTTTGATTTTTATTTGCCTTCACTGCAGCTGGTGTTGTGCCGTGTGGCGGCCGTAAAACGTCTCCCCGTACATCAACCATAGTGTAGTTTATATTTAGCTCGCCTTACGAAAGTAAGGGGAGCTATTGCCATACCCCCGGGCGTCCTGCGTCAGCGTCGGCGTCAGCGTCAGCGTCGGCGTCCGCATTTGGTTAAAGTTTACCTGCAAGCTCTTATATGTGATGTTTTACAACTTTATTTTGAATATATAATTAATAATTTCTAAAAAAAACAATATTTAACATTATCATTTTACTTCATTTTACAGGTTTTTTGGCTTAAATTGGACTTTTTGAGAAGTTAATATTTTCCTCTGTATTACCTCCCTTACTTCTCTGTGTTAAAGTTTACCTGCAAGCTGCGTGAGTTCAAATACCGGGGGAGGAAGGTTTTTTTTTTTTTAACATAGCGGGGTCTGGGGCTCAAGGTCAAGGTCACTGTGGCTATTTTTAGAAAAACATTGTCATCGCTCTAGCGCCTTCATTTATTGATGGATTTTAATATAACTTCACTGAAATGTTTGGTATAATGATATCTCGAGGGACTTTGACTTTCAGGGTCTGGGGCCTAAGGTCAATGTCACTACTTTCAGGGTCACGGGGTCAAGGTCACTGTGGCTATTTTTAGAAAAAAACATTGTCATCGTTCTTGCACCTTAATTTATTGATGGATTTTAATATAACTTCACACAAATGTTGGGTATGATGATATCTCTAGCAAGTTCGACTTTCAGGTTCCGGGGTTGAAGGTCAAGGTCACTGTGGCTTTTTTTCGAAAAAACTTTGTGATCGCTCTAGTGCCTTCATTTATGGATGGATTTTAATATAACTTCACAAAAATGTTGGCAATGATGATATCTTGAGCGAGTTCGACTTTCAGGGTCTGGGGCTGAAGGTCAAGGTCACTGTGGCTATTTTTAGAAAAACTTTGTCATCGCTCTTGGGCCTTCATTTAATGATGGATTTTAATTTACCTTGACACAAATGTTTGGTATGATGATATCTTGAGTGACTTTGACTTTCCGGGTCAGGGGCTGAAGGTCAAGGTCACTGTGGCTATTTTTTAGAAAAACTTGATCATTGCTCTAGTGTCCAGATTTATTGATGGATTTTAAGATAACTTCATACAAATGTTGGGTATGAAGTTCAACTTTCAGGGTCTGGGGCTCAAAGTCAAGGTCACTGTGGCTATTTTTAGAAAAACTTTGTCATCACTCTTAAGTACCTACATTTATTGATGGATATAATGTAATTTTACACAAATGCTAGGCTAGGCTTTTTTTTAATTTGTCTTGCTCGAGGGGATTTGTATCGTCTGTGATGCCTTGTTATTACTTGGTAGTTTGTAGAATTTTCTTTTATCAAATATAGATTTCTTTTTCATTTTTTTTTTCAGTAGAAAGGCTTGAAAACAGGATATTTAGGGGTACATTTTGGTCCTCTTTCATTTGCTGCAGTCTATTGGGCTGTTTTACAGAAGAAATTTTTTTTGATAACTTGCCCTCATCCATCTTAGGCCCCCAAAGGCGAGCTATGTTGTCTTCTGACAACTCTTGTTTACTTTTGGTCCTTTGAGATCAGCGTGAATATTCTGAGAAATCAGAAATAAATTATTGGTTGAAATCAGAAATAAATTATTGGTTTAGACTCATATTCTAGACAGGTTTTTAATTTTTCGGACCCCAATTTGATTTATATCAGTCTTTGTACCGACTGCCTATTCGAAATTTGCAAAATTGCAGTATGTTTCCTCTGGCTTTCTTTGCCGGATCATTACAGGGACACTGATGAGGCTTTATTTGCCGAAACTACGTAGTATGGCCAATCTTCTTTCTTATGAATGTTTTCATTGCTCTTAAAGGAACTCATTTTTTAAATTTTTATTTCCCTTATCATCGACCATTATGACTAGGGTGGGCGCCCCTGCTGCTGACTCCTTATATTTGAAATTTCCGCCTGCCTGATATTTTGCCGAGCTATTTAACGTAAATGCCTTTGTATCCATACCCATTTTGGTGTTGTTGGTGATACTGAGGAGTTCGGTAAGGACGGAAAAGAATATCAATTGTATGCCTTGCCATTGTATCCCTACCCATTTTGGTTAGACAGTTGTTTAAATTAATAACTTTATTATTATGTACTTCACACTCACTGGCGTTCAAAACGGTGAACCGGTCGACCTTGCCAGGACCCAGTCTACGGATGAGCTAGAGATTGCTCTCTGCGAGTTGACGTATTATCACTGGTGGTACAACATATGCATGGCGAAAAGGAACAATAAGGTCTCAAATAACAAGACTGAAAAAATAATACCTGACGGGTATTATAATGTTTGTGCGTTGAACGAAAAGGTGTTTCAGCGGTTGGGCGCCGAACTCACTCTAGATGAACCCTCTGGTCTACAGCACTTGATAGTAAAGTCCGGAGAAGTCGTTACAATGAATCGCGAATTAGCTAATCTCTTAGGCTTTTCCGACAATACTTTCAGAGCTCGTCCCTCTACCTTTACCTTTGCCAATGACGACCTAAAAAGAATGATCCCCTCCAGACGTTCACTGCAGAGAAGCCACACAAGCTGGCCGCCCATCGTGAGGTCTACTTTCATCTTGCTAAGTTGAGTACTTCAGACAATTTGCATAACGGTCGCCCATCTACACTACTTAGATTCATCCCTGTCGAGAATGAAAAGTGTGGATCTGGTAGAACTGAATCATTTCCTGTCTTACAGTACAAGAGGTTGTCGTCAGGGCCTATTTCACAGCTAACTATCTCACTTTGAGATACCAACGGGGAGATGTTACCATTCGAGTATATGAGCGCAACCCTACATATAAGGAATAATTGACGCAAGCGGCCCCGGTGGGATCAGAAAATGCCCTGGGGTGGCTTTGGCTGATCTTGATGATACTGAGAGGTTCGATAAGGACGGGAAGGAAGATCGATTGTATGCCTTCCAGCTCTCTGAGGGGTCTACAAAAGAAAAGAGGTCACCCAAGTGGGGTCATTGAAATTCGGTGATCTCAGCGACGTAGATACCTCACATGCCGTTCCAAAGCGGGTTCATACGCTGGCCTTCACTGGGAGCAAGTGGGTTGCTTTTGCGGAGCCCATTCAACAAACTGGGTGGCTTATCGATATCAAGATACATTCTCCGTACGTCGTGACTGGAAGCAGCATAAAATCGTAAAAGTTGTAAATAGTGGCACTCGACTATGCTCATATATCCCCGGGACGAAGAACATTGTCGTTTCCGAAAATAACGTGCTGAAGACACGCAACAACCGGCAGGGATTCCTGAAAATAGTTTACGAATTCCCCCTACCGGGACTTATTGGTATGTGCTTGCCAAAATCATCGATCATCCTTGATCTAATTCTCGGAGATAGACCTGACGACTTTGTTGATGTGTTACCCGGCTTCAAGCTCAAATGACCACCAACGCATGCTAATAAGGAGGTTGGGGTTCACAAAGTCACAAAAAAGGGCTGCTCCTGAAGTGCAGTTCACTCTTGAAGGAGTCCAACACCAAGCTGAATACCGTCTTTTGGATATGCATGCTATTTTTATAGGCCCATTGTCTCTCAAAAGGCTGCGATTTACGTCCGGTGCGCTCACAACAGACCAAGCTATAGTAATCGTTAGCCAGTAGTCTATTTAAACTCACCCAGCTTGAGGGGTAGTACACGATGGGCCTCTACCCAGGACTTGAAACCGGAGATAATCACCGACTTCAGCATGTGGCCGAGGTCAGAGATTTACGACCAGTGAGCTCACGCAATAAGTATTATTTATTTAGAGTGAAAGGTTAGATCATATTAGTACGATGACTCTCTATCCACCACTTGATACTCGAGACACAAACACCGCCTTCAGCACGAAGCCGAGGTCAAATTCCGTCTCGAAAAAGAACGAGACTTCAGAGCCTCGCTGTACAAGAAATACAGACGTGGGGCTAATGTTGTTGATGGGATTGATACCACGCTTACTGCGGCTAGCGTAGGGCTCGCTGCTTCTGGCGTCGGGCTCTTGTCAACTGTCATCGCGGCGCCTGTCGCCCTTGGCCTTCAAACTGGAGCGATTGTGTGTGGTTTGCTGGGTGTTGGCGGAAAATTTATTGGCCGGAGGCTCCAAACAAAAGCCAAAAAAAAAAAAACACGACGAGATTCGTATCTTGGCTGAGTCAAAGCTGAACTCAATCGCAGACCGCATTTCTATCGCGCTGAACGACGATAATATATCTGAAACAGAATTTCGCCTGATTCTGTATGAAATCGACAAATTCAATCAGATGAAAGAAGAAATTCGTCAGCGCCAGAAAGGGACTGTTGGTTTGTCGGAGGAGGAAAAAAAAGAAGTTGTTTCAACGTGCGAGAGACGAGATGTTAATGACGGCCCGTACCAAGCTGTTGGAAGAGTTGGACAAACCTGGTCACAGTGGCATTTGAATATTTCTTGCTGGCGAGTTTAATAGAGCGCAGGCTGGTCACGACCGGCGAGTACATATATCACACGCCCGTCCTTTTCATTCTCGCGAATTAGCACATAAGAGCCCTTTGATTTTGCCAAAGCATTTTTCACCTGGGCACCTCGCCCGGTGGGGCCCACCTGGGGGGTGGGTGGGGCGGTCCCTACCGGGTTGGAGCTCGGGACGCGAGAGGGGTAATTGGGTGGAATTTTTTTGGGTTTGGGAGATTTAAATTGCTGAATGGAGCTCGTCTCGGTGGTAGATGTTTGGGACAAATATTTTATTCTATTGCACCCCACTCGGTGGGGCCCACCCGGGTGGTGGTTGAGCCGCACAGTATTGTGGGTGCGGGGATGAAAAAAATTGCCCAAAACCTACAATCTATATACTACTCGAGGGCAAGTCAATAAGTAACCAGCCTATCCCATTTCCAATCGACCGAGACAACTAAGATTTTCATGCCTTGTTTCAATACATGTTTTAGGGATGAAGGCAAAATTGCACATTTTTCGTGTCATTCACTCATAAGATATTGAATGTCAAACATGGCTAGCGATGCAAAAGACAGCTTTTCGTCAAAACTTGAGTACCGTGCTGTAATTCGGCACTTGCATTTGAAATGGAAAACAGGGTAGGGAATACATTGCGAGTTGACCAATGTCTATGGGTCTTCTGCACCATCGTATGCACAAGTTAAATTCTGGCTTGGGGAATTCAAACGCGGCAGAACGTCTTCATAGTGGACGCCAATCAGATGCCACCGATGAAGAAATGTGTAACAATGTAACAAAGAACATGATCGCCAGTGGGTAGGGCCGAGGTCTCCGAGGCCAAAGAAGTTCAAAATGCAATCCTTTACTTGGGAGGTGATGGAAGCTGTATTTTGGGTCACAAAAGGCGTTAATATGCTGGACTTTCTAGCAAAGAAAAGTACAGTACCAGGGGCAAATTTTCCCGATCGACTGAGAACTGCGATTCATGTAAAACGCCGAGGTGAACTCTATAAAGGGAATCTGCTGCAACAGAACAGTACAAGAGACAACACTTGCAAAATTGCAATGGATATTGTTGAGCGGAATAGGTACGAGCTAATACCACACCCCGCCTATTCTCCTGACCTAGCTCCTAATGACTATTTCCTATTCCCAAAAATTGAAAAAGGATATCCCTGGACGTCATTTCCGGCCCAAAGAAGTAGTCATGGCGGCAATTGAGGAGTGGGCCGGATTCAAGGACCCCGGCTTCTTCAGTTCTTGGCTGATGATACTTGAACAGCGTTGGTCCAAGTGTATTATTATAGAGGGCAATTACATCGAAAAAGAAGAGATCGATCTTACCAAGAAGTAGTTAGGCTGTTATTTTATTGACTCGCCCTCGTAGGAATATGTATTAGGGTAATATGCACGGGGTAATTCTTTACCTGTGTTGTCGACCGAACCGGTACTGCATACAGCTGCTGTCGACCGCGAAATACGGTTTTCGACCGAGCAGTACGGATGTCGACAGATTTGACACCCTTGAAGAGGCGAAAACGTAAGTTTTACCATTTACAAACGCTGTCAATGTTTAAAAGAGACGCGTTATTTGTTATAGAAAGTTGTGACGCTGAAAAATACTATAAAGTACCGATTCCTTCGAAAAAATAAGTTTTCATAGAATATCGGTACTGTAATACATTATGAAAGGTACGAAAGTAATACAACGCCTTATATATTTTATCTACCAAGTACGCTTCTGCAAGAAAGTGTGTTTGGCATAATGCATGCGCTTTGGGAGATTTTATGGACCTTTAAAATATCGGGATACGGACGTCGATTGCCAGAGATACGACCGTCGATGGTATCGTAGTTTGAATGATACGGCTGTCGACGAAATATGAAAACTATATTTCATGTACTGGTGTTAAAATCAATTATCCATGCATTTAGGAAAAGGCATAGCTGTGAAACGCAGCTGAGTATAGGTAAAAATCTTGGACAAGGGGGGGGGGAAGGGCAAGTGAATACATCTTCTCTGGACCTCGAGAAGGCTCTTGACACATCTCCACCTGAACTACTTAAACCAAATTTTTGTTTATGTATTTCGGGCGAGGACTCTAAAACAGATAGATTCATTTCTTTGTTGAAGATAAAAGCGAGTTATTCTCAATGGTGAACTCTCGGAGTGGGCTCGAGTTTTGCCTGGGGTCCCACAAGGAACTGTTCTTGGTACATTGTTGTTCTGCCTGTTTATTATTGATATTTCTATTGACGGTGACTCAGAAATAAGAATGTTTGCAGACGATTGTGTTTGCTACAGGAAATTTAAAGATGACTCACAAACTTCAGAAGGATACTGATAGCTTAGGTTGTAGGGCAAGGGAATGGGGTACGAGATTTCATTCTGTTCAATGCAATATTATGCAGATAACTAGGAAGATACGCAACAAAATCGAGGCTTTTTACACCTTAGAAGGATTTGGATTCTACTAAATACCTTGGTGTTACAATCACATGCAGACGACTTGAGATGGAACACCCATATTAGCAACATGTGTACAAAGGCATATAGAAAGCTTGTTTTTTTCTGAGACGAAACTTTATCGTTGTCCTCAGGTTGTAAAAGAGGCAGCATATAAATGACTTGTTTGCCCAATCTTGGAATATGATAGGTGTTTCTGGGACCCTCAGGGAGTGGCCCTTCAAGAATAAATTGAAAAAAAAATTAGAATAGAGCTCGTTTGAAACTGAGAGTATGACTGGGATACTAGTTGGGAGTCCTTCAAGAAAAGGAGAAGAGACAGTTGGTTTATACTATTGTACAAAGCTCTGAAGGGTAATGCAAGAAATCATCACTCGTTGGCGTTTCAGACCCCTACTGCAAGAACCAACATTTACAAAGGTTTCTATTAGTTATTGGAACGCCCTTCCCAATTCGATCCATTGCATGGCTGAAAGGGCAGAAAATAGTATAGCTAAGTTAACCTCTTCGTTGAGAGTTTTGTTTGTTTGATTTGATGTTTAACGTCCCCGTCGACACTATATAGGTCAGTTTGGAGATGGTGAGAGCTAGAGACTAACTTCTCATATCACAGGTTCTGGTGAATGTATGTCATTTGACGTGTAACCAGTAACAATTCTGATTCCGATGCTGTTACCTTAACAGTTCGTACTTATCACTTAACACTGCTGTCTGCTTAACTGTTCTTGAAGAGTTTGCAAACCACAGGGACTTGCTTTTATTATACATGAATAAATGCGAGTGCCAAAAAGAATTGATCTACAATGTTGCTTTGAAGTTATCACGTACTACATGTAACTGCATACATCCAATTTATTCGTTGAAACCAGCCCTTAATAAATTAAACATAGCACTGGTAGCGACTGACATGTTAATCGACGAGATGTAACCCTTTCTCACAACACAATGACTGACGAAGTATTTAAAAGAGATTTTAATGTATAACTGGCTAATTTCCAGTAAATCTGTCCGTTACATTCTGGCTGAATCATCGACATCCGTATCCAGAACGCCGACAACCTTACCCTGCAAACGTTCAGTTCATCGACAGCAGTATTGGCGAAAATATGAAAATTACCACAGATGCATATAAGAGCATGCACACACACAAATGAAAGGTAACCGTTCAAACTAATGATGTATCTACATTATATCGCCCTGCAATTGCAATGATACTGAATAAGAACCACGCATTTCCCCGGAAACACTTACTTTATATATTTTCCTGTTTAACTCCGCTCAGCGTTTAAACGAACTATCAGCTAGATTTCCAAAACACTTAAAACGATAGAAAACTATTTCAGAAACGGTTTGAACCCCAAAAATGTTGAAACATACAATAAAATAACACACTGCTATGCATTTAACGAAGTCATTTCTCTGTCGACATCCGTACTGCTCGGTCGAAAACCGTATTTCTCGGTCGACAGCAGCTTTACGTAGTACCGGCTCGGTCGACAGCACAGATTACCCCCGTGATATGGTGTGTCATGCACAAGCATGATTGTTCCCCCTTTCTTAGTTTCTAAGTTTATGCCCATTCGATTATGCGGAGGGGGTATCATAGGAATGGCGTTCGTCTGTCCGGCTGTCAGTAACATTTTCTTGTCTGCTCTGTATCTCCCGAACTCATTGATAGATTTTCATTAAACTTTGGTCAAATATTCCATTCAGTGGGTGATGTGCAGAACCTAGAAATGGGCCATACCGACTCAAGTTTACCCCTGCAAGGATTTTCATTAAACTTTGGTCAGTTACCACCACCATCCCCCCACTCCTCCAGTGAGCTGTTGTGCAGATCCCATAAATGAACCATGCCGACTCAAGGTCAATGTCAATTTGAAGGTCACGAGTTTAAACCTTGAATTTTGTGTCCGTTCAATATCTCTTTAACCCCTAAAGGATTTTCATTAAACTTTGGTCAATTATCCCCCTCACTGAGCTCATGTGCAGAGCCCAAACATGAATCATGTCGACTGCAGGTCAAGGTCACATTTGAAGGTGACGAGTTTGAATTTTGTGGCCGTTCCATAGCTCCTTTACCCTTCAAAGGATTTTCATTAAACTTTGGTCCTCCCTCAGTGAGCTGATGTGCAGAACCCAAAATTGAACCGCGCGCAAGACCCAGGTCGGTATGTCATACTTAGAGGTCGAATGCCGTGTCTGTTCAAAGACTTTGTTATACCTGGCGAAATGGGTAATTCGTAGATCTTTAAATTATCGATGTTTTTTTTTCTCTAAAAAAACTTATAATTATTTTAATTGTTCAATATTTGAACTACCCGCTTGAGAATTTAATAATTGATCGCTGTATTCATAGCTTGAATCGAAACTTCTCTTTTTAGCCCACATGCCACGTAGTGACAATGTGAGCTTTTATGATCACTATTGTCCGTCGTCGTAGTGCGTCCGTCCGTCCATGTGTGCGTGAACAATTTCTGAAAATAACATCTCCTGAACCACTGATCGGATTTTGACCAAAATTCACAGGAATGATCCTTATATGGTCCCATTTCAAAGTTATTAAAATGGTTCCAGTCCGTTGAACATCTAGGTCACAGGAACTAAAGTAGATTTTTAAATGCAAACTTAAAATGTTTACTTCTTCTTTGAAACTGCAAGGCCTCGGTCTTTGATATTTGGTATGAAGCTTCAGCTAGTGGATCCCTACAAGGATTTTTCAAATTATAACCCTATGACCGACTTTTGTGGAAAATTGACTGTCCTTTTGGCTTTCCGCTATTGATGTTTCCATCAGGGTCTAGTTGTTTCATGTTTGTGTTTCTTTCCCTTTGGTGTCTCTGATGGGAGCTGTGGGTTAATTGGATCGATTCCTGATCATTGCCTTCACTTCTATTTTTTATACAGGGAAAACCTTTAAAAGTCTTCTTGTCTGAAACAGATGGCTCAGGTGTTTGATATTTAGTATGAGGTTGTATCTAGTGGACCTCTACCAAGATTATTCAAATTATAGCTCTGGGGCCAAAAATGCCCCGGGGCCAGGGCCCACTGGTTTTACATAAACTTATTTAGGGAAAGCCTTTAAAATTTTCTTGTCTGAAACCAGAAGGCCCAGGTTTTTTTGGTATGATTTGTTTTTTTTTGTTTGAGGTTTAACGTCCCCGTCAACACTGTAAAGGTCATTTTGGAGACGTTGCTTCTAAATTTGTAGGGCTTTTACCCGACATTGGGATGAAATGACATCTCAAGCCCTCTCAAGCCCTGTCGCCGAATGGAAACCAATAGGGTTTATTAGCATGGACGGTCCGCCTCGCACCGCGGTTTCTGGACAGGCTTAGATCCTCTAAGCGGTTTACCAGTACTAGTGTGCGGGCCGGATTCAGCTCTGCGTGGGAGCATCCTGCAGCCCATATATTTCTTCAAGCCCCTATGGGCGGGGGCCGAAGCTTCATCTAGTGGCCCTGTACCAAGATTTTCAAATTATAGCCCTGAGGCTAAAAATGGCTCCGCGCCGCGGTTTTACTTAGTCTTACATAGGAAAAATCTTCTGAAACCAGAAGGCCCGGGGCTTTAAGATTTGATAGGAAGTTGTATCTAGAGGACCTCTACCAAGATTGTCCACATTATAGCCTTGGGAACCACTGGTTGTACTTGGGCTTATGTAAGGAAACCCTTTAAAATCTTCTCGTTTGAAACCAGAAGGCCCAGGTCTTTGATATTTGGTATGAAGCTTCATCTAGCAGACCTCTACCGGGGCCCACCGGGGTTACATAGACAAAGTTTTACAAAGAAAACCTTTAGCAATCTTCTCGTCTGAAACCAACAGGCCCAGGTCTTTCATATTTAATATGAAACTTCATCTAGTGAACTTCTACCAAGAATGTTAGCCCTCACGGACCAAAAATTGCCTCGCCCGGGGCTCACCGGTTTTACATAGGCTTATACGGGAAAAACCTTTAAATTTTTTCTTGCCTGAAACCTATTTTTCTGTCAATAATCGATTTAACAGTAAACTTTCATGACATAATCACATTAATGGGCGAATGAAGATATTATGCACTATGTGTACAACAAAAGGCTTACACCAATACAAAAGTAACTATACAGCCTTGGTTGTAGATAGGCAAAATGTATTGCCTCTACTTCCTGGTTAACAAACCCGCTCATGATCATTTAAGAGATGTTTTTACCTGTCTTAGGCAAAAGTAGATTGAATAAGAACTGCTACATGTATACTGAACGCCATAAGAAATGCCCACAACAAATAAATCACAGTAAATTTATTCCCAAGCAAGCAGAACCATCAAAATTTCACCGTTTGCCTGGGTAGAAAACTTCATTAATTTCTCGCCTATCAAATATAATGAGTTTATTCACTGCTGTTATTCCGTAATGTTCTCTCATGTGGCACAACAATCAAAACAAAAGTTCACAGCTACACATTGAATATAGTCAGTATCGAGTATGGCCTCCATTAGCTGCAATACAAACGACATATCTTCACAAGGGTCCGATTAACGTATTGATCCTATATTGTGATCGTTGGCGAAGATGGGCCAGTCGGATATGTATACCCATCTTAGTTGACGTTCATCACCCTCGGTCTGCCGTTTCATGGAGGGTCGTCAATGCTGATTGTCTGGCGGTAACGAGATACCATTCGGCTGATAGTTCTAGGACTCACTCCAAAATTGGAAGCAACAGCACGAACCGTAACTCCAGCGTCTATTTTGTCCAAGCACTTGGTGGCGCTGAATTACAGTCAGCGATGGCATCTGACGTCAAAGTAAAATTAGGCGTTTTAATTCGGATTCCTGTTACATGCCAAAATTGCTGTTGTTTCATATCATGTGGCTGCACAAGGCCAGTGCACGTGGAAACCTGTTAACCATACATGTGTAGCTACGCTTCAGTAAAGATCAATACAGTGACTGACCACAGTCAGACGACTGGGAAGTTCATTAAAGGAAAGTTCAACCGATTTCTGAAATAATCAGAAGTTGAACTTGTGGGCGTTTCTTTTGGCGTTCAGTTTATGTGATTCATATATTAAAGAACTTAGGACACGACTGTAATACAGAACTCAAAATTCAAAAAGATTAAGCCAATAGTTAGAAACACAGAATTTAAAAGACCATTACACAAAACACATTGTCACATATAGGCTTCCGTATATAACAGACAGCGTATCCAGTTTCTGTCTCTAACATTTCCCTTATATTTGTACTTTTTCGTTCTTTTTTAGAGCCCCAGATAAACATAGGCTAAATAAACACTATTTGAGTAACAATACTAGACACTTGAAAATGTGTAGATATACAGTATATAGGTGGCATGCATTACGAAAACACGCCTATACAAATACAATATCGGCCCCCGCCCATCGGGGCTTGGAGAAATAGATGGGCTGCATTATGCTTCCACGCAGAGCTGAAACTGACCCGCACACGAGTACTGGTAAACCACTTAGAGGATCTAAGCCTGCCCAGGCAAAGCGGTGCGAGTCGGCCCGCCCATGCTTATAAACCCTATCTTTTGCATTGGGCGGCAGGGCTTGAGATGTCATTTCATCTCGATGTCGGGTAAAAGTCCCACAAAATTGGAAGCAACGTCTCCAAAATGACATTTACAGTGTTGACGGGGACGTTAAACCTCAGATCAAACAAACAAACAAAACAAATACAATGTAAATTTTACCACTTAAAACGAAATTTTTAGATGAAAAATTGTGATATATTTGTTATTGCTACTCATAGTATAGATTGTGGGTACTTGTTAGAACCGCCTCGATGAGGCGGTTCTAACGAGTACCCACAATCTATATTTTTTGGCAGAAATAATAAAAAAAATGTTTACGCCTGCAAACCCCAATGTTTCTATATAAAAGTGGGGTTCGAGGGGGTCAGAATCATATAGGCGTGTTTTCGTGATGATTGTTGCAGTACAGAATGTATGACCTGGATTTATAACTAGCTTATTTGTCCTTTAATTAGCTCGCCTGACGAAAGTAAGGGGAAGCTATTGCCATACCCCCGGGCGTCCGGCGTCAGCGTCGGCGTCGGCGTCAGCTTCGGCGTCGGCGTCGGCGTCGGCGTCCGCATTTGGTTATAGTTTACCTGCAAGCTCTTATATGTGATGTTTTACAACTTTATTTTGAATATATAATTAATAATTGCTAAAAAAAATATTTAACATTATCATTGTACTTCATTTTACAGGTTTTTTGGCTTAAATTGGACTTTTTGAGAAGTTAATATTTTCCTCTGTATTACCTCCCTTACTTCTCTGTGTTAAAGTTTACCTGCAAGCTGCGTGAGTTCAAATCCCGGGGGAGGAACATTTTTTTTTTTTCATTTCTTTTCTTTTTTCTTTTTTTTTTCTTTTTAAAAACATAGCGGGGTCTGGGGCTCAAGGTCAAGGTCACTGTGGCTATTTTCAGAAAAAACATTGTCATCGCTCTAGCACCTTCATTTATTGATGGATTTTAATATAACTTCACCCAAATGTTGGGTATAATGATATCTCGAGTGACTTTGACTTTCAGGGTCTGGGCCTAAGGTCAAGGTCACTACTTTCAGGGTCACGGGGTCAAGGTCACTGTGGCTATTTTTAGAAAAAAACATTGTCGTCGTTCTTGCACCTTAATTTTTTGATGGATTTTAATATAAATTCACACAAATGTTAGGTATGATGATATCTCTAGCAAGTTCGACTTTCAGGTTCCGGGGCTGAAGGTCAAGGTCACTGTGGCTATTTTTCGAAAAAAACTTTGTGATCGCTGTAGTGCCTACATTTATGGATGGATTTTAATATTACTTCACAAAAATGTTGGCAATGATGATATCTTGAGCGAGTTCGACTTTCAGGGTCTGGGGCTGAAGGTCAAGGTCACTGTGGCTATTTTTAGAAAAACTTTGTCATTGCTCTTGCGCCTTCATTTATAGATGGATTTTAATATACCTTGAAACAAATGTTTTTAATTTGTCTTGCTCGAGGGGATTTGTATTGTCTGTGATGCCTTGTTATTACTTGATAGTTTGTAGAAATTTTTTTATCAAATATATAGATTTCTTTTTCATTTTTTTTTTGGCAGTGGAAAGGCTTGAAAACGGGATGATTAGGGGTACATTTTGGTTCTCTTTCATTTGCTGCAGTCTATTGGGCTGTTTTACAGAAGAAATTTTTTTTGATAACTTGCCCTCATCCATCTTAGGCCCCCAAAGGCGAGCTATGTTGTCTTCTGACAACTCTTGTTCTCTTTTCCTTCTTTCCATAGAAAGTCCAGTTTTAAAAAAAAAAAACTTCAAAGATTTCTCAGAAACTATAAAAGCTAGAAGACTCAAACTGGGTATACAATAATGACGACTCACGTCGTGTTTGAGACAATGTATTTTCTAAACTTATTTGTTCATCTGTTTCTTCATTCTTCTTTCTCCTCTCCATATAGGCCAATCCAAAAACAAAACAAAACAAAAAAAAAAATCAGTAACTGTAATAGCCTGTAATAGCTAGAGGCCTCAAACTTGGTATGCAGTGCCATGATGATGACTTAAATCGTTTGAGAAAATGGGATTTATCTGCTTATTTGTTCTTTCATTCTTTCTGTCCAATATTAAATTTATCATCAAAGATTTCTCAGGAACTATAATAGCTAAAAGCCCCAATTTTGGTATGCAATGCAACGATTATGACTCGCATCGTTTTAGAGAAAATAGAGGGTATTTGATTTTTTTCCAATGTAAGATCGAATTTTATTTCATCGAATGAACACCAAAACCAGTGTTTTCACGAGTGGCATAGCCAAGAGTGACAATGCCAGTTTGGGTGTTCATGATTGAAATAAAATTTGAAAACGCTGAAAAAAAAAAATCAAATTTGGTGTTTCTTACATGCTCCAAAATGACAATATTTAGCTTCACTAATCGCGTCACTCATTCTCGGAGAAAACTAACTTAGTTTCAAGTCGTTTCGCGTCAATTTATTGGTGTCCGACGGGTTTATTGGGTATATTGGGTGTAAACTGAAAGTTTGTACCTGAGAAATAGCATGGGATGGAATTATTATGAATGATTACTGAAATAATTGAGGGATTAGTTTCCCAAAGAAGAATGATCTGACGTCGCGCGATTAATACGCAAAAACATTCACTGACGTCATTGTCAACTTATCTTCCGACAACAGTAAGTTGACAGTGACGTAAAAAGGTAAACCATCACAGGTAGGTTTGAAAAGGTTGTACCGTTATCAATATCACACCCTTCGTTGGTTGGCAAGACAGATTGTACCGTTATAATTCTCGTAACCGAAGCGTCATTACCTTTTAGCAACAGTGGACAGTGCTTAATAACAAAACATTCGCTGGCGTCATTTTTTAACTTATGCTCCGACAACAGTATTGGCCAGTCATTTGTTTACATTTCTATAGTGTGAGTGACAGAATTGGACATACAGTAGAACTTTGGCTCGAACACCGATGGCTCGTACACCATGGCTGAGTCGAACCCGTTCTTGAGTCCCTAGGAAATTCATCTTCATAAGAAATAGTGCGGAAAAATAAAGCAAATTTTCGACTTTTATCTTGCCAATGTACGCTGTGTGTACTCATTAGAATCGCCTCGATGAGGCGATTCTAATGAGAACACACAGCAAACATTTTATTACAGAAAATCGAAAAGATATCCCAAAACATACCCCGCTATGCCTCCTGGCAGTAACTCTCAGTGGCTCGAACTACCCCTGTCTCGAACAGATTTTCATGGTCCCAAATGTGTTCGAGCCATTGACGTTCGACTGTAGTTTTTTTTATCGAAAATTTCAGAAATTGTGAAAAGTCCATCTGATAAGAGCAAAAAGTAAACCATTCAGGACGCTGAGTCCTTAATGAGAAGTTGGTGGAGCTTTTCCTCCGCAACTTTCTCGCTGGATGTATTTATCAAAAATCAAAACTAAAGAAGTTATCGCCGGAAAACGCAAAAAAAAAAAAAAAAAAATAAAAACGACTTTTTTTTGTTAGCTCGCCTTACCAAAAAAAGTAAAGGGGGAGCTTTTGCCATACCCCCGGGCGTCCGTCGTCAGTCGCCGGCGTCCGCATTTGGTTAAAGTTTACCTGCAAATGTGATGTTATACAAGTTTATTTTGAATATACAATGAACAATTGGTAAAAGACAATATTTAACATTATCATTGTACTTCATTTTACAGGTTTTTATCTCACCTGAGCCGAAGGCTCTGGGTGAGCTATTGTGATCGGTCACCGTCCGTCGTCGTCGGCGTCCGTGCGCCTGTCCGTCCACAATTTCTTTAAACGCAACTCAGCAGAATTCAACTAAACTTGGCAAAAATGATCCTTGGGTGGTCCTCTCTCAAAGTTGTACAAAGAATTCCATTCCATGCAGAACTCTGGTTGCCATGGCAACGAAAAGAGGAAAATAAGAAAAAAACCTTTAAAAATCTTCTTGTCTGAAACGAGAAGGCGCAGGTCTTTGATATTTGGTATGAAGCTTCATCTAGTGGACCTCTACCAAGATTGTTCAAATTATAGCACCTGTGCCAAAAATGGCCCCGGGGCGTGGCTCACTGGTTTTACATAGGCTTATATAGGGAAAACCTTTAAAAATCTTCTTGTCTGAAACTAGAAGGCCCAGGTCTTTGATATTTGGTATGAAGCTTCATCTAGTGGACCTCTACCATAATTGTTCAAATTATAGCTCTGGGGACAAAAATGGCCCCGGGGCGGGGCCCACTGGTTTGACATAGGCTTATATAGGGAAAACCTTTAAAAATCGTCTTGCCTGAAACCAGAAGGCCCAGGTCTTTGATAATTGGTATGACGCTTTATCTAGTGGACCTCTACCAAGATTTTTCAAATTATAGCCTTGGGACCAAAAATGGCCCCGGGTGGGGCCCGCTGGTTTTACATATATAGGGAAAACCTTTAAAAATCTTCTTGTCTGAAACTAGAAAGCCCAGGTCTTTGATATTTGGTATGACGCATTATCTAGTGGACCTCTACCAAGATTGTTCAAATTATAGTCCTGAGGCCAAAAATGGCCCCGGGGCGGGGTTCACCGGTTTTATATAGGCTTATATAGGGAAATCCTTTAAAAATCACCTTGTCTGAAACCAGAAGGCCCAGGTCTTTGATATTTGGTATGAAGCTTCATCTGGTGGACCTCTACCAAGATTGTTCGAATTATAGACCTGGGGCCAAAAATGGCCCCAGAGCGGCCCCGGCGCGGGGCCCACTGGTTTTTTTATAGGCTTATATTGGGAAAACCTTTAAAGATCTTCTTGTCTGAAACCAGAAGGCCCAGGTCTTTGATATTGATATTTGGTAAGACCCTTTACTTAGTGGACCTCTACCAAGATTGTTCAAATTATAGCCCTGGGGCCAAAAATGCCCCCCCCCCCCCCCGCGCCAGGGCCCACGGCTTTCACATAGGCTTGTATTGGGAAAAACCTTTAAATATCTTCTTGTCTGAAACCAGAAAGCGCATGTCTTTGATATTTGGTTTGAAGCTTCATCTAGTGGACCTCTAACAAGACTGTTCAAATAATAGCCCTGAGGCCAAAAAGGCCCCCGCTCCAGGGCCCACGGCTTTCACATAGGCTTGTATAGGGAAAACCTTTAAAAATCTTCTTGTATGAAACTAGAAGGCCCAGGTCTTTGATATTTGGTTTGAAGCTTCATCTAGTGGACCTCTTTGAAGATTGTTCAAATTATAGCCCTGGAGCAAAAAGTGGCCCCACGTTTGGTCCCACTGGTTTTACATAGGCTTTTATAGGGAAAACCTTTAAAATACTTCTTGTCTGAAACAAGAATGCCCAGGTCTTTTATATTTGGTTTGAAGCTTCATCTAGTGGACCTCTATCAAGATTGTTCAAATTATAGTCGTGGGGCTAAAAAAGGCCCCGGGGCGGGGCTCACTGGTTTTACATAGGCTTATATAGGGAAAACCTTTAAAAATCTTCTTATCTGAAACTAGAAGGCCCAGGTCTTCGATATTTGGTATGAATCTTCATCTAGTGGACCTACTTTAAGTTTGTTCAAAGTATAGCCCTGGGGCCAAAAATGGCCCCGGAGCGTGGCCCACTGGTTTTACATAGGCTTATATAGGGAAAACCTGTAAAGAACTTCTTGTCCGAAACCAGAAAGCCCAGGTCTTTGACATTTGCTTTGAAGCTTCATCTAGTGGACCTCTTCGAAGATTGTTCAAATTATAGCCCTGGGGCCAAAAGTGGCCCAAGTTGGGTCCCACTGGTTTTACATAGGCTTTTACAAGGAAAACCTTTACAAATCTTCTTGTCTGAAACCAGAAGGCCCAGGTCTTTGATATTTGGTTTGAAGCTTCATCTAGTGGACCTCTACCAAGATTGTTTAAATTATAGCCCTGGGGCCAAAAATGCCCCCACGCCGGGACCCACTGATTTTACGTAGGCTTATGTAGGGAAATCCTTTAAAAATCTGGTTGTCTGAAACCAGAGGGCCCAGATCTTTGATATTTGGTATGAAGTTTTATCTAGTGGACCTTTACCAAGATTGTTCAAATTATTTCCTTGGGGTCAAAAATGCCCCAGCGCCAGGGCCCACGGTGTTTATATAGGCTTATGTAGGGAAAACCTTCTAAAATCTTCTTGTCTGAAACCAGAAGGCATAGGTCTTTGATATTTGGTATGAAGCTTCATCTAGTGGACCTTTACCAAGACTGTTCAAATTATAGCCCTTGGGACAAATATACCCCGACGGCAGGGTCTACTGAGATTGTTCAAATTATAGACCAAACCGTTGCCCCTTCCTGCGACCCACATTTGCTCGGGTGAGCGATTTAGGACCATCATGGTCCTCTTGTTTTTTTGGCTTAAATTGGCCTTTTTTTGGATGTTAATTATTTGCTCTCTAGTACCTCCCTTATTTCCCAATGTTAAAGTTAACCTGCAAGCTCTGTGTAGTGTATAGTGTAGTGCATAGAGCTTAGGACTCTGACTCAAAGGGTTGTGGGTTCAAATCCCGGTGGAGGATTATTATGCCCCCGGAATCTAAGAGATTCGGGGGCATATAGTTTTTGGTCTGTCTGTCTGTTTGTCTGTCTACAAAAACCTTAACATTGGGCATAACTTTTGAATGGTAATAGATAGAGCTTTCATATTTCACATGTGTATACCTTAACACAAGACCTTTCCATTGGTACCATAATTTTTGATCTCGTGACCTTGAACTTGACCTTTGACCTATTTTTTACAAATTTTTTCCGTTTGTCTGTCTACAAAAACCTTAACATTGGGCATAACTTTTGAATGGTAATAGATAGAGCTTTCATATTTCACATGTGTATACCTTACCACAAGACCTTTCCAGTGGTACCATAATTTTTGATCTCGTGACCTTGAACTTGACCTTTGACCTGTTTTTTACAAAATTTTTAAAATCATTAACATTGGCCATAACTTTCGATTGTTAAGTGATAGGGCTTTCATATTTCACATGTGCATTCCTTGTCACAAGACCTTTCTAGCGGTACCATAATTTTTGACCTTGTGATCTTGACCGTGATGTTTGACCTACTTTTTAACATTGGCCATAACTTTCGATTGGTAAGTGGTAGGGCTTTCATATTTCACATGTGCACTCCTTGTCACAAGACCTTTCTAGTCGTACCACAATTTTTGACCTCGTGACCTTGACCTTGACATTTGACCTACTTTTATAAACTTTAAAATTGGTCATAACTTTCGATTGGTAAGTAGTAGGGCTTTCATATTTCACATGTGCACTCCTTGTCACAAGACCTTTCTAGTGGTACTATAATTTTTGTCCATCCAGACACCCCCCCCTCTCAAGGTCAAGGTCACTGTGGCTATTTTTAGAAAAACTTTGTCATCGCTCTAGCGCCAACATTTCTTTACTGATTTCAATATAACTTCACACAAATGTTCCTTATGGCAATATCTCGAGCGTGTTCGACTATCAAGGTCATGACCTCAAGGTCAAGGTCAATGTGTCTATTTTTAGAAAAACTTTGTCATCGCACTAGCGCCTACATTTTTTCACCAATTTCAATATAACTTTACACAAGTGTTCCTTATAAAAATATCTTGAGCGAATTCGACTTTCAAGGTCATGGCCTCAAGGTCAAGGTCACTGTGGCTATTTTTAGAAAAACTTTGTCATCGCTCTAGCGCTTACATTTCTTCACCAATTTCAATATAACTTCACACAAATGTTCCTTATGACAATATCTCGAGCGATTTGGACATTCAAGGTCAAGGTCACTGTGGCTATTTTCAGAAAAACTTTGTCATCGCTCTAGCGACTACATTTCTTCACTGATTTCAATATAACTTCACACAAATGTTCCTTATGGCAATACCTCAAACGAGTTCCACTTTCAAGGTCAAGGTCACTGTGGCTATTTTTAGAAAAACTTTGCCATCGCTCTAGCGCTTACATTTTTTCACCGATTTCAATATAACTTCACACAAATGTTCCTTATGACAATATCTCCAGCGAGTCCCACTTTCAATGTCAAGGTCACTGTGGCTATTTTTAGAAAAATTTTGTCATCGCTCTAGCGCCTACATTTCTTCACCGATTTCAATATAACTTCACACAAATGTTCATTATGACAATATCTCAAGCGATTTCGACTTTCAAGGTCAAGGTCACTGTGGCTATTTTTAGAAAAACTTTGTCATCGCTCCAGCGACTACATTTCTTCACCTATTTCAATAGAACTTCACACAAATGTTCCTTATGACAATATCTCTAGCGAGTTCGACTTTCAAGGTCAAGGCCACTGTGGATATTTTTAGAAAAAAACTTTGTCATCGCTCTAGCGACTACATTTCTTCACTGATTTCAATATATTTTCACACAAATGTTCCTTATGACAATACCTCGAGCGAGTTCGACTTTCAAGGTCAAGGTCACTGTGGCTATTTTTAGAAAAACTTTGTCATTGCTCTAGCGCTTACATTTTTTCACCAATTTCAATATAATTTTACATAAAAGTTCCTTATGACAATATCTCGAGCGATTTTGACTTTCAAGATCAAGGTCACTGTGGCTATTTTTAGAATAACTTTGCCATCGCTCTAGCACCTACATTTATTGATGGATTTTAATAGAACTTCACACAAATGTTCCTTATGACAATATCTCTAACGAGTTCGACTTTCAAGGTCAAGGTCACTGTGGCTATTTTTAGAAAAACTTTGTCATCGCTCTAGCGCTTACATTTCTTCACCGATTTCAATATAACTTCACACAAATGTTCCTTATGACAATATCTCGAGCGATTTGGACTTTCAAGGTCAAGGTCACTGTGGCTATTTTTAGAAAAACTTTGTCATTGCTCTAGCGACTACATTTCTTCACTGATTTCAATATAACTTCACACAAATGTTCCTTATGGCAATACCTCAAACGAGTTCCACTTTCAAGGTCAAGGTCACTGTGGCTATTTTTAGAAAAACTTTGTCAGTGCTCTAGCGCCTACATTTTTTCAGCAATTTCAATATAACTTCACACAAATGTTCCTTATGACAATATCTCTAGCGAGTCCCACTTTCAAGGTCAAGGTCACTGTGGCTATTTTTAGAAAAAACTTTGTCATCGCTCTAGCGCCTACATTTCTTCACCGATTTCAATATAACTTCACACAAATGTTCATTATGACAATATCTCAAGCGATTTCGACTTTCAAGGTCAAGGTCGCTGTAGCTATTTTTAGAAAAACTTTGTCATCGCTCTAGCGACTACATTTCTTCACCAATTTCAATAGAACTTCACACAAATGTTCCTTATGACAATATCTCAAGCGATTTCGATTTTCAAGGTCAAGGCCACTGTGGATATTTTTAGAAAAAACTTTGTCATCGCTCTAGCGACTACATTTCTTCACTGATTTCAATATAACTTCACACAAATGTTCCTTATGACAATACCTCGAGCGAGTTCGACTTTCAAGGTCAAGGTCACTGTGGCTATTTTTAGAAAAACTTTTTCATTGCTCTAGCGCTTACTACCGGCCCCGATAGCTCAGTTGGTAGAGTGTCCGCTCCGGGGAACGGGAGGTCTGGGGTTCGATCCCGGGCCGCGACATACCAAAGTCGTTAAAAATGGTACTAGCTGCTACTCGCTTGGCACTCAGGTTTACGGGGAAGAGCTAGGACTGGTCGATCCAGTGTCAGGATAAATGTGACTGGGTGTGGTATCATGTAATGTGTCTGGGACATGATACTTCAGTGAGGCAGCACTATAAACGTGAGCATTGAGCTCCCTGTCACAACCAGACACCGTCGTGATATGACTGAAAAATTGTTGAAAGCGACGTTAAACCCGAATTCACACACACACACTCACACTCTAGCGCTTACATTTTTTCACCAATTTCAATATAATTTCACATAAATGTTCCTTATGACAATATCTCGAGCGATTTTGACTTTCAAGATCAAGGTCACTAGGCTATTTTTAGAAAAACTTTGCCATCGCTCTAGCACCTACATGTATTGATGGATTTTAATAGAACTTCACACAAATGTTTCTTATGATGACATCTCGAGTTGCTTTGACTTTCAAGGTCATGACCTCAAGGTCAAGGTCACTGTGGCTATTTTTAGAAAAACTTTGTCATCGCTCTACCGCTTACATTTATTAACAGATTTTAATATAACTTCACACAAAAGATGCTTATGATAATATCTTGAGCAAGATCTACTTTCGCGGTCAAGGTCACTATGGCTATTTTTAGAGAAACATTGTCATCACTCTAGTTTTACCTCGTTACCTTGATGTTTGACCTTTTTTTTTTAAATTTAACATTGGCCATAACTTTCAATTGGTAAGTGATAGGGCTTTCATATTTCACATGTGCATACTATGTCACAAGACCTTTTCAACAATCCCATAATTTTTTACCTTGTAACCTTGTAACCTTGACCTACTTTTTTAAGACTTGAACATTGGCCATACCTTTTGATTGCTTAGTGATACTGCTTTCATATTTAATATGCGCTGTCCGGGGGCATCAGTGTTTTACAAACACATCTTGTTTTTATTTCTTTTTATGACCCCGATAGCGATAGCGGGGACATATTGTTGTTGCCCTGTCTGTTTGTTGGTTTGTTTGTTTGTTGGTTTGTTGGTTTGTACGTGGACAACTTTAACGTTGGTCATAACTTTTGAAACGTTGGAGATAGAGTATTCTTATTTGGCATGAGTATTCCTTGTGACAAGAGCTTCAAATTCATTCAAAAAAATTTGACCTTTGACCTTTGACCGACTTAAAAGAACAAAATAGCATTGGTCATAACTTTTGAACCGCTTGGGATACAGCCTTCATATTTAGCATGTATGCTCCTTGTGACAAAAGCTTTACATTCATGCAAAAACATTTGACCTGTGACCTTGACCTTGACCGTTGACCTTCTTAAAATAAAAACTAACATTTTGGTCATAACTTTTGAACCACACAGCCTTAATATTTTGCATGTAGGTTCCTTGTGACAAGAGCTTTACATTCACTTAAAAAATTTTGATCTGTGACCTTGACCTTTGACCTACATAAAAGAAAAAGTTAACATTGGTCATAACTTTTGAACTGTTTGAGATACAGCCTTCGTATTTGGCATGTAGGTTCCTTGTAACAAGAGCTTTACATTCATGCAAAACTTTTTAACCTTTAACCTTGACCGTTGACCTACTTAAAGACAAAAATAACATTTTGGTCATAACTTTCGAACCGTTTGGGATACAGCCTTCATATTTGGCATGTAGGTTCCTTGTGATAAGAGCTTTACATTCATGCAATTGATTTTGACCATGACCTTGACCTACTTAAAACCTACTTGACCTTTGACCTACATAAAAGAAAAAGTTAAAATTGATCATAACTTTTGAATCGTTTAAGAGAGAGCCTTCATATTTGACATAAAGGTCCCTTATGACAAAAGCTTAACATTCAGGCAAATTTTTTGACCTGTGACCTTGACCTACTTTAAAGAAAAAATATTATTGTTCATAACTTTCGAACCGTTTAATATAGAGCCTTCATATTTGGCATGTAATTTCCTTGTGTTAAGGGCTTCCCACTCAAACCAAAAATCTTGACCTGTGACCATGACTTTGGACTGTGACCAACTTTGAAAAAAAATGACCATATTCGGGGACATGTTCGTGTTTCACAAATACATCTTGTTTTTTCTTTTATTTCCTTTTAAAAACACGGCGAGTTCGACTTTCAAGGTTCGGGCTCAAGGTCAAGGTCAGTGTAGCTAAAATCATTTATTGATGGACCTCAATATAACTTCACACAAATGTTGGGTATGATGATATCTCGGGCGACTTGGACTTTCAGGGTCCGGGGCTCAAGGTCAAGGACCGGGGCTCAAGGTCAAGGTCACTGTGGCTATTTTAGAAAAACTTTGTCATTACTCTGCCCCCTTCATTTTTGATGGATTTTAATATAACTTCACACACGTGTTGGGTATGATGATATCTCTAGCGAGTTGGACTTTAAGGGCCCAGGACTAAAGGTCAAGGTCACTGGGGTGATTTTTAGAAAAACATTGTCATGGCTGTAGTGCCTACATTTATTGAAAGATTTTAATATAACTTCACACAAATGTTCGGTATGATGATATCTCGAGCAAGTTCGACCTTCAGGGTCTTGGACTGAAGGTCAAGGTCACTGTGGCTATTTTTAGAAAAACTTTGTCATTGCTCTAGCCACTGCATTTTTGATGGATTTTAATATAACTTCGCACACATGTTTGGTATGATAATATCTCTAGCGAGTTAAACCTTCAGTGTCCAGGGCTCAAGGTCAAGGCCACTGGTGCAATATTAGAAAAACATTGTCATGGCTCTAGTGACTACATATATTGATGGATTTTAATATAACTTTAAACAAATATTGGGTATGATGATATTTCGAGCAAGTTCGACTTTCAGGGTCCGGGGCTGAAGGTCAAGGTCACCATGGCTGTTTTAGAAAAACAAATGTCATTGCTCTAGCCCCTGCATTTATTGATGGATTTTAATATAACTTCACACACATGTTGGGTAAGATGATAACTCTAGCGAGTTGGACTTTCAGGGCCCAGGGCTTAAGGTCAATGTCACTGTGGCTATTTTTAGAAAAAAACTTTGTCATCGCTCAAGAGCCTACATTTATTGATGGATTTTAATAATATAACTACACACACATGTTGCATATGATAATTTCTCGAGCTAGTTCAACTCTCAGGATCCTGGCCTCAAGGTCAAGGTCACTGTGGTTATTATTAGAAAACTTTATCATCGCATTTATTTATGTATTTTAAGTCACACAAATGTTGCGTTTGATAATATCTCAAGCAAGTTTGACCTTCAGGGTCCTAGGGTAAGGGTCACTGTGGCTTTTGCATTACAGGCTGTACTTTTTGGTTCTCTTTCATTTGCTGCAGTCTGTTAAGCTCTTTTACATAAGAAAACTTTTTTTTTTGCAAAACCTGCGAAACTGGATTTTTTTTTTAAATAAAAACACTTTAAACAAAATGTCTTCTTCAGTGGTTCTTAGGGTTACAATCTGGTTCTATTTTAATTTCTACAGTCTGTTGGGCTGTTTTACAGAAGAAAACATTCAATTTTGTTAACTTGCCCCCATCCAACTTAGGCCCCCTAAGGCGAGCTAAGTTGTCTTCTGACAAATCTTGTTTTTTTGAAGTGCAATGCAATAATGAATGCTTCAGTTGGGCTTTCTTGGCGTACTTGTTCATCTGTTTTGTCACTCTTATTCTTTCTCTACATATAGGCCAATGGTAATTTTTTCGCCAAAGATTTCTCAGACACTATGATAGCTTGAGGCCTCAGACTTGGTGTGCAATGACATTTTGTTTGTTTGTTTGTTTGATTTGAGGTTTATCGTCCCCATCAACACTGTAAAGGTCATTTTGGAGACGTTGCTTCCAGTTTTGTGGGACTTTTAACCGACATTGAGATGAAATGACATCTCAAGCCCCGCCGCCCAATGAAACCAATAGGGTTTATAAGCATGGACGGTCCGACTCGCACTGCTTACCTGAGCATGCTTAGATCCTCTAAGCAGCTTACCAGTACTCGTGTGCGGGTCCGTTTCAGCTCTGCGTGGAAGCGTCACGCAGCCCATATATTTCTTCAAGCCCCGATGGGCGGGGTCCCGTGTGCATTGACATGATGACATATATCGTGAAAAGAAAATGAGCTTTCTTGGCTTATTTGTTATCCCCCGCCGAAGGCGGAGGGATATAGTTTTGGCGTTGTCCGTCCGTCTGTCCGCCCATCCTTCCGTCCGTCCTTCCGTCCGTCCGTCACACTTTGTCCGGAACTGTTTCTCAGCAACTATTGCATGGAATTAAATGAAACTTGAAATAAATATGTATTATTATGCTGTGGTGATGCACGCGCAATTTTTTTTCGGATTGACTTTTTACATCCAGAGTTATGGCCCCTTGAATGATTGAAATTCTGGATTTTTCGTCGTCTCACTTTGTCCGGAACCGTTTCTCAGCAACCATTGCATGGAATTAAATGAAAATTGAAATAAATATGTATTATTATGCTGCAGTGATGCACGCGCAATTTTTTTTCGGATTGACTTTTTACATCCAGAGTTATGGCCCCTTAAATGATTGAAATTCTGGATTTTTTCGTCATCTCACTTTGTCCGGAACTGTTTCTCAGCAACTATTGCATGGAATTAAATGAAACGTGAAATAAATATGTATTATTATGCTGTGGTGATGCACGCGCATTTTTTTTCTGGATTGACTTTTTACATCCAGAGTTATGGCCCCTTAAATGATCGAAATTCTGGATTTTCGTCGTCTCACTTTGTCCGGAACCGTTTCTCAGCAACTATTGCATGGAATTAAATGAAACTTGAAATAAATACGTATTATTATGCTGTGGTGATGCACGCGCATTTTTTTCCGGATTTACTTTTTACATCCAGAGTTATGGCCCCTTAAATGATTGAAATTCTGGATTTTTCGTCGTCTCACTTTTTTGTCGGGAAGTGTTTCTCAGCAACTATTGCATGGAATTAAATGAAACTTGAAATAAATATGTATTATTATGCTGTGATGATGCACGCAAAAAAATTTTTCGGATTGACTTTTTACACCCAGAGTTATGGCCCCTTAAATGATTAAAATTCTGGATTTTTCGTCGTCTCACTTTGTCTGGAACCGCTTCTCAGCAACTATTGCGTGGAATAAAATGAAACTTGAAATAAATATGTATTATTATGCTGCCGTGATGCACGCGCAATTTTTTTTTCGGATTGACCTGGATTGACTTTTTTATCCAGAGTTATTTTCCCTTAAATGATTGAAATTGAGGAATTTTGTCTATTCGATGATTATATCGGGTTTTTTTAATATTCGCGAATTTTATTTTGGTATCCTTGAAACCACATAACAGGTAAATAATTTTGAATGATGCTAATAAGAAACACTTGTATTATATGCTTTTTCATTAACATGGGCACAACAGAGACATTAACAGTTAATGATTGTGTAACATTAATGAATTTTCACTTTTGCATTAAATGATTTATGCATCCAATGCATTAAGTAAAGCTTGTGTAAAGCTTTTTTGGAAAACTGGAACAAAAAGTATTGTATTACTGCAATAAAAGCACTGAAATACTTTAATTTTACCAAACAAATATGGTATTGCTATAAAAAACACTATTTAAATTGTTACTGTCTCTGAGCACAATGTATCTAGCTTGATGTTGTCATATATGTAGTTTCACATAGTAATTATACCTTTTCTCTGCATATAATACTCTCACTTACTCTCCAACTGATCATAGGTATCTGGTTTCCTTTTTCAGTTTGGGTTAGGAATTAGTATTACAGCAAATCATTGAACCAGGTGCCTGTACAACTAAAATTTTCTAAAACACTATATAGACATTTTCCTGCATCTTGATAGAGCTAGCTGCACTGTAACATGACCTACCTCCTCGAGCATGCATTTTTTTCACTGTCAGAATTAAAATTCATTTCATATAATATTCTTTAAAGCCTTGTGATGAAAATCCATTCGGCGGGGGATATCAATTAAACGAATTTGCTTGTTCATTTGCTCTTTCCCTCTACTTTCTCTTTATATAGTCCAATGTTGATTTTTTCGTCAAATATTTCTCAGGAACTAAAAAAGCTAGAAGCTACTAACTTGATATGCAGTGCAATAATGATGATTTACATTGTGTAATAAACAATGGGCTTTCTTTGCTTATTTGTCCATCTGTTCATGTATTTTTCTTCTTTCTCTCCACATAGGCCAATGATAAATTTTTCGTCCAAGATTTCACAGACACTTTAAAAGCTTGAGGGCTCAAACTTGGTGTGTAATGCCATGCTGATGACATATCGTGTATGAGAAAATGGACTACCTCAGCCTATTTGTTCATTTTTCCTTTCATTTTTCTTTCTCTCCTTATAGGCCAATGTTATTTCTTTTCGTCAAAGATTTCTCAGGATTTATAAAAGCTAGAAGTCTCTGACTTGGTATGTATTGAAATAATAATGACCGTGTAAGAGATGATGGACCAACGATATTTTCTTCGCCAATTTTACACCCAGTGGATATTGACACGAGAACATCAATAGACTTGACATCATAATTTTGACCCCACTTGAACCCCACTTTTATATAGTAAAACTGGGGTTAACAGGGGTAAGCTTTATTATTCTTATTTCTATTTTGAGCAGAAATAAGAAAAAAAATATCCTTGGATAATAACCAAACCCTTTGTTTGCGATCTTTGGGTAACGATATTGCTGATATCGAAGTGCTTCCAGTTTGAATCCATGCGATCTACTGCGACATGGACCCAGCTAGCAAACTTATGTCCCCACATGTTGCACATGAAATCGTACTTCAATCGGCCAAGTGGTTTGGAGAAGACATTGGAAAATATTGACATCAGACAACAGGCAGGCAGGCAGGCAGGCAGACAGACAGACAAACAGACAAACAGACAGACAACAGAGTCCTTTCCAGAATATTTCACTTATATCGATACGATCGTTAATCATAGGTGGGCTAAAACCAGAGCACTCAGAGGAAAACCACATGACCTTCCGTTGCAGAACCTGGTTTCTCACATGAAACCCGTGCCAGGCTCGAACCCACAGCGGTGAGAGACATAATGATTTAAGAGACAGCGCTTTTATCTACTAGGCCACGGAGGCCCGCCCATGACCTTTTATATTGGCGAGTACAATGATAATATCCTATATTGAATCCATTTTCTGATTTTTGTGACTTTAGAGTTTTTATTATGATTATTTAGTTGAATTGGAAGAACAACGTAATGTTGTCCATAATGACCACTTATGATGACAATAGTTCAATATTTTGTGTAAAATATTCATTAGTTAAGGAGAAAAAGGGTCATTTTTTGTCTGTTTCCTTTTTGTGACCTTGACCTTGACCATAAAGAGTGTTTTATGGCATCTCACTTCATTTTGAAGAGCATATTAAGGAAATATTTGTTGTTTACATATGATGGCACTATCACAACAGTATATGTAAAAACATTACGAAAACACGTCTCTATAAATACATTGTAAATTTTACCACCAATAAAAAAGAAAACTTTAAGATGAAAAATTGTGATATTTTTCTTATTTCTGCTCAAAATATGGATTGTGGGTACTCGTTAGAACCGCCTATCTAACGAGTACCATCCATCTATATTTTACAGTATAAATAAGAAAAATAAGGTTTACCCCTGTAAACTTCAGCTTTACTACATATAATGTTTCTTAATGCCATTCGCATCAAAATGAAGATAGCTTATTCATGGAATATATATAATGTTCACCAATGAAGGCATTGTCACAACATAACATGCGAAAATATTTGTTAGCATGGACAAAATATGCCATTTTGAGTCCTTTTTCTTGATTATGTGACCTTGACCTTGAGTTTCTAGAATGTTTTCAAATATAAAATTGTGGCTTAAGGGGGTAAAAAATAAAAAAAATATATGGCTTGTTTTCCTGATGTATGTGCAAGGAAGGTAAAATGTGTATTCTAGTGTCATTTCTTTTTTTGTGACCTTGCCTTAGATAATGCTTCCTAATGCCATTCACTTCAAAATGAAGAGAGCATATTCATGGCATATATAATGTTCACGCAGAATGCATTATCACAACATTACATGCGAAAATGTTCGTTTGCAAGGAAAATATATGCCATTTTGAGTCATTTTTCTTGATTTTGTGACCGTGACCTTGACTTTCTAGAATGTTTTCAAATATGAGCCAGCGCACGACAAAACCTACAATAAGATGTGCGCCCAACGAAGACTCAGATCAGCCTGCGCATCCGCACAGTCTGATCAGAGTCTTCATTGTGCGCTCTAAGGATAGCTGAGGGCTCAGTGCTCCTTCATGCAGCAAGAGAAGTCTCTGGTTAGACTATATGGATGCGCAGGCTGATCTGAGTCTTCCCAAGGTGCACATGTCTTATTGTAGGTTTTGTTGTCCGCTGGCTCATTTGGTTTCTTTGTATTTGGAAGACTTCGTACTGGCGCTAATAATGGTCACATACAACACTATATGTAAAAATACATATAATAAGGAGAAAAAAAGGCAATTTTAAAGACTTTTTCTATTGTATGTGATCTTGATCTTGACCTCCATGAAATAATGTTTGAAACACACAGAGGTTATTTGGAAGATTAGTTATGGTGCAACTTCAGTTTCCAATTATAAAGTTATTTGCCAGTTGCAAAGGGCTCTAAAATGTAACATTTGAATGATACAATATTTTTTTTTTATTGTTTTCGGACTGTACAATCATCGTTTCAATGGTGACGCTTCAAAAACGGTAAAACCGCAAACGTGTCTTTTTTAACTTTATTCTGGAAACCTTTCTCTATATCACTCTGCCAGTTTTGGTTATTGCATATTCTGCCCACTATATTTATCAGTGCCAAAGATATAATAGTCACTAAGATGGGGAAAAAGGGGTCAAATAATACGCAGGGCTCATGGGAGCGATCAAGACCTTATGGTCCTCTTGTCTAGTGGACTTCTACCAAAGTTATTCAGATTCATCACGAAAACACGCCTATAAAAATTTTGACCTCCTTGAACCCCACTTTTATATAGTAAAACTGGGGTTTCCGGGGGTAAACATTATTTTTCTTATTTCTGCTCTAAAATATAGATTGTGGGTACTCGTAAGAACCGCCTCGATGAGGCGGTTCTAACGAGTGCCCACAATCTATATTTGGAGCAGAAATAAGAGAAATATCACAATTTTTCATCATAAAATTTTCATTTTTTCGGCGATAAATGTGGCAATGTATTTGTATAGGCGAGTTTGCGTAATGATAGCTCTGAGGTGAAAAAGACCGTGACCCGCTTATTTTACATAGCTCTATACAGGGAATACCATTTGAGCCCCGCCAAGCGAATTTGTGTCTTCGCGCATTCCGTCATGACACATTTTAACTGCGCATGCCCAGCCATTCAGAGGGGCCAGGGATATGGCTTTCTGTCTGAAGGTTCCTCTTGATTCACTGCTTGTATGAGCGAGCAGCGAAGGTTCTGGCGAGACTGCGCGGATGCGCAGGTTCGCCTGAACCTTCGCTGCTCGCATAGGCGATAAGTACCAAAATCGCTTGACGGGGCCCATTTAGAAGGTCGATGTTTTTAATATTTGGTACACAGTTTAGACTAGTGCTCTTCAAATTATATCCTAGGGGCCCCAAATGGCCCCGCCAAGTGGCCCACATGTTGTATATAGACTTATAAAGAGAAAACCTGCAAAACTCTACTTCACAGAAGCATTTGATTTGCACACGACGTTATCTTGTAGACTTTTGAAAGACTGTTCAAATCATAGCCCTGACCAAATGTAATCCCCTACAGGGGTCCGTAGGGGGATTTCCTAGCTTTGCATTGACTTATAGAGGAATAACCTTTAAGATAATCTCGTCTGAAACCAGAAGGCCCAGGACTTTGATATTTAATACACACCTTTAGCTAGTGGACCTCTGCCAAGATTGTTCAAATTACAGCCCTGACGCCAAAGCCGCCTTATGTTTTACATAGACTTACATGTGTACAGGAAAAGCCTTTAAAAATCTACTTTTCTAAAGCAAGAAAGCCTTTGATATTTGGTATGACGCTTTGTCTGGAGGACCTCTAACAAAGTTGATGAAATTATTGGTCTGGAGAAAAAATGGCACTGCCCTTGCCTTTGATTCACCATATGTGCATTGTTTGCTGGCTCCCAGCTTGCACATTGTCAATATTAGAAAAACAGGTAACCAGACCCTCCTGCCATTTTAAGATCAGTGGGGTCTGGTTACCTGTTTTTCCAACGCTAATAACCTTCAATCTAGGAATCAGCAGATAATGCAAATAAAGTGAATATTTGGTTCATAGCTCATCAAGTGAACTTCTACTAAGATTAAGCAAAATTTAGCTCTAAGGCCCACTTGTTTAACTCAGATTTATACTTCGAAAACCTTTCAAACCGTCTTTTCTAATTCAGAAGGTCCTGGCATTTGATACTTGGCTTGCAGATGCATCTAGTGGACCACTACCAAGATTGTTCAAATAATACCCATGCGGTCAAAAGTGGCCCCGTCCGATGGGTCGCTAATTTACAGACAAAATAAAATAATAATCTTGCCTGAATTAAACAAGCACAGGCCTTTGATATTTGGTACATAACTACATCTAGAGGATCTTTGCCAAGAATGTTAAAGTTCCTTAGCAATATGGATTCCATTTACTTAAACCTTGACCTGCTGAATACTTACATATGCCACACACACCACTGATTATCAACCAATCTGATTACATGATGCAAAATATTGCAACAAATTCACAGTCTGAATGGCAAACAAAGTAGATCCTGATCAGATGGCTTCTGCATTGTTTGAAAGATCAGACATATCCGGGCTCAGCAGGACAAGGGTTAATATATGGCGGCAAACAAAACACTTTGTTGCCTGAGATGAAATCTTTATCAGTGTTGACGGGACTTGTTCGCTTAATCTTGGAATATGGTAGTTGTGTCTTGGACACCGGGCAGTGGTCCTTCAAGAAGGAAAAGACAATGATAGATTTTAACCAGGAGTTACTGATTTGAAACTAGGAGTATGACTGGAAAAGTGACTGAAACAGTGGAAACAATAGACACATCCAAAGTCTACGTCACACAAGGTCAAAGGTCGTTAGCCTCGTTTTATCTGGTGGGCAAAAAATCTTCCGGTTCCATACTCTACCGTTGATGTAGCACGAATTGTTTTCTGTAATAACTATTGATAAATCGTCTTTCTATCAAAACCGGTTGCCACAAACTATTTCGACATTAAACTGCTTCTTTGTCGTATAAAATTGGATAGAAAATATACATGCTTTAATCTTATTTCCATTCGTTAAATAAAGCGCATCGACTACGTTTTGGCATGATAGTGGGTAGTTTTATAAAGCTTTTTAGGCAACAAAATGTGCGATAAAATATCAGAAGAGACTGGTTCTAAGTCATTTATTACTTCAAAAACACAAACTGACAAGGATCAAGTAATTTTGTGAAGAAGAAATGAGTTTAATCACATGATAAATATTCGAAATTCTCATTGACACTGTACGGCAACAGTCATGTTTTGCCAACCAGATAAAAGAGCACCTCTACAGGGGAGGTAATTGGCGCATGCGCAGTGAAATGTAAACAAGGTCACGTGTCAAAACATTGGATCCGTCTATAAGAGGGGAGTCGTTCAAGAAAAGGAGAATAGAAGAAACGGAAGGCATATTCCAACGGCAGGTACAAACGATAGCTCCGCCTAGTCAATCTTATCTGCGACTACTGCAAAGGTTTAAAGGATGCCGCCAGCATTTCAACAGGACCTTATTCCCCCATTTAGGGGGTTTAGAAATCCCCACTCATTGGAACCCTAATTACTTGGAGGCACTAACTTTACAAAGGATTCTTCTTTTCTTGGATCATTCGAGCCAGATTCGGTAAGGTGCAGTTGGCCAGAGCTAATATGAGCCCCGCCAAGCGAATTTGTGTCTTCGAGCATTCCGTCATGACCAATTTTAACTGCGCATGCCCAGCCATTCAGAGGGGGCAGGGATATGGCGTTCTGTCTGAAGGTTCCTCTTGATTCACTGCTTGTATGAGCGAGCAGCGATGGTTCTAGCGAGACTGCGCGGATGCGCAGGCTCGCCTGAACCTTCGCTGCTCGCATAGGTGATAAGTACCAAAATCGCTTGACGGGGCCCATATAATAATTCTGATTCTGACTCGGGTGGTTAACCCTTATCCTGCTGAATATTCAGTTTAGCTACACGACCCCCGCCCATAGGGGCTTGAAGAAATATATGGGCTGCATGATGCTTCCACGCAGAGCTGAATCCGGCCCGCACACTAGTACTGGTAAACTGCTTAGAGGAGCTAAGCCTGTCCGGGAACTGCGGTGCGAGGAGGACCGTCCATGCTGATAAACCCTATTGGTTTCATTGGGCTACAGGGCTTGAGATGTCATTTCATCTCAATGTCGACTAAAAGTCCCACAAAATTGGAAACAACGTCTCCAAAATGACCTTTACAGTGTTGACGGGGACGTTAAACCTCAAATCAAACAAACAAAACAGTTTAGACACACCTATTTCTGACTTTGAACCAATCAGATTACTAGATGTAATATATTCTGACAAATCCAAAAACTGAATGTCAAACAGTGTAGATCCTGATCAGATGGGAAGCCGTCTGATCTGGATCTACACTGTTCCCAAAGATAGGGGTTGTCGTGAACAGCAGGATAAGAGTTAAGTGCGTTCCACCATAGATTGCCAATAACTACATGTATACGGTTATGAGCCAATCGGGATCGGCTAAATAAACAAATCGAATTTTCATTAAAATATTTGTATCCAATAGCCTATCAATTAACTGATTTTGTAAGATCGCACTTTTCGAGCCTATTCAAGGACCATTGTTGAGTAAAAATCATTAGAAAACATTTTATCGTAAAGACTCGCAATATCAAATATGGAGTAGTATAATAGATTCATACATTTAATTGCTTTTCAAGAAACAAATGGTGTAGACGTTTGTGTGAATCGCCTCGCCGATAAATGTTGCAAATGAGCGTAAGGGTTATACAATACTTTTTGGAGAGGAGATAAATATGGCGTTTAGAATGATTGATATATAAAACTGTAACCTATCCTATTGGCAGTAGAATACAAGAAGGATGAGGAATGGAACAGAACCGAAGATCACCAAAAAGGTACATTTTATTAATCCTGAGGTACGTTCAACAACGCGGGCGCTCGCCGAGCGATCAGTTTGTTGAAGCCATCTGATCAGGATCTACACTGTTTCTCATGTACCTTGTGAATTGAATGAATGCTTATATCACGTAATTTGATTGGTTGATAGTCAGCAATGGGCGTGGCTAAATGAAATTATTCAGCAGGATAAGGGTTAAAAAAGAACACAGTATGTGTAAATAAAACAATCACGAAAATACGCCTTTATGATTTTTACCCCCTTAAACCCCATTTTTATAAAGTAAAACTGGGGTTTACAGGGGTAAACTTTATTTCTGCTCTAAAATACAGATTGTGGGTATTCGTTAGAGCCGCCTCATCGAAGAGAACCCTAACGAGTGCCCACAATCTATATTTTGAGCAGAAATACGAAAAACTTCACAATTTTTCATCTTAAAATTTTTCTCTTTTTTTTTTTCGGCGGTAAAGTTTACAATATATTTGTATTCACCTTTTTTGCATTATCTGCTGGTTCCTAGTCCGAAGATTATCAATGTTGGAAAAACAGGTAACCAGACCCCCCTGACCTTAAATAGTTTAAGTAAATAGTATCATGTTTGATGGTTTGGCAACGAGTTGGGTAAACACTGTTTCACCCTTCTCAACAACGTCAACCCCAGTTTAGATTCGGTCGGAAGAAGCCATCTGATCAGTATCTAGACTGTAAAATTTGTCAGTCATTTGACTGAGGCATTATATCTAGCATTTTGATAGGCTTATAGTCAGAAATAGTGTGACGAAATTAATGTATTCAGCAGGATAACGGTTAGGTTATGTCGAGCCGGTGTTTTCCCTCGGACCCATTAATACTGGTATTGATGGGTCCGAGGTTTTCCTGAGCAGGCTTATACTGTAAATTTCCTGTATTAAGATTACCTTTGGGACTGTTCAAAAGTGGTCTTATTTGTTTGTTTGTATTGACGTTTAACGGCCCAGTCAACACTATTTAGGTCATTTTTGAGCCTGTCAGTTAACCTATCAACACTTTCCTGGGCAGGCTTATACGTAAGCGGTTAACCAGTACAGTGCACATTCTTTCGCCAGAAACTGACAACTGCCCTTCTTGAATCAGCGGAAGGGAGATCAAAAGTGGTCTTGTTTGTGTGTTTGATTTGAGGTTTAACGTCCCCGTCAACACTCTAAAGGTCATTTTGGAGACGTTGCTTCCAATTTTGTGGGACTTTTACTCGACATTGAGATGAAATGACATCTCAAGCCCTGTCGCCCAATGAAACCAATAGGGTTTATTAGCATGGACGGTCCACCTCGCACCGCGGTTCCTGGACAGGCTTAGATCCTCTAAGCGGTTTACCAGTACTAGTGTGCGGGCCGGATTCAGCTCTGCGTGGAAGCATCATGCAGCCCATATATTTCTTCAAGCCCCTATGGGCGGGGGCGACCAAAAGTGGTCTAAGACCACTTTTGAACAGACCCAATGGTGAACAGTCTCAAAGGTGGTCTCTGACCAGAGGACACTCATCCATCACGAAAACACGCCTATATAAATTTGACCCCCTTGAACCCCACTTTTATATAGTAAAACTGGGCTTTAAGGGGGTATACATAATTTTTCGTATTTCTGCTCAAAAACACATATTGTGGGTACTCGATAGAACCGCCTCGTCGAGGCGGTTCTATCGAGTCCCCACAATCTATGTTTTGAGCAGAAATAAGAAAAATATCACAATTTTGCATCTTAAAATTTCTAATTTTTGGCCAAAAAATTGGCAATGTATTTGTATAGGTGTGTTTTCGTAATGAAAGAAACTAATAAGCTTTTTAAAAATATTTGGTGATGATGTCAATATCGGAAGCAAGTTTACTGCACATGAGTGCATTGTGACGCAGTAACAGAAACATATTTGGCGAAGCCGTCAATATTATATGAAACTCCGATAGTTTGAACATCAATTGCTCGTTTACTATGTCTGGTCCAAACTTGCTCTTTGACCCCCCCCCCCCCCCCCCAACCTCACCCCTCCACCGCTATGAAATTCTCCCAGCAGCTGCAGATGACAATTATTAAGGCGTATCTTTGGAATATTTTTCTTATTTATTCATGCCAATGCATGTTGCGTGTATTCATTTTCATCGTTTCAGTGAGGCGATTTTAATGAGTTCACACAGAATATTCCCTTTATTAAATCAAATCACCGGAGGGTCGTTTGTCATTGAGTGTATGCCGGAAAAATGGTTCTAAACGAGGACTTAGAGGGTTTCGTTTAACCCTTAAATTCTTATACCGTAAGCAAACAATGTATACCCTGATCAGACGCCGCAATCTGCGGTGTCTGATCTGGGTCTACACTAATTGCCAAACCAAACACGTGCTTCCAGTCCAGATTCTATAGATAACTTGCTTACGTAACACTATGACCTCACAACGATAAGGATATCGCGGCTATTTTCTAAAAATAACCGTTAGCTGGATTTCCTACAAGCTGGTGATAGTGGACTGCAGCGCTGGTGAAGTTTTGTGCTTTATTACTTTGTGTCGATTGATAAACAATCGACCCAATCGACTATAAAAGAAAATCAATGAAAATATCCCATGGTATTATGATTAACCCATTTTGTACCAGAAACCCCAAAAACGGGTAATTGGCAAACAGTGCAGGCCCAGATCAGACGCGGCAGAACGCGGCGTCTGTTCAGGGCCTACACTGTTTGCGAAAAGTGAAGCCATTTTCCAATGAAAATTTGAAGAAAACACAACATGACACCCCTTAATTTTGAAATGGACTGGTAGATTACATTTGGTACAAAAAGGTTAACCCTCATTTGTTCAAATTACCCCTGTCTCGAACAAGTTTAGTTCGAGCCATCGAAGTTCGATTGTACACATTGTGACAATGGCCCCCGCCCATAAGAGCTTGAAGAAATATTTGGGCAGCATGCATGGCCAACTATATCTGACATTAGCCCGATGACTTTCAACCGTGACAGTCGCACAGAAAGTCAATATTGGGTTGTCTCCCTTTGACTAAGGCCTACGATATATACCTAGCGGGTACCTATCGTGTAATCAATATTGTGTTTTAATCCGGCTATGTGTGAAAATGACCCCGGGGGATATTGAACAATAGATACGTCTAGTTAATTTAGAACTGCGTGTTTTGGTACTTTAAGCGAGAAAAATTCTCTTTTTGTCAAACGGTTAAAATTGAGCCTTTTTGTTCTTAAAATATTATCGGTTCTCATAAATCCATTTTTTCTGGAATGTGATATTCCACATTATTCTTTTGAAAAAAAAAAAACACAAAAAAAAAACATTTATAGTTAATGGATGTCAGATTGCATTATTTAAAATTGCATTGTTTAGTAAAGCAACATGTTCATAAGTCCATGTAATAAAAACCACTGTAAACCCCACTTTACATTATATACAGAAAAGAGAGGTTTAGAGGGGTTACAATGTGTGTGTTATCCGCACCAAGACATTGTATTTTTTCATCATAAAAATGTTGTTTTTTTTTTAGATATAAATTTACATTTCGAAGATAAGAAAGAAAACATTGTCACAGGGATATGTTTTCTTAATGGGTTGACAGTTTTGTTTGATTGGAGACTTAACGTCCCCGTCACCACTGTATAGGTCATTTTGCGGACGTTGCTTCCAATTTTGAGGGACTTTCACCCGACACTGAGATGACATCTCAAGCCAGTAGGGTTTATCTGCATGGACTGTCCAACTCGCACCACTTTTCATGGGCAGACTTAGAGCCCCATGCAGTTTACTAGTACTCATGTACGGTGCAGTCAGTTTCAGCTCTGTGTGGAAGCATCATGCAGCCCAATCTATTTCTTCAAGCCCCGATGGGCGGAGACCATAATGGGTTGACAACAAAGGCCCTGATCTAAGCTCGACGTCTGATCTGAGCTTGAACTGTTTCCAGCATAAGTGTCCATGTTTGGGCGTTCCCGTCCAAAATGCACTTAAATCTGATTGACTATCACTATAATGTTAACAAGTCCATGTCACTGATGACACCCCTTCTAAATCCAACTTTATACAGAGAAAACTGGTTTGCCGGAACATACATATATATTTTTCTATTACTTTTGTCCCAAACATATGCTGTGGGTATTCGTTAGAAGCGAGGTGGTTTTAACAAGATCCACAACCTATATTTAAAGTAGTAACTAGAGCTGTCAGTGAAACTGACTAGGGCCCCGGCAGCGCTATCAGAGGAGTAGGAAAATGTTGATGTTAAAAAAGACGTTTTTTTTTTCCTTTCACCTCTAAGTATGACCTTGACCTTTGAGGTACGGACCTGGGTCTTGCGCGTGACACACTGTCACATTATGGTTAATATTTCTGCTAAGTAATATTTAAATCCATCCAGGTATAAGAAAGTTATAGATTGGACACAATAAAAAAGACGCTTTTTTGACCTTTTATCTCTAAGTATGACCTTGACCTTTGAGGTACGGCTGTGGGTCTTGCGTGTGACACTTCGTCACATTATGGTTAACATTTCTGCCAAGTAATATTTAAATCCATCCAGGAATAATAACAAAGTTATTAATTGGACACAGGAAAGACCCTTTTTTGACCTTTAACCTCTAAGTATGACCTTGACCTTTGAGGTACGGACCTGAGTCTTGCGCGCAACACTCCATCACATTATGGTAAACATTTCTGCCAAGTAATATTTAAATCCATCCAGGAATAAGAAAGTTATGGAGGATAAAAAAAATTGTGGACGGACAGACGGACAGACAGACAGACAGACGGACGGACAGAGTGATGCCAAGTAATATTTAAATCCATCCAGGAATAATAAAAAGTTATGGAGGATAAAAAAATTTGTGGACGGACAGACGGACAGACGGACGGACAGAGTGATTACTATAGGGCACCCACACTTTCAGTGCGGGGCCCTAATAAACTATGACACAATTTTTTTATTAACCGTTTTCTGCAACCTACAGAATGCACTATTTCTCACGGATGTGTTATCATAATGGTCACAATGATCATTCAATAGTGTAACATATCCATGTAAGGTAATGCTTACTTACACTGTTTGAAATTAACAGTGACTAATCAAGAACATAAAACGAAGCATTAGGTTTTAATTACCCTTTATTTACCTGTAACCATTTTAATTATCTATAATAACATACTGCAAATTCAAACATCAAATATTTATTCTGGAAAGAAAGGTTCATTGATTGTTAATTTGTTTGTTTGATTCGAGGTTTAACGTCCCCGTCAACACTGTATAGGTCATTTTGGAGACGTTGCTTCCAATTTTGTGGGACTTTTACCCGACATTGAGATGAAATGACTTCTCAAGCCCTGCCGCCCAGTGAAACCAATAGGGTTTATAATCATGGACGTTCCGACTCCCACCGGCATAGATTCTCTAAGCGGTACTCATTATCTAAATAGCACCAATACTTCATATGAATAAAGGGGCCTGTCTAAAACGCTGAATAACACGCTGAATTCAGCAGGTTGCTGATCAGCAGATAGTGACTAAAACGCTGATCTGCTGAAATGCTGAATTTTTATTAAATATGGTGATCTTGTGTAAATTTCATAATGTATGTGTTTATTTTTGTGTTTATTTATTTTATTCATTTAATTGTTTATATGTTATGGCCCAATTGACAGTGTTGGTGCATTCATAATAAATTGCTGACATCATTAGACACCTATATAGAGTACTGCCTGTACATATCTGCTTGGGTTATGGAAACGTTGTGTGTGTGTGTGTGTGTGCGTGCGTGCGTGCGTGCGTGTGTGTGTTGAGTTTTACGCATCATCAACAGCTAAGAGCATACGGAGACAATACCTCAGTTTGAAGTTTCCTCCGAAAGCCTAGATAAGCCCGGAATCCTTGGTTTATGGGGCGAGTAGCTTAACTACTAGAAAACGGAGATTGCTAGAAGTTGCCAAACTCATGTAAGTACTAAATATATTATGGACACTCGTTAGAACTTGCTCTTTTGTAGATGTTATAACGGGTACCAGAACTTTTAAATAATGCTAACCCCTAAAACCCCAGGTTACTTACTTGGGTTTTTAAGGGTTATCATTTCATAGACTTTTTAACTTGGGAATTGTCAGCTTAAGATTGTAAACAGAAAAGACAGGACTATTTTGTATTCTTAGTTTTATTCTACTAAATCTTCCACTGACCGTTCCAAGGCGGCTCTTCTGTGGCGATTTATTTATGTTGTTGTTTGTTGCTTACTGTGTGTATCACTTGTCTTTTAATTTTGGATGGCCATATGGCCACTTTGTGGGAAAGTAACTGTCCTTATGGCCTTCCTTTGTTTAGGTTTCCATTATGGTCTGGTCGCTTAATGTTTGTATTTCTTTCCCTTTGGTGTCTTTTACGGGTGCAGTAAGTTAATTGTATCAATTCCTGATCTTTGTTTTACTTCTACTTTATACATAATCTACACAGTAAGTAGGTAAGTAGAAATAAAAGAAATAACAACATCACCAAATGCAGTAACAAATTCATGCAATCATATTTTATTCGTTTATGATTACGAATAAGAAAGTATGCCTAGTCAAATTATATTGAATTTTTTTTACCACAAGAAACAATCAGATAAAAATCTGACATATTGCAAACTTCTAAGATTGTAGATATTATAAAGCAGTTTCGGCGAGGCAATTCTAACGTGTACCGGTCACAATCTATGATTGGAGCAGAAACAAGAAAAACAATGCATACAATGTTCAGGCCGAGTTTAACCGTATAAACCTTAAGCCCGCGCCCATCGGGGCTTGAAGAAACAGATGGGCTCCATGATGATTCCACGCCGAGCTGAAACCGACCCGCACATGATTACTGGTAAACCGCTTATAGGATTATAGCCAGCCTAGGCAATGCGGTGCGAGTTGGACCGCCCATGCTTATAACCCCGATTGGTAACATTGGACGACAGGGCTTGAGATGTCATTTCATCTCAATGTCGGGTAAAAGTCCCACATTTCATCTCAATGCCGGGTAAAAGTCCCCTAAAACTGGAAGCAACGTCTCCAAAATGTTTACAGTGTTGACAGGGACGTTAAACCTGAAATCAAATCAAATAAAAAAAAAAATTAAGTATAAAAGTGGTAATAATACTGGCGTACTCCAATATCAACATAAATCAATCAGTAATTGACAGCACGCTTTCATTCCAATTCACACCTGACTGACTGGCGAGCCGTCTTTAATCCGGTGTTTGATCAAATCAATGCTACTGAATTCCTTCTATTACCTAAATATTTTATGTGTCAACTTCGATAAAGGGCTGCTTAAACATGATGTAATCTACAAATGAGATTTGATTCATTTATAGTAAATAACCCTTTTTGTACCACATGGAATCTTCCTCCGTATATATAGCTGTAGCTCATGTCAAAATTTAGGGGCGTCAGGTTGTTTCTTCAAAATTTATTAGGAAAATGGCTGAACTTTTTGCAAACAGTGGAGGCGGCGTCTGATCTGGGCCTGCACTGTTTGCCAAGTTACCCCTTAAATAGGGGTTTATGGTACTGAATGGGATAATAGACAGTAAAACTCTATGTTAAGACCAACTTTGGAACTGTTCAAAATGTTCTTTAAGACAATTTCTGAACAGTCCCAAAGACCACCTTAGAGACTGTTCAAAAATGTTCTCTTAGACCATTTTGAACAGTCCAAAAGGTGATCTCCCATCAAAGGACCCTGGTGGTTGAGTATCTCCTTAAAAACGAGTAAGATCATAATTACTTAAACATTTATCGCATACAAATTTATTAGTTGGGCAGGAAAAGTAGGACGTATTTTTTTACACAAAACGTGTGATATGAGATTCGGCACCCTTCGCATTTCACCATTTCTCCTACGCAGATTGGTAATCGGCAATAACAATGAAAATTGATAGGAATTGACTTAGATTTAGTCCTTTTTCCTTTTTCTTATGGGCCGTTTTGGAACTATTGGGAAACAGGTTAGATATTCCGACGTAATGCAAGTCAGTAAATGTGATTGATTTTCTTTTCGTGTCAAAACAGACGTGCTTTGTGCAAAATTCTACTAAGTGTGCGATTACGAAAACACCGCAATCAACACCATTTGTCTGCTTTTGGGTCTCAATTAATATGACTTCCAAATCATGATCGGTGTGTTCCCAATACATTAAACCTAACTGAATTGACAAGCTCGGTGTCATTATGAAGAGGGCCTGTCTGTCGAATCCAAGGCTGTCAAACATAAAAATACTGTAAATGAGATTACCCAGTGATCTCTAACAGTGTGACGAATCTGGCAAGCTAGAATTTTGTCATATGGAACATAATTCATAACTGTTTGTTTTTGGACATGCCAACGTGTTTCATTCGGGAGATATTCTGGAACCTTTTCTGGCAGCTGAAGGCTTGATATCATCGGAAATTGCTTTCTTGCCAAAATATAAACTGCTTCTATTACATGTGAATTAAGCTTACCGCTGTTTATAATTGCAGAAATAAGAAAATCTGCTCTAAAATATAGATAAGGTATACCCCGGAAACCCCAGTTTTACTATATAAAAGTGGGGTCCAAGTGGGTCAAACTTAAATAGGCGTGTTTTCATGATGTACCGGTGAACAGAGCTTCACCGTATTGGCGGTTCTAACGAGTACCCACACTCTATATCGGAAGCAGAAATAAGAAAAGGGTCTACAGGGGTGTTCATTATTTTTCGTTTTCCCACAAAATACGTGTGAAATGTAAATATTGATATCGTCGGAAATTGCTTTCTTGCTAAAATATTAACTGCTTCTATTATTTGTGAATTAAGCTTACCGCTGTTTATAATTGCAGAAATAAGAAAATCTGCTCTAAAATATAGATAAGGTATACCCTGGAAACCCCAGTTTTACTATATAAAAGTGGGGTCCAAGTGGGTCAAACTTATATAGGCGTACCGGTGAACAGAACTTCACCGAATTGGCGATTCTAACGAGTACCCAAACTCTATATTGGGAGCAGAAATAAGAAAAAGGTCTACAGGGGTGTTCATTATTTTTCGCTTCAACGAGCACTCACAAAATACGTGTGAAATATAAATAAGAAAGGTAGCGTAGGTTGTGGGTACTCATCAGTAAGAAAGGTATCATACATTTTCTGCAGTAAAACGTTTTGTAAGAGAGAGTCTGAATGACAACATATTTACTTTATAAATAGAGACTTTTTTTGTCCGATTTTTTTTTTAAAGTTTATTTCATTAATTCTTTAAAACATCAGTATTTTTTAGTGTAAAAATTTATGAATACTATTTTTTTACCGCTAGCTTATGCATTCTTAAAAGAATGACCTTACCTGCCTAAGTCAGTGGCATTTGGTACAAAAAGGGTTATTTACTATAAATGAATCAAATCTCATTTGTAGATTGCATCATGTTAAGCAGCCCTTTGTCGAAGTTGACACATAAAATATCCAGGTAATAGAAGGAATTCAGTAGCATTGATTTGATCAAACACCGGATTAAAGACGGCTCGCCAGTCAGTCAGGTGTGAATTGGTATGAAAGCGTGCTGTCAATTACTGATTGATTTATGTTGATATTGGAGTACGCCAGTATTATTACCACTTTTATACTTTAAATTTTTTAATTGATTTGATTTCAGGTTTAACGTCCCTGTTAACACTATAAACATTTTGGAGACGTTGCTTCCAGTTTTAGGGGACTTTTACCCGGCATTGAGATGAAATGTGGGACTTTTACCCGACATTGAGATGAAATGACTTGTCAAGCCCTGTCGTCCAATGTTACCAATCGGATTTATAAGCATGGGCGGTCCAACTCGCACCGCATTGCCTAGGCTGGCTATAATCCTCTAAGCGGTTTACCAGTACTCATGTGCGGGTCGGTTTCACCTCGGCGTGGAATCATCATGAAGCCCATCTGTTTCTTCAAGCCCCGATGGGCGGGGGCTTAAGGTCTATACGGTTAAACTGGGGTTAACATTGTATGCATTGTTTTTCTTGTTTCTGCTCCAAACATAGATTGTGTACACGTTAGAATTGCCTCGCCGAAACTGCTCTATAATGCCTTCAATCTTAGAAGTTTGCAATATATCAGATTTTTATCTGTTTTTTTCTGGTGGTAAAAAAATTCTGGTGGTAAAAAAAAATCAATATAATTTGACAAGGCATACTTTCTTATTCGTAATCAGAAACGAATAAAATATGATTGCATGAATATGTTACTGCATTTGGTGATGTTGTTATTTCTTTTATTTCTACTTATTACTTACTGTGTAGATTATGCATAAATAGAATAAAACTAAGAATACAAAATAGTCCAGTCTTTTCTGTTTACAATCTTAAGCTGACAATTATCAAGTTAAATTGTCTATGAAATGATGACCCTTAAAAACCCATGTTAGTAAAAAAAACCTGGGGTTTTAGGGGTAAGCATTATTTAAAAGGTCTGGTACTCGTTATAACATCTACAAAAGAGCAAGTTCTAACGAGTATCCATAATATATTTAGTACTTACATGAGTTTGGCAACTTCTAGCAATCTCCGTGTTCTAGTGGTTAAGCTACTCGCCCTATAAACCAAGGAGACGTGGGTCGATTCCGGGCTTCTCAAGGCTTTCGGAGGAAACTTAAAACTGAGGTATTGTCTCCGTATGATCTTAGCTGTTGATGATGCGTAAAACTCAAAACACACACACACACACACACACACACACACACACACACACACACACACACACACACAACGTTTCCAAAACCCAAGCAGATATGTACAGGCAGTACTCTATATAGGTGTCTAGTGATGTCAGCAATTTATTATGAATGCACCAATACTGTCAATTGGGCCATAAAATATAAACAATTAAATGAATAAAATAAATAAAAAATAAATAAACACATACATTATGAAATTTACACAAGATCACCATATTTAATAAAAATTCAGCATTTCAGCAGATCAGCGTTTTAGTCACTATCTGCTGATCAGCAACCTGCTGAATTCAGCGTGTTTTTCAGCGTTTTAGACAGGCCCTGAATAAAGAATGCACAGTAGTACCCATGACTCAATCTTTCCGGAAATAAGGTAATCCATTTGTTACGAGCCAGGCGTAGCAGAAAGAAAAAGCAAACAAGCCTTTTGGAAAAATTTAACAAAATTTATTTTCAAGTTAACTTTAACCTGTAGAAGTAAGAAAATTAAATGTACTTAGCTCTGTTATGAAATATCCTGAATTAATCTATTTTCCTTGATCCCACAGAATTCACAGTCCAAAATGAAAAGTAATATCCTTTAACAATCCAACACAGAATTCAGAAATAACTTTTCTTCTAAGCCCAAACTTCAAACTCCAAAGTCTGACTCAATGAGAAAAATCATGCTCTTTTATAGACCCTAAGATTTCTCTAGAATGTTCCACAGGGTTGTGGAATAAGATGAGGTAATCTTCTAAAAATAATGCAAACCTGAACTTTCTGGAAGGTTCTGAAGTACTTTTCCTTGTAAACATGTTGTTTACAAAAAAGAAATTAATCTGTGACTCAGTTTTCTAGAATCTTCTATAAAAAGATTAACAAGATATTTATAGCACTATTAGGTCACAGTGGGGTGAAAGTGGGAATCAGAAAAATAAATTCTTATGCATAACACTCCCCCTCTTCGTGGAAAAGAAAGATTTATGTAATAAAGCTTTCTTTTGCTTTAAGATTAATAAAATATTGAACATAGCATATACAATTACATGTATCTACAATCCACTTCAGTATGAAAGAAAAACACAATTCCTGACACTGCTCAAGCTCTTGAAAGGGCATCAGGGATAATGTTATCTCTCCCTCTAATATGTCTTATGTCTAAATTATACTCTTGTAGCATGAGACTCCACCTGAGCAACCGCTGATTTTTGTTTTTCATTTTGTGTATGAAAGTCAGTGGATTGTGATCACTGAAAACAACAATCGGTGCAGTAGTAGGGGTAAGATAAACTTCGAAATGTTGCAGAGCAAGAATCAGAGACAATCACTCTTTCTCTATGGTAGAGTAATTTCTCTGATGCTTATTAAACTTTTTGGAAAAGTAGCAAACTGGATGATCCACACCATTTTCATCTTCCTGCAACAAAACACTACCTGCACCTACGTCACTAGCATCTACAGCTAGCTTAAACTCCTTTTCAAAGTTTGGTGCTAAGAGAACTGGTTCACTCTTGAGTATGGCTTTAAGTTTATCAAAAGAATTTTGGCATATTGCATTCCAATGGAATTTTGTTCTTTTGCTGAGCAAATTTGTCAAAGGCTCAGCAATTACAGAGAAATTATTACAGAACTTTCTGTAATAACCAGCCATACCAAGAAATCGCATCAGCTGTCTTTTGCACGTGGGTACGGGAAAATTTGAGATAGCCTCAACTTTAGCATCAATGGGTTTCACATGACCTTGACCTACAACATGACCTAGAAATGTCAAACTTGCATGGCAGAATTCACTTTTAGCAAGATTGATTGTCAATTTGGCATTACTCAGTCTATCAAAGAATGCTCGAATAGTCCCAAGATGTTGATTCCATTGGTCGTTGTATATGATAGCATCATCGATATAAGCACTGCAGCCTTCCAGTCCCGCAATTACCATGTTTATTAAGCGCTGAAATGTTGCCGGAGAGTTTTTCGTTCCAAATGGCATGACTTTATAGTTAAATAATCCGTCCGGTGTTGTGAATGCCAAAACCTCCTTTGCTCTATCTGTAAGTGGAATTTGCCAAAATCCTTTCAGAAGGTCGAATTTCGTTATGTATTTGGCATTCCCGATGTTATCAATGCAGTCATCCATTCTTGGAATAGGAAAGCTATCTGTTTTACTTAAGGAATTAACTTTCCTAAAATCTGTACACATACGATATGTCCCATCAGGTTTTGGTACAAGAATACAAGGAGAACTCCACTCACTTTGGCTTGGTTCAATAAAGTCATTGTCTAATAGATACTGAACTTCTTCTTTAAGATATTTTTGTTTCACAGGATTCATCCTGTATGGGTGTTGTTTTACAGGTTTAGACCCATTTATGTCCACATCGTGAAATATTTTGTCTGTCCGTGTTGGAATGTCAGGAAATAAGTGTTCATATTCAAAAATCAGCTGTTTTAGTTCATTCCGCTGATTTGGCTCTAGATGTGACAGTTTCTGGTCAAGATTCCGTAGAATGTCAGAATTCTGAAGTTTTGATGATGTGGGATCCGACTTCACTGAATTAATATCCTCACAGTCATTGTCACTTGAATTAAGTGGAACAGAGCTAACTAGATTGACTGATGTTAAAGATGTATTGTCCCTATCCATGTATTCCTTAAGCATGTTAATATGACATAGCTGCTTTAGCTTGCGCCTCCCAGGAGTGTTTATTATGTAATTTACGTCACTGATCTTTTTGTCTACAGTGTATGGACCATAATACCTGGCCTGCAACGATTTTCCTGGAATAGGCAAAAGAGCTAGTACCTTATCACCTGGTTTAAAATTCCTTTCTTTTGTCCCTATGTCATATAGCTGTTTCATTTTCCTTTGGTCTGACTGAAGATTGGTCCGAGCAGCCTCACAAGCTTTTGAAAGTCTAGTTTTGAAATCGGACACATACTGAAGTAAATTCAGGGAGGTGTCATCATTGGAGAGAAATTTCTCTTTGAGAAGTTTCAAAGGACCACGAACAGTATGGCCAAATACTAATTCAAATGGACTGAAGCCAAGAGATTCTTGCACAGATTCTCTAACAGCAAATAAAAGGAGATGGATGCCTTCATCCCAATCCTTCTCTGTGTCAAAGCAATATGATCTTATCATGTTTTTCAATGTTTGATGGAATCTTTCAAGGGCGCCTTGACTTTCAGGATGATAGGCTGATGACTTATACTGTACAATGCCAAGTTCATGCATTACTTGTTGAAATATCCCAGACATAAAATTCGAGCCTTGGTCTGACTGAATAGATTTAGGAAGCCCAACAAATGTGAAAAACTTCACTAAGGCCTTGACGATTGTCTTCGTTTTGATATTTCTTAGTGGAATGGCTTCAGGAAAACGTGTGGAAGCACACATAATAGTCAATAGATATTCACAACCAGACTTTGTTCTGGGCAAGGGACCCACACAGTCTATAATTATTCGACTGAAAGGTTCATCAAAAGCAGGTATAGGCTGCAAATGAGCCTTAGGTATGGTCTGATTGGGTTTTCCTACCATTTGGCATGTATGGCAGGACCTACAATGCTGAGAAACATCTGACTTTAACCCAGGCCAGTAAAAATGATTAAGAATCTTGTGATAGGTTTTATTGACACCTAAATGTCCTGACATGGGAGTTTCATGTGCCAAGTTTAATATTTCGTGACGGTAAACCCGTGGAACCACTATCTGGTGGTTGACAGTCCACTCGTCTTCTGCTGAGACGTCTGGTGGACGCCATTTTCTCATAAGAATGTCATTTTTGACATAATAACAGACTGGGACCTGAGATACATCCTGCTCATCTAAAGCCCTTTCAAACAAAGGCGAAATTTCAGGATCCTTGTGCTGTTCTATAGCTAGTTGAGACCCGGACATTTTGTCTTGGCCTAGATCGACAGATGAGTTATTCTCATGAAAAGCTGTCTGCTTATCAGGCAGGCTTGAAGACAGAGACCTTGTTATCTCGTCATTAAAAGACTGACCCAAAAAGGTATCAGTGAAATCAAAATCCTGTTTCCCATCAGTTTGCTTGGCCTTACGTGCCATAGCCCTTGTGACTGCACAGGACGGATAAAGATCAGGAATTTCCTGCTCAATTGGATCAGGTGGTTGATCAGTGCAAGGATTAGAAGTCAAAAGTGGGTTTACCACAACCTTATCTCCAGCTAAGTCATTGCCTAGCAACAAATGAACACCTTTAAAAGGTAAAGAAGGTCTAATACCAACAGCCACTGAACCGGATACCAAGTCTGATGACAAATAAACGTTATGAAGCGGAACATTAACAAATCCACATTCCACACCCTGAATAAGGACACTTTGGCCCAAAGAAGTCTTCTCAGAAAAAGGCAGAGTATCTGCTAGAATAAGAGATTGAGAAGCTCCAGTATCTCGTAAGATTTTAATAGGGGTAGGATGGGCATAACTGTCACCATTTAGTGACACAAAACCATCTGATAAGAATGGTTCATAAGTCTCCATAACTGAATCAGTCTCAGATAATTTGATATCAGAAAGAGTTTCCTCCCTTACACAAGACTGTGGTTTTGGCCTTATAGAAGTCAAGCCTGTAGGCTTCAGTTCCTCCTGTCTTTCTCTTTCTTTCCTTCGCTTTAATTTCAAACATTCAGAGATCAAATGACCTGTATTTTTACAATAATAACAAACTACTTGAGATTGAGATAAGGGATTCTGGTCTTTGTTTTCACCAGAAGGTTTGGAAAAATTCTGGCTTCTGTTTTCACCAGAAGGTTTGGAAGGATTCTGGCTTTTATTTTCACCAGAAAGTTTGGGCATAGTACTAGATGTATGGCTATAACTACCAGACGGATTACTGGGATAGAATCTTGGACCTGTCTGTGGATTATAAGGTTTTCGAGGATAAGGCCTGTTCACAAATGAGACTTTATGAGTCAAAGCATAATCATCTGCCAAACGAGAAGCTTCCTCCAAAGTTTCAACCTGTCTCTCATCGAGAAAAGATTTAATGTCTGAATTTATGCACCGTTTGAACTCTTCAACAAGGACAAGCTGTCTAAGTTTGTCATGATCAGAGCCTACTTTTTTAGAAGAACACCACCTATCAAATAACTGTTCTTTGGTTCGAGCAAATTCTACATGGGTCTGGGAAATTTCTTTTTTACAGTTCCTAAATTTCTGCCTGTAAGCCTCAGGGACCAACTCATATGCCTTAAGAATAAGCTCCTTAACCAGATCATAGTCTGAGCTTTGCTCGACAGTTAGCTGAGTGTAAATGTCTCGAGCCTTTCCGACAACAACGCTTTGCAAAAGTAAGGTCCAATGCTCTTTTGGCCATTTTAAATTTTCTGCAACTTTTTCAAAATGCAAAAAATACTTATCTACCTCTTTTTCCTGAAATGGCGGAACTAATCTGATGTGCTTTGTGGCATCAAAGTAACTACCAGAGTCAAAAACAGGGGTAGGTTTCACCCTATCTTGACCCTGGAGTTCCATTTCCTTCAGCCTTAATTGAAATTGCCTTTCCCTTTCTTTTTCTTCAATACTATATCTCATTTTTTCCTTTTCTAACTCAATCCGTTCCTCCATTTCTCTTTGTTTTTCTTCCTGTTCTAATTTTTCTTTTCGAATTCGTTCTTCCATTTCTAATCTTTCCATCTGCATTTGTCTCTGCATTTCTCTTTCTTTTTCCTTCTCTCTTTCTTCCATTTCTCTTTGCTTTTCCTTCTCCCTTTCTTCCATTTCTAACCTTAACTTCTCTAATTCAATTTGCCTTCCTATTTCAATTTGTCTCATTTGTAACTCAGTATGTGAAACCATAATGAGAGACAAAGCAGATGGATCGAAAAGTTCTTCATCAACAAAAAACTGTACCAAAATATTCTTAATTTCATGCTTCTTCATGCTTGTTTTGACAGCAGTGACCCCATAATGGGAAGCAATATCTAACAAATCTGTCCTTTTGGCCAGATTAAACAACTCCTGAGTAGGCTGAGCCAAAAAGCTTCTCAAATCAAACGACATGTTTGCTTTTTGTTTGTTTTATAAAGTAATTATGGTAATAAAGATTGAGGTTAACTTGACAATATCTTTTTTTTTTTTTGAAATGACAAGCCCAATAAGAACTTCACATGAAATGACAAGTACTATTTCACCTGAAACAACAATTCACATGAAATGACAATCCCCTATATGCATATAGGGAAATACCAATCCTGTGAAGCAACTGTCAAGCCTATGTTTGACAAGTTATGACAATTACCTGCCGTCACATGAAATGTCGGTTTTAAAATGCTCGAAATGGTTTATCCCGGACGAGCCCCCAATTTCTGTTACGAGCCAGGCGTAGCAGAAAGAAAAAGCAAACAAGCCTTTTGGAAAAATTTAACAAAATTTATTTACAAGTTAACTTTAACCTGTAGAAGTAAGAAAATTAAATGTACTTAGCTCTGTTATGAAATATCCTGAATTAATCTATTTTCCTTGATCCCACAGAATTCACAGTCCAAAATGAAAAGTAATATCCTTTAACAATCCAACACAGAATTCAGAAATAACTTTTCTTCTAAGCCCAAACTTCAAACTCCAAAGTCTGACTCAATGAGAAAAATCATGCTCTTTTATAGACCCTAAGATTTCTCTAGAATGTTCCACAGGGTTGTGGAATAAGATGAGGTAATCTTCTAAAAATAATGCAAACCTGAACTTTCTGGAAGGTTCTGAAGTACTTTTCCTTGTAAACATGTTGTTTACAAAAAAGAAATTAATCTGTGACTCAGTTTTCTAGAATCTTCTATAAAAAGATTAACAAGATATTTATAGCACTATTAGGTCACAGTGGGGTGAAAGTGGGAATCAGAAAAATAAATTCTTATGCATAACACATTATACATTGCACGCGTGTCCAGTAATCTTCGGGCTTCCTGACGTTCGATAGCCGGAACGCAATACACAATCCCCGTGTCATAAAAGCGGTAATTGTCTTCTGCTTAAATACCCGTGATATTTTCCCCTGAGTGTAATAAAACGTTGATTAAGGGCACATAAGCGCCAAATTGAAATCTTTCTACCTATGTTTTTGTGTTTATTAAGTCAAAATCATGCTCAAAACATAGGTTGTGTGTGCTCGTTAGAACTGCCTTACGAGTACCCACAACCTAAGTCTTGGAGCCGAAATAAGAAAAAATAATGAATACCCCCGTAAATCCTTTTTTCTCTATATAAAATGGGGTTTAAGGGGGTCTTCATTTCACGGACATGTTCACGTGATGCATAAATAAATTAAAAAAAAAATCAGAATGAGCTGGTTCTAAATAGTACCATCAATCAACGTATTGAGCAATAAATAAATTTTAAATAAATAAATCGTAAATAAATAAATTACGATGACACGTCCGTGCGGCTTAGTAGGGTATTCTTGATATCTCAAAAACAGTTGAATTGTTAATGAAAATTTATCGATACTCAAAACCGGTTTTGTATTCTCGTTAGAACCGCCTCATTGAGGTGGCTCTAACGAGCACCCACAACCTATGTCTTAGAGAAGAAATAAAAAAAAAATGAATACCACAGTAAACCCCAGTTTTCTCTATATAAAGCATGGTTTAAGGGGATGTTCCTTACACGGCTTGTTGCCGTGATAAAAAAAACAACATTGACTAAAATAATATAGAAGAATAAGAAGCAAGTACTTTCGAACTATGTTTTTGTGTTATGTTAAAATCATGCTGATCCCTGAATAGCCGACTGTTCAATATATAAAGTTGGGTTTACATGCATATTATTTTCCCCGGTATGATGGAAGGAAAACCAGAAAAGGGGTACACCCTGATCATAATAAATCATTTAACAGTTGAAATAAATACATATATATAAAAATAAATAAATCGGAATGAGCTGGTTCTAAATATAACCAACAATCCACGCAGACGGAATTAATAATCAAACGTATGTTACGAAAAGGAAAAATACAAACATCTCTTTTGTGTTCTTGTATTCAATCAAAACAATGTGCGAACAGCGAAATGTCACAAATGCGAAAATGCGAACAGCAGTTCTTTCTTTCTTTCTTTCAATTGTAATCTTATTACTAGCAATGTTTGTTTAAATTGCTTAGTAAGTATAAAAAATCTAATCGGGTCATGAAAAATAAATACATAAATAAATAAATATGACGCAGATCAGACACCGCATTTTAGATTGATAAATAAATAAATAAGACGCAGATCAGACACCGCATTTTAGATTGATTCACATTCCAATGAGATGCCCAAGCGAAGATGAGTTCATTTCACGGTCGACGGAGAATGACACGCTTTGGGATTACACGCGTGTGTAGACGATAAAGCTTTTTCTGAATAAGCCCCAAATTTAATCCTAAAATGCCGTTATTAAATATATTTTTGAAATATTATAATTGCTATCAAAATGCACAATATTGTAACTTCATTGGGTCTGATACGGGCGATTGTTAGCAATATTAACAGAAAGTGAAGCTTTTAGCCGTTAAAGTAGGGTACTGTCGTTGTTTTTCCACAGTTTTGTATGCTTCATATAAGGATTAAGGGTTGTTAATTTGAAAATAAAAATGCCGCCATCTAATTAAATAAAAGTTACACTTTTTTGATATCTTTTTGAAGGTATTTTAACGGACAAGTAGATTAAATCGGAACATGTTTGTCAAATTGAAAAATAAATAACTTATATTTGTTTAAAAATTATTTTCCATTAAAGCGCCTGCTATTTCCAACAAGACATTCTGTACAGGTAAGCCGAGAAGGTCAGCGCACAGTAAAAGGCTTAATCCTTTGCGCCAACGGCATAAATGTCAATAATAGTTGCGGATGATGCTTCCACGCAGAGCTGAAGCCGGCCCGCACACTAGTACTGGTAAACCGCTTAGAGGATCTAAGCCTGTCCAGGAACCGCGGGATGAGTCGGACCATCCATGCTAATAAACCCTATTGGTTTCATTGGGCTACAGGGCTTGAGATGTCATTTCATCTCAATGTCGGGTAAAAGTTCCACAAAATTGGAAGCAACGTCTCCAAAATGACTTTTACAGTGTTGACGCGGGACGATAAACCTCAACTCAAACAAACAAACACATTGTGACAAAGCTCAGTGGGTGTCTGAAGACTTTTTACTCTCCAGACAATTCATCTCTTCATTTCGGGGATAGTTGGGTAAAGCGGAAGTGTCGTTTATGGCGTCCACTGATATAGGCTTACAACTGGGCAAGGCTCTCTGTCCTTGCTGCATGTTAGGGAAGAGGGCATTACGAAACCACGCCTATACAAATACATTCTAAATTTTTACGCCGAAAAACAAAACAAAAAAAAAAAAAAAAAAAAAAAAAAAAAACACGAGAATTTTACTCTTATAAATTGTGGTATTTTCTTATTTCTGCTCAAAATAGAGATTGTAGGTACGCGTTAGAACCGCCTCATCGATGAGTGCCGACAATCTATATTTTAGAGCAGAAATGCGATGAGATGGTTCTAACGAGTACCTACAATCTACACTTTAGAGCAGAAATAAGAAAAACAAGGTTTCCCCCGTAAACCCCAGTTTTACTATATGGGCCCCGTCAAGCGATCTTGGTACTTATAGCCTATGCGAGCAGCGACGGTTCAGGCGAGCCTGCGCATCCGCGCAGTCTCGCCAGAACCTTCGCTGCTCGCTCATACAAGCAGTGAATCAAGAGGAACCTTCAGACAGAAAGCCATATCCCTGGCTGGGCATGCGCAGTTAAAAATTGTCATGACGGAACGCTCGAAGACACAAATTCGCTTGGCGGGGCTCGTATAAGATGGGTTCAAGGTGGTCAAAATTATAAAGGTATGTTTTCGTGATGGGGAGTGTTGTTATTTCTTCTGATTCTTTACTTTCATTTATTTTCCTCTTTCCCCCTGTCCTTTCTTCTCATCTCCTGTACTCCCCCCGTCTATCTCTTTTCTCCTTTTACTGGGAGACGATACATATTGACGTGCTTTATGAGCTGTTTCTCCCCGATCAATATTATCTGTAAGATTGAGGAGAAGCCCTATTTGGTTACCGTATGCCAGACTGAAAAGATGAACATCACGAAAAGACGCCTATATAATTTTGACCCCCTAGAACCCCACTTTTATATAGTAAAACTGCATGGGGTTTCCGGGGGTATACCTTAGTTTTCTTATTTCTGCTCTAAAATATAGATTGTGGGTACTCGTTAGAACCGCCTCGATGAGGCGGTTCTAACGAGTGCCCACAATCTATATTTGGAGCAGAAATAAAATTTTCATTTTTTCGGCGATAAAGGTGGCAATGTATTTGTATAGGCGTGTTTGCGTAATGTCTCCCCTGTCCCTTCTTCTCATCTCCTGTACTCCCCCGTCTATCTCTTTTCTCCTTTTACTGGGAGACGATGCATATATTGGCGTGTCTAAACACCAATACAATCAATATTAATCATCTCTTTCTTTCCAATCATGAAAAACAATATCCGACAATCTAGATACACAGTGTAGATCATGATGCGATGACTCCTTGTGAGCTGTCTCTCCCGGATTAATACTATCTGTAAGATTGAGGAGAAGCCCTATTTGGTTACCGTAGTCCAGACTGAAGTGATGAACATCACGAAAAGACGCCTTTATAATTTTGACTCCCTAGAATCCCACTTTTATATAGTAAAACGTTGGTTTCCGGGGGTATACCTTATTTTTCTTATTCTGCTCTAAAATATAGGTTGTGGGTACTCGTTAGAACCGCCTCGGTGAGGTGGTTCTAACGAGTGCCGCCCACAATCTATATTTTGAGCAGAAATAAGAAAAAATATCACAATTTTTCATCTTAAAATTTTCATTTTTTTCGGCGATAAAGGTGGCAATGTATTTGTATAGGCGTGTTTGCGTAATGTCTCCCCTGTCCCTTCTTCTCATCTCCTGTACTCCCCCGTCTATCTCTTTTCTCCTTTTACTGGATTGACGTGTCTATACACCAATACAATCAATATTAATCATCTCTTTCTTTCCAATCATGAAAAACAATATCCGACAATCTAGATACACGGTGTAGATCATGATGCGACGACTCCTTTGAGCTGTCTCTCCCGGATCAATACTATCTGTAAGATTGACGAGAATCCATATTTGGTTACCGCAGTCTAGATTGAAAAGGTGTACGAGTCCATTTCAGAATCATGGGGCAGAAAGGGTAAATGTAATTTACTGACAATGCCAGGTAGAATAATTACTAGTGTTTAAGCCTGAGGATACAGTTTGTATCAAGATCAGAATGCAGCTTATGGAATAGTCTGACCACGGTTTCCATTATTTTGTGTGTCACAAGCATCATTTTGCGACTTAAAACCCTAGGTTTTTAGGATAAATACACCAATTTATAAAGGTACAATTTTTGAGTATTTATTTATTTATTTATTTATTTATTCATTCAATATTTTAAGAGGGTGGCACAATTAGCTGCAAAGCTAGTCTACCTTGTGATAGCTCAGTGGTTAGTGCACTTGCCTCTGATGCTAGAGGTCCCGGGTTCGATCCCCGGCAGCGGCGATAAAATTTCGTTGTCCGAACACGCTCCATTTGCATCATTTGCAGGGATGAATGTCATAAAGTGCACCGTCCTTCGGATCAGGACGTTAACTGGAGGCCCCCTGTGCAGGGAGAACCATTCCCTGGGCAGGTTAAAGATCCCTACCGTAATAACATGATTACTGTGTAGGCTTTCATCCTGCAAACCTGGAGTGTATGTAATGTACACCTGCGGTAATGGTCAAATATGACCGGATAGATAGATAGTGGCCCTCTGTAAAATGTACAGATAACATATAAAACCTATGGAAAACATTACAAAATGCATTGTATACATATATACAGTAAAACAAAGACAGTGTGGTCTCATGAGACGTATCTTGTTAAAACAGATACTAAAATTCTTGAATGTTTCAAAAGAACAGATCGTGTGTTGAGAAACAGTCAACAGCACATGTGGTATATGATTTGTGTTTCCGGTTGAGACCATTGTATATTGACGGTATATTGAATTTATTTTGTAGAATCTCTTGACTGGCATTATTGATTGTAGCACATATAAAATCAGTTTTGATGTCATTCAATAATAAGAAGAATTGTTTAAAATAGAGTGAGTTCAAAATTTTGTTTGAAAACCACATTTTGTCGCTGACTGATAAATACATCCATAACGAAAACACGCCTATATAATTTTGACCCCCCTAAACCCGGGCCAATTTTATATTATTTAAAACTAGCGTTGACAGGGGTATGCACTAGCTCCAAAATATAGATTGTGGGTACTCGTTAGAATCGCCGCGATGAGGCGATTCTAACGAGTACCCACAATCTATATTTTGAGCAGAAATAAGAAAAATATCACAATTTTTCATCTTAAAATTTTCGTGTTTTTTTTTGGCGATAAAGTTGACAATGCATTTGTATAAGGGTATTGATCACGCTTTTATCACAACACTGACAACATTGGTGTTTCGATTGTCTCTGAGTGGGTGTGGTTGGGTGAGGCAAAGGTGACGTGTATCTTGCGTCACTGGGGTGTCCAACTGATATTGGCTTACAGTTGGATAAGGCCTGCTGTCCTTGCAGCAGGTAAGGGTAGAGAGCATAACGAAAACACGCATATATATTTTTGACCCCCCCGCCCCTTGAACCCCATTTTTGGCTGCATGATGCTTCCACGCAGAGCCGAAACCGACCCGTTCACGGGTAATGGTAAACCTTAGCGGATCTAAGCCTGCCCAGGCAATGCGGTGCGAGTCGGCCAGTCCATGCTTATAAACCCAATTGGTTTCATTTGGCGGCATGGCTTGAGAAGTCATTATATCTCAATGTCGGGTAAAAGTCCCACAAAACTGGAAGCAACGTCGCAAAATGACCTTTACAGTGTTGACGGGGACGTTAAACCTCAAATCAAACAAACAAACAAATGAACCCCATTTTTATATAGTAAAACTTGGGTTTACAGGGGTAAACCAAATATCACAATTTTTCATCGTAAAATTTTCCTTTTTTCAGCGATAAAAGTTACAATATATTTGTATAGGCGTGTTTTCGTATTGGGACTGTTGTTATTTCTTCTGTTTCTTTACTTCCATTCATTTTCCTCTTTCTCCTCTGTCCCTAGCTTTCATCTCCTTTGCCATCTCTTCTATCTCCTTTTCTTCCATACTCTGGGAGGCGACACAAATTGAACCACAAGGGTTGACATGTCGTTAAACCCAAAACAATCAAAATGAATCAATCGATTGTCTCTGAGTGAATGCTGAGAAAATGGTCCTGAACTTAGACACGCTGTTTCGTTTACGCCTTAAGGGGAATGGGAACACCTTCAGGGGAGGCAACTCCTGCGAAAGTATTTCTGTCTCCCATGTCAATAGGGGTCAACTCTTAAAGGAAAGAATTTGCTCCTGAGGAGCAAATTCTTTCCTTTTAGAGTAGACCCCTTTTTCAGCGGGACTGGGCCTATAGAAAAGCGAACAGGAAGTCCCGAAAGTTGTCTCCCTTTGAAAAATGGCGGACAATCTGTCAGGTGTTTCCATTCCCCTTAAATTCCAGTATTTTAAGCAGTGAAGACACTGATCAAACGTCGCATTGATATAGCTCTTCACTGTTTGCATGTGAGCCGGAACATGAAAACAGGAAAAGTGTAGATAGGTAAACTGACCGGCTCAAAAATGACCTAAAACAGTGTTGACTGGGCCTTTAAACTCCAATACAAACAAACAAAATCTGGATCTTGTACATATTTGGTGATAGTCACGAGAATATCAGCAATAAAGAGATTTTGTACTTAGTAACTTGGTTTGGGTCGATTGATGAACAATCGACAAAACATCTAATGGAAAATAGAAACAAGTGGTGTTTTTTTTCGCCATTTGTGGACGTTTTTTTTTTTTTTTTTAAATCCGTCCTTTAGAAATAGCGATGTCCGGGCGGGCGGGCGGGCGTCGGGGTTTACCTTTTGGTTAACCTTTATTCAAAGTAATATATTACCTTTATTCTTCAGCGGATTGCTTTCATATTAGGACTGTTTCTTCATTGATAGTATCTCTTTCATACGCAATCCATTAATGGCACCAAGAACCAGAGTTTTGTTGAAAATTAACTGTTTATTTAAGAAGTTTGCTCTGCATTACCCCCCATACTTCCCTTGTAGTTGATAGAGTGCGGGACTTTGAACCAGAGGGTCCCGGGTTCAATTCCAGGTGGAGGAATGTTTTTCTTCTTTTTTTTTCTTTCTTAAAGACACTTCAACGTTATTATTACTTGCCAGTTTGTAAAATTTCTTTTTTATGCCCCCGGAATCTAAGAGATTCGGGGGCATATAGTTTTTGGTCTGTCCGTCTGTTTGTCCGTTTGTCTGTTTGTCCGTTTGTCCGTCTGCAAAAACTTTAACATTGGGCATAACTTTTGAATGGTAATAGATAGAGCTTTCATATTTCACATGTGTATACCTTATCACAAGACCTTTCCAGTGGTACCATAATTTTTGATTTCGTGACCTTGACCTTGACCTTTGACCTATTTTTTTCAAAATTTTTAAAAACATTAACATTGGCGCTGTCCGGGGGCATCAGTGTTTCACAAACACATCTTGTTTTGTCAACTATATAAATTTGGTTTTGTACAATGCAAAGGCTTGAAAATTTCTAGTTCATTTGTTCTTAGGGGTACACAGGTTTTTTAAAAAAACAAACAAACAAAAAAAAAAAACAAAAAAAAACAAACAAACAGAAAAACATCATTTAAAATAGCGATGTCCGGGCGGGCTGGCAGGCATCGGAGAGGCGTGCATCGGGCGGGCGGCGTCCGGGTAACCTTTTTTCAAAGTGATATATTTCATTTATTCTTATTATCGACTGCAAAAAGATCTAGCAAAACAGCCGTACAAGTGTCAATCTATTGGGCTCGCGTAATCACAGATTGTTTATAACTGCGTCATACTGTTCAAGCATAATAACTACGAAAGCCTACTAGGGTCAAAATAAGTTGAGAAAAAAAAGTATTTTCTCGTACAAACGAGAAACTTTCTCGTACAAACGAGAAATATTCTCGTACAAACGAGAAATTTTCGCGTACAAACGAGAAACTTTCTCGTTCAAACGAGAAAAAATCTCGTACGAACGAGAAACTTTCGCGTAGGAACGAGGAAAATTCTCGTACAAACGAGAATTTTTTCTCGTTCCTACGAGAAATTTTCTCGTACAAACGAGAAATATTCTCGTACAAACGAGAAATTACCTCGTTCAAACGAGAATTATTCTCGTACAAACGAGAAATTTTCGCGTACAAACGAGAAATTTTCTCGTACAAACGAGAAAAAAATCTCGTACGAACGAGGATATTTGGTCAAAGTAATGACTCAATTTCTCTTAAGGCTTGTAAAGTCGATGATGGAAAACCATTTTGTAGATAACTCATCATTATTATAATAACAGTGATTGGTTCGATTGATTTGTCAGAAGTCGTTGCTGTCCACGTGACTATTACTGATCTGTAGAAAATGGTAATTTATAGAAAATAGCTGCGATATTCTTATCGCTGTGATATCATTGTGTTGCGTACGAGGGTTATCTATATAGAATCTGGACTGGAATCATGTGTCAGGTTTGGCAAACAATGTAGACCCAGAATATGTGTCGAAGAACGCGATGTCTCATCAATGTCTACACTTTTTGCTTACAGTACAGGAATTTAAGGGTTAAACGAAATGGGTCAGGATCATTTTTCCAGCCTACCCTTAAAAAAACAAAAAACAATCGACCCACCAGTGCTGCCAATGCTTTGGTTATAAAAAAATAAGTTGCAGTGGATAAAACTGACCCTGCCTGTAGTGATCAATATGAAACTTGAGCTATCGGCTCTTCTACAGTTATTTATTTTATGCTCATACAAACAAAAATAAATAAATAAATAAATAACGTTGTAGATTCAGTATGAACAAATGCAATTTTCTATTTTAGATTTAACAAAGGGCTGGTATATATGCTGTCATCACATTTATTTATTATTAGAAATTTCTTGAAACATATACACACGTACGCATGCTTTCATTACATCTGCCGACCTTTAACCCTTTCAACCCTGTATATCAGTACAGATACTTTTGCAAACAGTGTAGATCCAGATAAGACGCTCATAATGAGCCGTCTTACCAGCACGAACACCAGTTGCTATCCTGCTGTTGGTCTCATCTCAACCTCCTATATACAAGTATGGACGATTCCAAATACATGTACAAAGATGGAAGAATTCACCGCAGAAACTCAGAGGTGAAAGAGTCAATTAACTTATACCCGTTGTAAAACGCCAAGTTAATCAATACCCGTGTTGGCGTTATGACAAGACAAAATGTCGTACGTACGAGAAAAAATCTCGTTCGAACGAGAAACTTTCTCGTACAAACGAAAAAAATCTCGTACGTACGAGAAAAAATCTCGTACGAACGAGAAACTTTCACGTACAAACGAGAAAAAAATCTCGTACGAACGAGAATATTTCTCATAGAAATTTTGTCGTACATGTGCATCCAGTGAAGACTCAGATCAGTCTATGCATTTGCGCAGTCTGATCAGAGGCTTTGCTCTATGGGACATGGATGCCACTTGGCCCATAGTGATGCTAAGATAAATTACATATGAAATTGTTGTCTGTTAACTTTCTGGTGTGAGTCAGACCGCTTTTTAAACCCAGCCCACCGGGCCTTGGAGAAATAGATGAGGCTGCAAGGTGCTTCCACGCAGAGCTGAATCTGACCGCAAATGAGTACTGGAAAACCGCTTAGAAATATAAGCATGTCCAGGTAAAGTGTTGCGTGTCGGAACGGCCATGCATTTAACCCCTATTGGTTTCATTTGGCGGCAGGGCTTGAGATGTCATTTCAGCTCAATCTCGGACAAAAGTCCCACAAAATTGGAAGCAACGTCTCCAAAATGACCTTTACAGTGTTGACGGGGACGTTAAACCTCAGCTCAAACAAACAAAAGAAACAAACAGCAGTTTGGCAGTTAAAGGTACACATAGGCAATGGCTACAAACTACAGTTTGAACAGAAAAGGTATGTATCAAAAGAGGGATTATACAAATGACCCCGATTCCTATGCCTAGCACCGAATCAATGGCCATTTTAAAGGAAGTGATAAGGGGTAATTAAATTAAGAAGATGGTAAATTTCTCGTATGAACAAGAAACAAATGTCGTAGGAACGAGAAACTTTCTCGTAGGAACGAGAAAATTTCTCGTTCGTACGAGAATTTTTCTCGTTCGTACGAGAAAGTTTCTCGTAGGAACGAGAAATATTCTCGTTTGTACGAGAAAGTTTCTCGTAGGAACGAGAAATATTCTCGTTTGTACGAGAAAGTTTCTCGTTTGTACGACATTTTTTCTTGTTTATAACAAGAATCTGGAAACTCATCATAACACGTGTATTGAACAACGTGGTGTTTTACGACGGGTAGAAGTTAATTGACTCTTTCACCTCAAATGTTGGTGGCCCCCGCCCATAGGGGCTTGAAGAAATATATGGGCTGCATGATGCTTCCACGCAGAGCTGAATCCGGCCCGCACACTAGTACTGGTAAACCGCTTAGAGGATCTAAAGACTGTCCAGGAACCGCGGTGCGAGGCGGACCGTCCATGCTAATAAACCCTATTGGTTGCATTGGGCGACAGGGTTTGAGAGTCATTTCATCTCAATGTCGGGTAAAAGTCCAACAAAATTGGAAGCAACGTCTCCAAAATGACCTTTACAGTGTTGACGGTGACGTTAAACCACAAATCAACCAACCAACCTCAAATGGTGGCCGTGCTAGTAAGACGGCTCATTATGACCGTCTTTTCTGGATCTACACTGTTTGCAAAGGTATCTGTACCGATCTACAGGGTTGAAAGGGTTAAAGGCCCGCAGATGGTACCCTTCTTTTTGTAATGTGTGTATATGTGTCGTGAAATTTCCAATAAATAAATAAATAAATAAATAAATAAATAAATAAATAAATAAATAAGCCCTAATAGAAGATTGCATTTGTTCATACTGAATCTGTAACATTATTTAATTTATTTAATAATTTATTTATATTCGCCCCCGAAGAAGGCTTGAAGAAATTGATGGGCTGCATGATGCTTCCACGCAGAGCAGAAACCGGCCGCACACAAGCACTGGTAAACCGCTCAGGGGATCTAAGCCAGCCTAGACAAAGCGGTGCGAGTCCATGCTTATAAAGCATTTTGGTTTCATTCAGTGACAGGGCTTGAGAAGTCATTTCATCTCAATGTCGGGTAAAAATTCCACAAAATTGGAAGCAACGTTTTATTTATTTTTGTTTCTTCCCTTCTTAAGGGGAAGCATAAAACAAATAAATGTAACTGTAAAAATGATCCTGGCGCATTTCGTTTAACCTTTATATTTCTGTACTGTAAGCAAATACTGTAGACATTGATCAAACATCGCGTTCTGCGACACATAATCTGGGTCTACATTGTTTGCCAAACCTAACACATGATTCTTGACCAGATTCTATAGATAACCCTCGTACGCAACACAATGAAATCACAGCGATGAGAATAGCGCAGCTTTATTCTTTAAATTGCCGTTACCTGGATTTTCTACAGATCAGTAATAGTCACGTGGACAGCAACTACTTTGCTAAACGTTGGGTCAACTGACAAAACAATCGACCCAAAAACTGTTATTGTAATAATGATGGGTTGTCTACATAATGGTTTTCCATCATCGACTTTACAAGCCTTGGGAGTAATTGAGTCATTACCTTGACCAAAATATTCTCGTTTGTACGAGATTTTTTCTCGTTTGTACGAGATTTTTTCTCGTTTGTACGAGAAAATTTCTCGTAGGAACGAGAAAAAATTCTCGTCTGTACGAGAATTTTTCTCGTTCCTACGCGAAAGTTTCTCGTTTGTACGAGATTTTTTCTCGTTTGTACGAGATTTTTTCTCGTTTGTACGAGAAAATTTCTCGTAGGAACGAGAAAAAATTCTCGTCTGTACGAGAATTTTTCTCGTTCCTACGCGAAAGTTTCTCGTTTGTACGAGATTTTTTCTCGTTTGAACGAGAAAATTTCTCGTTTGTACGAGAAAATTTCTCGTTTGTACGAGAAAGTTTCTCGTTCGTACGAGAAATTTTCTCGTTTGTACGAGAAAATATATTTTTTTTCTCATCTTATTTTGACCCTAGTAGGCTTTCGTAAATAACCAATCAGAAGTAGTTTTGTGCAAGAGCGTTACCGATGAGTGTCTATAGTCCGTTTCGTTTCACGCAAGTTTTTCATAAACGTGTCTCCACAGCATCAGCCCTTATTTTGACCAACCACTAGCTTGTTGATTGATTGATTTGAGGTTTAACGTCCCCGTCAACACTATTTATGGCATTTTGGGGACGGTGCTTCCAATTATGTGAGACTTTTACCCGACACTAAGATGAAATGACAACTCAAGCCCTGTCGCCCAATGAAACCTAAGGCTTACATGCATTGGGCGGTCTGGCCTGGGCAGGCTCAGCCTTCTAAGCGGTTTACCAGTACTCATGTGTGGTCAGTTTTACCTCTGCGTGACAACATCACACAGCCCATTTTTTTTCTCCAAGCCCCGATGGGCGGTGCGAACTGTCGCTTGTTGTCACCATGTATTATGGACAAAGGGGGAATTAGCCGTTGAATTTCTCCGCGGGCAGAAAACTCAGTTTGCTTGTTGGAGTATACGGTATTTCATACGCAAATGTTGTTTGATTTGAGGTTAATCGCCCCCGTCAACACTATGTAGGTCATTCTGAGACGTTGCTTCCAATTTTGAGTGACTTTTACCTCGACATTGAGATGGAATGACTTCTCAAGACCTGCCACCCAATGAAACTAAGAGGGTGTACATGCATGGACGGTCCAACACGCATCACTTTGTCTTGACAGGCTAAGATCCTCTAAGCTGTTCCAGTACTCGTTTGCGGTCGGTTTTAGCTCTGCGTGGAAGCATCATGCAGCCCATCTATTTCATTAAGCCCGGTACCACCCCAACACCGCAAATATTGTGGGTGGGGCCAGCAATATAGATACGGTTTTTGATTTTTTTTTCACGAGGCCGTGCATTCATATGACAATAATGGAAATATGTGTTTAAATCCAGAAGAACTGGTTAGAAAAGACAACTGTGCTATACACCTTTTTTGATTGTTTAGAGGTTTAAAGTCCCCTTCAACACTGTGTAGGTCATTTTTGAGACGTAGTTTCAAATATTGTGGGACTGTTCCGAGTCGGACAGATTATGGTTGTAATGTTGGAGGAAGCAGGAATTGAATACGTGTTCACGCCTGTTTTCGCGCGCACATTAAACCCTGTGGAATTGTGTTTTCAGTACATCAAAAAACTTCTTCACACAAGCGAACTTCGAGCTGCGGTTAAAGACAACCTTCAGTATGCTATTATGACTGCGGTAAACAGAGGTACATCTTCAGATTGTGCTGGATAGCAGATATAAACAATGACACTATCGGGGCCTGGAGAAATAGATTGGGCTGCACGATGCTTCCGCGCAGAGCTGTAACCGACCGAATTGAGTACTGGTAAACAGTTAAGGTCTTAGCCTGCCCAGGAAAAGTGATGCGAGTCGGACCTCTCCTTAAACCCTAACGGTTTTTATGGGCAGTAGGGCGTGATTTGTCATTTCATCTCAATGTCGGGTAAAAGTCCCACAACATCGGAAGCAACGTCTCCAAATGACCTTTACAGTGTTGATGGGGACGTTAAACCTCAAATCAAACAAACACTATGCCCAAGTGATTAACCGGGCCTTCCTGGCTTGATGGGTAAGGGCGCTGACTCTTAATCTTTGGGTCTCTAACCGCTGTGATTCGAGCCCCACTCGGATCACATGTGAAACGCCAAGTTCTGCAACGGAAGGTCAGGTGTCTTTTATCCGAGTACTCCAGTTTTCGCCCGACTCTGATTAAGGATCGCCCCGATATGTGAAATGATTTTTAAAGGTCCGTAAAAGCAGAACAAAAATATCCAAGAGGTAACGGTTAAAAATGTGGCATGCATTTTAGCGGGATTTGGTCCATATAGATATTTTAGCTCACACGTTCTCATTTAGGCTTCCCATCTATTTTGCTTTTCATAATTTTTGTGTTTAGCAACCCCTACGAATGCACATCTGTCGCACTGAATTCGGTAAAGTTACACTCATGATCGAGTAGCCAACACTTAACGTCCGGCTTCGGTAGCTCAGTCGGATGCGCGTCTGACTGGCAATCAGGACGACGCGGGTTCGATACCTGTCGGTGCCGTTGAGATTGATCATGGAATCTTTCCTACGGTCATTCTCTCCATTCCGATGATTCAAGAAGAGCAGTTGCCAGTTTTTGGCGCACTGGTTAACCGCTTACGTATAATCCTGAGAGAGATTTTTGCATAACTTGTATCTGGTTTTAAGTACATATATTAAAGACCTACCTTGGCGAGGTACCCTCCGTTACTTTGATATTAATTCTCAATGAGTCAGTGCTCCCACAAGACTCACAACTTTGTGATAGTTACGTTCTGTAAGTTCTGTGTACTCGTCTTCCAAATCCAGGAAAGAAACTCTCAGAGTTTGAAACTTACACCTCTTGCAAAAAGTTGCAAAATTCAGTATACGTCATGCTGTATAAATTCCCCATTGACGCTTCAATTAAGGAGCAACGGGTGTCCCCACTGAACTCCATGTGGACCTTAAATGTCAACGAGATCTTCTAGGACCATTTTAGATGCCATCACTGATAGCAGATGCCTAACGAGTTGTGATTTAAAGAAATATTCCGCGCTTGTGCCCGTGTAGAGGCCTAAAAGACACTTTTATATGGGCTCATTGGTACGACGGATAGATTGAAACACCCGCTATATGTAAACTAGGCCTGTGATTTGTTAACAAAATGTCAGAAACCAATTTAAGCAACTGACCAGGATTCTGATTAGAGGGTAGTTCCCGCCATATGTAAATAAGAACTAAACGTAAGAAAATAACTGATAAAATTTCAAGTGTTCCACCATGTTTTATTGAAGGACCTATTAACGTATAACCATGATTGATATTTTGTTGCAAGATGAAACGTTGGTCATAAAGATTATCATGTTACGATCTCGAAATGGTCAATGAAACTGTGAAACTACTTTGCAGTTTAACCAAGGCAGAAAATTGCCTCACATTTGCTCCTAACAATAACAGAATGTGGGAATTCAAGAGAGCCGCCTAGTCTTCGTCTTCCATGAAATGGTCAGAATGTGAGAGTGAACTAGTTCGCCATACTTCTAGTTAAGGTACCTGAAGCTTTCAGCTTGCTTTGACCAAACAATGGAGTTAGGACTACGCTCGTACTTATGGTTTTGTCAGTGACGGAGAATCTGATTTTCCTCTACGCTCAATGCCATGACTATGCTATCCGTCATACATGCTGTCTCCTTAATAGCAAGACAGAAGCCTCCGTGGTACAGTGGTTATGCTACTCGCCTTGTAAACCAGGGGTCGCAGGATCGATCCCGGGGCTTATCCAGACTTTCGGATGAGTCTTTAAACCGAGGCACCGTCGCCGTATGACCTTAGCTGTTGGTGAGATGTTAAACTCAAACATTCACTCACTCTTTTAGCAAGATACAGAGTGCTCATTCGTTGATTGTCTTGTCTCGACAGAAGACTGTGACAAAGCCATCGACTGAGAGAGAGAGAGAGACAGAGAGAGAGAGAGAGAGAGAGAGAGAGAGAGAGAGAGAGAGAGAGAGAGAGAGAGAGAGAGTCATTAGAACACTTGCTAAGATTTTCAACTTCGGTTTGTATGGCTCTTTCAGCCGGATGCGTGGCAACAGTGTACGCCAAAATTAATCTCAAAACTTTTCTGAATGGTATTTCATCAACATGTTGATGAAAAATCAAGGCATTGAATACCGGTGGGTCGATTGTCTCCGAGTGTAGGCTGGGAAAATAGTCCTGGACATAAAAGGTTATGTTTAACCCTTAAATTCAAGTTTTTTTTAGCAAAATGTGTAGACCTTGATCAGACGCTGCGTTTTGCGTCGTCTGATCCTTAATTGCTGTTCTGTAAGCAAAGAGTCCAGACCCTGATAAGACGTCGTGTTCTGTGGCGTCTGAGTTGGGTCTACGACATTTGTCAAGCCCGACCCATGGTTCCTGTCCAGATTCTATAGATAACCTACTGCGATAAAATTAACGCTACTATTTTCTATATATAAGTTATATGGGTTTTATGCAAATCAGTGATAGTCACATGGACTTCAGCACTGAAGCGTTTTTATGCCTAGTAACTTTGGGTCGATTGACAAACAATCGACCCATAAAGTTGTTAGTGCTTGAAAGGTCCATGTCTGATTATAGCCTGCGCACAATGCCGATCTTGTCAGAGCTTTTGATGCTCGTGTATATCAACAAAGAGCTTAAAAATTGTGGTTTCTGCCCGTGGCTTTAAAGCTGGCGATAGCTGATAAAACATAAATTGACACATTCATCGCCATAATCATTTTCAGATTTAAACTTCATATACTAAGGCCCCGCCCGTCGGGGCTTGGAGAAATAGATTGAGCGGCATAATCTGAAACCGACCGTAAACCGCTGAGCATTCCTATTTATCGCTCTCGTCGCGTTTATGAAACAGACTTTAATGACTGTTGTAAATTTCCGTCCAAAAATACCCTCATTCACGCACGGCTCACGTCACAATTTGACATGTCAAGTTTGCGCTAGGATCGAACGATTTGCTAAATCTTTCCGCAATGCATAGTAAGCAGATTGCTTTCATATTGGGACTGTTGCTTCATTGGAGGTACCCCTTTCATATGTTACCCATTAATGACACCAATATCCAAAGTTTTGGTGGAAATTTTCATATTTCGAACTTGATTTTTTTTAGGTTTATATGCACGCATGCACTTATGCATACATGTATGTATGCTCACACATCTGCATGCATGCACATACACACATACACACATACATGCACATACATGCTTGCATGCACACATACATGCATGCACAAATGCATGCATGCATGCATGCACTCATGCTTGCATGTACACACATACATGCATGCATGCAAACACACATGCATAAACGCACACACTCGCACATGCATGCATACACACATGTATGCACACATACACTCATGCACGCACGCACGCACGCACGCACACACAGGCGTACATGCACACACACATGCATGCATGCATCCACACATGCATGCACTCACACATGCATGTACACAAACACGCACGCACGCACGCACGCACACATACACACACACACCCACAGACACACACTCGTGTAGGCGTGCTTGCACACACACATGCATGCATGCATCCACACATGCATGTACTCACACATGCATGGACGCCTACATGCACAAGCACTATCATGCATGCATGCACAAATGCATAAACTCACACATGCATGCATGAACACACACGTACGCACCCACCCACGCACGCACGCACGCACACATTTATGGATGCATGCATACATCCACACATACACTTGTATGAATACATGCAGTCATGCATGCATACACACATGCACGATGCACTCACGCATGCATCCATGCACGCACACACTCACTCAAATGTTGGGTCTAACAAATTATTATCTCAAGCAGTATGGACTTTAAGGGTCCTGTGCTCAAGGTTAAGGTCACTGTCTACTTTTAGGAAACCTTTGTCGGCTATGTTGCCTTCTGCCAACTGTTGCTTCATATGCAGGTTGAAGCTTTGCTGACGTGAAAACTGTACCAAAAACCGTATCCAGCCCCCTCTGAAAAGGGTCTTCTTTACTCTTGGAGGTAAGAATTCGCTCCTCTGGCGCGAAATTCTTTCCTTTAAGGGCAGGTCCCTTTAGATATTTTTTTAAAGATTTACTCCCCTAAATATGTGTATACATTCACGTTAAAAAACGACCTCTTTCCACCTATTTCTGTTCACCATGGATAGGGAAACTCCTCGATTGTGCAAAGGTTGGTAATTTGTTTGTTTGATTTGAGGTTTAACGTCCCCGTCAACACTGTAAAGGTCATTTTGGAGACGTTGCTTCCAATTTTGTGGGACTTTTACCCGACATTGAGATGAAATGACATCTCAAGCCCTGTCGCTCAATGAAACCAATAAGGTTAATTAGTATGGACGGTCCGCCTCGCACCGTGGTTCCTGGACAGGCTAAGATCCTCTAAGCTGTTTACCAGTACTAGTGTGCGGGCCAGATTCAGCTCTGCGTGGAAGCATCATGCAGCTCATATATTTCTTCAAGCCCCTATGGGCGGGGGCTTGCAAAGGTTGGTAAATCCCTTATAGGTATGACTCGGTAGCTAAGTCGTCAGAGTACTCGCGTATGTTCGAGTCATGTTCTGTTTCCTCTCTTGTCGCATTTGGTGCCCAGGGTGATGCCCAGGGTGAATTCAGTTCCGCTTCTGAGAGTATGAAAGAGCACAAAAATACAACACCTCTTTATCATATGACGTCTCGTCTGAGAGTGTAATAACGCCATGTAATTAATTCGATAATCCACTTGTGGATTAAATATGCAAATTAGTTAGATACGCCCCGTAGCGTTATACGTACGACGTCCTTAACGGCGTCGCGTTTACTTATGGCGGAATATTGACATACTTGTAAAATAAACGTGAATAAAATGCACTTTAAATGTCATATGATAAATAGAATCTTGCATTCGTGCTCATGTATTAATACATGAGCACTCATGTAAGATCCTCTATATATCTAATATATCAAGACTCTTGCTAGTGCATCTGAGCAGGCTGGTTTCTGTATTAACTGATCGAAAATTACGATGTCAGGCCCCGAGGCTATAAAACTTTTTTTCATGTTCAACTCAGCTGAGCATGAAATTTGTAGTGCTCATAGAAAATAAAATACTAATAATTTGAGTGATGTTTCTTTCTCAGATAGCAGAGAATGGTATTTTTCCTGCTCACAAATTTTAAAATGCCAACAATTGTTGGCATTTTAATTTTTTAGAGCAGGACAAATTTCATGCTCAAGCGAGTTGAACGTGAAAAAAAGTTTTATAACCTCTGGACCAGGTTTCTTGAAAGCGCAATACAGATTTTTTTAACACATTGTGTTTTTATCCGCGAAGTCTTGCCAATCTCTGAGTGTTCTCTGCTTTCTACAGCCAATCCTCTTTTTTCGACAATTCGTTACAATGATAAGATTCGTTATAATGACTGTTTTAATGGAATGGATCCTTACATGTAGCTCAAGGCTTAGCCGCGGTTCTGATCGGCGAGGGCTTTCTTCGGGTGTCGAACCTATAGTCATGAGCTAATACTCCAATAAACTATTTGTTACAATCGCCTCGCCGAATGAAGGGAAACGGCCTTTTATCACCTTGGGAAATTCTTTATAACGACAAAATATTGATAAACAAATGCTGTCGTTATAAATAACGAAGGTCCTCTGTATATAGATGATCTTGCACGAGTGGTCATGTGGTCATTTTAAATGAAATTTATGAAACGAGCCCAGGGCGAGTTTCATAAGTTTCATATGAAATGACCACGAGTGTAAGTTTCTGTTTATCATATGACCACTCTAAATTGGATTTTATCGCCTTTTTGACAGTTTTTTCCACAAATAATGCATGGTCGACATGGACGTCTACGATTTTTGTTACACGACGTTATCCACTGCTTAATAACGACGTCATATGATAAACCGATTTTAACCCATCCCAAAACGGGTAATTGGTGAAACAGTGCAGGCCCAGATCAGACGGATCAGGGCCTACACTGTTTGCAAAACATCCAGCCATTTTCCAAATAATTTTGGAGAATATGCAACCTGGCATCCCTAAATTTTGAAATGGACTAGTGCTGTTATATAAGATGGACGATTCCATTTGTTACACAAATGTTTAATATTCTAATTAAGACTATTTCTTGCTTTGTTTAAGGAGGGTCGCGCATAACTGACTCTGTCGTAATCAAGTTCGAATTTGTACCTCAAAATAACCTTAGTTTGTATTTTGTTTTTAAAGTGTTTTCTGAGGTTTTTGTAACATTTAATAACCATTACAGTGTGTTTTTTTGTTGTAAAATATTTTGCGACTTCATAGACTACTTTCCGGTCTAGTTCGCATGGCTGTAAGCACATGAAAACTAACCCTGTATTTTTCCAGGTACTGATTTGTTTCCTCCCATTTCAGCCCATCATCTTTCCACGGCAAATCTGAACTCTCTTTAACGCAAGACGTTTACTTTATTTTTCCATTGGTGTCAAAAATAAGCCTTGAAGAGCCTGCCACTGCACATATTCCATGGCCATACTTTGTCAATACAAACAAAACAATGACTCAATAGTGACGTTTACTTTAGTTTGCGTGACGTCATATAATTGAAACAAAAAAAAAAAAAACAATAAGGACCGTGATAGCTCAGTGGTAAGTGCACTTGCCTCTGATGCTAGAGGTCCCGGGTTCGATCCCCGGCAGCGGCGATAAAATTTATGTGTCTGAACACGCTCTGGGACAGTGGCATCATTTGCAGGGATGAATGCCATAAAGTGCACCGTCCTTCGGATCGGGACGTAAACTGGAGAGAACCATCCCCTGTGCAGATTATAGATCATTACATGATTACTGTGTTGGTGTTCATCCTGCAAAACCTGGAGTGTATGCAATGTACACCTGCGGTAATGGTCAAATGTGACCTACGTAGTATCAGTTTTGCTTGATTTGAAGTTTAACGTCCCCGTCAACACTGTAAAGGTCATTTTGGTGAAGTTGCTTCCAATTTTCTGGGACTTTTACCCGACATTGAGATGAAATGACATCACAAGCCCTGTCGCCCAATAGGGTTTATAAGCATGGACGGTCCGACGTGCATTGCCTGGGCAGGCTTAGATCCTCTAAGCCGTTTACCAGTACTCGTGTGCGGGTCGGTTTCAGCTCTGCGTGGAAGCATCATACAACCCATCTATATCTTCAAGTCCCGATTGGCGGGAGCTAACGCAGTATCAGTAGATAGATAGAAAAAAAACAACAAAAAAAAAAACACTGCCATGTTTTTCCACCTAGTTATTGGTATGAACTAAAAGAGCAGACACAACTGTAATGTCTGGCAGCGCACATTACTCTGTTAATAATCAGTCGCAGTCTCAGTTTCAATTTCTGTTAACCCACCTCAGTGAACAAATAGCCACCCACATTTAGGATCTTAGACTCAACAGGTCCGTACGCATGGGGTTAGAGAGAGAGAGAGAGAGAGAGAGAGAGAGCGAGAGAGAGAGAGAGAGAGAGAGAGAGAGAGAGAGAGAGAGAGAGAGAGAGAGGGGCTCGAACTGTGGAATCGAGGAGGGAGAATTGTATCAGTGTGCTTCGTCGTTCCAAATACTTCTCATTGTTAGTCTGTACAGTACATGATAGCCGCCCCCGCCGATCTGGGATTGAAGAAAAAGGTTGTGCTGCATGATTTTTCCATGTAGAGCTGAAACGAATAGAACAAAATTAAGAGTATCCAGATACTTTTTTGAGTGATTCAGCTATGATTACAAAGGCCTCCAGAGCGGAACTCGCATGACAAGACGTAAAGCACAATAATGGAATGTATTTGACTGAGAAAAGCATCTTGAGGAACACCGACATTCATTTCGAATTTTTCAATGAAACCGACACAAACAAGGACAAGTCTCCGCGCATTAGCAGACATCCAATGGACCAGTCGAACATTCCACTCCTCTACATCAAATTTTCTCTGTGCCTCCTAAATGACTTTCCGAGACACTCAACCAAATGCCTGATCAAGGTCCACCAAAGCCACTATGTGGGAATGTAACTGCCATTTTGGCTTTCCGCTAGTGATGTTTCCATTACAGTCTAGTTATTTCATGTTCGTGGTTCTTTCCCTTTGGTATGTCTGATCGGAGGTGTCAGTGGGTAATTGTATCGATTCCTGATCATTGCCTTCATCGGAAAGTAAATGGATAACTTATCGCACCTCCCTTTCACAGTTTGCATAAACAGGCAATAGATAATTAAATAGCGTTTCCGGACAATATGGCATGAAAAAAAAAAAAACTAATAAAAAATTATGGAGAAAAAAATTCGCTAGTAGTTTTTCTACTTTCCCTATAACGTTGGCAGGAACTGAAACGGGGAAAAAGGAAATTTGTATATTCTTTTGCATCAGCATATTGTATTTCTTTTTATCAATTTCAACCCGTTTCATTAGGGGGGTGGGGTAATAAATTGGCAACAAAGAAAGATAAAAATGTACAATAATGTTTCCAAGGTAAATTAATAACATACATCGGACATTGTTTGAACGTCTGCGACAATGTTAATGGCTTCATATCTTTTAAACATGAACAAATCGACAATATGGCAATATGATAACATGGATTTTTTGACAGAAAAATCAATTTTTCACACCATAAAACTTATAAATGAAACTGTGTTTCATTTAAAATGAAATACTTGGATACATATCACATTAAGGAAGCAAAAGTAGGTGCAATAATAATGGTATAATCCTTGTTCTTGTCATTTAAACAATATCGTAATGCTTTTTTAGCCATTTTTATTGGGGGTGGGGTAACCTTTTCTGCATTGCTTCTTCCAGATGCCTGGTGACATGGTCAAATTTCACGCCTACTTCGTGTATCTAATATTATTTCACAATATATGTGAAAATAAGAAAAATCTAAAGACGAAAAAATGCATTCTTTTATCAAATATAGTGAAAATTGCATATCAAAACAGAAAAAAATGCAGAAAAAGTCATTTGTAAATAGGTGTTTCGACAAAAACCTGTGAAAGAGTTGGTCTTTCACAGCAAGGTACGCAAACATGACATTATCCTGCACTGTGTTTTTAAACCAAACTGGGAAATATTGTTTTAAACAATTGTTATCGACAATTTGTCAATGACTGGGGTAATTATTGAAACATTCGATAATTTCGAAAACAGTTCCCATCTATAAAGCTAAAGAGCTCGAAAAAAAGCATGGTATGCCTATATTTTTACACCGGCAAACGAATGCAGAGATATCAAGCTACAAAATACAAGCAAATAAAAAAATCTAAAGACATATGAATTACCCCCCACCCTCCTTAATTTGAGGTTTAACGTTCCCGTCAACACTGTAAAGGTCATTTTGGAGACGATGCTTCTAATTTTGTGGGACTTTTACCCGACATTGAGATGAAATGACATCTCAAGCCCTGTCGCCCAATGAAACCAATAGGGTTTATTAGCATGGACGGTCCGCCTCGCACCGCGGTTCCTGGACAGGCTTAGATAAGCGGTTTACCAGTACCAGTGTACGGGCCGGATTCAGCTCTGCGTGGAAGCATCATGCAGCCCATATATTTCTTCAAGCCCCAAGGCTATTTCTTGCTAGTCTGTGTAGCTGAGAAGCCTGGTTTGTGTCTTACATATACCCCCACCCCGCCCGCCCGCCCATGGAGGCTTGAAGACATAGATTGGACTGCATGATGCTTCCACGCAGAGCTGAAACCGGCCGCACATAAGTATAGGTATACCGAGCCTGCCCAGGAAAAATGGTGAATGCATATAAACCCTATTGGTTTCAGTGGGCGACATGGCTTGAGATGTCATTTCATCTCAATGTCGGGTAAAAGTCCCACAAAATTGGAAGCAACGTCTCCAAAATGACCTAAATAGTGTTCTTCAAAACACATTTATAAAAAGGTTCACCTTTTCTCTCTTTGTGTTTTCTACACCCAATGTCTTCTAGTATGACACCAGCTTTGGGACTGTTCATAAATGGACTATCTCAAAGGTGGTCTTAATGCAGCATTTTACTGTGTACTGATTCATCATTTTTAAATAGAGTTTTGTGTCTATTTAATTTCAGATTTTGGACTTAATTATGATCACACCGAAAACCAAATATTTCTTCCTGAGTTGTTGTTTCTGCTTGGGCATCATTATAACACTGAACCGAACTAACGAGAGAATTGTCTATCACAAGATGGTTGGTAATCTAACAGAGGTAATGCTCTCTCTGTGTCTGTCTCTCTCTCTGTCTCTCTCTCTGTCTCTCTCTCTGTCATTCTAAATATTTCTTCCTGAGTTGTTGTTTCTGCTTGGGCATCATTATAACACTGAACCGAACCAACGAGAGAATTGTCTATCACAAGATGGTTGGTAATCTAACAGAGGTAGTAATGCTCTCTCTCTCTCTCTCTCTCTCTCTCTCTCTCTCTCTCTCTCTCTCTCTCTCTCTCTCTCTCTCTCTCTCTCTCTCTCTCTCTCTCTTTGGCCCCCGCCCATCGGGGCTTGAAGAAATATATGGGCTGCATGATGCTTTCATACAGAGCTGAATCCGATCCTTACAGGAGTACTGGTAAACTGCTTGGAGGATCTAAGCCTGCCCAGGCAAAGCGGTGCGCAAGAGTCCATGCTTATAGACCCTATTGGTTTCATTGGGCGACAGGGCTTGAGATGTCATTTAATCTCAATGTCGGGTAAAAGTCCCACAAAATTGGAAGCAACGTCCCCAAAATGACATCTACAGTGTTGACGGGGACGTTAAACCTCAAATCCAAATCAAACTCTCTCTCTCTCTGTCTCTCTCTGTCTGTCTGTCTCTCTCTCTCTCTCTGTCTCTCCTCTCTCTCTCTCTCTCTCTCTCTGTCTCTCTATGTCTGTCTGTCTCTCTCTCTCTCTCTCCGTGTATGCGATTTAAGTTTAAGTGACCTTTGAAGCTTCATAAAACACCAGAAAGAATGAAAATCAAGATTCCTGCTAAATCATCATCACGAAAACACGCCTATATAATTTTGGCCCCCTTGAACCCCACTTTTATATAGTAAAACTGGGGTTTCCGGGGGTATACCTTATTTTTCTTATTTCTGCTCTAAAATATAGATTGTGGGTACTCGTAAGAACCGCCTCGATGAGGCGGTTCTAACGAGTGCCACAATCTATATTTTGAGGAGAAATAAGAAAAATATCATAATTTTTCATCTTAAAATTTTGATTTTTTCGGCGATAAACATAAAAGTGGCAATGTATTTGTATAAGCGTGTTTGTGTAATGTAGTCCCGCTTTGAAAAAGTGTCGTTATGTTATTCCGTCCATCCGACAATCTGTCCGACTTCATCAGATAAAATTTCGGCATATTTTCTTCAACAACCGTTAAGGTTTGGTACAACACATAGGATGGAAGTAACATCTGGGCGAAGGGCACATAACTCTTGGAGCTATACCCCTTGATAGTTTGTTTTGTTTGATTTTAGGTTAAGCATCCCCGTCAACATTATATAGGTCATTTCGGAGAAGTTGCTTCCAATTTTGTGGGACTTATATCCGGCGTTGAGATAGAATGACATCTCAAGCCCTGTTGCTCAATGAAACCAATATAGTTTATATGCATGGACGGTTCGACTCGTACCACTTTGCCAGGGCAGGCTTAGGCCCTCTAAGCGGTTTACCAGTACTGATGTGCAGTCGGTTTCAGCTCCGCGTGGAAGCCCTATACAGCCCAATCTACTTCTCCAAGCCCCGATTGGGCGGGGCCCTTATCCATTGATAGGTTTTATAATATACCATAAAAAGTTCTCGCGGATTAAATGTTCGTTACACGTTTCTTTCCCAACAGCTGTTAACCCTTATCTTGCTGAATATTCATTTAAGCCACACCTATTACTGATTATCAGCCAATCAGATTACTTGATGCAAATTATTGCAACAAATGCACAATCTGAATGCCAAACAGTGTAAATCATGATCAGATGGCTTCTGCAGAAGCCATCTGATCTGGATCTACATTGTTTGATATACAAGGCATATCCAGACTCGGCAGGACATAGGTTTAACGTACAAGTATTATCTTTGTTATTGGCTTCGTCCCACTTGTTATGAACTAAGAGTAGCAAAAGGAAGTGAAACGCAAACTAGCAACAAGTATTAAAATATTGAACAAAATATATTTTCAATATATTAAGCTTTACTTTGCTGATCTGATTAACTTAGAAATAAACCTACTTATCCCTTTTCTAAAATGTCCGTAAATTTTTAATGTCTGATCCCAGTAGTTAAGGCTTTAAGTCCGAAATGAATATATGGTCCTTGAGTAATCCAATATAGACTACAAAATAAAAGTTTCTCCAAACTACCAAACTGAGGGTATTTATATATATATGTAGATTGATAGAGGGTGCTAAAAAGAATTTGCTTAAACCTTTCAGGTACGAAAATATTAGAACTTAATTTAGCTCACGATCCTGGAATAATATTGGCACAGAACTCTCTAGAACATCTTTTCTCTAAACAACAGTTTTTTACCAATTTAAAGAAATTCTAGATCATTCCTCATTACATTATAACAGTGGGTTAGACATATCAGTCAAACAAATAAGCCCAGCAGGCACACGTCGATAGGGCAACGTCAAATCAACGTCGGTGCAACGTCGTGAACGACATAAACGACATGACGTCGCCCCGACGTTGATGTGACGTCGCTATTACGTAATGTGTCTGCTGGGTGGTACTTATACAATGTACATATTACACACCAGAACTTATGTCTTGTTTTTTCTATATATTTCAGCGTTTCCTATTCAGACATAATGCTTCGAGGTCGACCACAGTGGAACCCTCTGTAATCGGTGCATTTTCAAACGTTTCAACGTCAGTTGTAACGCAGGCCTCATCCAGAGGGGTATATATGTTCACAGCTTTTAAACGAATATTGGCGAAAAATGACACTAAAGTTTTTGTAAATGGTTGGGAAGGCAAGTCACTGAAGAAACCAAACGTGTTTCGACACTGTTGCTTTCTTCTTCCAAATAACGCTATCGTGCAAGGACCTGTCGCATCAGCACACAGGTTTGTATACAATCCACAGCTTGTAGCAGTGTTGTACGAGTGTAATACACCGAGGATAATTGAATTCAGTGAAGAGTTTGCAGTAAGCATTACTGTTGTAGAAAAACTTCAATCTGCACCAGCAGTGAAAAAGGCTGTACCAAAGAAACCAGTTCAAGTACAGCAGGCCAAAAAGCCACCACCACCAGACCAAGGTAACGGGACAGCGCCGGTAAATGTCCAGGTACCTCAGAAGCCGGTACCTGGTCCGGTGAAAAAGCCAGTACCACCAAAGCCGGTAAAAAGGCCGGTGCCACCCGGTTCAGTAAACGACACTGTGCCAGCAGCTCAAAATCCTGGACAACCAGGCCCGGTAAATAAAACAAATCCAGAGTCGGAAAAACAAATTCTTTCGAACGCAAGTGCACAAAAGACAGCTGAAAAACCAGGCAATAAAACCGAAATGAAAAATAGTTCGAATCCAGTCGACTCGGCGTCAAAAAATACCGACGCAAGTTCAAGAAAACTGTTGAGTATAAACAGTGGAAAAAATAAAACGAACGATGTGATTATAGCAATAGCTAACGCTGAAAGCGAAACTGTGATAGAATACCCAACCAATCTGGTCTGTCCAACAGATCATAACTCCTATATACTGCCACTTGAAGCAATAGAAGTAAATAATAATAAGAATGAAGCACTATCTAGTGAAGACGAAGAGCCTGTCAAACAGTTTGTACCAAGCAAGGCGAACTTGAAGGTCGCAGATAATAAAGGTGTGAAGGCTGAGAAAAATTTCAGCTTCGCTGTTTGTGCCAAGATCATTTATGGAAATGCCGATGTGGAACTAACAATTGAATGGATGGAATATTACAGGTAATACATTATGAAAACATCCCTATATGAGCCCCGCCAAGCGAATTTGTGTCTTCGAGCATTCCGTCATGACAAATTTTAACTGCGCATGCCCAGCCATTCAGAGGGGCCAGGGATATGGCTTTCTGTCTCTTGATGCACTGTCTCTTGATTCACTGCTTGTATGAGCGAGCAGCGAAGGTTCTGGCGAGACTGCGCGGATGCGCAGGCTCGCCTGAACCTTCGCTGCTCGCATAGGCGATAAGTACCAAAATCGCTTGACGGGGCCCAATTATAATTCTGACCCCGTTGAGCTCCATTTTTATATAGTAAAAGTGGGATTTACAGGGGTAAATCTTATTTTTATACGCCCGTTTGAAAAACGGTAGTATTATGTTATGCCCCACTCCCCCGCCGTCCATCCGTCCGTCCGTCTGTCCCGCCCGTCCGTCCGTCCTGTAAACTTTCGTTTCCGGATAACTCCTCCTACAGTTTGCATCCAATCAAGCTGAAACTTCATACATAGTTAGACCATGATGCTGGGCAGCGCATATTATTTCGAGATTACGGTCCACCGAATAATAATAGAGTTATGTCCCTTTGAATGTTTTTGACGCAGGGGTCAAAAATACAAAACTCTGGTTATATTTGATGAGTTTATGTAGTGGTTCGATGATAACAATTATGATGATAATAGAGGGTGCCTGCAACATACAAAAGACAACAATGTGACACCCATCACACAAACAATACAGATAACAGACACATTAGCAGACGGACGGACGAACGAACAATACAGACAGATCCTTCTACAAGGGAAATGCAGAAATATAACACATCTGTTATACCGGGATGCATAGGTGATAAATATCAACTATGGGTAAAACCACGAAAATACATGACAATAGCAATAACCTGTTAAATATTAAATTCCACATAGTATGAGGGACAGTAACGAAGCGGCTGCACATTTATCGGGCCTTCGCTGTTACGTTCTGGTATATATCTACATATAAATATGTTACTGGGCTGTAGACAAAGGGCACAGAAGACGATCATACTGGCAACACTTCTTGTTGTTTGACATCGGTTTTGTTGAGAACTGGCATCGCCAGTTTCCAATAAAACCGACGTAATCAAGGTGACACAAATAACAAGGACATACCTGGCTATATATAAAAATAAGCAGTGATTATAAAAACCACTGGTAAAGATGAAAAGACGACATTTTCAGTGTGAAGCTGATGGTGTCTTTCTTGTTCTTTCTCGTGTCGAACCGCGGAAAAGTGCAAAACAGGTGAAAGGTTAAGCTATTGGAAAACCAATCATTCGTCCTCTTACATACAGAATTTTAAAACAACCGTACCGATTGGTTGAAGGGTAATTATGGGTATTTTCCAATGCCAGTACGAAATACCGAAATACCGTAACTACAAACAAGCACCGGAAAACCAACCTCTGTGACATTCTCCCCTGCTTTGAAAAAAATGGCTCCTGACATTTTGAAACATTAAAGTATAACATAGAATAATGATAGCTGAGTTATAGCTGAGTCTCCAACAAACAAAGTCAGAATTATATTCTATCACAGACATGCTTATGCATCAATGGCATCCGGAATACTGGATTGCTGATATTGGAAATCTATCCAAATCAGATACAGCATTATATGCAAACACTGAAACTAATTTCATTACTGACAGTAAATTAGTACTGACAATTATATCTATATAGATAAACATATGCAAGTGAGACAATTAACTTGTATCACAACATTATATGAAACTCAGCAAAACAAAATGTACATATATTTGAAACTCAGCATTTAAAATTTGGTCAGGATTTAAATAATCAAAGCAAGGAGACAAAAACAGAGGAAACTTACTACATGACATTCTCCCCTGTACTGAAAATTAAAAGACATATGACTTGATAAAAACACAGTGTCAGTATAAGAAAATTAAACAAACCATTCCTGGACCGATTGCTGGTTCATTAGCCAGTCGCCGTATCTATTTGGTGGCTGGCGTGTTCTACCTGATCTACGGGGTCCTACATTTTGCTCTACCTGCTCTGTACCTACAACTTGCTGTTCAGTCTGATCCAAAGTTCTACCTAGAGAAGAATGATGGCCACCACTAGCTAATGGATCAGACTCCTGACTAATCGCTGTGTCTAACTGACTTCTACCTATGGCTGCTGATGGTCTAACGACTGAACTACCAAATGAATCTTGGAAAGAAGAATCATTGATTGTGATAGACCTTTCAGCACTTTCACGAGATGAAACACCAATAGGTATAGAAGTTTTTCCATTCCTCCTATGTGGAGGAATGTATCTCAGGACATAGTCAGATTGATCTGAATCTGAATCAGGATCAGAGTCAGAAATAGGTACAGCTTTTTGTTTCCTGGTAATTTTATTAGTTTTAGGACTTACATTTTGATCTGGCTCTATATTTGTCTCTGATATACCCGGTATTACTGAAAATGGTAACAGCATGTTCCTGTGTAAAGTTTTTACTGTTGAATCACCTGATTCTCTCTGAACAGTATACACAGGCACATTTCTATCGGGTATACCAGTAACAACATACGGGTGTTTATCCCACTTGTCTGCCAATTTGTGCTTGCCCCGCAAACCAACATTTCTGATTAAAACATGGTCCCCTACATCTAGAGTTGCTTCTCTTACTTTAAGATCATAATTGGTCTTACTACGATTGGCACTCTTTTCAGCTTCCCTTGCAGCGACCTTATAAGCAAAGTTCAGCCGCTTCTTCAATTTGGAGACATAGTGCTCCCTTGAAGAATCAGGCTCAACTGGGCTTTGTAGGCCTAAATATGCATCCACTGCAAGACGGGGGTGTCTACCAAACATTAAAAAGAATGGGGAGTATCCAGTGGAATCATGTTTGGTAGCATTATAAGAATGGACCAACGGAGCCACGTAGGATTTCCAATCCTGTTTCTGATTGTCCTGCAGTGTGCCGAGCATGTTCAAAAGTGTCTGATTGAACCTTTCAACCATACCATTCCCCATAGGGTGATATGGTGTGGTTCTGGACTTTTGAACACCCGCCAGACTGCACAACTCACTTATAACAGAAGATTCAAAATTTCTTCCCTGGTCACTATGTAGCCGAGCAGGGAAGCCATAATGAACAATAAACTGTTCAAAAAGAACTTTGGCAACGGTCTTGGCTAACTGGTTTCTCGTTGGAAAGGCCTGGGCATATCTAGTGAAATGATCGGTGATCACTAAAATGTTTTTATGACCACCCTTCGACCTCTCCAACGAAAGAAAATCTATACAAACCAGTTCCATTGGCTGAGTAGTGACAATGTTCACTAGCTCAGCACTTGGTTTTGGAACAGTTTTTCGTTGAATGCAACGAACACAATTTTTGATCTTCTGTTCGACACAACTTTCTAGACCTGGCCAATAGAACCTCTGGCGAACCAAAGACATTGTTCGATCACGACCTTGATGACCTAAGTCATCGTGCAAATGTCTCAAGACAGTATCCCTTAAATGAGCAGGTAATACCAGTTGACAAGTATTCTGTCCATCTAACACTGTGTTTCTGTACAGAATACCATCAACCAGTGAAAATTTCTTCCACTCACGAAGATATTTCAAAACAGTAGGTGTTTCTGTCTTGAGATCACTGTACTCGGGACTAAATCCAGTTTTAAGTAAACTGATAATTCTGGCAATGCTTGGATCCGCAAGCTGTTCCCTTGACCAGTTAATGTCCTTAAACTCAGAAGCTGGAGAAGAACCCGTAGATTGGGTTGAAAGTGTGTCCAATACATCATCATCTTGTGAAACAAGCAATGTTTCAACATATGGACATGTATTTCTTTGGACAGTGTAAGACTGACAAATAGCATTCACTGCCTCAGGAAATAATTGTACTGTTTGCTGAGGTCTTCTGGACAAACCGTCAGCATCTCCGTTGGACTTACCACTTTTATATTTCAACTGGAAGTCATAAGAGCCAAGAGAAGCCAGCCACCTATGGCCAGTAGCATCAAGTTTTGCAGAAGTTAACACATAAGTTAAAGGATTATTATCGGTACACACTGTAAAAGTGTTACCATATAAATAATCATGAAACTTATCTGTCACAGCCCATTTGAGACACAAAAATTCCAACTTATGGGCTGGATAGAGTTTTTCACTGTTTCTCAAACCTCTACTGGCATAGGCAATGACTTTCTCAATACCATCATGCTCTTGGTACAATACTGCTCCCAAACCTTCACAAGAAGCATCAGTGTGGAGAATAAAAGGTTTGTTAAAATCGGCATAAGCCAAGACAGGAGGTGAAGATAACTTATCTTTTAAAGTATTAAAAGCTAACTGTTGAGCATTACCCCACTGCCAAGGTGCGATAGATTTCTTCTTCTTCTTCTTCTTTGATTGGTCAGAGATTTTATTAGTAGGATGCCCTATAAGAAGGTCATTCAAAGGCTTCACAATGCGTGCATAGTCTTTGATAAAACGCCTGTAATAACCTGTGAAACCTAAGAATGAACGAAGCTCTTTGATATTGTTAGGTGGAGGCCAAGAGATCAAAGCTTGTATCTTGTCGGGATCGGTTTCAACTCCCTTTTCACTGACAACATGGCCAAGGTATCTAACGGAACTCTTAAAAAACTCACATTTGGATGCTTTTAATTTCAAACCATGATGATTTAAACGGCCAAAAACAGCTTCAAGCCTAGAAATGTGTTCTTCGAAAGTTTCCGAAAAGATTAAAATATCATCAAGGAATATAAGACATTCCTTGAGATTCATCTCACCCATACAACGCTCCATTAACCGTTGAAACGTAGCTGGGGCATTAGTTAATCCAAATGCCATGCGATTGCATTCGAAGAAGCCCAGATTTCCAACGGTGAATGCAGTCTTGTATTTGTCGGCTTCGTCAATTTCGACTTGCCAATAACCACTGCGCAAATCTAATTTTGAAAAGAATTTCGCACCAAGTAATGTATCAATGGTGTCATCTATGCGTGGTAAGGTGTAAGCATCTTTTATAGTACGACTGTTCAGTTTCCGGAAGTCAATGCAAAAACGAAGACTACCATCCTTCTTACGAACAAGAACAACATTTGAAGAATATGGGCTACTGGATGGACGTATTGCATCTGCCTCAATCATTTCCTTCAAATGCTGTCGTACTTCTTCGTATAATGCTGGAGGAATTCTCCTGTAAGGGTCTTTAAATGGAACAGTATCCGTTAAATTGATTTTGTGTTTAACGGCATCTGTTCTACCTAAGTCTGTAGGACCGGTAGAAAAAATATGTGACCAATCACCAAGAACTTGTTTTGCTCTTAATAACTGATCAGCATTAAGATTGTCACTGTCAATCTTGATGCCTGTATCATCTAAAGATGTAGCCATAGACTTATGTTCCTGTTTCTGTGTAGAATCAGGTGTCCATGAATCTACCACATTAACACTAGAAAGAGAGCACAATAAAGATTTAGGAGGAATCTCTACTGCTCTTGCAGATAAATTACAGACCCGGACTGGAACACGAACAGTCGCACCATGTGCTTTTAAAGAAACTACTCTTGGACATATTGTCAAATTACCTGACAATGTACCTTCTATATGTTCTGTCACAGCATTTTGTATATCTTTTGTGCCACGAACAATACCATGTATAGTTTTAACTTCACCGGGAGCTAAACGAATACCATAATTATTGGTAGTTCTGACAGGTATCGTGTCATCACACAAACTATCAAATGCTGTTTGCCACTCATTGGGAATATCAGTTTTATGATTTGATTGTTTGCACAATCTAATAACATTGGTACCAATAATGGCTGGTACCTGACTATTATACTCAGTGTCGGCTACAACAAGCACTGGCACAATAAAACTATTATTTCCCAAAGAAGGTACAGAAACATCTGCTTCAATAAAACCCTTATATGGAAGTTTATCACCAGTGGCACTTGAAACGGATAATGAAAGACCGAATTCACTGATGTCGTGCAAATCTGGTTTAGGGGCCATTGAAGAGTAAAAGGTCTCTGAGATAGATGTAACCATGGAGCCAGTGTCAATTAGAGCAATAGTCTTAACTCCACTTATAACAAATTCTCCTTCGTTGGCACTTCCAACTAACCTAGTAAATAAATTTGGTTTTGTATCTGTTGATACACTTGGGCCATGTTGATAATTATCTATGACTTCCTCCATTTGCCCAGCAACAGAGGAAGATGTTAGTTTAAATGACCTGTATTTCCGGCAGAATTGTCATCGCGGTATGTTCCACGGCCGTTGGAACCACCACGATAACCTCTTCCGGAACGACCGCCCCTGTTGCCTCTATAGGAGTTGTTATTTTGAGAGTTATCATTTTGATAACCCCTGCCATAACCTCCTCCATACGAGCCTCTACCATAACCTCGGCCTCGACCTCTAAAACCACCAGGAGAAAAGCTTTGCTGACTCGAAGAATCTTTCTTCGATTCAGCAAGAGCCTTACTCTGCTGGTCTAACCTATCCTCCATTGCCTTCATACGGCCCATTAACTCACTCATCTGCTTTAAAAGCAGAGTGTTGGTATCCTCAGTAGACACTTGTCCACTGAGTTGATGGGCGGACTTTTTAGGATTGGCAGGAGGTTTCGTACTAGACTCCTCAATGTCAACTTTCCTTATTTCCCTTAACAAAGATTTAAAATCTCTGACACTATCATATAAATGCCGCGTAGAGTTCTTCAAGGTTTGACTTTTCAAACCTGTCCAAAACTTACTACGGAGCATTGCATCCTTTGCTAAGGCATCAATATGGCCGAAAGATACTGCCCTTGACAGGGTTTGCTCTAACCTTGAACCATAAACAACTATAGACTCATTGTCTTTTTGGCAGTCGCTATAAAAAGACTGCATCAAGGTTTCACTAGTGTAAACATTTCCGAAGAAACCATCTAATTTTTCCAGAATTTCATCTACCGTCGCATGTTCACCCAAGGGAACCAACATATCTCTTGCTGTTCCCCTTAGGGAATTGCGTATAGATTGGAAAAGAATATGCTCAGGTAAGTTAGCAGAATTTTTCAAACATTTCACCTCGAAACTCCACACTTCATAAGGTGCTTCCCCTTTTTGTGGTTCTTCTGAGCCACTAAATATAGGTAATTTGGGGACATAGGTGTTCTGAAAATTACCTGCATTTTGTAATAAGGTATTTGGTAAATTACCAGTATTATTTAACAAGGTATTCTGTAGAAAACTTAACCTTGGACTAGCACCTACACCAGGGTTGACAATTTTGGGTCTTGCTGATGTTGGTGGTGGAAATTTTAAACTGGTGTTGTATTCACCACTTTTGGGCGTACTGGTATTTTGTGTACCCCTATTGGAAGCTTCTGAAGCACGTGCCAACAGCAACTCATACTCCTCTTTTGTCAAGACTTTATAGTCTGCATCTTCATTAATGGTTTTTACCATTTCGGCTAAATCAAAGCCTGTTTCAGTATTTTTAGCCATGATAATTTAGTATTATAAATAACAATGAACCAAAATAATTAAATTTCAAACACTGAAACTGATTTATGGCTATAACACTAAATTAAGTATAATGGAGGGGGGGGGGGGGAAAGCAATTCACCCTGTGACCTCTAAATTATTATAATGAAACAAAATCACAAACACAAAGCAGGGTAAATTAATCACAAAATCACTACCAATGTAGAGAGCACAATAATAATAACACACACAATATAAAGGTACTCACAAAATAGTAAATTTAATAGAGATACAAGACGTTGGATCACAAAAACCGTATTCACCATTAAACTACTGAAGTGAGTAAAGCAACAGAATAATCTGCTTTAACACAAAAGCAATATTGATACTCTCAACACAGATAATTAATTTCCAAGTAGAAAACTAATGGAAACACAGCCTATATATAACTGTGTTTACCAATCTTCTGATGAAGTGTTTACATAAATCATCAGCAGGGTGAATGCCATCTGCAAGCAGCAAACTGTAAGACACTGTTTTTATGGATTTCTTGTTTGCTTTCCTACAGGCAATTAGATCTGCACTAAACCTAGGAACTTGGGATGAGCCGTATGTCCTATTTAACACCTTTATTTTGTCATTCAAACTGTCTATTTTTTCCTTTAAGATGGAATCATGATCCCTATAAATATCGCTGAAAAGACAGCCTCTACTGAAATTCCAAATTGAAATTGAATAATAAGGGACCTCTAAAATAAGAACTTTTACACAGTCATCATTGAGGGACAAAACTTTTTCATACTGTTTACAAATATCATCAGGTGAAGTGCCACTTAGGTCAATAAATTTCTTCCTTTTGGATTTCTCTGAAGGGTCACCAATTTTACAAGTTAGGTCACAAGTACCTGTCCACACTAAAATTAATAACTTACCATAGTTCCTTTTCCAACTTCTAATATTCCGCAAAATGAAAGTAGCTGCCTGCTCACTTGATCGCCCTGGGCATGATTCCCAAATAATGCTTCTTTCTGGCTCTTGGTCCTTATTTACATGCTTTCGGACATAAGAACCTTTACTGTCAGACACAATAATGACAGTAGTATCCTGTGTACTAGATGGTACAATGACAGGATTGTCTCTTAGATATTTTGTGATACTAGCAAAAGACATGTGAAAAATAAAGCAAAAACACAAATACGACACACTGATAGTATTGATGGATGAACAACACTGAAAAGGGGCTATTTTCCACCATTATTCATCAACACAAATTGTAAAATATATCTTACCTCAGATTTCCATCTTCTATCAGCTGAAAAGGTTGAATAGTATGAACAGGAACACTGTATAGGGATATCAGGGGCAATAGATCACTTGACTTAGCCTGAAATGTCATGTAAAGGAAACACAGGGTGATAGGGGAGTACTTTTAAAATTTCAACCACTCTTCACTTACATCACTGGACCTATGATGATGGACTGTTAGAAAGTGTTAGTGCTGCTGTGAAACATGCAGTGCTGTGCAGTGCAGTGCAATATACACGTAATATAGTACTATATAGTACAGACAATCCTAACACATCATAAAAATTCCATAATCACAACACAAACTGACAAAAATAAGACTATATGAAAACTATTGGCCACTAAGTGTAACTAAACATTGAAATACACACATTACTATGAAAATAACACATTCAATTCTTACAGGTAAGAATTTGCTTCATTGGGTGCAAAAAAAAAATTTAGGGAAAGAATTTGCTCCCGAGTAGCAAAAATTTTTTTTTTTTTTAAGGAAAGAATTTGCTCCCTTGGAGTCAAAATAACTATAGAAAAGGAATTTGCTTCTCCATGGCACCCGTAGTAACACAAATGTGGCCCATATCACTCAATGACACACAAAATAATGAATAACACAAAAACACATTGTGACAAGATAAACATACATTCAAAGTAACACAAGCCTGTCAATGTTCACGAATGAAGACATTTCACTGAAATCCCCTCACACGCAAACATGACAACCATTGAAATAAGGCAAAGATAGACATGATAGGCCTTTTTATATTCTTTTGTTTTTAATAGAAGTATCTATGAAAAACAAAAGCAAAATTATCCGGATTGAACACAATTAAAACCACACAACACAAAATAAACACATAATGAAACACAAAAATATCACAGATAGAGTGTGTGCACCCGGTCACAGATTAAATTGATGAAGACACATGGTGGAAGGACTCCTCCTAATAATCAGCTGTGATATGACAACACAATAATATAATTAACACCTTAAATTGAAGGTAAACACGCGTGTTGATGAATAATGGCCATTTTTACTTATATTTATTAACACAACACAAATCAATGACTCCTAGACCCGTGGCTATCGAACGGTTGCTGGAAGCAGACTCATGTTGAGGTTGTTGTTGTACTCAAATCTATTTATCTATGTTGATGGAAAACTGCCAGACACCCTTAAATTCTCACTGGGGGCTCCATTGACGCAGGGGTCAAAAATACAAAACTCTGGTTATATTTGATGAGTTTATGTAGTGGTTCGATGATAACAATTATGATGATAATAGAGGGTGCCTGTAACATACAAAAGACAACAATGTGACACCCATCACACAAACAATACAGATAACAGACACATTAGCAGACGGACGGACGAACGAACAATACAGACAGATCCTTCTACAAGGGAAATGCAGAAATATAACACATCTGTTATACCGGGATGCATAGGTGATAAATATCAACTATGGGTAAAACCACGAAAATACATGACAATAGCCATAACCTGTTAAATATTAAATTCCACATAGTATGAGGGACAGTAACGAAGCGGCTGCACATTTATCGGGCCTTCGCTGTTACGTTCTGGTATATATCTACATATAAATATGTTACTGGGCTGTAGACAAAGGGCACAGAAGACGATCATACTGGCAACACTTCTTGTTGTTTGACATCGGTTTTGTTGAGAACTGGCATCGCCAGTTTCCAATAAAACCGACGTAATCAAGGTGACACAAATAACAAGGACATACCTGGCTATATATAAAAATAAGCAGTGATTATAAAAACCACTGGTAAAGATGAAAAGACGACATTTTCAGTGTGAAGCTGATGGTGTCTTTCTTGTTCTTTCTCGTGTCGAACCGCGGAAAAGTGCAAAACAGGTGAAAGGTTAAGCTATTGGAAAACCAATCATTCGTCCTCTTACATACAGAATTTTAAAACAACCGTACCGATTGGTTGAAGGGTAATTATGGGTATTTTCCAATGCCAGTACGAAATACCGAAATACCGTAACTACAAACAAGCACCGGAAAACCAACCTCTGTGACATTTTTGTAAACTTTTCGTTTCCGGATAATTCCTCCTACAGTTTACATCCGATCAAGCTGAAACTTCATCCATAGTTAGACCATGATTTGGGGCAGGGCATATTGTGTCGAGGTGAGTGAGTGTTCGAGTTATGCCCCTTTGAATTTTTTTTGTAATCTTTTCGTTTCGGGATGACTCCTACTACATTTTACATCCGATCTAGCTGAAACTTCATTGATGATTAGACCATAATGTGAGGCAGCGCATATTGTTTCGAGGTTATGGTCCAGCACATAATAATAAAGTTATGCCCCTTTGAAAAATTCTGTAAACATTTTGTTTCCGGATAACTCTTCCTAAAGTATAGGTCCGATGATGTTGAAACTTTACATACAGTAAGACCATGATATGGAACAGTGCATATTATTTTGAGGTTATGGTGTGCCACATATTACCAGAAATATACCAATTTCTCAGATTTTTCTAAACATTCCGTTACCTGATATGTCCTCTTACACTTTACATCTGATGAAGCTGAAACTTTACAAATAGTAAGACCATGATGTGGAACAGTGCATATTATTTTGAGGTTACAGTCCGCCAAACATTACCAGAGTTATTCCCCTTTCACATATTTTTCTAAGCATATTTTGATTCTGTATAATGCCTCCCACATTTTACATCTGATGAAGCTGAAACTTTACGTATAGTTAGGCTATGATGTGGAACAGCGCACATTATTCGAAGGTTACAGTCCACTACTTATCGTCAGAGTTCTGCCTATATTATTTCGTGGTTATGGTCCACCAAATATTACCGACCATGAAAATTTGTTGGAGGCAGGTAGTTTGAGCCATTGAGGGTTATGAATAGTGCCAGGTAAGAATATATGGATGGAGCACATATTGTTCCTTGGTTACATTCCACAAGCCCAAACTTGTACAACAGCTAGTATACGTGACCTATGCTCCATCTTACTAATTGCCACGGGCGTATAATGCCCCGCTTGCGGAGCTCTTATTGTTATATTGGCCCCATCAAGCGATTTTGGTACTTATCGCCTATGCGAGCAGCGAAGGTTAATGCGAGCCTGCGCATCCGCGCAGTCTCGCCCGAACCTTCGCTGCTCGCTCATACAAGCATTGAATCAAGAGGAACCTTCAGACAAAAAGCCATATCCCTGGCCCTTCTGAATGGCTGGGCATGCGCAGTTAAAACTTGTCATGACGGAATGCTCGAAGACCCAAATTCGCTTGGCGGGGCTCATATAGATTGTGCGGGGATCCGTGGCCCAGTGAGTCAGGTTAAATGGGTCTCTCACGCATGTGGTTAGAGCCTGGCTCGGATCACATACGAGACATCAAGTTCTGCAACGGAAGGTCAGGTGGTTTTTCTCCGGATTCTTCGGCTCGATATGTGTGAAAAAATCTTTAAAGGGCCGTAAGATCAACACCAAAAAAAAAAAAAAAAAAAAAAACAACAACAACAACAAACAACAACTAGATCTGCAGTCGATGGTAAACCATCGCAAATACCCGCTTTTTCTATTAATAACATTAATGACTATGTATTAGCTAGCCATAACTACATGTAAGCAAAAAAAGTTGCAAAGAACATTCTAACTGATAAGCAAAGTATCAGAAGTGTAACTCTTATAGTTTAGAAGATATGGCAAAGTCATACTTTTTTACCTTTGACCTTTGACCTTGGGGTTATGTTGAGGTCCACCTAAAGTATCCCAATTTATTCTATATTCCAACAGCCATCCAATAACCAAGTTTCAGAAGTGTAACTCCAATAGTTCAGAAGATATGGCAAAGTCATACTTTTTGACCTTTAACCTTGAGGTCAAGGTCACACCAAAAGGAGCCCAACATATTCTATATTCCAAGGGCCATCAAATAAGCAAAGTTTCAGAAGTGTAACTCCAATAGTTTAGGAGATATGGCAAATCATAATTGTTGACCTTTGACCTTGGGGTCATGATGAGGTCAAGGTCACACCAAAAGTATCCAAATTTATTCTATATTCCATGGGCCATCCAATAACCAAAGTTTTAGAAGTGTAACTCTTATAGTTTAGAAGATATGGCAAAATCATACTTTTTGACCTTTGACCTTGGGGTCAAGGTCACACCAAAAGTAACCTGACATATTCTATATTCCAAGGACCATCCAATAAGCAAAGTTTCAGAAGTGTAACTCCAATAGTTTAGGAGATATGGCAAATCATAATTTTTGACCTTTGACCTTGGGGTCATGTTGAGGTCAAGGTCACACCAAAAGTATCCAAATTTATTCTACATTCCATGGCCATCCAAAAACCAAAGTTTAAGAAGTGTAACTCTAATAGTTTAGAAGATATGGCAAAATCATACTTTTTGACCTTTGACCTTGGGGTCAAGGTCACACCAAAAGTAACCTGACATATTCTATATTCCAAGGACCATCCAATAAGCAAAGTTTCAGAAGTGTAACTCCAATAGTTAAGGAGATATGGCAAATCATAATTTTTGACCTTTGACCTTGGAGTCATGTTGAGGTCAAGGTCACACCAAAAGTATCCAAATTTATTCTACATTCCATGGCCATCAAATAACCAAAGTTTCAGAAGTGTAACTCTAATAGTTTAGGAGATATGGCAAGATCATACTTTTTGACCTTTGACCTTGGGGTCAAGGTCACACCAAAAGTAACCTGGCATATTCTATATTCCAAGGACCATCGAATAAGCAAAGTTTCAGAAGTGTAACTCCAATAGTTTAGGAGATATGGCAAATCATAATTTTTGACCTTTGACCTTGGGGTCATGTTGAGGTCAAGGTCACAAAAAAGTTGCCCACTGCCATCTACATTCCATGTACTATCCACATGCAAAGTTTCAAAAGTGTAACTTCAGTGGTTGCAGAGGAGATCCAATCACAAGAAACGTGACGGACGGACAGACGGACAGACAGACAGACGGACGGACGGACTGACGCCGGAGTGAACTGTGGTACGAAAACAATATACCCGATTTTTCTTCGAAAAAGCGGGTATAACAACAAAATATCAAAACATAAAAAATATAGATTCTGGGCACCTACAATCTATAGTTTGAACAGAAATAACAAAAAATATCACAATTTTTCATCTTATAAGTGTCGTTTTTTTGGTGGTAAAATTTACAAAGCATTAATACAGGCTGTTTGCCTAATTAGTGGTTTGCCAATTAACCCTTAACCCGCCAATCTCAACATTTGCCTTCTGTTTGGTTTTATGTTGGTTACTTTAAAGTCATTTTTGCAATGAGAACCTGATCGGGGTCAATACTGTTTGCCTATATGCGAAATATATTTGAAAAATGGCAAGAAGACGAAACAGACGACATAAACAGACGCCATTTTCAAATGCAGTTTTTTGGGCTTTGAAAGGGTTAATCGATTGCCCGATGGTTAATCGATAGGCAGATGAATTCATAACTGATCCTTGCTTCAGTGATCGATTTCACCTTTGTCTCTACATCCATTGAAATCTGGATGGCTTAAACACCGGTGACTCGTTAAAGGGGAATGGATACACCTTCAGGGGAGGCAACTCCTGCAAAAGTATTTTTGTCCCCCATTTCAATAGACGCCAACTCTTAAAGGAAAGAATTTGCTCCTAAGGAGCAAATTCTTTCCTTTAAGAGCTGACCCCCTTTTTCAGTGGAACAGAGCTTATAGAAAAGCGAACAGGAAGTCCCGAAAGAGGTCTCCCTTTGAAAAATGGTGGAAAATTCTGCCCGATGTTCCCATTCCCCTTAACATGAGTATTTAGAACTCGTTTTGAGCCCCTAGAAAAGTTTCACATACCTGCAGATATCAACATACTTGGGTTACTATTTTTTTAGCTCGCTTGAGTCCGAAATGCTCATTTTGAGTTATTGTGACCACGCTATTTCCGTCGTGCGTCGCCCGTCAACAATTGTGTCAAAAGACAGCGCTTAAACCGGTGAATGAATTTTGAAATAATATCATAAGAATGCTCTTTAGGTGACCAATTTCCAAAATTGCCGGGTCAACTCTTAAAGGAAAGAATTTGCTCCTTAGGAGCAAATTCTTTCCTTCAACTCTTAAAGGAAAGAATTTGCTCCTTAGGAGCAAATTCTTTCCTTTAAGAGTTGACCCCAATTGACATGGGAGACAAAAATACTTTTGCAGGAGTTGCCTCCCCTGAAATTCCCAAATTCTTTTCTTTAAGAGTTGACCACTGACATGGGAGACAAAAATACTTTTGTAGGAGTTGCCTCCCCTGAAGGTGTATCCATTCCCCTTAAGCTACCACCTGGACCCAGGAGGTTTGGGCTTCTTCAATATAGATGAAATGTATAACCTACTCGTCATATGAGAACTAATCTTGTAATGCCGTACACCCCTAGCCATGAAGGACCTGAAGGACCTTTCGTTCGTATCCTGTTTGTAACGAGCGTTTCAAAATCTGACTTCCAAACTTCTCATCACTGGGAACAGCTGGGCTTGACTATAGAGACAACAGGACAGAACATATACTTCATTTCCGTATGAGGAATATTCAATAATGGTTATAATAGCGTTTGCTAAAAGTATTCAGAATATACTATTTTATTTTATACTCTGCAGTGAAATCAATGCATATCTGAAACAAATAAAAGCGATATTTACACAGTATGAAAATATAAAAGATATTTTCACAGTGTGAAAAATAACATGACCATGTTATTTTCACAGAAGCAGTCCGACTACTTTTCTTGCCAAAATTATGTTACATGTTATCTATAAAATAATTCTGTAATATACCTTGAAAAGCACTCTTTGAACTGTAAAAATGCTATATTCAAAATGGCGACCTGTTTATGTTTGGAAACTGTCTCAAACTGACATTTGTGACGTAATAGCCAGGCAAAATTGTGACGTTCAATACGACTGATCAATTCCCGTAAATATCCGCATAAATTATAAAATAAAAAGAAAATTTACTTTTTTCGGCAGATACCAAAAATATTTCATCTCGTGTGTTGAAAACATCCGAATTTGCACTTGTGCATCGTACTCGTGAAAATTTGGATGTTTTCAACACACTCGATGAAATATTTTTGGTATCCACCTCAAAAAAGTAAATATCCTCTGTGTATATAAACTTTGGGGAACAAGTTTGACAAACAGAGCCGTCATCAATGTTTGAATCATTGCGTCAACAGACCAGTGCAATTTTTTTCACATATGCAAAATGGCAACTTTACTGTTGAAATCCGTGATATTTTCATATTTATACTGCAAACATAGGTTGTGGGTACTCATTAGAGCGGCCTCATTGAGGCGGTTAAAAAGAGTACCCACAATCTATGTCGTAGAGCAGAAATAAAACAAACACTGTATACTCCCGTCAATCCAACCTTTCTTTATATAAAGTGGGGTTAAGTGGGTTGTTCATTTCACGGCGGCCTCCGCCCATTGGGGCTTGAAGAAATAAATGGGCTGCATGCTGCTTCCACGCAGATCTGAAACCGACCGCACACGAGTACTGATACATCGCTTAGATGATCTAAGCCTGCCGAGTCAAAGTCCATGCTTATAAACCTATTGGGGTTTCATTGGGCGACAGGGCTTGAGATGTCATTTTATCTCATAGTCGGGAAAAAGTCCCACGGTATTGGAAGCAATGCCTCAAAAATGACATAAAAAGTGTTGACGGGGACGAGAAACCTCCAATCAAACAAACAAATCATTTCACGGACTTGTCCACGTGATGATTGGCTGTGAAACTGTATATGAGCCCCGCCAAGCGAATTTGGGTCTTCGCGCATTCCGTCATGACAAATGTTAACTGCGCATGCCCAGCCATTCAGAGGGGCAAGGGATATGGCTTTCTGTCTGAAGGTTCCTCTTGATTCACTGCTTGTATGAGCGAGCAGCGAAGGTTCTGGCGAGACTGCGCGGATGCGCAGGCTCGCCTGAACCTTCGCTGCTCGCATAGGCGATAGAACCAAAATCGCTTGACGGGGCCCGTATATTGTAATTAGCCCTTATTGTACCAAATAGAATCTTCCTCCTTATATATAGCAGGAGTCCATTTCTAAATTTAGAGGTGGCAGGTTGTGTTTTTGTTCAAAGTTTATTTGGTAGATAGCTTAACTTTTTGCAAACAGTGTAGGCCCTGATGAGACGCCGCGTTCTGCGGCGTCTCATCTGGGCCTGCCCTGTTTGCCAAGGTACCCCTTTTGGGGTTTCCGGTACAAAATGGGTTAATTTAGTGTATAACGTAGCGTAGAATAGGCATGGCATTGCATGTATTGTAGCGTATAGAATAGTATGGGCATGGGTATGGGAGGGCGTGTAGTGTAACGTAACATAGTATGGACATGGCATGGCATGAGGTGTAAAGTAGCATAGTATGGGCATGGTATTGCATGTAGTGTAACGTAGCACAGTATGGGCATGGTATTGTTTTGTTTGATTTGAGGTTTAACGTCCCCGTCAACACTGTAAAGGTCATTTTGGAGACGTTGCTTCCAATTTTGTGGGACTTTTACCCGACATTGAGATGAAATGACAACTCAAGCCCTGTCGCCCAATGAACCCAATAGGGTTTATTAGCATGGACGGTCCGCCTCGCACCGCGGTTCCTGGACAGGCTTAGATCCTCTTAGCGGTTTACCAGTACTAGTGTGCGGGCCGGATTCAGCTCTGCGTGGAAGCATCATGCAGCCCATATATTTCTTCAAGCCCCTATGGGCGGGGGCTGAGGGCATGGTATTGCATGTAGTGTAACGTAGCATAGCATTGGAATGGCATGACGTGGCATGTAGTTTAGCTAAGCATGGTATGGGCATAGGCATGGCATGGCATGGCATGTAGTGTAATGCAGCATAGTGTGGGCATGGCAGGGCATGTAGTGTAACGTAACATAGTATGGGCATGGTATGGCATGTAGTGTAACGTAGCATAGTATTGGCATGGCATGACACGGCATGTAGTTTAACGTAGCATAGTATAGGTATAGGCATGGCATTGCATGTAGTGTAACGTAGCATAGTATGGGTATAGGCATGGCATGGTATGTAGTGTAACGTAGCATAGTTTGGGCATAGGCATAGCGTGGCCTAGTAGTTAGGCGCAGATCAGTCTTGGCGGATGCTAAGATTTATCCCCGAGAAACTACATAAAAAGTTTTGATTGGCGTTTTATGGCCCAGTCGACACTATTTAGGTTATATCGAGCTGGTCAGTTTACCTAACGACTCTTTTTCCTTGGCAGGCTTTTACGTAAGCGGTTAACCAGTACAATGCACATTTTTTTGTCAGAAACTGACAACCAGCGAAAGAGAATGGCCGTAGAAAAGATCTTTAAAAGAATGTTGCCGACCTCGGCAGGTATCGAACCCGCGACCTCCTGATCACCAGTCACACGCGATTCCGGGTGAGCTACCGAAGCCGGGTTACATAAATCACGATATACCGTTTTAGAGACACATGTACTTGTCCTGGTCCACGTAATGGGTCAACATTGATATCTTGACGGCATTGATGCCCTGGAGGATTGCAAATAAATAAATGCATGTTCTGTGACGTCAGGGTTTTTTGTGACATCACCACATTAGATCTTTTGTTTGTTTGATTTGGGTTTCACGTCCCCGTCAACAATGTAAAGTTCATTTTGGAGACGTTGCTTCCAATTTTGTGGGACTTTTACCCGACATTGAGATGAAATGACATCTCAAGCCCTGCCTCCCAATGGAACCAATAGGGTTTATAAGCATGGACGGGCCCACTCGCACTGCTTTGCCTGGTCAGGCTTAGATCTTCTAAGCGGTCTACTAGTACTCGTGTGCGGATCGGTTTCAGCTCTGCGTGGAAGCATCATGCAGCCCATATATTTCTTCAAGCCCCGATGGGCGGGGGTCGCCACATTATTTATTTACATTGCAGACTTATGGGTGCATCCAAGGTGCTTGCTTTTACCTATAATCTGACCAAGGAGGCTACATCTGTGATTAAACACTATGAAGATACAGGCTTCTTAGAAGTTATGCCTTTTAATTTCCCACGACCAGGTAGGTCACACTTTCATTTATTGGGAACATGCAGGTCTGTCCGCTAAACACTGGATATGGGTAACAGGGGCGTAGCCAGAAACAAAATATTATTACGCATAACTAGGAAAAAATCTATGTAAATTTTCTTTCTCCGATATGGGGGCTACTCTTAAAAAGGAAAGAATTTGCTCCCCCATGGGAGCAAATTCTTTCCTTTAAGAGTAGCCTTGCTCCATAGGGGAGCCACTTCTTTCCTTTAAGAGTAGCCTTGCTCCCCAGGGGAGCAAATTCTTTCCTTTAAGAGTAGCCCTTGTATAATATGTAATGGAGAACACTATTGTGTAGGTGCTTTCTCTTTATTGCAAATATTTTACATTTTGCATATGCGTAATGGGCTTTACGCCCATGGGTAAATCAAAAATAAATATAAAGCGCCCCCAACTCAGCCTCACTAAGTGAAGGTCCACTGTATAACTGTTTAATATTTTCTTATGTTTCCTATTGAGTGCCCCTACATTTACAATATAGAGCGAACTGATCATGGGCGCTGATAAAAATATTAAATCAGTTAGCATATGACAATTTTTAGCTCACCTGTCACGTAGTGACAAGGTGAGCTTTTGGGATCACTATTTGTCCGTCGTGCGAACGTGCGCGTGTGCGTCCGTCCGTGCGTAGTATATTTTATACAAATTTATTTTAGCTCAATTGCGATGAAAGCGTCAAGCTTATTGAGTCACTCTCGAACACTCATTCCGGGTGTTTTCACGCGCGCGCGAGAAAGAGGCAGTGGCTTTTACACCACTGCTACCCATTTACACCTGGGTGGAGTGGGGCAGTGTCATTACGTGTCTTGCCCAAGGACACACCTCGATACTGGTGGCCGGGCTTGAACGCAAACCTCTCGATCATAAGTTGCGTAAACAATTTAAACGACATCTCCTCCTAAACCACTGTTCGGATTTTGACCAAACTTCATAGGAATGATCCTTAGGTCCCTCCACCATTCAAAGTTGTTCAAATGGTTCAGGTTCGTTGCACATCTATGTCACAGGAGCCAAACAGATTGTTTTATTGAAAACCCATCTTCTCTGAAACCACATGGTCTTTGATATTTGGTATGAAACTTCATCTAGTGGAACTCTACCAAGTTTGTTCAAATTGTATTTGTTCAAATTGTAGCCCTGGGGGCAGAAAATGCCCCAGCGCCGGGGCCCACTTATTTTACATAGATTTTTATATATATTATTATATACCTTTAGGGAAAACCTTTAAAAACTTCTTGTCTGAAATCAGAAGGCCCAGGTGTTTGATATTTTGTATAAACTGAATCTTGTGAACCTCTATCAAGGTTATTCAAATGATAGCCCTGGGGCCAAAAAAGTGCCGGCACCCATTGGTTTTATATAGACTTACATATAGGGAAAACCTTTAAACATATAAGGCCCAGGTGTTTGATATTTGGTACAAAGTTGTATCTAGTGCACCTCTACCAAGATTGTTCAAATTATAACCCTTGGGCCAAAAATGCCCCACGCGACGGGCTCCAACGGTTTCACATAGACTTGTATAGAGAAAACATTTAAAACTTTTCTTGTCTGAAACCAGAAGGCCCAGGTCTTTGATATTTGGTCTGAAGCGACGGGCTCCAACGGTTTCACATAGACTTGTATAGAAAAAACATTTAAAACCTTTCTCGTCTGAAACCAGAAGGCCCAGGTCTTTGATATTTGGTCTGAAGCTTCATCCAGTGGACCTCTACCAAGATTGTTCAAACTATACCGCTGAGACCAAGAGTGGCCAATCCTTGGGGCCCACCAGTTTTACATAGACTTATAATATATAGGTAAAACCCGTTAAACTCTTCTTGTTTGAAACCAGAAGGTTGGTATGAAGCTTCATCTAGAGAAACTCTACCCATATTGTTCATATAAAAGCCCAGGACCCGAAATTGGACCCGCCCCAGGGCCCACTGGGTTTGCATCAACTTAAATAATAGTGGGACACCCTTTGAAAATCTTTTCGTTTGAAACCAGAAGACCTAGGTCTTTATGTTTGGTATGAAGCTTCATCTAGTGAACCTCAACCAAGATTGTTTAAATTATAGTCCAGGGATAAAAATTGGTCCTGTCCCAGGGCTCACTGGTTTCACATCAACTTATATAGGGTAACCCTTTCAACATCTTGTCTGAAACCAGGAGGCCCAGGTCTTCGATATTTGGTATAAAGCTTCATCTGGTGGACTTCTAATATGATTGTTCAAATTATAGCCCTGGGGCCAAAGGTGGCCCAGCCCTGGAGGCCCGCCGGTTTTACATAGACTTATATATGGAAATATACGGAAAACCTTAAAAAACATTTCTCTGAAACCACAAGGCCCTGGTGTTTGATATTTTGCATGGGACCTCTACCAAGATTATTCAAATTATAGCCCTGGAACCAAAAATGGCTCCCCCTGGGGCCCATCGGTTTAACATAGACGTATGTAGGGAAAACCTTAAAAAATCTTCTTGTCTGAAATAAGAAGGCCCAAGTCTTTGATATTTGGAGTGAAGCTTCATCTAGTGGCCCTCTACCAAAATTGTTCATATTATAGCCCCATGGAGCTATTGGACCTCTCCGGGGCCCACACACATAGGTCTAGCTTCTGATGACAGTCCCCCTCCCCCACCTCCCTTTAACACCATGTGTCACTAGGACCTGACTCTCAATGTCCACAAGGTGTCCAGATAGTGACATACAAGTCAGCTCTGTATTGTCAAAGGGAACCACTGCCTCATATGTCTAGCATCTTATGCCAACTCTTGCACCCCCACAACCCAACAAACACACTTTGTCACTACGAGGCATTGTAAGTTGGACGGAGCAAATTCCTCTCCGTGCACTGTTACCTGACCCTCAATGTGCAGTAGCTGCCCAGATAGTAACATGTAAGTCATCTCTGTATTGTTGAAGGGAACTTTTGAAAGACTTCAGCCTCATAAAGAAAAAAAATTGAAAGGAAAGTTTCATGGCTGACCCTCTGACAAAATGACATTTGCAGGGATGAATGTCAAAAAGTGCACCGTCCTTCGGATCGGGACGTTAACTGGAGCCCCCCCCCCCCCCCCCCCTGCAGGAACATCTCCTGTGCAGGTTAAAGACCCCTACTGTAATGACATAATCACTGTGAAGGTTTCCATCCTCATTCAAAATCGTATCACTCCACTTAACATAATAGCCACCAAAACTAAAAAACAAACAACCCTTAAAATGACTTTTACCACTACATTTTAACAGAAATGTGCCTTGTGTCACTGTCAACCAAAATGCCTCAAACCATCCACTCAACCTTATATTACCTACCATTTTTCTGTACAATAAGGATCTGGTGAGCGATCCAGGGCCATTGTGGCCCTCTTTTTCATAAATATAATTCTTTGCTGTTAACCCATTTAGTACCAGAAACCCCAAGCGCGGCATCTGATAAGGGCCTCCACTGTTTGCTAACAGTTCAGTCATTTTCCAAATAAATTTTGATGAAAACATAACCTGACAATCCTAAATTTTGAAATGAACTCCTGCTATATATAAGGAGGACGATTCCATTTGGTACAAAAAGGGTTAATGATTACAGTTTCGATGATTTTAGGTCTTGAGCTTCACGAAGGCATGGACTTCTGAAATCAAAATTCTGACTGTATGCTTGCATACACATATTTAGGTCAAGATATAAATTTTCACGAAAATTTTAAGATGAAAAATTGTGATATTTTTCCTATTTCTGCTCAAAATATAGATTGTTGGTACCCGTTAGAACCGCCTCATCGAGGCGATTCTAACGAGTAATCACAATTTTTTTTTAGAGCAGAAATAAGAAAAATAAGGTTTACCCCTGTAAACTGTATAAAAGTGGAGCTCAAGGGGTCAACATTATATAGGCGTGTTTTCGTGATGAACTGAAATGCCCATGATAAATTTCATATAATGCAAATGTAATTAAAATGTTTTCTTACTTGTATTTGAAATGATTGTTTTACAATTAGTTTCAACAAAAAAATCCTTCAGTTTACAAGAACGCCACGTTCTCTTTGAAAATTATTCCCTCCACATCATGAAAACACACCTATATAATTCTGACCCCCTTGAACCCCACTTTTATATAGTAAAACTGGGGTTTACAGGGGTAAACTTTAATTTTCTTATTTCTGCTCTAAAATATAGATTGTGGGTACTCGTTAGAACCGCCTTGATGAGGCGGTTCTAACGAGTGCCCACAATCTATATTTTGAGCAGAAATAAGAAAAATATGACAATTTTTCATCTTAAAATTTTCATTTTTTCGGCGATAAAGGTGGAAATGTATATGTATAGGCGTGTTTACGTAATGAGGTTTTGAAAAATAAGAAGTGAGTCGTGAGATTACTGCCGGAGTGCTTTCTGGGAAATTTCCTAGTAGCATTTTACAAAGCACAAGTCATAAATGAAACACAAATAAACCGCTATTTTAAAAGTTAAGAGAAACAATGAGCTAACAGATCATTAAAAATGTAACTAAGTACATGTAAAAAAAATCGCTAACAAGTCACTATACTGACGACAAAAAGAAACGCTTCAGTGAAAACAGGGCGATGCTTTTTGGTTTGGCTTTCAACATCATGGTTAGCAATATACATCATAGTTATAACATTCTTTACGAGGACTGTTCAAATATGAATGCAAGTAGAACGTTTTCTCATGCACTAATGCGAAAATCACCTGGAAATAAATATCAGAGCGTAGAAAAACATTTTACCTGTACATTGATACCAAACCTGTTAAAATCCGTTGACTTTAGCCATTTATATCGTTCGATAAACACTGTCTACTCCTGTATACTATTACAAAACATGGTTGGAAGAAGGTCAGAGTACGCCGTTGAAATACGTAAGCGGATTGTAAGTCGACCTTAGTCATGTAGCACCCCTGTGTGACCAATGCTGCAGCATCATCAACACGAGAAAAATTCTGATGTCAGTCACTAGAGGAGTAATCATTGACTGAGCTACCTCTGGGAAGGGAGCAATCATGAATGAGTCTCACGCCCCCGTCTGGCTTAGGGATGATTCCAATTGGACTGACTATCAATAGGGGGGGGGGGGGCGGTAAGACACCACTTCATAAATGCCCATACGGATCTCTTTTAGGCCTTGCACCGTTGCTTTGGCATAAAGGGGGCTACCTGGTTGAGCCGACTTGTGATTAATTGCATTCAACAGGCATAGGCACTGCGTCTTTGTCACTAATACTAAACCCACTTAGAATAAAGTCTCGATCTTCATCATCCTGTAATTCCTCCTCCCAGGCCGCAAGACGTAAGCTGCCCTGTGGATTTGCTGATACATATCTTAGTTTTTTGAAGCATGTGTCACTGCTGAGTGCAGCAGTTGACACCCTGGGTGTGAGCACTGGTGCACAAAACGACAAGCCTCTTTATAATGACACCCACCCTTGGTGTTAAAGAGCTTGCAGATTACCTTACCATCAAGAGTTAAGAGGGAACTAGCTGACTGAGGCCTTAAGGGGTTTGCCTCCCTTTTGGGCAACGCTACCGCGGCGGAGTACACGGGGTTGCAAATAGACAGAATGCAGATGAGGCACATCTGTGCCCCCCCCCCGAATTCATTACTACACTGGAGTTTCCTGTACTCTCTGTCATACAGTAGGACTGACACCAAATTATATCGCTGTACAAGCTGGCAGATCTTTGTCGTATATGACAGATAGTCAAGGATACCCTCGCCTGTTAGCTTTACTTCACCGTGAAGTTTGTATAAAATTGCCAAGTTTGCTAGGTACAGTCCACTGGGCAAGGGAAACATTCTCGGGTTTGGGTTTCCTTGGTCCTGATTTTACCACCACCTGGTGAGACCCCGACCCACCCACAATAATTTCTTCCTCCACATTCCCACTCACGACATCCACAATATCGTAATAAGAAGAGGCCGACATACCATTTGCTGCCGAGGATAGATAAATTTGGGGATCTTTCCATGACTGTGTTTACGGGGTGTTCACATTGCTGACCGCGCCACTCCCTGCGGACATGGTCCAGTGTCACTGAGTAAGGGACTATCCATTTGTAAATCACTAACAAGTCCACTTCTGGCCTGCAATTGTCCTCTCGTTAGTTGTGACAGAAGTCATTGAACATATGCGTCCATCGAGACATGGGCGCCGCCATCTTGTGACGTTGAGGCTGCTGATTGGGCAGAAGTATGCGCGATCATTCCCGTTGTCGTGCCGTCATCTTGGATCGGTGCGCGCACCCTAGTTGTGCTTGAGGTGTAACTACTTCGTTTGTTGCTGTGCTTCCTCCGTTCAACACATGAACACATGCCAGAATGAGTTTTTTCTGTCCGCGTCTTATTTTTAGCTCACCTGAGCCGAAGGCTCATGTGAGGTATTAGTATACCACGAGCCGGCGTCCGTCGTCCGTCGTCGTCCGTCGTCGTCCACACTTTCAAAGAAGTATATCTCCGGAACCAGTGGGCCAATCTTGATCAAATTTCATGTGAAGCATTATCAGGTAGGGGGAAAGGCTGCATACTGTTTTCGGGCAGATCGGATTGGAACTCTGGTTGCCACGGCAACAAATAACTCCCATAGACTTAACATAGGAAAAAGTTTGTCATCACTCTAGCTCCGTCAATTTTTTTCTGATCGTCTTCATTCTTGCAGATAACGAGGACAGGCATGAAATCTCGATCAAGTTCGATTTTGGGCTGAATCGGATTATTCACTCAGGAGTTACGTGCCCTTGAGCTTTCTTAACATAGGAAAAAGCTTGTCATCACTCTAGCTCCGTCAATTTTTTTCTGATCGACTTCATTCTTGCAGATAACGAGGACAGGCATGAAATCTTGATCAAGTTCGATTTTGGGCTGAATCGGATTATTCACTCAGGAGTTACGTGCCCTTGAGCGTTGAAAAAATTGCCTATTGACTTAACATGGGGAGAATGTTGTCATCACCGTAGCTGCTTCAATTATTTTCAGATTGGCTTTATTCTTGCAGATAACCAGCACAGCCATGAAATCTCGGTCAAGTTCGATAACTGGCAGAATCGGATCATTCACTTAGGAGTTACCTGCCCTTGTGTGTTTTTGCATTAGGGTTAATGGGAATTTCAAAAATGTATATCTTAAAGACTACTTGGCCAACTTTGATCAAATTTCATGTGTCGCATTATTGGGCAAGTGGAAAGGCTTCATTATGTTTTCAGGCAGATCTGAGTGGAACTCTGGTTGCCATGGCAACATCTAGCTCCCATAGACTTCACATAGGAAAAAGCTTGTCATCACTCTAGCTCCGTCAATTTTTTTCTGATCGACTTCATTCTTGCAGATAACCAGTACAGGCATAAAATCTCGGTCAAGTTCGATTTTGGGCCGAATCGGATTATTTGCCTTGGAGTTAACTGCCCTTGAGCATAAAAAAATACGTTGTGACCACGATAGCAACTTTATTTTTATTCAGATCAGCTTCAAACTTGCAGGTAACGTGGACAGGCATAAAATCTCAGTTAAGTTCGAATCGGAATATTGACCTCGGAGTTACATGACCTTGAGCGACAAAAAATTTGCCCATAGACTTTACATAGGGAAAATGTTGTGACTACGATAGCGACTTGAATTTTTTTCAGATCAGCTTCAAACTTGCAGGTAACGAGGACAGACATAAAATCTCGGTTAAGTTCGATTTTGGGCCGAATCGGATTTTTTGCCTTGGAGTTACCTGCCCTTGAGCATAAAAAAATACGTTGTGACCACGATAGCAACTTTATTTTTATTCATATCAGCTTCAAACTTGCAGGTAACGAGGACAGGCATAAAATCTCGGTTAAGTTCAATTTTGGGCCGAATCGGAATATTGACCTCGGAGTTACGTGACCTTGAGCGACAAAAAATTTGCCCATAGACTTAATTAGGGAAAATGTTGCGACTACGATAGCGACTTGAATTTTTTTCAGATCAACTTCAAACTTGCAGGTAACGAGGACAGACATAAAATCTCGGTTAAGTTCGATTTTGGGCCGAATCGGAATACTTGCCTTGGAGTTACCTGCCCTTGAGCATAAAAAAATATGTTGTGACCCCGATAGCAACTTTATTTTTATTCATATCAGCTTCAAACTTGCAGGTAACGAGGACAGGCATAAAATCTCGGTTAAGTTCGATTTTGGGCCGAATCGGAATATTGACCTCGGAGTTACATGACCTTGAGAGACAAAAAAATTTGCCCATAGACTTAACGTAGGGAAAATGTTGTGACAGAAATAGCGACTTGAACTTTTAGCTCACCTGAGCCAAAGGCTCCAGTGAGCTGATAGTATACCAAGGCTCCGGAGTCCGTCGTCTGTCGTCCGTCCACACTTTCAATGAAGCATATCTCAGAAGGCAGTCGACCAATCTTGTTTAAATTTTATATGTAGCACCATTGGGCAAGGGGAAAGGCTGCATTAGGTTTTGGAGCTAGTCTGATTCATTTGTTCCTTCATTCTTCTTTCTCTCCATATAGAGATAATAGACCAATGTTAAATTTTTAATCAAAGATTTCTCAGGAACTATAAAAGCTAGAAGCATCAAATTTGGTATTCAATAGAATAATGATGACTTATTTTGTGTAAGAGACATTGGGCTTTCTCAGCTTATTTGTTCATCTGTTCTTGCATTCTTCTTTCTCTCCATTTTGACCAATGTTAAATTTTCGTCAAAGATTTCTCAGGAACTATAGAAGCTAGAAGTCTCAAACTTGGAATGCAATGCAATAATGATGACTTATATCCTGTAAGGGTCAATGGGCTGGATTCTATTAGCAGATTTATTAGTCAAGTCTGTGAATTGTTAAAACTTAAGTTCCCCAGGTGAGCGGTTTAGGCTCATTGAGCCTCTTGTTTATTTTGTTAAGTCATCTGCGTCCAGCAGTTTTATGGCATCTAGCGAATTGAAGCCCTCCTCGAAGAGTCTCTCAACTGCCTCCTCGCTTATTTTGTTTCCGAAGGCCCATTGTTTAACTATCTCTTCTGAAGACATCGTTGTTATTTCCACCACATTCTCATCGGTATTCTGGACATTAACAGTGCCTTCCCCTGTTGCCATTTGTAGTTAAACTCTGGTTAGGACTGGCGACCAGAGTGGTATTTCGGTGCACAACACCTGAACACAGAGTAAATGTCCATACAAAACTAACAGTCTATACCCGGACAAAACGCACTGCAATCCAGTGTCCTAGCTACCTTAGCCCTGCGAATGTTTCCTTCTTTTCTCACATACAAATGCAGTCTGTTTATCTCGGTTTCCGATGGCAGATTCCAGTTTTGTATTTCAAAAATCTTCTTTATATTGTTCGTCAGTCTGTCGTTAATTTCAGATGATATTTTCTACATTCTTTAATAACAATAATATCCCGTTTTGTGAATAACGATTCTAATTATTCTGCCACATTTTTCACTTCTGCTTATTGGTTACATGTCAGAAACTAATACGTTTTATATATATTCGGAAATCGTTCGCAATATGAATTCCAATATGGCGGATTAGCGATGCTTCTAGCTGCGCACTGCTGCAAGCAATGGATTAAGCCCGCTAAAGACAATGCCACAACAATGACTCTGAGAGGGGTATGTTAATTCCCCACTGGTGCATCTTGATCACGTGACCAGAAAAGCGGGCGGAGATAAGTTGGTTGCTGGAACCAAGAGACTTCTGGGAGTATCAATAATCTAAAATTAGGTGTCAGCCTACACAGCTATAGTCTTTCAAAACGAAGTGAGACGTGACTGCACTTTTAATTTTGGACTAGTCCTTGTTTTAGGTAAGTCGCCTTCAGTCGGGATTTTACATTGGGCGATATAGTTTTACTGAGATTCGTACTGCATCATATCAACCACTTGGCCACGACTTCTACATAATGGCATTATCAAAAAACTTATTTGTAATTTTAAAATCCTGTGACAACAGAAATCCGAAACCTGCTTCCCCGTAAACTTGGAATAGTCTTGGCACGCTTGAACGTTGAACTCTCAAAGGTCGTTGATAAACTATATCATCCATTAATTGCATGATCCTCACTGATAAGCAGGGGTCTAAGAAATGCCCCTTGTGGGAGGCCAGGAGATCAATACTGGATAAAACAGCCAAGAATAGGGGTTCCAGAAGGGAACCTTGGGGAACACCTGCAGGAGAAAACGGTCATTAAAATTAATAACAGATTAAACAATTTAATCTTATCTTTAAGCTTGTCTGCTTTGAATCCGACAAGACTTCCAAGAAAAATACTTCTCTTTTAGAGAGCGATTTTTCTCCCATTATGTCCCGGTCGAACCCAAAATAATATATGGTAAACTTATACATAAACATTCTAGAAAAAACTGTGCACCATTGTCAAGTAACTTGGATGAAAAAGAGGTCAACTCTTAAAGGGAAGAATTTGCTCATTAGGAGCAAAGTCTTTCCTTTAAGAGTTGACCCCTATTGACATGGGACACTAAAATCCTTAAAAATACTTTTGCAGGAGTTGCCTTTCTTGAAGGTGTTCCCAAACAAGCAGAGATATTTTTAAGACTCACCAAAAGATAATGACTATTTTCAGATTCACCAAAACGAAGCGTCGGGCAGAAGAATCCGCAGGCGTGGAACGATGAACACGTACTCATATATCACTGCCATGATAGACTTTTTAACCACAAGTTTGTTGGAATCATTGACTTTGACGAGTTTATAGTGCCGCACAAGGATAGGAACTTCAAAGAGTTATTTGTAAGTTATTGCTGTGTGCCTCTTTGTCAAATGCCTTGTTGCTTAATGAGCTCGTTAGTGAACAAATGTTAGCCGTTCTGGTAATTTGGTTGAAAAAATGCGAATAGCTTTTGCATTTACACAAATTTTTGAGCAAACATATTAGCGTAATTGTCATATTAAACAATCAAAGTTTTAACGATAAGCTGAAAGCGGCAAACGCTGTGAGCTGCGTAAAACCAAATGCATTTTATGCCTTTTCCTTAACTCGTTAAATATATTCAATACTCCATGAACACTCATGTAAGATCCTCTATTCATTTTTTTTTTCAGGAAAGATTGCTGAAATCACAAAAGATGGCGTCAGATTTTATGTTTCCACATATGATACATGTTCAGGAATGGAACCGGACACAGAATGACGGTTTAAAAATAGGGAGCTATCTTGATCACACAAAAAACCTTGGGTATAATATGAAGACGGTTTATATGCCAGATAGAGTCCCTGAGGGCGGTCTTCACACCCACGGGCTTCTCAAACGTATCCCTGGATACAGGACGTAAGTACTGACGTTATTCGCAATGAAAAGCTCAGTCCGAGATTGATACAATCTCAGAATCAAAGCACTAACAGTACAGATGGGTCGATTGTCTTTGAGAGTAGGCCGGGACTTGCCATTACGAAAACACGCCTATACGAATGCATTGTAAATTTTACCGCCGAAAAAATAACGAAAACTTTCAGATGAAAAATTTTGATTTTTTTCTTATTTCTGTTCAAAATATAGATTGTTGGTACACGTTAGAACCGCCTCAATGAGGCGGTTCTAACGTGTACCCACAATCTATATTTTAAAGCAGAAATAAGAAAATTAAGCTTTTCTTCTGTAAACCCCAGTTTTACTACATAAAACTGGGTTCGATGGGGGTCAGAATTTTTTGGCGTGTTTACGTGATGCATTTGGTCCTGAACGGGACTGTTCTGTTTAACCCTTATATTTCTGTTGGTTTTCTTCGGCATCTGATCTCGGTCTAGACTGCGATCAATGTCCCAATACAAGAACCCAGTCCGGATTTTACAGATAACAAACCCTGTTTTATCATTATGACGTCGCGTCTGAGAATGTAGCACTTGCTGGTGCGCGCGGGTAAGGATGTATGTATATTCCGACATACGTGTGTACATTCGTTTGTGTGTTCGCTTGCATGTATGTGTGTGTCTTTTGGTTTAGTCAATCATTATCACATATTAAAAAGCTCAATCACTCATAACATCAGTGAAAATAAAATGTCTCTATTGCAAGGAGACGACTGTCAGACAAGCTAAGTTTTACTTTCAGATCCTGAAAAATATTGCGGCCCCTGCCCATTTGGGCTTGAAGAAATAGATGGGCTGCATGATACTTCCACGCAGAGCTGAAACCGACTGCACACGAGAACTGGTAAACCATTTAGATGATTTAAGTCTGCCCAGGCAAAGCGGTGCGAGTTTGACCGTCAATGCTTATAAACCCTACTGGTTAGCTCCACTGGCCGAAGGCCAGCGGGACTATTGTCATGGCCCTGTGTCCGTCGTGCGTCCGTGCGTCCGTGCATCCGTGCGTTAACTTTTTCTTTAAACATCTTCTCCTCCTAAACTACTGGGCCAATTGTAACCAAACTTCACAGGAATGTTCCTTACATAGTCCTCTTCTAAATTCCTTCAAAGAATTTTGTTACACCCAGAACTCTGGTTGCCATGGCAACAAAACCAAAAAAAAAATAAAAATCTTTAAAAATCTTCTCCTCCAAAACCACCTGTTGGATTTCATTTTTATTTTGCATGACTGTTCCTTGGGTTGACCTCTTTCAGATTCCTTGAAGAAATTTTGATCCGACAAAAAACATGGCCGCCATGGGCGGGGCTTATTTTCCCTATTTAACATATAGTGTAATGCTAAAACATCTTCTCCTCCTAAACTATTGGGCCCATTGTAACCAAACTTCACAGGAATGTTCCTTACTTAGTCCTCTTCTAAATTCCTTCATAGAATTTTGTTACACCCAGAACTCTGGTTGCCATGGCAACAAAACAACACAAAATATTAAAAATCTTTAAAAATCTTCTCCTCCAAAACCACCTGTTGGATTTCATTTTTATTTTGCATGAATGTTCCTTGGATGGACCCCTTTCAGATTCCTTGAAGAAATTTTGATCCGACAAAAAACATGGCCGCCATTGGTGGGGCTTATTTTCCCTATTTAACATATAGTGTAATGCTAAAACATCTTCTCCTCCTAAACTACTGGGCCAATTGTAACCAAACTTCACAGGAATGTTCCTTACTTAGTCCTCTTCTAAATTCCTTCAAAGAATTTTGTTACACCCAGAACTCTGGTTGCCATGGCAACAAAACCACACAAAAAATTAAAAATCTTTAAACATCTTCTCCTCCAAACCCACCTGTTGGATTTCATTATCCCCTCGCACAACATAGTTGTGAGGGGGGATATAGCATTTGACCCGTACGAATGTACGTAAGTACGTACTTTTGTCATCGCTCAGCGCCACGTACGTACGTACTTTTGTCATCGCTCTAGCGCCACGTACGTACGTACGTACTTTTGTCATCGCTCTAGCGCCTACATTTCTTGACCGATTTTAATATAACTTCACACAAACGTTCCTTACGACAATATCTGGAGCAAGATCGACTTTCAAGGTCATGACCTCAAGGTCAAGGTCACTCTGGCTATTTTTTGAAAAACTTTGTCATGGCTCTAGCGCCTACATTTCTCCCCCAATTTCAATATAACTTCAAACAAATGATCCTTATAAAAATATCTCGAGCGAGTTGGACTTTCAAGGTCATGACCTCAAGGTCAAGGTCACTGGCTATTTTTAGAAAAACATTGTCATCGCTCTAGCGCTTACATTTCTTCACCAATTTCAATATAACTTCACACAAATGATCCTTATAAAAATATCTTGAGCGAGTTCCACTTTCAAGGTCATGGCTTCAAGGTCAAGGTCACTGGCTATTTTTAGAAAAACTTTGTCATCGCTCTAGCTCCTACATTTCTTCACTGATTTCAATATAACTTCACACAAATGTTCCTTATGACAATATCTTGAGCGAGTTGGACTTTCAAGGTCATGACCTCAAGGTCAAGGTCACTGTGGCTATTTTTAGAAAAACATTTTCATCGCTCTAGCGCCTACATTTCTTCACCAATTTCAATATAACTTCACACAAATGTTCCTTATAAAAATATCTCCAGCGAGTTCGACTTTCCAACTCATGGCCTCAAGGTCAGGGTCACTGTGGCTATTTTTAGAAAAAACTTTGTCATCGCTCTATCGCCTATATTTCTTCACTGATTTCAATATAACTTCACACAAATGTTCCTTATGACAATATCTCAAGCGGGTTCGACTATCAATGTCAAGGCCTCAAGGTCAAGGTCAAGGTCACTGTGGCTATTTTTTAGAAAAACTCGTTCATCGCTCTAGCGTTTACATTTCTTCACCAATTTCAATATAACTTCATGCAAATGTTCCTTATGACAATATCTCTAGCGAGTTCCACTTTCAAGGTCAAGGTCACTGTGTTTATTTTTAGAAAAACTTCGTCATCCCTCTAGCGCTTACATTTCTACATCGATTTCAATATAACTTCACACAAATGTTCCTTATGACAATATCTCACCATTTCGACTTTCAAGGTCAAGGTCACTATGGCTATTTTTTAGAAAACTTTGTTATCGCTCTAGCGCCTACATTTCTTCACTGATTTCAATATAACTTCACACAAATGTTGCTTATGACAATACCTCGAACGAGTTTGACTTTCAAGGTCAAGGTCACTGTGGCTATTTTTAGAAAAACTTTGTCATTGCTCTAGCGCTTACATTTTTTTCACCAATTTCAATATTACTTCACACAAATGTTCCATATAACAATATCTCTAGTGAGTTCCACTTTCAAGGTCAAGGTCACTGTGGCTATTTTTAGAAAAACTTTGTCATGGCTCTAGCACTTACATTTCTTCATCCATTTCAATATAACTTCACACAAATGTTCCTTATGACAATACCTCGAGCGAGTTTGACTTTCAAGGTCAAGGTCACTGTGGCTATTTTTAGAAAAACTTTGTCATTGCTCTAGTGACATTTTGTCACAAATTTCAATATAACTTCACACAAATGTTCCTTATGACAATATCTCGAGCTATTTAGACTTTCAAGGTCAAGGTCACTGTGGCTATTTTTAGAAAAACTTTGTCATCGCTCTAGCGCCTACATTTAATGATGGATTGTAATAGAACTTCACACAAATGTTTCTTATGATAATATCTCGACTTACTTCGACTTTCAAGGTCATGACCTCAAAGTCAAGGTCACTGTGGCTATCTTTAGAAAAACTTTGTCATCGCTCTACCGCCTACATTTATTAACAGATTTTAATATAACTTCACATAAAAGATGCTTATGATAATATCTTGAGCAAGATCTACTTTCGTGGTCATGGCCTCAAGTCAAGGTCACTATGGCTATTTTTAGGGAAACGTCATCACTCTAGAATGTACATTTATTGGAGGATTTTTAAACAAACTTTACACAAATGTTGCATATGATAATATCTCAAGCAAGTTGGACTTTTGCCATTTCAGTGTTTTCCACACACGAAGTTGTCTAGTGCGAGGGGATTTGTATCGCATGCGATGCCTTGTTTTTATTTTGCATGAATGTTCCTTGGGTGGACCTCTTTTAGATTCCTTGAAGAAATTTTGATCCGACAAAAAACATGGCCGCCATGGGCGGGGCTTATTTTCACTATTTAACATATAACGTAATGCTAAAAAATCATTTTCTGCAAAAGTACTTGTGGGATTTCATTGTAATTTGCATGAATTGTCCTTGGGTGGACTGTTGTCAGATTCCTTGAAAAAAATTTGATCTTACAAAAAAACATGGCCGCCATGGGCGAGGCTTATTTTCACTATATAACATATAGTTTAATGCTGAAAATATTTTCTGCAAAAGTTCTTGTTTTATTTCATAGTTATTTGGCATGCATGTTCCTTGGGTGGACCTCTGTCAGATTCCTTGAAGAAATTTTGATCCGACATAAAACATGGCTGCAGTGGGCGGGGTTTATTTTCACTATATAACATGTAGTGTAATGTTAAAAAAGTCTTCTCTTCTTCAAAAGTTCTTGTTTATTTATTTATTTATTTATTTAAAAGTACCTTCCTGTATCTGAATTAATCTCCTCCAATTTTGCTGACTATCACATATCTATAGAGGTCCACCTACAAATTGTCATTCTAAAATTCAAAACATCAGAAATTTCTCATGCCCATCACACTGGTGATAGAACTGATGTTTTCAACACAAACTCTATTTATACGACTTGATGTTTCAAAATAAATTCAAAATACTGAGGGAGATTGATTTATTAGACCTAATTATACTACAGTGTCAACAGTTCTCCAGATCCCTGAGGGTTAAAATGGCTTAGTTGAAAAGGGAGGCATACCGAATCCGACGGAGGAAAGGAAAAAATAAAGAAATAAAGAAATAAAAACATAAATCTTTTCATTTTTTAGCTCCACTGGCCAAAGACCGGCGGGTCTTATGTTATATGTTATGGCCCTGTATCTGTTGTGCGTCTGTGCGGTTGTGCATCCGTGCGTTAACTTTTTTCTTTAAACATTTCCTCCTTAACTACTTGGTCGATTGTAACCAAACTTCACAGGAATGTTTCTCACATAGTCCTCTTCTGAATTACTTCAAAGAATTTTGTTACATGCAGAACAAAATGGCATCGAAAGCAAAAAAAAATATTTAAAAATCTTCTCCTCCAAAACCGCTCAATGGATTTTATTCTTATTTTGCATGAATGTTCCTTGGGTGGACCTCTGTCAGATTCCTTGAAGAAATTCGGATCAGGCAAAAAACATGGCCACCATGGCAATGCCCCACATGACTGCCATGGCCATGCCCCTTGGCTCATTAGCTTCAAAGACTTATATGGGGAAAAGTTTTAAAAACCTTCTCCTCCAAAACCGCTCAACGTAATGGATTTCATTCTTACTTTGCATGAATGTTCCTTGGGTGGACCTCTGTCAGATTCCTTGAAGCAATTTTGATCAGACAAAAAACATGGCCACCATGGACACGCCCATTGGCTAATTAGCTTCCATAGACTCATAAAGGGATCTTTTTTTTTAATCTTCTCCTCCAAAACCGCTAAATGGATTTCGTTCTTAATTTTCATGAATGTTCCTTGTGTCTACCATTGTCAGATTCATTGAAGAAATTTTGATCAGACAAAAAACATGGCCGCCATGGCCACCACCTTTGGCTCATTAGCTTCCATAGACCAATAAACAGAAAAACTTCTTCTCTGAAACCATAAAGCCTAAAGCTAAGACATTTACAGTAAAACCTGTCTTAGTGGCCACCTCTATTAAGCAAGCAACCTGTCTTAAGCAAGCAGGCATTCAGTTCCCAAGAAAGGCAGATGTGTTTAATTTCACCTGTATTAAGCAAGAACCTGTCTTAAGCAAGCATATTTTGACTATCCCTTAGGCACTTGCTTAATACAGGTTGAACTGTAGTATGTAGCAAAGTTATGTGGTCACCTACTAAGTCCTGCGAACTATGACTCTTGAGTCCAAATTGGCAACGCCCCGGTGCTTAGTAGCTCCCATAGACTAATAATGACAAAATCTTGAAACTTTTCTCCTCTGAAACCATAAGGCCAAGAGCTTAGTATGTAGCAACTTGAAGTATTCATCTGCATAAATCCTGCCAACTATGCCCCTGGGGTCCAAATTGGCCACACCCTGAGGCCCATAAGCTCCCATAGACTTATACTGAAAAAAACTGACAAAAATCTTCTCTGAAACCATCAGTGCCCAGAGCTTAGATATTAAGTATGCAGTGGTCACTCAAATAAATCCTGCCAACAATGCCCCTGGGGTAAAAAATTGGTCACGCCCAGAGGCATATTAGTTCCCATAGACTTATAATAGGAAAAACTTAAAAAAAGTCTTCATCTCTGAAATCATAAGGCCCAGAGCTTTAGATATTTAGAACGGAGCAATGCCAAATGGTCACTCACATAAATCCTGCCAACCATGGCTCTGGGGTCCAAAAAATATAGAATGGACATTCCTTGGGTGGATCACTTGTTTCTTTTTTACCAATTGCATGCGGGAAAACCCTAAATGGGTACCTTGGCAAACAGTGCTGGCCCAGATCAGACCCCACAGAACACCATGTCTGATCAGGGCCTGCACTATTTGCTAACAGAATTTTCCATCAAAAATAGAAAAAATAATAGGCCTGACACCCCTTATATGACAAATGGACTGGTCCAACATACAGCAATAGAAGAGTCCACTAGTATACCATTGGTTAATGTAATAAATATGACAATTGTCTGAAGTTAGCCGGTGGAGCGACAGGCCCTCTTGGGCCTCTTGTTTCTTTGGGCGACAGGGCATGAGATGTTATTTATCTCAATGTCGGGTAAAACTAAGAAGCCCACAAAATTGGAAGCAACTTCTCCAAAATAACATAAACAGTCTTGACGGGGACGATAAACCTCAATTCAAATCAAATCCTGAAAAATACTGTATTCCTGTAAGGAAGAAATTCCCGAAACTTTCCGCCAATATAAGAAGAAATCCCGCCAACATTATTAACTGTTTCACACAAATTTAAATGTCCTTTTGTTATGTTTTTCATGCGAAAAAAAAAATAACGTTTCTCCGTCTAACGTCAAGCAATCTACGAGTGACGTCATAAAACGTCGGCTTTTAATGACGTCACTCGTGACGAGTGACGTCATTAAAAGCCGACGTTTTTATGCCCCCGCAACATATGATGCCGGGGGCATATAGTTTTTCGGTTTTCCGTACCTGCGTACATGCGAACATGTGTACGTCCATCTGTGTATGTGTGTGTGCGTACGTACGTGATCCTGTAACCTCAGGTTAAGGTTTTTGTAACAGGTAGAGCCTGAACTTTTAGAACTCATATTTTTCTTACCATATGATGGAACTGGTTCATCTTTGGTATGATGATAGATATAGGTCCAATGTTATATTTAGCTATACCCCTACCCATGCCTGTGATCTCAAGGTCAAGGTCACAGACTTAGAAATTTTCAATGTTAAAGACTCAGGTTAAGGTATTTGTACCTGGTAGAACCTGAACTTTTATGATGGCTTTGGTTCATATGATGATAGATATAGGTACAATGTTTTATTCAGCAATACCCCCACCCATGCCTATGACCTCAAGGTCAAGGTCACAGACTTAGACAATTTTAATGTTAAAGATTTTAAAGAGCTCAAATTTTCCAAACCATATTATGGATTTGGCTTATATATGCTATGATGATAGATACAAGTCCAAATGTTTATTTGGCAATACCCCTACGCATTCTTATGGCTTCAAGGTCAAGGTCACAGACTTAGAAATTTTTAATTATATATTTTAAGAGTTGATGTTTTCCTAATCGTGTGATGGTTTGAGTTTATATTTGGTATGATGTTAGATACCTGTCCATTTTATTCAGCGATACCCCCACCCATGCCCATGAGCTCAAGGTCAAGGTCACAGACTTAGAAAGAAATTTTTAATTAGATATTTTGAGAGTTTATATTTTCCGAATCGTATGATGAATTAAGTTTATATTTGGTATGATGATTGATACTGGTGCATTACCCCCCCCCCCCCCCCCCCCCACCAATGCATGTGCCCTAAAGGTCAAGGTCACAGACAAAGAATTTTTTTTATTTAAAGTTTATTAAGAGCTCATACTCACCAAACCATATAGATTTGCTTCATATTTGGTATGATGATAGTTACAGGTCCAAAGTTGTCCACCCCTGACCTCAAGGTCAAGGTCACAGACTTAGTCTTATTATGCTTTTAAAGTTTTAGGGCTCATATTTATAGATTGGCTTCATATTTGGAATGATGATAGATACAGGTTCCAAGTCTCATTCACTCATACCAACCACCCTGCCCATGACCTCAAGGTCAAGGTCACACACTTAGAAAATTTTGTTGCAACATGGATTTTCGGGGTGAGGCGGGGCCCTTGCCGGGGGCATATGTGTCGTCTGGACACATTTCTAGTTTCGACTAGTGATTTGTTGCATAATAAATCACAGTTCTTTTCCATTGCCTGTATAGGCTGTGTTATATTAAACTTTAAACCGCCAATCGCGACATTTACTGACGTCATTTTCAATATATTTTTATGCCCCACCGTAAGAAGGATTGTTGGAAGTGCATATAGTGTTACATGTACCCATGCCCGTCCGTCCGTCTCCGTCCGTGTCCGCATCCGTGTCCGCATCCGTGTTCGAGATGGTTTTAGCATCTTAAAATGTCGTCTGTTAATGTCGTCTGTTGGTCTTCTTGCAAATTTTTGGTATTTATGCAAACAGTGTTGACCCTGATCAGACTGCTCCCCTTGGAGCAGTAGTTTGGTCTGGGTCAACAGACTCAACACTGTTTGCCAAAATTCCAAAATGGAACGCTAGCTCTAACTGATGTTCTTTACACCCGATTCTCTTGCTAGTCCCAATCCAGGGACCAGTTGTTCAAAACTAACGACGCCGTTAGTTAACGTATCGTTAAAACTGTGATCATTTATTATGGCAAATATGCTAATATTTTTGCTGAAAAAAATGTGAGCAGCTTTTGCAGATGCTGCAAAAGCTGCACAGTTTCAGCAAAAATACCAAAATTTAAAATATTAAACTTGCTAGAACAGTTAATAATATGACCACTAACGAGCTCGTTATGCTCACGATGCTTTGAACAACTGGGCCCTGCTGTTTAGCGGGCTTGGTCTGTGCTACTCAGCTGGTTGCTTTGCATTTTTCATGGTCGCAAACCCTGAAGATACGTTTTCTTGTGACAGAGTGTACGTGTGAGCAACAGGCAAGAATCTGACAAAATAAATAAACACATGAAATGATATAAGGGCATACAAAGAACGATGCCCAGAAAAGTCGTCTCTATGTGTCGTTTGCTGCTTCTTCTTGCAAACTTTTCAAACATTGCATTCAGGCAAACAGTATGCACCCTGATCAGACTGCTCTTTTCGGATTAGGGTCCACACTGCTAGAAGAGCAGTCTCACCCGGGTCCAAACTGTTTCCAGCCAACACTTTGAAAACAGTAGACAAAAGAGCAGTTAAAAACTGTTTTAGTTGGCATCTTAAGGGTTAACATACAATTGTTTTGTTGCATTTCAGCACAGCTGAGTCATTAAAAACGGGCATCTGCTTTGCCCAGCTGAAAATTCATGCGGCCATAATTTTACATATGATCAACGTTTCTATAATGAAAGTCATTGAAATGAAGACAAACTATTATTTAATTGCAAATTTCGTTATTCAGGACAAACAAATCATGCATGATATGACATATCATATTTTTCAGAATCCACGTGCTTGGCAGCATTGCGCAACTTAGCCACTACCGCATGAAGTGCCGACCCGAATGGGTAAAAAACAAAACCTGTTTTAATAAGACGACAGTGCGTACAACGAGAATTTTAGAGCTAGTTGATGGACCCCTCAGAACGATGATAGAAAAGAAGAAAAGGCTTCTTCTGCCTGATGCCAAGTGAGACGCCGAAATTTTAGACCAAGATGCAGTTTTAGTGTTGACCATGATCTCGCTGTATTTCAGGGCCAACCCTGCAGGCACAAAACGTTGACACAACGTTGAACTATCGTTGAAACAACGTTTTCAACGTTGTTTCACCGTTAATTCAACGTTGAGTGACTGCTGGGAAGTAGCATTGTTAGCTTGATCAGCCAATATAGGACAATGGAATCTACTACCTACTAACCCTTGTCCTGCCGAGACCGGATATGTCTGATCTTTTAAACAATGCAAATCCAGATCAGATGGCTTCTGAAGAAGCCATTCTGATCAGGATCTTCATTGTTTGCCATTCAGTTTATGAATTTGTTGCAATGATTTGCATCAAGAAATCTGATTGGTTGATAATCAGTGGTGGGTGTGGCATATTTAAATATTCAGCAGGTCAAGGGTTAAGTTTGGAGTGGTCCTTCTCGTATCATTCATTCTCCTTTATTGCTGTCTTTCATCTCTACTTTCTCTTCTAACTTTTTTTCTCACTTTCCCTGGGAGAAAAAATAAATGACTCACAGGGTTTTGACATATCAGTAAACAAAAGAGTCTCTTGGAGGCTTGTTCATTCTCCTGAACTGTTTCGGTTCATTCACCTTACTTGCATTATCTGCTGGTCCCTAGTCTGAAGGTTATCAGTGTTGGAAAAACAGGTAACCAGACCCCCTCCCCCCTGACCTTGAAAGGTGTCAGCGGGGTCTGGTTACCTGTTTTTCCAATTTTAACAGTGTGCAAGCTGGGAGCCAGCAAATTATGCAAATATGGTGAATGCTATTCAGGGGACATAATACTCTGTGATATTTTATTCATTTAGGGAATTGGATTGTATGCCATGATGTTTTGCCCACTGGTACAATGACTAAGTTATAGTTAGTAGTGCAGCCATCAGGGGCCAGTTGTTCAAAGATAATGATGTTGTTAGTTAACCTATCGTTAAAACTTTGATCATTAAATATGGCAAATATACAAATATTTTTTCAGCAAAAATTCCAGAAATTTTGATATTGTACTTGCTAGAACAGTTATCAATATGACCACTAACGAGCTCATTAAGCTAAAGAGGCTTTGAACAACTGGGCCCAGATTAACAAATCAGTGAAATTTACTGTCATGTTAACCCGTATCCTGCTGTTCAGAACAACCCCTACCTTTGCAAACAGTGTTGATCCAGATCAGAGGGCTTCTGAAGAAGCAATCTGATCAGGATCTATGCTGGAATTCAGTTTTTGATTTTATTGAAAAAAAAACAACAAACAAACAACAAACCATGTGATCTGATTGGCTGATGGTCAAAAATGGGTGTGGCTAATCAAAATATTCAGCGGGGTAAGGGTTACCCACCATAGATAAGGGAAATGGGGGTATACAAGGCATCATTTGAACAAGTCAGTGAAATGAAAAACCCCTAAACCCCACTGCATATAGAGAAAACTGGGGTTTATGGGGGTATACATTAGTTTTCTTATTTCTGCTCCAAGACATAGGTTGTGGGTGTTAGCCTCGATGAGGCGGTTCTATTGAGCTCCCACAACCTATGTTTGCACTATAAATAAGAAAAATAACACGGATTTTCATCAGAAAAGTTGCCATTTTGTAGATGTGAAAAATGCACTATATCAAACGGGTGTGTTATAGTATTGGGTATACATTATTTTTCTTAGTTTTGTCAATAACATAGATTATGGGTACTCGATAGAGCCACCTGACAGACAGGCACCAAACATAAGAAAAAAAAAAACATTACGAAAAACGCCTATGCGAATGCATTGTATTGTAAACTTTACTGCCAAACAAACAAGAATTTTAAGATGAAAATTTGTGATATTTTTCTAATTCTGCTCAAAATATAGATTTTGGGTACTCGTTAGAACCGCCTTTATCTATGCGGTTCTGACGAGTACCCACAATCTATATTTTAAAACAGAAATGAGAAAAAATAGTTTACTAGCTTTACTATATAAAAGTGGGGTTCCAGGGGATCAAAATTATAAATATAGTTTGTTTTCATGATGTATGAAATTTTACTTAGAACCTTTTTTTTGCATACAAGATGAAAACAATCGACATTATCACAGGGTATAGCATGTAAGAATCTTACAGGGATGTGAGGGGTGGATAGAAAAAGCTGTCCAAAGGGTCACTGTCCAGCATCACTAGGCTTGCGGAGTGAGGCCGGCCAGTCATCCTGAGGGACGGAATTTTCTGTCCACCGCTCACACCTATGTAATAATATTCATTTTATTCCATAAAATGCGGCGTTTTGACCTCATTGTACGTGCAGTGACGCCAAACTTAACAACAGCATACGTGACATCCTATTCAACCAGTATACATCATCCATGTAAAAAACCCTCGACTTTGATCCTACCTTGGGCAGGATAAGAATTTCTATCCCAGGGTTAATTATGGGATTTCCCTATCTGGTGTGCAAGAAATGTGTATCACCTTGTTTATCTACCCCACCTTATCCTACCCTGCTGTGCATTTGCAAGCCATGCAGGCAGTGCTCGGTGACACAACTGCAACTGAAAATTTGCGGTCTGAATAAATTCATTTTTGTCACACCCTTTTCTCACTATCAGCCAATAGCCAGTCAAATAACCTAATCTAATGTTTGCATTCAAATTAACAAACCGACTGACAAAAGATGTAGATCCTGATCATATAGCCTCTTCAAAAGCAATCTGATCTGGACCTGCACTGTTTGCAAAGTTATGGATGGTCGTGTTCAGCACAATAAGAGTTAATACATTAACAATAAAAAAACTATTGGCATTAAAAAAAGAAAAAAGTTTACCAAAAGGTATTCATGCTGGACGACACCCGACTGCCTGCCCGACTTCCCGGACATTGCTATTTTAAAGGATGTACATTTGAAAAGCCCGTCCAAAATAAATTTGAAATTATTGTCTTTCCATTTTTGGTCTTTACCTTATTTTCAGAAGCACTGTTTATATATGTATATGTAGCTCGTAACATGATGTCATACCTGGCAACAAATATGCGAGAGATAAGGCAGTTCACCGAAAGTAACCCTTTTTCGCGACGACCACTACTTTGGCAAACAGTGTATATCCAGATCAGATGGCTTCTTCAGAGAAGCCATCTGATCAGGATCTTCACTGCTGACATTCAGTTCGTGAATTTGTAGGAATAAATTACATCAAGTAATTTGATTTGGTCAGTGTCAGAAATGGTAGTGGCTAAACGTGTAGTGGTATGCAAGGAAAAGAATGGATTATTTAAATGGATTCGGTCTAGTCATTTGTAACCATTGAGATGCCCATTGGTTAAGCATCGGTTTTGATAGGCACTGGGATCCCTAGGATTGCAAGCGCCTATATCGAATCAATTCTCATAAAAAATTCTAATGAGATCACATGCTTTGTTACCCCACGTGAGTACAAATGCTCATCTGGGGCTATTGTGATCCGTGAATGTCCGTCATCCGTTGTGCGTCGACTGTCGCAAACAATTTGTTATAAATGCAAACTCCTCCTAAACCTTCCTCTTGAGCCAGTTTGATTCAAACTTCACAGGGATGTTGCCTAGGGTGCTCCCTATATGTAACAAAAAAAAGCTAAAATTGTTCTGCTCCGATGAGCAAGATGGCCACCACAGATAAAAAGAGAAAAAATTATCATATTAAAGCAATAAGCACATGAGCATATACACAATTACAAATATACAATGATATGCATGTTAGCAACACAGTTAAATAACACGTGATCTAACGCATTCCCGTCAGGCCACGAAATTTACAATTTTAGAAGATACTTCAGTTATTATCTTCAATAAATCTTCGATAAACATAGGTTGTGGGCACCCGCCAGAACTGCCCGAAAGAGGCCGTTCTGAAAAGCATCCTCACAAGGCGTTTCCGGGCAAAAGAGCAAGAAAATAATCTATATCCTTGTAACCCCCGCTTTTCTCTATTAGAGCGGAGCTTGTAATGCCCTTCATATTACTGATTGTTTCCCTTTGTTAAGGTTAATATACTATAGATAGCAGTCATTTGCCTTTGGGAGAGGTGCTAAGATAACAGAATGAAACAGAATCCGCTGAAATATCAATACGATAACACATCCGTGCGCCAGTGTGATTATTTCTGAAGAAAATACAGTGAAATTTGGCTATTTAGACCACCAATAATTAAGACTAATTCTGCTTTAAAAAGCTTATTTTGAAGGCTTCACTTAATTTTTTTTTATTTCTGCCCATAGTGTCCTCTGGTCATGGACCACCTTTGGGACTGCTCAAAAGTGGTCTTAAGGACCACTTTTGAACAGTCCCAAAGGTGGTCTTAATATAGGAATTTTACTGTATGTGACTTTTGTCTCCCTTGTAGTTCAAAACACAGCCGTGGGTGCACCTCAGAACCGCCTCATTCGGTGTGCTCCATTAACCATTAAAGAGATAGATGAACCTCTGCCAAAGTAGCTAAAATGGTCCGCTCTAACGAACAATATGTCCGACAGAGCTAAAAGAAGAACAAAAAAAGCAAAAATTTTAAATGCTAATTTAGCCTACACATTTGGTCTATTCTAGGCCAAACTTCACAGGAATGCTGCTTAAGTGACCTCCTACCAAAATTGCTATAATGGTTTTGCTCGGTTGAACAAGATGGCCACCAGAGCTAAAAACAGAAAAAAAAACTAGAGCAAAGTCGATTGGGGGCCAATCGCAAATATCCGCACTTTTACAATAAGACATTTGACCCCGGAGGTCACAGCCAGCTTCCGAAACATTATGTGTAATCTACATATCCCAGGCAATCATCCTGTCAAATATGAACACCATCCGACGACCGGTGTAGGAGGGGTTCGCGTTACGAGGAAATGTGCACTGGCTGATTGACGGACTGACTGACGGACGTTCTCACGGATGTATACTTATGTGGCTATTTTTGGCAGGATTGATACTTAAGTGGCTACTTTTAGCCACCGAAAAGAAGTATTTTCGGTGTCTAACGGAATAAATCCCATAGACTTACATTGATTCTGTCCATTTACATAGCCACCTAACTATACATTTGTTGGTGCGGACGGACGGACGGACGGGCGGACGGACGGACGTTCTCACGGATGTATACTTATGTGGCTATTTTTGGCAGGATTGATACTTAAGTGGTTACTTTTAGCCACAGAAAAGAAGTATTTTCGGTGTCTAACGGAATAAATCCCATAGACTTACATTGATTCTGTCCATTTCCATAGCCACCTAACTATACATTTGTTGGTGCGGACTGACTGACTGACGGATGGACTGACGGACGGGACCGATTACAGTATATCCGCTTTTCTTCGAAAAGTACGGATATAATAAATTACAACTCCCGCTATACCTTTGGTCCAATTTTATTCAAACTTTTCAGAAATCACGCTTGGGAGACCCTCAACCAAATTAGATAAAACGCTTCCGCTTGGATGCACAAAATGACCGCCAGAGTTAAAAATAAATAAACCTTTAAATGGCAACACCTTCCAATTTCATAGGATTGTTGCTTAGGTGACTCTGTATAGAAATAGTTTAACAGTTCCAGTCTGATGATCAAGATGGCTGCCAAAGCTTAAACTAGAAATATCTGTAAATGACAACACCTCCTGTACTTTTGGTTCAGCTTCATTCAAACTTCACAGGAAGGTTGCTTAGGTAATCTTTCTACCAAAATGGTTTCACTCAAATGAAAAAAAAAATGCTGACGGCTTCAAAATAGAAAAAAAAAATCAAATGACAACTCCTAAACTCCAGTTTTCTTCGATATTCGCAAGAATGGTATCCAGGTGACCATCTATCTTAGTGCAACAGTTATGCCAGAAGCTATGAGATGAAATCATGTGAGCGATTCAGTGCCATCTTGACCCTCTTGTTTAAGCGTTGTACAGTAAAATTCCGCGATTAAGACCATCTAAAATTATGACTAATTCTGCTTTTAAAAGCTTGTTTTTAAGGGTGAACTTAATCTTTCTTTGTGTTTTCTGCCTACAGTGTCCTCTGGTCAAGGACCACCTTTGGGACTGTTCAAACCACTTTTGAACAGTCCAAAAGTTGGTCTTAATGTAGGAATTTTACTGTATTTTAATCAGAGTTTGTTCTGTTGCTTTATTTTTGTTGTTGGCGCCAGGGGGAAGCCTAATAAGATGACAGTTTTTATTTTTCCTGAATTTGTTTGATTGATTTGAGGTTTAACGTCCCCGTTAACACTGTAAAGGTCATTTTGGAGACATTGCTTCCAATTTTGTGGGACTTTTACCCGACATTGAGATGAAATGTCATCTCGAGCCCGGCCGCCCAATGAAACAAATTGGGTTTATAAGCATGGACGGTCCGACGCAGTTTACCAGCTCTGGAGTTGGGGTCGGTTCCAGCTCTGGGTGGAAGCATCATGCAGCACATCTATTTCTTCAAGCCCCGATGGGCGGGGGCCGACATTTTTCCTGATCACGCACACTTGAGCTTGCAGGGTCAAACGAACATCAGATAAACAAGTCTAAGTAATGAACTCCCCTCTAAACCCTACTTCATACGTATAAAGAAAAGTGGGGTTTACATGATTATATTTTTCTCTTATTTTTGCTCAAATCCATAGATTGTGGGTACTCGTTAGAACCACCTCAGTGAGGCGGTTCTAATGCACGCCCATAATCTATGATTGGATTAGAAATAAGAAAAATACTAAAAGAATTCACCTGAAAAATTCTAGTTCTAGAGCTATGAAAGATACCATTTTAGCACACGGATATGTTATCGTAATGTAGGGCAGCTGATACTGACTTAAGGGGAATGGATACACTTTCAGGGGAGGCAAATCCTGCAAAAGTATTCTTGTCTCCCATGTCAATAGGGGTCAAATCTTAAAGAAAAGAATTTGCTCCTGAGGCGCAAATTCTTTCCTTTAAGAGTAGACCTCTTTTTAAGCGGGACAGGGTTTATAGAAAAGCGAACAAAAAGTCCCTAAAGTTGTCTCCCTTTGAAGAAGGGCAGAAATATCTGCCAGTTGTTCCCATTTCCCTTAAAGGGGGTGTTATTATTATACCCCCGGCATACGAAGTATGCAATGGGGGTATATAGTTTTTCTCTTTTCCGTCTGTCTGTCTGTCCGTAAACAATTATTTATACCCCCGCAAACGAAGTTTGAAGGGGGTATATAGGAGTCAGCTTGTCGTCTGTCGTCGTCGTCGGTCCGTTACAAAAAACTTTAACATTGCTCATAACTTCCTTATTCTTTGACCGATTTCTTTAATATTCACACACCACACACCTTGCCACTAGTACTTAAGATTGATATACACAAACCTGACCTTGACCTTTACGTTGACCTTCCTCAAGGTCAAATACTTGTAAAATCTGACAACGCATGCGGGGGTATAATTGGCGCCCGTTAGGCGGCAGCTCTAGTTTGTGTCAAAGATATCTCAGGAACTGCTTCACAAAGAAACTTGAAATTTTGCACACATGTTCAGTATGACTACTTGTATTGTGGGAAAGAAAATAAGGGCCAAGGGGTCAGGCCTTTTAGAGTTATTTCCCTTTGTAGTTCTTGCTGTTTAATGATGGCACTGGCCGGGGGTATACGTGCCCCACTGGGCACTTTTGTCTAGTTTCTTCTGTTTCTTTAAATTCATTCATTTTCCTCTTTTTCCCCTGTCCTTCGCTTCAATCTCATCTACTATCTCTTCTTTATCATATGACGTTGCGTCCTAGAGTGTAATAATGCCATGTAATATTTTCGATAATCCTAGTGGATTAAATATGCAAATTAGGTAGATACGTCTTACATGTACGGCATCCTTAACGACGTCCTGTTTACTAATGGCGGAATTTTGACATTTTGGTAAACAATCATGAATAAAATGCGTTTTAAATGTCATATGATAAATAGAATCTTGCATTCATGCCCATGTATTATTGAATTTATTAAACTCGTTGAGAAAAAGGGATAAAATGCTCGGCAAAGCCACGCATTTTATCCCCTTTCCTCAACTCGTTTAATAAATTCAGTAATACATGAACACTCATGTAAGATTCTCTATATATCTCTTCTCCTGTTCTCCTGGAGATGACACAAAATGACCCACAAGGGTTGACATGTTGTTAAAGCCATACACTCAAGGACCCACTCACCAACATGGTGTGAGAGCTTCACGCAGAGAGAGAGAGAGAGAGAGAGAGAGAGAGAGAGAGAGAGAGAGAGAGAGAGAGAGAGAGGGGGGGGGGTGTTTAAAATATTGTCATGCATCTAGTGTGCGCATTTATATTTCAGTTATTTTAATTTACATTCCACTGAACAAATGTTGTTTGATTACATCAAAACAAATAAAAAACATGATTATATTGTTTATATGGACCCCCGCTCATCCAGACTTGGAGAAGTAGATTTGACTGCATGGTGCTTCCACGCCAGAGCTGAAACCGACCGCATATGAGTACTGGTAAACCGCTTAAAGGCCCAAGCCTTTCCAGACAAAGTGGTGCGGGTCTGGCCATCCCTGCATATAAACCCTGTTTGTTTGTTTGTTTGGGCAGTAGGGCTTTAGAAGTCATTTATCTCAGTATCTGGTAAAAGCCTCACAAAATTTGAAGCATGGTCTCCAAAATGACATAAATAATGTTGATGGGGATGTAAAACCTTGATTCAAACAAAACAAATTCATTGTTTATATGCTTATTGTACCAGCGGTATACCGTTCAATGTACAGTCAACCTTGAGGGGTTCGTACACTTTTAGCATTACGACATCACGCCTATACAAATACATTGTAAAATTTACCATGTAAAAAAGAAAAAATCAAGTTAGATGAAAAATTGTGATATTTTACTTTTTTTTTAGATCACAAATAAGAAAAATAAGGTTTACCCCTGTAAACCCCGTTTTTACTATATAAAAGGGGGGCTTCAAGGGGGTCAAAATTATTTAGACGTGTTTTAGTGATGTAGGACCTGGTATTTGTTCGAAACAGGGTCATCAAGCCACTGCGGTTGTCAGAAGATATAGCGGTCTCTATTCAAAAGTCTAGTCGTGTGTACTTCCGATTCTTATCGGAATACATACAACGTATAGTAGTCGCAGATAAGATTGACTTGGCGGAGCTATCGTCTGTACCTGCCTTAGGAATATTCCATGAACAAAAAGGTAAACCAAGTCACCCCATTGTGTGAATTCAACTGTAACACAACTATAGCTGTGGCGTATATGACCTTTTTGTCCGCTTGTAGAAAGCGTGCGAAAGACACTCTACCGCATCTTCTACTGGACTAGGCGAATTTGACAAATATTGACAACACCTGAATATCTCCGCCGAGTCAAACTTATCTGCGACTACTATACACAATATCCTCGTTAAATTAGAAATAAAATCTCCCTTAATTGTCCCGAAATATATTCGTTATCTGGAGTAATATGTTTTGTTTTGTTTTAGAGTTTTTTTTGGCCCTGTTAGCATTATTTAGATGATGTTGAGCCAATAAGTTTAGTAGTTTACCCTACCATATTTTGCATGGGTCGGCATATACATGATCGATCTCCCTGAAGGAATGTTGCTGACCCGGTCTGATCACCAGTTCGACGCACACGTAAGGAAATATTCCTCTTTGATGTAACCTATGCATCCACCTAGTAAGTTTAGTGTGGTCCATTTCCAATTAGAGGGGTGTCAGGTTTGTGTTTGGTTCTGACACAAAGAAAACATCATAAGCATATATAATAGCGAGTGATATCATCCTGCCCAAACTGTGGGGTTCAAGGGGGTCAAAATTACATAAGACGAGTTTCCGTGATGCGACAGATAGTTGATATTTTCATGCTCCCTGCACCGCCCTCCCCCCCCCCCCCGCCACGAAGTGGGCGGTTCATATAGTTTTGCCCTTGTCCGTACGAACGACTGTACGTCACAATTTGTAGTACTATTCTTGTCTCCGCAAGTCCTCCTACAATATTTGATGCAGGGCATTGAAACTTTCAACACGGTTCAGACATGCATTGAACATGTGCATAAAGGAAACAGAATTCTGATCCAGCCCTTTAATGCAGAATTATGTCCCCTTGAACGGTTGAAACATTTTGGCAACAACCCAGCAGGCACATGTCACTATGGCAACGTCAAATCAACGTCGGTGCAACAGACGTTGCACCGACGTAGATGTGACGTTGCATAAACGTCATGACGTTGAACCGACGTTGATGTGACGTCATAATTACGTCATGTGCCTGCTGGGAAGTTTCTTGGAGAATGTTGCATGCAGTTTCTAGTTTAGTTAATGTGTGCCTGTGTACTGCAAAAATTACAAATTAGTACTAGGCATATGACGGAGGCAGTCATCAACGTTAGTAACTGCCTAGTTTTTTTTATTATTTTCTTTTTTCGGTTTTGGTTTCATGGCCCTTTCAAGATTATTTCTCTTATTTCAAGCCGATCGTTAGCGAGGCTCGAAATTATTTTTCACTCCCCCCAACCCCCCCCCCCCCTTCAAAACAACAACAACAACAAAAAAAAAATGAAGATTCTGGTTAGTCTGGTCATCTGCACATAACCGAAGCCACATTAGAACACGCGAAACTTATTGTACAAATCTAGGCCACTGAACCCTTCTTTTGTGGGAATTGCGGCGGTGCCTCGTACTTCATTAGGTCTTTCACCACTGCGGGTTCGAGCCTCGCTCGGTACACACGGGAGACGCCAAGTTCTGCAAAGGAAATTCAAGTCTTTCACCGTCTCTCTCTTGGCTTCTGAAAGGTATACATAAGGTCACCACAAAACTAGGGTATGGTTCCCTACTTCTAATGGAAATCGAGAGCTGATTATTTTATTTAGAAACCATCACATTATGTTCAGGTGTCAATAAAAGTAAGGAACCATGACCTAGTTTTGTGGTCTTACCACTTGAGATCACCTACAGAACTAGATCACTCTGACCTTTTTTCGAGGAACATCCCTGGCTATATACTTTAACCCTTGTCCTGCTGAATATTTATATATGCCACACCCACTACCGATTATCAACCTATCAGATTACCTGATGCAAATTATTGCAACAAATTCACAATCTGAATGATAAACAATGTAGATCCTGATCAGATGGCTTCTTCAGAAGCCATCTGATCTGGATCTGCATTGTTTCAATTATAAGGCATAACCGGGCTCATCAGAACAAGGGTTAACATTCCACTGGAAGGTTATGATTTTAACAATGCCAATAGAAAACCTGTTATAGCCATAAGTTGCAACAGGTCAGCCCGCGTATCCGCCCAGTCTGGGTTACGGTGACCTGGAAACCAACATGTTGTCAGGACGACGGAGGGCAATCTCCGACAGATGAGCAACCCAAATGTAGGACAAGTCACAAGGAAACCTTAGCTGCGATACTATCTATATAGACAGTAAAATTCCTATATTAAGACCATCTTTGGGACTGTTCAAAAGTGGTCTTTAACCACTTTTGAACAGTCCCAAAGGCGGTCGGACCTCCTTTTGGACTGTTCAAAAGTGGTCTTAAAGTCCACTTTTGAACAGTCCCAAAGGCGGTCTCTGATCAGAGACACTGTGTGCAGAAAACACAAAGAGAGAATAACTGCAACTGACTAAATATGCTTTCTAAAGTAGAATTAGTCTTAATTTGAGGTGGTCTTAATAGCGGAATTTCACTGTATATATAGGATCTTACATGAGTGCTCATTTATTGTTCAATTTATTAAACGAGTTGAGGAAAGGGATAAAATGCGAGGCTTTGGCGAGCATTTTATCCCTTTTCTTCAACGAGTTTAATAAATTTAATAATACATGAGCAGGAATGTAAGATTCTATTTATCATTTGGCATTTAAAACGGATTTTATTCACGATTGTTTTATAAAAATGTCAATATGCCGCCATAAGTTAACGCGACCTTGTTAAGGACGTCGTACATGTAACGTTACGGGACGTATCTAACTAATTTGCATATTTAATCCACTAGCGTTATTACATTCTTAGACGCGACGTATGTTTGTTTGATTTGAGGTTTAACGTCCCCGTCAACACTGTAAAGGTCATTTTGGAGACGCTGCTTCCAGTTTTGTGGGACTTTTACCCGACATTGAGATGAAATGACATCTGAAGCCCTGCCGCCCAATGAAACCAATAGGATTTATAAGCATGGACAGGCCGACACGCACCGCTTTGCCTGGGCAGGCTTAGATCCTCTAAGCTGTTTACCAGTACTCGTGTGCGGGTCGGTTTCAGTTCTGTGTGGAAGCATCATGCAGCCCATATATTTCTTCAAGCCCCGATTGGCGGGGGCCCTACAGACGCGACGTCATATGATAAACATATTTACAACATGCCAACAACAACACCCACAAACAACAGCAACCAATAACAACCAAAACCAATAACAACCACAACCACAACAACCACAAACACAATCACATCAACCACAACCTCCACCACAACAACAACATAACAAACAACATCAACACATATTTGTTTCTATATTATGTCTTGGCTTTGTCTCGAAAACAAATTTAATCGCCCCAGCCCATTGGGGCTTGGATATAGATTGAGCTGCAGGGTGCTTCCACGCAGTCCCACAGAATTGGAAGCAAGGTCCCCAAAATGACCTAAATAGTGTTGATGGGGACGTTACACCTCAATCCAAACCAACAATAAAAAAACAAAACTAAATTTTGTGCTAAATTTTGTGCTCGCGTAAGCGACATGAAAATCATACAGAAACAAACCAGAATTAATAACGAAAAGTAAGAAAAATGAGGAAAAAAGAATATGGCGGCTTGAAAATACAATAGTATACACTTTAGGTTGACATAACAGTCGGGCGGTCATACCAGTCACATTTACAGTATGATCATACTTTTCCTTTCTATACATGTCCCACTTCATCAGGAAAACATGTCCGTAAGAAATAATGGCAACCAACATGGTGTCAGAAAATGATAAACGTTAGCTCGACTTCTAGATATTTGAATGATTTATTAAATATTGACCAAAACTATTTCGATGGTTTTATCACCCCCCCCCCCCCACACACACACACACACACACACACGTCAGTTAAATAAAGCAAATCTTCTGATACAGAGGCCCCGGTTTCGGATTTGCATATGTCCTATCTATTGTAGATGGGTTTGTTTCGTAAACGCGATGATTTTGATTTTGAGATTGGAAATCTTCCTTTCGTGGATGGTGATGTTCCTCTTGCGGCATCCTATCGCGTTTATATTTCGTAATAAATTCGATTTGCTAGAGTGTCTAATCATGTAACTGACTTCAAAACTCTAATAAATTGTAAACTACTAAATTTCTCAATCAGGGTTGTCGGTATCTTGAACTAAGCAAAGTAGAAGTAAAACAAAGATCAGGAATTGATACAATTAACTTACTCCACCCATAAAAGACACCAAAGGGAAAGAAATACAAACATTAAGCGACCAGACCATAATGGAACCCTAAACAAAGGAAGGCCATAAGGACAGTTACTTTCCCACAAAATGGCCATATGGCCATCCAAAACCAAAAGACACAAGCGACACACACAGTAAGTAACAAACAACAACATAAATAAATCGCCACAGAAGAGCCGCCTTGGAACGGTCAGTGGAAGATTTCCACTGGGGGGCTTAAATCGATTTTACGTGGCCACAATCCTCGCCCTTACTTCCGTCGCGATTTAGACAAATAATTTGTTCAGTCCGCATGAAGGCCTCCTAACTCATCAGTGCAACATCTCCGTGAACACAAAAATCAAAGAACCACAGAGGTGAGACAACGGTGAGGACTCGACAGCAAGAAACCACTGAAATGCTGGAGCAAAAGAAAACCAACAGTTAGACTCCGATGGGCCCAACCAGAGACGGAGCATCAGGCACCAACCAACATTACCGAGAATTAGATCTCTCTAATTCTCAATAAGCCTTTACGTTGGAGCCGTCATAGAATCTGAGGCCTGACCCACCGGCGTGCAATAAAAGAGGGAAGCAAAGTTGCCAACCGTGATTGGGTTAACTACCATGCATGCAGTCTGTCGTATAACATCCATGTTGTACCCAATCTTTTTATATCTAAGAATGATTTTACGAAATTGGGTGCTGAAGTCATTGCGGTTATATATTTTTCTGAATTTATATACTAAGTCACCATAAAATTCGGGTTCCGATAGACCTTGTTGCAGAAGAGATTTAAGTCCAATATTGAATTTTGAAATTAAATCAGAATGGCGTCTATAAAATTTTGAAATGGCTTTGCGTAGTTTATGGTACCGATAAACCTGATTAAGGAGTTTAGCCGTTAATAATTTATTACGAGTGTTGAAGTCAGTTACATGACTACACACTCTAGCAAATCGAATTAATTGCGAAATATAAACGCCATAGGACGGCGCACGAGGAACATCACCATCCAAAAAAGGAAAATTTACAATCTCAAAATCAAAGTCATCGCGTTTATCATAAATTTTGCACGAAACAAATCCATCTACAATAGATAGATGTAAATCCAAAAACGGGGCCTCGGTATCAGAAGAATTTGTTTTATTTAACTGAAGTTCTGGGGGGTAAATCTGACTGATCAAACCATCGAAATAGGTATTATCAATATTTAATAAATCATCTAAATATCTAGAAGTGGAGCTAAAAGCTTCAATAATTTCAGATTGGTTATCAATGGAAAGCGACAACATGAAGTCTCTTTCATAACAATACAAGAATAGATCAGCCACAAGAGGTGCGCAATTCTTACCCATCGGAATACCCACAATTTGTCTAAATAACTTAGTACCGAATCTAATATAAATATTGTCAAGTAGAAAGGTGAGGGCATCACACACTTTCTGACATGACCAAAGTGTATAATTCTTATGCTCTTTAGAAGTGAAAAATGCATTTCTGACATTACATGGAAGATAGAGAGAATCTTCTCTGTGAAAAGCATTCAATTAAATCATTAAGCTTTTCTTTTATAAGATTGTGAGGAAGTGTAGTGTAAAGAGTGGAAAAATCGTAAGTAGACAGACTTGAAGCACGAAAATGTCTGGATTTCAATTTATTTAAAACCTCATTCGAATTTTTTTTTTCAATGTTTTATAGACGCCATTCCGATTTAATTCAATGTTGGACTTAAATCTCTTCAGCAACAAGGTCTATCGGAACCCGAATTTTATGTAGAATTGGTATATAAATTCAGAAAAATATATACTTGCTATGACTTCAGCAACAAATTCCGAAAAATCTTTCTTCGATATTAAAGACTCTTCGACATAAAAATAGAAGTGAAGGCAACAAAATGGTCAATTAGCTATCCAAAACAAAAACAAATGTTAGCGATACACACCATAACAAAAATAAACCACGACAGAAGAACCGCCTTGGAACGGTCAGTGAAACGAGTACACTGGGGATTGGGGTGGGGGGGTGGGGGGGGGGGGCTTAAATCGATTTTACGCGGACGCAATCCGCGCCCTTACTTCCGTCGCGATTTAGACAAGCAATTTGTTCATTCCGAATGAGAGCATTTCAGTGGTTTCTTGCTGTCGAGTCCTCACCGTTGTCTCACCTCTGTGGTTCTTTGATTTTTGTGTTCACGGAGATGTTGCACTGATGAGTTAGGAGGCCTTCATGCGGACTGAACAAATTATTTGTCTAAATCGCTACGGAAGTAAGGGCGAGGATTGTAGCCACGTAAAATCGATTTAAGCCCCCCAGTGGAAATCATTCCACCGACCGTTCCAATGCGGTTCTTCTGTGGCGGTTTATTTATGGTGTTGTTTGTTACTTACTGTGTGTGTGTGTGTGTGTGAATTCGGGTTTAACGTCGCTTTAAACAATTTTTCAGTCATATCACGACGGTGTCTGGTTGCGACATGGAGCTCAATGCTCACGTTTATAGTGCTGCCTCACTGAAGTATCATGTCCCAGACACATTACAGGATACCACACCCAGTCACATTATCCTGACACTGGATCGACCAGTCCTAGCTCTACCCCGTAAACCTGAGTGCCAAGCGAGGAGCAGCTAGTACCATTTTTGTCGCGCCTGCTATTAGCATGGCGCGATATAGGCGCCCGGTTTTCCGTCCGTTCGTCCGTTTGTCCGTTCGTCCGTTCGTTCGTCCGTCCGTTTGTCAAGGCGTCAACATTTGCGACCACCCTAGCGTTCACCCTGAGGTTCAAGTTTATTTCTCAAGAACTATAAGAGCTTCATTAATGATACTTGGTACAAACTTGTATCTGGGGCTGACAACGTACATGCAAGCATCCATATTTGACCTTGACCTACATTTCATGGTTCACTGACTTTGTAAAATATTGCGACCACCCTAGCGTTCACCCTGAGGTTCAAGTTTATTTCTCAAGAACTATAAGAGCTTCATTAATGATACTTGGTACAAACTTGTATCTGGGGATGGCAACGTACATGCAAGCATCCATATTTGACCTTGACCTACATTTCATGGTTCACTGACTTTGTAAAATATTGCGACCACCCTAGCGTTCACCCTGAGGTTCAAGTTTATTTCTCAAGAACTATAAGAGCTTCATTAATGATACTTGGTACAAACTTGTATCTGGGGATGACAACTTACATGCAAGCATCCATATTTGACCTTGACCTACATTTCATGGTTCACTGACTTTGTAAAATATTGCGACCACCCTAGCGTTCACCCTGAGGTTCAAGTTTATTTCTCAAGAACTATAAGAGCTTCATTAATGATACTTGGTACAAACTTGTATCTGGGGATGACAACTTACATGCAAGCATCCATATTTGACCTTGACCTACATTTCATGGTTCACTGACTTTGTAAAATATTGCGACCACCCTAGCGTTTACCCTGAGGTTCAAGTTTATTTCTCAAGAACTATAAGAGCTTCATTAATGATACTTGGTACAAACTTGTATCAAGGTATGGTAACTTAAATGCAAGCATCCATATTTGACATTGACTTATATTTCATGGTTCACTGACTTTGTAAAATATTGCGACCACCCTAGAGTTCACCCTAATGGTCAAGTTTATTTCTCAAGAACTATAGGATCTACATTAATGATACATGGTACAAGCTTGCATTTAAGAATGGAAACTTTTGTGCAAGCATCTATGTTTGACCTTGACCTACATATTATGGTTGGGTGACTTTGCGCCCCCACAGGCGCGACATAGCCTTCGGCGGAATTCTTGTTAACGACTTTGGTATGTCGCGGCCCGGGATCGAACCCGAGACCTCCCGTTCCCCGGAGCGGACACTCTACCAACTGAGCTATCGGGGCCGGTTTGTTACTTACTGTGTGTATCACTTGTGTCTTTTTATTTTGGATGGCCATATGGCCATTTTGTGGGAAAGTAACTGTCCTTATGGCCTTCCTTTGTTTAGATTTCCATTATATTCTAGTCGCTTAATGTTTGTGTTTCTTTCCCTTTGGTGTCTTTGATGGGTGGAGTAAGTTAATTGTATCGATTCCTGATCTTTGTTTTACCTCTACTCCTAACTCATCAGTGCAACATCTCCGAGAACACAGAAATCAAACAACCACAAACCGAAACAACGGCAAGAAACCACTGAAATGCTGGAGCAAAAGAAAACCAACAGTAAGTCTCCGATGGCCCGACCAGAGACAGAGCACCAGGCACCAACCGACACAACATAAAATTAAATTCTCTAACTCTCAATAAGCCTTTACGCTGGAACCACCATAGAATCTGAGGCCTGGCCCACCGGCTTGCAGCTGAAGAGGTATTTGTTTTTTTGTTTGATTTGAGGTTTAACGTCCCCATCAACACAATATAGGTCATTATGGAGACGTTGCTTCCAATTCGTGGGACTTTTACCCGACATTGAGATGAAATGACATCTCCAGCTCTGTCGCCCAATGAAACCAATATGGTTTATAATCATGGACGGTCCGCCCTGAACCGCGGTTCCTGAGCAGGCTTTGATCCTCTAAGCGGTTTCAGCTCCGCGTGGAAGCATCATGCAGCCCATGCTGAAGATGTAAGCAAAGTTGTCAACCGTGATTCGGTTAACTACCATGCATGTAGTCTGTTGTATAACCTTAATGTTGTACCCAATCTTTTTATATCGAAGAATTATTTTACGAAAATTGAGTGCTAAAGCCGTTGCAATTATATATTTTTCTGAATTTATTTACTAAGTCATCATAAAATTCGAATTCCGATAGACCTTGTTGCAGAAGAGATTTAAGTCCAACACTGAATTTTAAAATTAAATCGGAATGGCGTCTATAAAATTTAGAAAAGGCTTTGTATACCTTTTGATACCGATAACCCTGATTAAGAAGTTTAGCAAGTAACAATTTATTACGAGTGTTGAAGTCAGTTACATGATTAGGCAAATCGAATTCATTACGAAATTATAAATGCCTAAGATGCCGCACGAGGAATATCACCATCCAAGAAAGGAAAATTTACAATCTCAAAATCAAAATCATCGCGTTTATCATAATTTTTTCAGGGAACAAACCCATCTACAATAGATAGATGTAAATCAAAAACAGGGCCTCAGTATCGGAAGAATTTGCTTTGTTTAACTGAAGTTCTTGGGGTGGGGGTAAATTTAACTGATCAAACCATCTAAGTAGGTACTTTTAATATTTGATACATTATACAAATATCTAGAAGTCGAGCTAAAGGCTTCAATGATTTCAGATTGGTTGTCAACGGCAAGGGACATAATGCAGTCTCTTTGATGACAAACAAGAACAGATCAGCCACAAGGGGTGTGCAATTCGTACCCATCGGAATATCCACATTTTTTCTAAATAACTTAGTACCAAATCTTATGTAAATATTGTCAAGTAGAAAGGTGAGAGCTTCACACACTTTCTGACATGACCATAAAGTATAATTATTTTTTATGCTCTTCAGAAGTGAAAAAGCATTTCTTGCATTACATGCAATATAGAGGGAATATTCCCTATGTCCATTCAATTAAATTATTAAGATTTTCGTTTATAAGATTATGAGGAAGTGTAGTGTAAAGGGAGGAAAAATCATAAGTAGACAGACTTGAAGCACGTCTGGATTTTAATTTATTTAAAACTTAATTAGATTTTTTAAGACCAAAACAGCTTTCCACCTGATCTTTCGAAGACTTTGTCGCAATATTTAATCAAAAATCGTTGAAGCCCGTGATCTTAACAGCAGTCTGCACCACACAAAGTCTTCGTCACTCTGACATCCTGTCTGTCCTTCTTTCGCCCTATGACATAGTCAGTGAGATGTCAGTGTTTGGAGCGAGGATGCATTCATGATGATTTTTTTTTGCGAATTGGCAGACGGAAGACTGCATTAGTGATCAGCAGTTGATGCTCTGCCCACTTCCTGAAAAGGCGGATGACATTGCTTTTGCACTCTCCTACTCCTTCAGTCCCAATTACTCCTTACCAGGTATGGTGGTCTGTGCCCACTCTAGCATTTAAGTCTCCGAGGAGGTGGGGGTATAGCAGAAATCACAGAATCCAGATCATAAAACTTGGTTTGACCTCATCTTGGTTGATCATTGTGGGTACAGTGGGTACATGGGCACTTACAATAGTTGCATGTTTCTAACCACATTACGACAACACACCCGTGCGACATAGTGATTTTTTTCACATCTCCAAAATGGCCATTTTTCTGATGAAATTCCTTGATATTTTTCTTATAAATACGGCAAACATAGGTTGTGGGTGCTCGTTAGAACCGCCTCATTGAGGCGGTTCTAACGAGTACCCACAACCTATGTCTTGTAGCAGAAATAAGAAAAATAATGTACACCCCCGTACACCCCAGTTTTCTCTATATAATGTGGGGTGTACGGGGGTGTTCATTTCACGGACTTGTTCACGTGATGAGACGACCATTTATGCCTTTTGGAAGTCCTGAGAGCCGGCCGACGAGGTTTGAGTTGATCCTGCTTCACATCGCTCTTCTTTCCCACTCCAGAAGAAAGTGTAGCCAACACAAACTTCTTTGAATAGCCCTAACTCTGCAATCTCGACTTTGTAGCGCTGAAGTTCTCTTCCAATTTGTCCTGTTTTCCGTTCAGGTCTGTCTGAACCAGCACTGTCCATCAGGCTGCGCACGTACCATGCGCCATTTGTGAACGACATATGCGAACAGCAAATTCACTGCTGCGGTTGCGCTTCATTCGCTGTTTGCACACATGTAGTATAGAACTACCACAAGAGTCAGCCAGTACAATTTTCTCGTATCACGGTTCAATGTTATACGTTTTTTTTTCTAAGCATGCATAAACATAACAAACAGATACAGATAGATGAACTGAATTGATTGATTGTGTAGGAGTTTAACGACACATCAACCCTTGTGGATTATTTTGAGTGGTCTCCGAGAAAAGGGGAGAAAAGAGATACAAGAAACGGTATATGCCCCCGCCCATCGGGGCATAGAGAAATAGATAAGGCCGCATGGTGTTTCCACGCAGAGTTTTAACCGACAGAACTTGAGTACTAGGAAACTGCTTAGAAGATCTTAGCTTGCCCAGGAAAAGTGGTTCGAGCAACCTCAGTGGTTGTTACTTTAAGTGATAGGGCATGAGATATCATTTCGTTTCAAAGTTACGCAAAATCGGAAGAAATGTCTCCACATCATGAAAATACGCCTATATAATTTTTACCTTCTTTAACCCCACTTTTATAAAGCTAGAACCGAGGCGGTTCTAACGAGTACCCATAATTTATATTTTGAGCAGAAATAAGAAAAATATCACATTTTTTCATCTTAAAATTCTCATTTTTTCGGCGATACAGATACAGGTTACAATGTATTTGAATAGGCGTGTTTTCATAATGGAAATAACCTAAATAGTGTTGATGGGACATAAAACGTCAACACAAAAAATAAGCCAGGGACAGCAGATGGGCTGAAAGAGTGAAAGGAGAGAAAAGAGGATAATGAAAGTGAAGAAGAAGAAATATAAACAATACCCGAACCTTTTGCAAGAACAACATGCCTTTCCAAGTTTACACTTGGACGCGCCGGTGACAACAGATACACGAAACCACCACGAAAACACGCCTATATAGTTCTGACCCCCACCCCCTTGAACGCCACTTTTATATAGTAAAACTGAGATTTAGAGGGGCAAATATTTATATTTCTTATTTCTGCTCTAAAATATAGATGAGGCGGTTCTAACGAGTACCCACAATCTATATTTTGAGCAGAAATAAGGAAAATATCTAAATTTTTCATCTTAAAATGTTCTCTTTTTCAGCAATAAAATTTACAATGTATTTGTATAGGCATGTTTTCGCAACGACCTTCGCCTTTCCCAACCACTATCTTGACCTGTTCAGTTCCTCAGTTGAAAACTTGGGACCATTTCGTCCTACCAAGTGATATCAGCTCTAATACCTTACTAGTAGGTGTTTGGGTTGTCAATGTGGCAACCCCTTCAAACGCTGCAGTAAATTCTAGAGAAAATAGGATTCTCTGTAATTTCTTCAGTATTTTTCAACGTCAATTAGGCTTGACATTTCATGTAGCTGACATTTTTACTGAAAAATGTCAAGCCTTATTTTAGCTACGTTTTGGTGAAAAATAAGAAAAAGCTCATTTGAAAATGTGCTTAGCGCCTCAAAGATTAGTCTTGTATTAGCAGAAAGAAATGCACGAGTATCCACAATCTATGTTTTTGAGCCGAAATAAGAAAAAAATATGTAAAACCCCTAAACCCCATTTTACTATTTAAAAGTGGGGTTTAAGGGGGTCAAATTTATATAGGCTTGTTTTCGTGATGGGAATGTTGTGACATTTTTTTTGTTTGTATCCAAACATAGGTTTTTCTTTCTTTCTATATATACTGCAACACACCCCTCACGAGGATTACGTGCAGGTGTACATTACATACACTCCAGGGGTTGGTAACTCGAAGCCATCGTAAATATATCAACTTAAGATGTACTTAAGACATACTTAAGGTGACCACCGTAAAATTTATGGTCTCGTTATGCCAGTAACTGAAAACCTGTCGTATCGTTTCCATAAAGTTACGATCATCTTACCACTTACGATTTACCTGTGTAATTTTTAATCTCGTGCAAAGCGCTTCGGAAACTTTTGAATTTTTGGTTTGGTTTTGGTTTTACGGCCCTTTCAAGATTATTTCACTCATATCGAGCCGATCGTTAATCAGAGGTGGGCGAAAACCGGAGTACCCGAAGAAAAACCACCTGACCTTCCGTTGCAGAACATGGCGTCTCACATGTGACCCGAGCGAGGCTCGAACCACAGCGGTGAGAGACCTAATGATCAAGAGTCAGCGCTCTTAACCACTAGGCCACGGTGGCCCGTTGGAAACTTTTGAATAACAAAATCCCCACGCGAGGAATTAATTGGTCCCTTGAGAAACTTTTTTGATCGCTATCATTACATGAAAACTTACTTGTGCGCGAAAAAGGTGTGAAGTAGGAAGCGAGAAATAGGAAGTAGAAATGGGAAATAGGAAGTGAGCAGTCATGACTGCTATTTCTCAAAAACAAGACCCCCCCCCCCCCTTCCCCCATGTGTGAGACACAATATGGGATTAAAACATGGTGTCTCGAGGAAGGTTATGAATAACAGAATTCCCACGCGAGGAATCCCATGGTACTTGAGAATCTTTTTTGATCGCTATCATTACATGAAAACTTTCTTGTGTGAAGTAGGAAGCGAGAAATAGGAAGCGGAAATAGGAAGTGAGCAGTCATGACCGCTATTTCTCAAAATAAGACGATTGTGGTCAGTAGTACACTTATTGTACAGGCTATACTATCTTTTACCTTATTTCTTTTTTTTTTCTTCTTCTTTTCTTCCTTTTTTTGACATGACTATTACACACATAAATAAACAGCTTGTACATAATAATCACGTACTATAGTCTTTCAAACCGCAGTGAGACGTGACTGCACTTTTAATTTTGGACTAGTCCGCGTTTTAGGTAAATCGCTTTCAGTTGGGATTTTATATCGGGCGATATATTTTTACTGAGGATCGTACTGCATCATATTAAACAACTTGGCCACGACTTTTATAGGTGGATGTTTGTTTATTGAACATTACGTCACACGGGCCGGTCCATCTAATACCGTTATCTAGGGATGACAATGTCACCAGTGAATACAAACTTCTTAAATAAAAGCTGAAACTCATTCTCATGCGCAACAATAGAACACATTGTGTGAATTATAAAAGATAGAAAATAAAAAAATATGACAAAATTGTCGAGAAGAACTGAAAACTTAAAAACAAATACCTTACGCAATAATTTGATGGTAGGCATGGTTTTGAATGTAGGTTTACTGTGCGCAAAAATGCTCGTGAATAACAAATAGCCGAGTGGTTACAGTTACAGCTCAGAACCATTGATGTCCTCGGGGTGGTGAGGGCGAGGGGTGGAAGAGACACTCTGGCGACGTAATTATTTTAAAACTTTTTTTTTCTTCTTTTTTTCTGTTTTATATTTTTCCTGTTTTTTTTTTTTTTGTTGTTGTTTTTGTTTTTAATGTTAGTATGTAATTCATTATTTTAAAATTTCAGCGATTCATATTAACTTGAATTTAATAATTTTAGAATTTCATATTTCGACATTGCATTACAAAAACATTTTTGATTGTTCGGCAGTGTCGGTAGATTCATCACCCTCAGAAGCAGTCTCTGTAATCTCTAACGTCACTGTCAGAGTCAATGTGGTTAATTATTCGTTCCATTTCAACAGCGATGTCACTTTTACAATTGTCCTGTTCAGGCCCCCGCCCATTTGGGCTTGAAGATGGGCTGCACGATGCTTCCACGCAGAGCTGAAACCAACCGCACGGGTACGGGTAAACTGTTTGGTGGCAGGGCTTGAGATGTCATTTCATCTCAATGTCGGGTAAAAGTCCCACAAAATTGGAAGCAACGTCTCCAAAATGACATTGACAGTGTTGACGGGGACGTTAAACCTCAAATCAAACAAACAAAACTGGTAAACTGCTTAGAGGGTCTAAAAATAGAAGTGGAGGCAATGCCCAGGAATCGATACAATTAACCCACAGCTCCCATCAGACACCCAAGAGAAAGAAACACAAACATGAAACAACAGACTCCAATGGAAACACCAACAGCGGAAAGCCAAAAGGACAGTTACTTTCCCACAAAATGGCCAATAGTCTATCCAAAATAAAATAATATAAATGACACAAACACCCAAAGACAACATAACAAAATTAAACCGCGACAGAAGAACCGCCTTGGAACGGTCAGCGGAAACGAATTCCACTGGGGGGCTTAAATCGATTTTACGTGGCCACAATCCTCGCCCTTACTTCCGTCGCGATTAAGACAAATAATTTGTTCAGTCCGAATGAAGGCCTCCTAAGCCTGCCCATGCAAAGCGGTGCGAGATGGCCCTTCCATGCCTATAAACCCTATTGGTTTCATTGGGCGACAGGGCTTGGGATGTCATTTCATCTCAATGTCAGGCAAAAGTCCCACAAAATTGGAAGAAAGGTCTCCAAAATGACCAATACAGTGTTGACGGGGACGTTAAACCTCAAATCAAACAAAACAATAGTCCTGTTCAGCCTTTTCGACATGTGTTAAACAAGCAGACCATTCTTTTTCAACAATGCTTCCAATGCCTTCTTCGATCAGAGTAGAAGTAAAACAAAGATCAGGAATTGATACAATTAACTTACTCCATCCATAAAAGACACCAAAGGGAAAGAAATACAAACATTATGCGACCAGACCATAATGGAAACCTAAACAAAGGAAGGCCATACGGACAGTTACTTTCCCACAAAATGGCCATATGGCCATCCAAAATTAAAATACACAAGTGATAAACACAGTAAGTAACAAACAACAACATAAATAAATCGCCACAGAAGTGCCGCCTTGGAACGGTCAGTGGAAGATTTCCACTGGGGGGCTTAAATCGATTTTACGTGGCCACAATCCTCGCCCTTACTTCCGTCGCGATTTAGACAAATAATTTGTTCAGTCCGCATGAAGGCCTCCAGAGCCTTTATATCTGCCACGCGAAGCTGAAAATTTCATTGGCAAACATAGCCTATAAATTTCCCCATATCATCTTTTTGGCAATCAGATCAGGATGGTATGGTGAAAGCCGCAGAATTGTGTGCCCGTGTCTCTTCAAAAGCTGGTCAACTCGATAAGGAGGAGCTGGTTTATTTCGTTTGCAACGTTCCAAAAGCTCAGGCTTGAACATTTCTTGCCACAGGCTGCATAAAACTGTGTATTAAAGGAAAAAAAAGAACGAAAAATAAAAATGTTATTCAAAATTTGAGATTCGAACCTATGACCTTCGGGTAACTAGGGCGTTAAAGTTTATGCGTCTAACCAATACCGCCACATCATATTCCTGCAACGATGTCATATCAGAATAATATACAGCAAAGATTTTGTGAATTAACCGAGGGAAAAGTTGGTAACCCCTACATAACGGTTTCCGATGGAATAGTCCGTATGACGTAGTGTTCAGTAAACAGTCATCGATCTATACATAATGGCATTATCAAAAAACTTATTTATAATTGTAAAATCATGTGAAAAAAGAAATCCGAAACCTGTTTCCCCTAAAACATGGAATAGTCTTATCATGCTTGAACGTTGAACTCTCAAGGGTCGTTGATAAACTATACATATATACATGTTTATCGGAGATGTATAGATCTCTGTTTACATGTATTTTAATACAGGTAATTATGCTAAATATAGCATACAAGTTGGCTTCCTTCAAAAAAGGAATCCAAAACGTGGGCTGGCAATTGTACTAAACTTTGGGTTTTGGATTATTTTTAAAACACATAAGATAATCAGTTCACCAGCAGTTTATTTGTAGAACAAATAAATAAATACAAAAATATTGAAACTATTTGTTGTCTAAAGTATTTTAATTGTCTGCAATTAAAAGAAAATCACAGCATTTTTAGAATAGCTTATTGGTACTCTTATTAAGCAATAATAATCACATTGTTACAAAATCAATAATAAAGCATGATTCGGTGAGAGATGTGCAGTCATATACAATTCAAAAATGTTTTAGAAGTTGCTTCTGGATAATTCTTTAAACTGAATGACTTATTACATGCGAAGGTGTATTTTGATTGGATTTTATTGTTATAGACTAGATTTTGTCTTTACACAAAAGTATCTTTTGGCTAGATTTAACGTAATGTAAGTACTTACTAAAACTAGATCTGCCACGAAAAATGATTCAACTGGGTGGTTATAATAATGGCGGATAGGATTCTCGCGAAGATTAATATAAAAAATAGCCACCATTTTTTTCTGTAATTTATGAAAAAAAAAAAACAACAAAAAACACACAAGCAAATGACAGGAATATCTGCACATTATAAAATGCTAAAACTTGCTTAAATCTCATGAAAACATTTCAATCGTTTAAACATTCGTGTATTCGAAAGTGTCTCAAATGAAACTTAACTGCTCTGTACCAATCAGTCCATTATATGACTTATTTTGTGCATCGTTTGAGAGCTGTTTCAAAGTCTGACTTAGGCGAAACTAATGTAAATGTTTATTTTACGTCAGTTGTCCTATGCGGTTGAATAGTCTCAATGTATTAGTAGTATTAGTGCCTACGAATTCCCAAACCTTTTCTGCCCATTGCTGAATGAATACTACATGTATCCAGCTCCAATCTCCATTTGTCTATTACATTATATATATACAGACGTCTCAAATCCGAAGATTTGGTTTCATGTTTACCAAAAGCGTAGAACGGCGTCTCGGGTTAGAAGTCTTAGTTACATGTTTTTACCTAAAGTTTTACACACAGTTACATGTTTTATTTACCCAAAGAAGTAGACAGCTACACAGACTTCTATTTTAAAAACGGACGATTGTAGTTGATGGTTGATCACGTGATTTGTCCGAGCGCTACTGTAGGTCAATGAATATACATCACAGAATTGTAAAGCTGTCTGATGGTTTATCTTCGTTTATTTATAGAAAATTACTCTGCATCACCGACAGGGATACGAATCCAAATACCTACATGAATCTACTTTCACCTAATATGTAAATCATCGTAATAAATGCAGCTTATAATAAAGGAATGAACTTTTACCGCATTCTACTTTTTCTGATCGGTTTTATGCAGACCTTGTATTTTTCTGAAAAACAAAAAGTTTATTCCTTGACATTCCCATCACGTTACAAAGTCAAAGCAATATACACCCCTGCAAACATTACTTTATTGAGAGAAAATGTGGAGTGTGCAAGGGGTATTATTCCTCAAAGCATTACGATAATACACCCGTGCGACACAGTGCATTCTTTCACATCTCCAAAATGGCTTCTTTTCAGATGAAAATCCTTGATATTTTTTTCTTATTCATATTGCAAACATTGGTTGTGGGCACTCGTTAGGTCCACCTCTGCTAGGCGATTCTTACACACAACCTATGTTTTGGAGCAGAAATAAGAAAATAATGTGTACCCCTATAACCCCAGTTTTCTCTATATAAAGTGGTTTTGAGGGAGTGTTCATTTCACGGACTTTTCATTTTTGTTATAGTGCGTACATTACACTTACACACTTGCAGTGAGCACTGATGTTAAGTAGAAGAGAAGGCAATGATTTATATAACAAAAAGTGGGGATTGCAGAGATAAAGATTAGTATTATAACTCTACTAAAAAGAAAGTTTAGAATGGCTTCACTGAGGCGGTTCTAGCGGACCTCCAAGGATCGAGATTAAGGAAAAGAAGACGAATTCTAAAACATGCCACTACATGTAGTTTTAAACCTGTATCAGAAATGTAAAGATTCAACACCTGTTTTTTGGGTCGATTGTTTTACAATAGACCCAAAGTTACTAAAAGTCAAATAAAAAAATAATGCTGTTGCCCACGTGACAATCTGATTTGGGGAAACCAATATTATCATTATAAATAGAAAACGTCGCGCTATTTTTGTCGATGTTACATGTAAGTCAGAGCTATCTATAGAGTCTGGTAAGGAATCGTGTGCTGGGTTTCGCAAACACTGAATACCCAGATCAGAATGTGGCGCGGAATGTGGCGTCTGCTCAGCCGGCTGCTCAGGACTACACTGTTTGCTTAAATACTGGCATTTAAGGGTCAAACGAAATAGGCCAGGCCAATGCCAGGCTGCCTCCGTCATGAAAGGAAAAGAAAAACAGTATCTTAATATAGCCCGCGCTCTCACGCGACGACTTTCGGAAAATACTATTAATAAAATTGTTAGAAAGAAATGGACGTTTGCACATATGTATGCTAAACCGACCAAAAAAAAAAAAAAAAAAAAAAAAAAACCAAAACAAAACAAAACAAAAAGACAATATAACGTTACTTTTCGCACTTCTGCTTATAACATATCTTAGAACCTAGGAATATTTTAGAGCAAAACTTTTAAAGGTGGTATCGTTTTTAGACATACAGCATATCTCCAAATCGGATAGACAGTACATCGCGTCTGATCAGGACCAGCACTGTTCGCCATACATACAGCAACATTTTCATTTTAGAACATGATTCAGGTCCGTGTGCAGACTCTATAAAATGTCGGGAGGGTGCGAATTCCGGGTAATTTGTAGAATGTGAAATACTGCATGAAATTGAGATAATTTTCCAAATTAGGAGGGGTAGGTGGGGGTTGTCACTCCTGCGCACGGGCCTGCATTAACAGGTAGAATGAACAAATTACGTAGAATGAACAAAACTATGGCAGTGTGGATCCTGATCAGCAGAAGCATTCGATGGATCTACACTGTTTGCAAAGGAGAAGTTGGATAAAATGTTATATTACATGCATTACAGAGAAATACCATGATTTCTACCAGACATAAACTTGGTATTTTCCTTTTTGCTAAGAAGAAATATTTCCTCTTAGCCGGGGAAATAAATCCCTTCAGCTGGAACTACTTTATGTACAAGATACGAGATACCGCTTTGCAGTAAAATTGTTCTATTCAAACGCGGGAAAGTTTCAATCACGGCGACGTTATTCATGACGTCATTGTAATGGCGTCTAAGAAATATCAACAGACGTTCAGAATGCGTGACGTTTGAGTTGGATGCAACGCTGAAACAAAAGAAAACATGGATATGACCATTGATTAGGATGTAAGTTTTGCTTTATTTAATCTAACGTTTTACTTGTTTTATCACTGAAACACTTTGTTTCTTCTATTTTTGTTCAAAACTGTAGAAAGCGCTTTCAAAATGGCGCCCATCCAGTTGTTCTTCCACCCAGATTCTGTAACACTTCGCTGATTGAACCGTTTACATGGGCTGTAAACAGTCAACTGAACGGGCATTCAGATCCAAAATTCAAGATCCAAACTCTCCTAAAAGTCTATGGAAGTGCATGTAATATACAGATTATACATTTCTCCTATTTGAAATATGGGATTTATAAACCTCGGGAGGTAAAACAATCCGTTAAAGAAACTCGTGCTTCGCACTCGTTTCTTTATCGGATTGTTTTACCTCCCTCGGTTTATAAATCCCATATTTCAACTAGGAGAATGAATAATCTATATATATTACATGCGTAACAGAGAAATACTATGATTTCTACCAGACATAATCTTGGTATTTTCCTTTTTGCTGAGAAGAAATATTTCCTCTTAGCCGGAGAAATAAATCTCTTTAGCTGGAACTACTTTATGTACAAGATACCGCTTTTGCAGTTAAACCATTATATTCAAATGCGGGAAAGTTTCAGTCTCGTCGACGTCATTCATGACGTCATTGCAATGGTGTCTGGGAAGACATCAACAGACGTTCAGAATGAGTGACGTTTGGGTCGGATGCAACTCTTAAACAAAAGAAAACATGGGCATGTGTTTTATCACTGAAACACTTTGTTTCCTCTGTTTATGTTCAAAACTGTAGAAAGCGCTTTCAATATGGCGGCCATCCAGTTTTTCTTCCACCCAGCTTCTGTAACACTATGCTGATTGAACCGTTTACATGAGCTGTAAACAGTCAACTGAACGGAAATTCAGACCCACAATTCAAGATCCATTCGGTCCTTAAAGTCTATGGAAGTGCATGTAATATAGAGATTAATCATTTCTCCTATTTGAAATGTGGTATTAATAAACATCGGGGGGGGGGGGGGGGGGGGTTGGGGGGGGGGGGGATCCGTTATCGGATTGTTCTACATGTACCTCCCTCGGTATTTCAAACAGGAGATATACATGTACCTGTAATAACTTTTCAAGCACATATCAGTGCATATTGTCTTGCATATGAGGCTAAGCATTATCAATGAAATATTATTAGTCTGTTGAGATGATTGGATATATGTGTATACAGAAGGGGAATAAACACATTAACAAATGATACGTTAATAATTTGGAAAACATCACGAAAACACGCCTATATAATTTTAACCCCCTTGAATCCCACTTTTATATAGTAAAACTGGGGTTTCAGGGGGTATACCTTATTTTTCTTATATCTGCTCTAAAATATAGATTGTGGGTACCCGTTAGAACCGCCTCGATGAGGGGGTTTTAACGAGTGCCCACAGTCTATATTTGAGGCGGTTCTAACGAGTGCCCACAATTTATATTTTGAGCAGAAATAAGAAAAATATAAAATTTTTCATCTTAAAATCTTCATTTTTTCGGCGATAAAAGTGGCAATGTATTTGTATAGGCGTGTTTGCGTAATGTCTTGAAGGAAAATGCTTCCATTACAACACCAAGAACGTCATTTATTTTTATTTTTTCACTGAATACTTTTCTTATAATGATGCGATTTAACGAGTACCCACAATCTACGTTATAAAGCAGTGTTTCTGTTGGTTGTTTTTGTCCGCGTGACTATTGCTGGCTATGAACAAAACCCAGGCAGCAGTGTTTAGTCTTCTCCCTGTGCCATCAGAGGGCTGTGTAAAACGTAAAATGTAGACTGGACTCATGTACGGGGTATTGACTTATCAATCGACACAAAGAAAATCTGGACTGGGCTCGTGTACGAGGCATTCTCTAATACAGAAACTTCACGCCTGCTGTTTATTGTTGCAACAGTTAACAAAATCGAGGGAATGGTTGTTTATAGCACCTATGAGGTGCAGTGTAAAAAGTAAATTCTGGGCTGTGCTCGTGCAGGGGGGCTTTGGTAAATAGTGTATACCTGATCAGACGCCACATAACGCGGTGTGTACTCCTACTCTGCTTGCTTAAAATACACGAATTTAATGGTTCAACGAACAGATCAATTCTCAGTTCAGGATATATTTTCCCAACCTACACTCAGAGACGATCGACCCACCAGTACTCACGGTGCTTTGACTTAATATTTCCCCAACTAAGCTGTTACTGTTACGCAAACAATCCTGCAAATCAACCCAATACATCTTAAACAATTATGTAGACAGAACTCTACATGGAAATGTACCTAGCTATATAAAAGCGGTTAGTTCAGTCCTTATTAGTTTCTGTGTGTGTTCTTACGTTAGAAAGTCTTGCAAACTAATGTGATTTTTCAGGGTCATAAAAGAGTTGAAACCGACCCGCACACGAGTACTGGTAAACAGCTTAGAGGATCTAAGCCTGCCCAGGCAAAGCGGTGCGAGTCGGCCCATCCATGCTAATAAACTCTATTGGTTTCATTGGACGGCAGGGATTGAGATGAAGGTAAAAGTCCCGCGAATTGGAAGCAACGTCTCCAAAATGACCTTTATAGTGTTGACGGGAACGCTAAACCTTAAATCAATCAATCATATAATCAATCAATCAAGCAGGGCCATAAAATACTATTGCTAAAATATTCCTTCTTTTCAGACCAAACATAGATTTAGATAATATGGATACTTGTTAGAATCGCTTCGACGAGGCAGTTTTAACAAATACATATCGATCTACTCAGTGCTATAGCAGTAGTAAAGAAGTTGCATTCACCCTTGCGAAACCTTGCATTTTTGAAAAGCCCCATGGATAAATTCAACGTATGCACTGATCTAATATTTTTCAGGTTATTAACCCCAAAACGTTTTGGAAATGACTACCCCCATTTGCCTAGCGTTCCATAAAAGGCACAAAGAAATATTGAACTAATTTTGCGAAAAGTAGAGACAGAAATCAGAAAAGTAGAGACAGAAATCAGCCTGCGCATATGCACAGTCTGGTCAGGGGTTTTGCTGCTTTTGTCAAAATACATGCAGCGAGCAGACGACAATTCTTCCGACTGACAGTGAAGCGCTTGGCATTAATGGGTTATTTACAGTCCAATGGGAAACCCGTTTTATTTATTAACACATTTACGCAGCTGGTCCCTACTAATGATATAGCAGTCTACCAAAGAAGAAGTAGCCATCTTGTGGAGATAACGACGAGGGAACCAATCTATTGATCCACCTGAAGCAAACGCTTGATTGCGTGGCTGAGAAGCGTCTTGCAAACCCTGATGCTTTACTATAGACATTTCCCAATCTCGTCCATATTCTTACCTGCGTGGGCCCACGCAATAACTGCCTTAATACAATACCATACAATACATGTTTCGCATAGCATTACTTAAAAAAACCTGTGTGCCGAGAAAAAAGTGGATAGATGTACAACTTCTTTTCTTATGCTTCTATGTAGTGTCTGTTTCTTTCGCAGTAGTTAAGATGAGGTTACGGAGTGCCTGAGTTGCTCGTAACTTTACGATATGGTTAAGGTGTCTCCATAAATTACGGTAATTTCGAGTTACTCACACTAATCGCTACGAGGTGACTAAGATATACTTAAGGTCGTCGTAAGCCTTAAGAGAAGTTCGAGTTACCAACCCCAGGTTTGCTGGATGAAAGCATACACAGTATGTAATTACGGTACGGATCTTTTACCTGCACAGGGGATGGTTCTCCCTCCACAAAGGGCCTCCGGTTTACATCCCGATCCGAAGGACGATGAACTTTGTGGCATTCATCCCTGCAAATGATGCCAGTGGAGCATGTTCGGACACCGCGATGTTATTACCGCTGCCGGTAATCGAGCCGGGGGCCTCTAACATGGCAGGCAAGTGCACTAACCACTGAGCTACCAGGCTCGATGAGGTTTCTGGATGTTCGTTAGACACATTGTATATTTAATACAAGACTCTTGCTTTTATTCTATATAACCATATTAGATATACGATTTTCACATCTGGAAATAATAATAATAAAAAAATACATTTATTATTTATATTGCCAGAAGTCTGTCATCATCGATATATGCGATAAATCGCTATTTCCAGTTGTCTGCCGATAGCGAATTTCACATAAACTCGCAATTACCAGACGCTTGTCAATAGCGATGCTCTCATTTTTTTTTCAACAAAAATAATACTATATTAGATAACAGTTAACAATTTGACCACCAGCAATACTGACAAATCGTCGTGTAGTCCAGCCTTTATTATTCACCCAGAACATGCCCCAAAGAATCTCGTTCTGCGCGAAAACAAACCATTGCATCATTCATTCGTGTTGTCAAACAACCGTGTTCGATTTTGATACGGTAGCCTACTTTCGGCAACGATTGTTTCAATATTTCTTTCTGCCTGCTTAGAAAGGTAAATCATATTAACACGGAACAGCATCGCCGAAATTTTATATTATTCGCTCATGCTTCTACAATAAATCAAAACACGCGAGAGTACCTATCTTTGTTTAAAATTTCCTTACAAACATTCTTAGGAACTACCGCGAGAGTTCGCGGATGTGTGGTGGGAACAAATTCACGTCAACGCGATTTCGCGATCACTCCCCTGATGTTCACAAGTGATATGGTACGGGTTTTCGTATGCGCTTATCTGAATAACCGGCAATTAACCTGAAAAATCTTGATTCAAGGCTGTTGTGAAGGTGTATTTTTGTTTGAGTTGATGGTCAGCAATATTTCATACGTATCGAGACGTTGTCTCCGAATCCGTGGGACTTATCCGACTGGAGATAAATGACACCCAGTCTTGCCGAAAATGCAGCCGAGCCCAGGATAGTATAAGGATAACGAACGTTTTTTCTTTGTTTCTTTTCGAGTTTAACGGCACAGTCGACACTATTTTAGGTCATTTTTGAGCCGGTCAGTTTTCCTATCCACACTTTTCCTGGGTAGGCTTATACGTAAGCGGTTAACCAGTACAGTGCACATTCTTTCGCCAGAAACTGACAACCGGCAGCAGGGAGAGAATAACCGTAGAAAAGATTTCATGATCCATCTCTACGAAAGAATGTTGCCAACCTCGCGTCCTCCTGATCATCAGTCAGACGCGCATCCGACTGAGCTACCGAGGCCGGCAGCATAACGAAGGTAAGTTTTCAAAAATATGTTAGCATTATGATTTATTATCGACCAAACAAATAGCTGAACGTTTGGCAAACAGTGCAGGCCCTGATCAGTTCTGGGGCGTCTAATCTGGACCTGCACTGTTTGCCAGGGTACCCGTTTTGGGGTTTCCGGTACGAAAATGGGTAAAATGTCCGTGTAATGAACATCCTTGAAAGCTCCACTTTATACGATGAGAATGATGTTTACAAGGGTATAGATTATTTTCCTTATTTTTGCTCAGATAATCATAACGAGAACACTCCTATACAAATACATTGTAAACTTAACCGCCGGAAGAACGAAAATTTTCAGATGAAAAATTGTGATATTTTCTTATTTCTGCTCAAAATATAGATTGTGGGTACTCGTTAGAGCCGCCTCATCGGGGCGGCTCTAACGAATACACACAATCTAAATTTTAGAGCAGAAATAAGAAATATAAGGTTCACCCCTGTAAACCCCAGTTTTGCTACATGTATACAAAAGTGCGGTTCAAGGGAGTCATAATTGTGTTTTCGTAATTAGAATGTGGGTATACGTTGGAGCTACCGCGGCGAGTACCCTCACTCTAGATATAAGAAACAAGAAATATCTTTAAAAAAGATAAACGGCGTAAGCGATATTGGAATATGCATATTGAAATTATTTTGTGGTTCAATATGAAAAGAACAACTGTTTTGGAATATAAACTTTATTATGAATTCAAAAACAGTATAAAAAGTACCTTCTTGATAAAGAGTACAAAGTGTAACACTGTGCAGCCCAATTTATTTCTTCAGGCCCGCCCAACAGAATTGTTTTAACAATATTTGAAGACCTTCTATTGAATGAAATTACACTTCCTTAAAAAAAAAAAAACAAAAAAAAAAAAAAAAAAAAAACACCGAATAAGCAGTTTGTAGTTGTTTTTCAATGAAAAAAAAAAAAACAAAAAAAAAAAACAAAAAAAAACAAAAAAAAAAAAACAAGAAAAGATAATAAATGACACATGAAACATGTTCGTCATGAAACAAACTGAGATTAATCGCTTAGATCAACAAAACGAGTTGTGAGTTTCATATCCCCTTTCAATAACAAACTAAATTAAAGACATTTTTTTCTATCCATTAACTCATATTCGATATTACCATATCTGAAAACGCTTAAATTTGTAAAATTGAGTTCGGGATCGGGGTTTTGAGTTGTGGGTTTTATACTCCATCGTTCAGAATCGGAATCAGAAATGTTTACTGGTGACACGTCCGTAGACAATCCTTTACCAGGATTATTTCCTTGCTATGAACAATAGTATTTATGTTGCCAACATTTCTACAAATCTGAATGCATAGTCCCTGTATACTTATTATATAAAATTTAAAAAAGCAATTTTACATTATTTTTGAACATCATAAAAGACACAAGATAATTCCGTATATTATCGACTATTTGAAGTTGAACCCGCCCATTGATTTGTTTGTTTGTATTGGGGTTTAAAGGCCCAATCAACACTTTTTAGGTCATTTTTGAGCCGGTCAGTTTACCTATCCACACTTTCCTGGGCAGGCTTATACGTAAGCTGTTAACCAGTACAGTGTACAGTCTTTCGTAGGAAACTGACAACTGCCCTTCCTGACTCAGCGGAAGCCGGGAGAGAATGATCGTAGAAAAGATTTCATGACCAATCTCCACGAAAGAATGTTGCCGACCCCGGCAGGTATCGAACCCGCGTCCTCCAGATCACCAGTCAGACGTGCATCCGACTGAGCCCACGACGCCGGCCAACCCGCCCACTGAACTTGTTGAACGCCCCTTATTCACTTAGCCTTGCAAAAATCTACTTTCACTGTACGAAATATTGTATCGGTATTATAGTAGTGCTGTTCTTTTTTAAAGCTGTTACTTTCCTATTTTTTATTTACATTTCCTCCCTTTAAAAAAGAATAATTCCATTTGTACTTTTAATGACTCAGTGACATTATTCCAACAAACAAGACTTACTTGATCATTGCCTTCACATCAGTCTTACCTTATTTCTTTCAAATGAAACACGCTATGCAATATCGTAGCGTAAGGAATACTTTGTGGTGAAACATGGAATGTGAAGTCGTATAGTTTATGACACCGTTTTGAGTTTTAATTAACGTAGTTCTAATAAAAGAGAAACATTTCCGTAATTACGCAGTGGTTACTTATTTGCAGAAGTATACACATTTTCGACCAATCGCAAATTACAATTTATTCAATCGAGACTAATAACAATAAGTAGGTCAAAAGCCAGCTTATACAGCTACGCCGAAAAATCAGTCTCGTCACTAGAAAAGCTGCTTTTCATTTTCGAACTAAAAAGTGTATATAAGTCTAAGCATTCGCACATTCTGGTCAGCGCCTTCGTATTCGTTGCTTGAACAATACCTCTATATATAATACGGATGTCCATTGCCAGACGTCTGTCAAAAGCAGAATCTCGGTAAAAATGCTAATGTATTGCCAGACGTCTGTCAAAAGCAGAAGCTCAGAAAAAATGCTATTGCCAGACGTCTGTCAAAAGCAGGTGCTCGGTAAAAATGCGATTGCCAGACGTCTGTCAATAGCAGAAAATGTGTATTAATGCTATTGCCAGACGTCTGTCAATAGCAGAAACTCTGTAAAAATGCTATTGCCAGACGTCTCGCAAAAGCAAAATCCCACGGATTTTGCTGTTGCCAATATATAGTGCTCTGTGCCGAAATAAAGAAAGTGGGTGATCTTTTTTCGTTCAACTGACTCCGTGTAACATGTTTATTACGTTTGTGTCTTGTTTCCCTAGGACTCAAAGTTACATTTTTGTTTTTTTGTTTGATTTGAGGTTTAACGTCCCCGTCAACACTATAAAGGTCATTTTGGAGACGTTGCTTCCAATTTTGTGGGACTTTTACCCGATATTGAGATGAAATGACATCTCAAGCCCTGTCGCCCAATGAAACCAATAGGGTTTATAAGCACCGCGGTTCCTGGACTTGAAGTCATTCAGAAGTCAGATACAGAGGACCCTCGTTATAACGACAGTATTTGTTCCCTATTAATGTGCCGTTAAAAAGAATTTGCCGTTATAAAGAATCCCAGTAAGGCTAAAGGCATTTTCCCCATTATTACTCTAAGACACAATTTTATAGACATTTGTTAGAATCGCCTCACCTTAACAAATTTCTGTATCATTTGTTTCTTGGAGTATTAGATTACAAGACCTTTTCATGACTATGGACTCGATTTATGTATTTCCAACCCGAGGGAGGCCAACGCCGCTCGGGCCCGAGGCTAAGCCTTTTGCTAAGTACTCGTTCCATTAATTTTGCCGTTATAACGAGTTTTGTCATTATAACAAATTTGAGCTAAATCGAAACTAAGGTAATAAAAGATACAAATTTCTGTATCATTTGTTTCTTGGATTATTAGATTACAAGACCTTTTCATGACTATGGACTCGATTTATGTATTTCCAACCCGAGGGAGGCCAACGCCGCTCGGGCCCGAGGCTAAGCCTTTTGCTAAGTACTCGTTCCATTAATTTTGCCGTTATAACGAGTTTTGTCATTATAACAAATTTGAGCTAAATCGAAACTAAGGTAATAAAAGAAACAAAAGCAAAAGATTTTATATTTTTTACCCCTGCAGAAGAAAAACAGAAAATCATCTGATAGCTTTAATAAGTTTTTTGCATTTTCTCCCAAATAGATTGAGCTGCACGGTGCTTCCATGCAGAGCTGAAAATGGCTTAGTGGGTTTAAGCCTGCCCAGGCAAAGAAGTACGAGTAGGACCAGCCCTGAAATAGACCCTGTTGATCTGTTTTTGGCGGAGATTCATCTAAATGTCAGGTAAAAGGCCCACAAAACTGAACGCAACATCTCCATAATGGCATAAACAGTGTTGATTTGTTTGTTTGATTTGAGGTTTAACGTCCCCGTCAACACTGTAAAAGTCATTTTGGAGACGTTGCTTCCAATTTTGTGGGACTTTAACCCGACATTGAGATGAAATGACATCTCAAGCCCTGTCACCCAATGAAACCAATAGGGTTTATTAGCTTGGACGGTCTGCCTCGCACCACGGTTCCTGGACAGGCTTAGATCCTCTAAGCGGTTTATATAGAAGCCTCCGTGGTGCAGTGGTTACGCTACTCGCCTTGTAAACCAGGGATCGCAGGATCGATCCCGGGCTTCTCCAGACTTTCGGATGAGTCTTTAAACCGAGGTCCCGTCTCCGTATGACCTTAGCTGTTGGTGGAACGTAAAACTAAAACTCACTCACTCACTAAGCGGTTTACCAGAACTAATGTGCGGGCCAGATTCAGCTCTGCGTGGAAGCATCATGCAGCCCATATATTTCTTCAAGCCCCTATGGGCGGGGGCCGCTTAACAGTGTTGAAGGTGATGTAAAACCTTAATGCGAACAAAACAAAATGAAAATGAAACAAAACCGCGAATAGAAATCAGGGTACTGCCTCTAAACTGCATAACGCGACTTTGTTCCCCCGCCACATCCGGGTCCTCACGAGGTAGTAATATTGTCAATATTATCAGTTAACAAAGGCAGGTGCTATTCTGGTTTTAATATGTTTATTGTGGCAGTGCTATGCATGTTAATATGATTAAATTAGACAAACCATTAAATAGTCTTTAATTTTTGAATGGATATGGCCACCGGCAAAAAGTAAAACTTTCTCAGCGCACGAATTTTGTAGCATATATTCAGTTTTTGATGAGTATCAAATGAGTTGAAGCTAAATTTGATAAAATTGGCTACAAAATAATATTGTAAAAATATTATTAAATCTGTTCACTGTAATAAATTATTCTTGAAAAATTCAGTCGAATTGCTCCCAGACTATCGAGGTAGTTGTAACACTGGCGCTGTAGTTCATACGAGTTTTAAATTGAAGAACCAAATAAGTATGTTTTCCTTAATGACCGTAACGTCACGAAAACACGCCTATATAAATTTGACCCCCTTAAACCCCACTTTTATATAGTAAAACTGGGGTTTGCAGGGGTATACATTATTTTTCTTATTTCTGCTCAAAAACATAGATTGTGGGTACTTGTTAGAACCACCTCGTCGAGACAGTTCAAACCCGGATCCACAATCTATTTGAGCAGAAATAAGATAAAAATATCGAAATTTTTCATCTGAAAATTTTCATTTTTCGGTGGTAAAATTTACAATGTATTTGTAAAGTCGTGTTTTCGTAATGGATTGCGAGCTTTGCTTTGCAAGAATTTCATCGCTGATAAATATCCTTATACTCGTTTGTGTTTTGTTTTGTTTTGTTTCAGAATTTGATTTAGTGATAGTATCTTAAAATATTTATTTAGTTGGTTGAAACAGGACTTTTTATGCCTGCTACTCGGCCTCCAGGGTTTCAATGTTTTAGTTTGCTTTAGTGTTTTCCATTCGCGTTGAATGGCACTTCATGTGTTTTAACAGATTTCTCTTCTATTGAGCCCTCATCCTTGAAACAGCACACAAGGATTTCAGTTCATTGATTTGTTACAAGACCTCATAACGTGTAGAGTGAGTGAGTGAGTTTTAGTTTTACGTCCCACCAACAGCTAAGGTCATACGGAGACGGGACCTCGGTTTAAAGACTCATCCGAAAGTCTGGAGAAGCCCATAACGTGTAGAACATATAAAAGTTTTAAAGTGAAAAACATGCTTAACGACAGAAAGTGTAACTATCAGAAAATAAGCTTAAGCCTACCATTAATTTTTACTTATCATGCAGAATCAAAATTGTTACTGGTGTCCCTGTGATATGACGTTAGTCCCTATCTCTCACCAACGAGGTAAACTTAGCCACACTATCCTCTGCACCTTCAGCTTAGGAAAGATTGAATCGGGAATGGCATTCCAATCTCAAATGGTCAGAGGGAAGAAAGATTCTTCGTAAATGTCAGTTCTTGCAATAGGGGTTTCACACACCAACAAATGATGATTTCAACAGCCCCTAGCTGGGGTAACAAGGTCCTCAATTGGAATGCTGACAGCACCATTTAGACCTTTGTAGAATATTATGAGCCTACTGTCCGTTATACTTCTCTTGAGAGACCTCTATCTTAATTTTCCTAGTATTCCAGCCTCACTCCAAGTTTCAAAACAAAATTTGCTAATGTTACAAATCTAGCAGCTCTTTTCTGAACCTTTTTAATTTCTTCATTAAGGACTTCTCTCAAGGGGTTCTATATACAACGATCATGTTCCAAGATTAAGCGAACAAATCCTTTATGTACTTTTACATCCTGAGGACACTGGTGAGGAGTTCACCCCAGGAAATCAAGCGTTCTATTTGTCTTAGTACACATGCTGCTATTGTGTGTGTTCCATCTCAAATCGTGTGTGATTGTCACACCAAGGTAGTTAATGGACCACATATTCGAGGACTGTTTCCTCTAATGTGTCCGAAGCAACGATTTTTTTTGGTTCTCTTATTAGTTGTTTGCATAATATTGCATATGATGGACTGAAATCCAATGCCCCATTTATGTGCCTAACTTCCTAGCCAATATATATCATTATGAAAATACTTGGCAGTGAGTCCTCTGTATCTCTAATTTGCCGGCGGCAAACACAGTCGTCTGCAAACAGTTTTATTTCTGAGTCAATGTCAATGAAAATATGATTAATGTACAGGAAAAATAGTCCCTTTCGGACCACAAACAAAACTGGAACCCACTCCACAGCTTCACCATTAACAACAACTCGCTGTTGTATTTAGCAGCGAATGACATACATCTATGCTAGGGACTCCAACCCCCAATGCCATAACCAAATAATTTTAATTAAAGTAGTTCATAAGGGGGTGGGGTGTCAAAAGCCTTCTCGAAACCCAGAAATAATGCCCCTCTTTGTCCGAGATTTTTTAACCAATCTTTATTAGCAGTGCTCAACTGAGTTTTATAACCATGCCTTTTCCTTAATAAACATTGTCCTACAAAAGTTTATGTTCGTCCTAGTGGGTCATAATAGCAGACAATATGTTCAAGCAAGCTGCATGGTATGCAAGTAAGGGACACAGGGCGATAATTATGTGCAAGAGCCCTATCACCTGTTTTCAAAGAGTGGACAAACATTCGCTAGAGGCCTGACTTTGAGGACTTCGCCCATATCAAGCGATTGTTGGAATAGATATGCAAACAATGGAGTACACGTTTCTCTGAGGTTTCTGTATGGGTGGAATGAAGATTTAAACCTAGAAACAACATCATTATCACTTAGTTCGTCTGAAGACTGAATATCTTCAAATTGTCCTGTAAAAGCTGTTACCGTTCTTTTCAAGAGTAGGGAGTGAGTGAGTGTTTGAATTTTACGTCCCACCAACAGCTAAGGTCATACGGAGGCGGGACCTCGGTTTAAAGACTCATCCGAAAGTCTGGAGAAGCCCAGGATCGATCCTGCGATCCCTGGTTTACAAGGCGAGTAGCGTAACCACTACACCACAGAGGCTTCTATCATGAGTAGGGAAGTTAACCATTTGTTTGAACACGGCTTCTGGCCCATTCATAATGTCAATTGGACTGACTTAGCATTGTGTATTGTTTGCTGAGTCTATGAAGCTAAACAAATGCCTCGTCCCTGTTGGTGGTCGATACCAACTTACTAGAAAGTGACTTTTTTCGCAAAAAAAAACAACCAAAAAAAAAACAACAACAAAAAAAAAAAAAAAAAAACACACAAAAAAAAACAAAACAACAACAACAAAAAAAAAAAAAAAAAAAAAAACAAAAAAAAAAAAAAAAAAAACTTATTAACACAGACCGATTCAAAGTCGTTTTCCAGTTCCATGACTGACATGTGAGAGATATCTATGCGGATGAGCAACATTACCCCACCACTATGAGAGTAACTGTCTTTTCTGTAGACACTGTACTGACAAGTAGCAGGGGAAAGCTCTAAAGCTGTAATTGAAATTGTAATTGTCAATCTTTGTTTCCTGAACAGCCACAGTATGGCTGATTGTCCAAGTCGTTATTTTTGTTTTTGTTCTTTGTTAGTTCCACGGTTGTTGTATTTATTTCCTTTTGCCGATATGTTGAGGACTATTTAAGTTCATATAACAGAGCCGCATTTAAAAAAAAAAAAAAAAAAAAAAAATCCCAGGTTTTGATTCACCTTATCGTAAGTTTGCTTCACGTAATTGATTACGGTTGCTTCTTTTAATTTGGTTGTTGAGGGCAGGGTTTTGGATAAGGTTCTAGCTGTTCCTTTCGCTTTATTCAACAAGGGTTGTAAGAAAAATAATTTGTCGGGATGCAATCTTATATTTAAATGCTTACCTTTTCAGATGGGTTGGTTTATAGGAAGATTTAATAAGGGGTTGTCATCAACATTAAAAAGCGCAAATATCACTCATATAATCACTCTTAATTGTACTCTGGAACAAAAATGCACAAAACATACTTATATTGTTTTGCCGTAAAACCTCTTGGGAACTACAATGTTGGTGGTAGAGCTACCTTGATAGTCTGGGAGCAACACGGCTGAATGTTTGAATTGCTGCTGAATGCTCAAAAATTGTTCTTAACAGTGAAAATGGTTAATGACATGTTATGTTACAACGATATATTGCAGCCAGATTTATCAGCTTTAGTGTCAAATCCTTTGATAGTCTTCTTCATCAACACCATTATTATCATTAAAATCAAAATCTTCATTACTACCATCACCACTACCAGTATTATCACACCATTAGCGCTCATTTTTCCGTCATGTTCATGAAGTCCTAAACAGACACATTCAACGAAACACACTAGATTCTTAAGGATAAAATAGCATAGAAATTTCTCAATTAACAATTAGGGTGTATTTCAAAGTACTTTTGCAAGACCAAAAAAAAAAAAAAAAAAACCCACCTGCAAACATTGGTTTTCTCACTTCCAAAAACTGTACTTAGCAAATATTCAAAGTAAATTTGTGTCAAATAGGTGGCCAACCAAATTGATTTTTCATTACGATAACACACCCGTGCGACATAGTACATTTTTTACACCTCCAAAATGGCTATTTTTCTTGTGAAAATCCATGTTATCTTTCTTAATGTAACTGCAAACATAGGTTTTGGGAGCTCGCTAGAACCGCCTCATTGAGGCGGTTCTAACGAGTACCCACAACCTATGTCTTTAAGTAGAAATAAGAAAAATAATGTATACCCCCATAAACCCCAGTTTTCTCTATATAAAAATGGGTTTAAAGGGGTGTTCATTTCACGGACGTGTTCGCGTGATGTGATGGCTTTTGGGGTTCTGGAAGCCCCTACTGTACGATTCTTGGTTAGATGTGATAAAAAACTACTATCTAAGCCAGATGTACTTTTATTTAGGTGGAGCTTGGTAACACGTGACTATACAAAATCATATACAGTAAGCATGTGTTTTTGGTCAGAATTGGCATTCAACATTTTTCTCACCTTGTTTTACCAAATGTTGATATTATTAACTGGATTCTTCAACTCTTATCATTTGGACGATCCATTCTTGATTTTTGGGATGTAAGGCTGATTTTATATTAATGATTTTAAATAAATTGGTGTTTCTTTCAAACAAACAGTGTAGACCTTGATGAGCCGCCGGTCTACATTGATGAGCCGCTGCATTGACCCCTATTGACATGGTAGGAAAATACTTTTGCAAGAGCTGCATCCCCTGAAGGTGTATCCATTCCCCTTAAGGTGATTTGATGTATGTACATTGTAACTTCAGGGGAGGCAGAACTATTTTGTCTCCCTTAACTACAGGGATCTATTCTTAAAGGAAAGATTTTCTTCCTCGGGAATTTAATTTGCTCCTCAGGAGCAAATTCTTCACTTTAACAGTAGACCATTTTTATTGGCCCCGTTTTTAGTTGGTAAGAGCACTGACTCTTAATTATCAGGACTCTCACCGCTGTTGTTTGAGCCTAGCTCGGGTAGACCCCCTTATTACGGGCCTCCGTGGATGCTGACACATAAGGTTTCTCATCGCTGTGGCTCGAGTCTTGCTTCGGAAACATGTGAGACGCCAATGTCTTCAACGGGGGGTTAAAACAATTGTATCGAATGGCGGTCATGTAATTTATGCTCTGTGGAATTTAATATAAAATATGTGATAATCAAGACTTTTAGGAGGCCTAGTATTTGATGATCATACTGTGAATATGGACTAGTTGATGTAATGTTTTTGATTTTACACTGGACTTAATGCTTTGGATGGAAATGGACAAGTAACGTTTATATATCTCTTTTCTTTGTTATCGTGCACGGCGCCATTTTCCATACACACTACATACACATTCCTTTCAATGAACTATTGTTACTATAACAGTAAAACTTAAGACCGGCTATAGAGGACAGGCCACGCCGGAGTACTCCAAAGTATACTACCCAAATTTATAAACGGTCACTTATAGTGTAATGGAAAAATCTAAGTTGAATGTTGGCAACATCAAAAGTGGCAGTAGTGTTACACCAAATAAGAGTGGAAGTGGAAGTAAGAGGGAAGCGACATCACCGTTATACTCTGAAATAGTGTCTCTGAAGAAAACCAGGGCAGATATGTCTGGGGGTCATGACTCTTCTACGGGCGATGGAGCCAGTGCTCAAGACTTGGAGGAGCTCCGGTCCAATGACGGTGACGAAGGAGATGATGTGCTTCCCCTAGCTATGAATCCTGCTGACGTGATTCAGATCGCCAAAGAACTGAGGAAAATTATGTTTCCTGAACTGAAATCGATAATAGAAGATTTCAAACCTTATATCAAGGAAACTGTAACGGACGCAGTTAAAGAGGCTACCACGCATCTAAACACTGAGATCAGCTTGCTGCGGGAGTCCAATAAACAGCTGGAGAAATCAAACAAAGATTTAGTGAGGAAGAACGATGACCTCGAAAAGCGTCTATCAGATGTCGAACGTGGCAACGACAGCCTTGAACAGTACAGTAGGCGCAATTCGTTACGAATCTCTGGATATCGTGAGTCGCCTAATGAAAATACAGATGATATAGTGATGACTATTGCGCGTGAGCTTGACGAACAACTCGATGTATATGATATAGACAGGTCCCACCGTGCGGGCAGGTTAGGCCAGAAAACGCCCAGTGGTCAGGTGAAACAGAGAGACATTATTGTGAAATTCGCCACATACAATGCACGACAGAGACTCTACTCCGAACGGAGACAATTGCGCACTACCGAAAGGCTTAAGAATGTCTTTTTTAACGAAGACTTAACGAAAGTTAGGTCCAAACTGTTATTCGACGCGAGAACTCTGGTGCGTGCTAATAAACTGCAGTCTGCCTACGCCTCCGACGGGAAAATATTTGTTAAAGCGAACAACGATGAACGACGCTTGATCAAATCCAACACTGACCTATCTGAATACGGAGATCCAAAAGAAGCCCGAAAGGATCTAGCTAGACAGACACTCTTCAGACCACCCCCTCCTCCTTCTCTCGGCGCTGCTACCGGCTCTGTTGGTGGTAGTGTCGGTTAAAAGAAACATTTTACTCGTAACATTTGACTCGTGCATGTTCGTTGTGTCATGACGTAGGATACTTGCATGTCATATCGACGTCGGTGCAGCGCCATGACGTTGCATCGGTGTTGATAGGACGTTGCCTGATACGACGTTGCCTTGCTGCATTGAGTCGGAACTCATATACAGGACGAACAGTTACGAGTGTGTTATGAACGGGTCGCAATAAAGAGTTACTTAAGAATTATGTTAAGTATACACGTATCAGTCTTTCACTTATTTAATACACGGTGGTCACTAAGGCCGCGCCAATGTAAATAATGCTTATGTATGTAATCATTGTAGAATTTGGAAAACTTTAAAGCCCGGATACTGATTTATACTTCTAGATATGTCACTGCGCAAAAACATTCTATATGAGTGAACATGAACTCTTGTCTGAGGCTGCACATTCCAGCTCGACCGCGCTGTAGCAGCCATTCTGGAACTGTCGTAAAGTCTTTTTCGCATGACTATCCATGACAATAACGCATGATCAATCGCTATAGTAGTTTAAACCCTTGGGACGCCAAACACAACAACAACTGAATTTGCAAACGCTGTAGATCCGGACGAGGCGACGTCTCATCTGAACCTTCAGCGTTTGCCCGCTGGTCTTTGGGTTTGGTATGGTGCAGGCGTGGATTTTGCCGTCTGCTTTGTTGGCGACTTAAGAATAAAATAAAAATCCGTTTTCAGTGACGATGCTCTATTGGTATCGCAAGGGAGACAACTCTGATCTTACATACGTTCCTTTGCTCATAGACGGTTGGCAACTTTGCTTGCGAACTTTAACTTTTACTATTTTCAGCCCATATGAAAGTGCATGCATTTCTTATCCTCAGCCTTCCAGATATATGTTACTTCAGTGTGCTGAATTCTGATTTTTAGCCAGTATTATATGTAGTGGCATCCTTTTGGAATTTTAAGGTAAAAGCTCCGGTTCTCTCTTTTGTGCTTTCGATTTCGACAAAAGGGAGACTCAAGGGGATTACACATTAAATGTTATGGACTTATCAATATGTTTGCCACTCCATCCGTCTCCTTGCGCAAGGAAACGGGTGGAGCTGGTTAAACTGTATCTCTATTACTCATGCATTTATAAAAGAAATTACGGTTTACTGCCACTCAAATAAGTTATGCCACTCAAATAAGTTATGTATGATCTTAGGTTAGTTATTATACGTCTCTTCAGTCAAATAAGTCAACTACTACTTTTGTTGTCAGTCCAAAGTCTGATACAGTGCGATATTATCCGTCTTTATACGCTGTCAGTTAACTTACTCATTTATGTTGCGATTATTTCCTTAATACTACTCTTGAAATTATGGCCCTGGCCGCTTACCACCGTGGCCTCTCCCGTTGGAAACGCACTGTGAACAGTGCGTTCACCGGCCAGGATCAGAATTTCGACAGTAACACTATGAAATTTACAACGTGATATAAACAACTGGAAACCTTTTCATATGACATGCTGAGTAGCCTATGTTTATCTTGCCCTATGTCTATTTATATGAGTACTTCCACCCTGTGTGATTCCGTCCACTAAACTGTGCAATTAAGATGCTTTCTTTTAGATACGGAAGTGCTATGATCACATGATTGTGTGGGAACACCTAATTACTGTTGATAAGTACACTCATCAGGCGCCGTGGAGGCAGCGGGAAATCAGCGTCGATTCGACGCGGTGATGTCGAAACGATGTTTATCTGACGTTGTTCCAACGTTTACCGCCTGCTTGTTGACTTTTTTAAAATTACAATTTGGAGCCAGCATTGTTGTTCCAGAATGCATTTCCTTGCTATATTTTCATTTATCTATACTCTTAACACCACTCGTGAAAATATGGCCCTGGTCGCTAACCCGTGCCCTCTCCCTTTGGAAACGCACTGTGACTTTGTGGGCTCACCGGCCAGAATCAGGTTTTCGACAGTAACATGAAATATACAACGCTATATAAACACTCCAGATAACAATTTGCATGAATCGCACGTCAACGCCATTTACGTTGGAAACCATTTATTGTAACATGTTGAGCATGTTTATCTTTCTCTATATGTGCACTGAGTATGTTTCCGTCCTCTAGATGAAACACATAAAACTGTGCAATTAAGATGTTTTCTTTTACATACGGAAGTGCTCTGATCATTTTGATTGAGTGGGTACACTTAACTGCTGCTGATAAGTACACCTATCAGGCGCCGTGGAGGCGGCGGGGGATCAGCGTCGTTTCGACGCGGTGATGTTGAATCGATGCTGGTTTGACGTTGTTCCAGCGTTTACCGCCTGATGGGTCGACTTTCAAAAAATACTATATGAGCCAGCACTGCTGTCTCAGAATGTATGTCCTTGCTCATATTTTCATTTCCTACCACTACTCAAGAAAATACGGCCCTGGTCGCTAACCCGTGCCCTCTCCCGTTGGAAACGCACTGTGACTTTGTGGGTTCACCGGCCAGGATCAGATTTTCGACAGTAACATGAAATATACAACACTATATATTTACATTTCCAGTGTAAAGTCTAATGTAAACCTATAGAAAACAACTGCGTTCATACTTCCATGAACGCATCGAGTCGCATGATTTTCAGTGACGTTAAGTGACGTCATTCTAAACCATTGTTCTCTACGGGCGTTGATGACGTCAGCACTGCTCCGCTCTTTGTAGAAAAACAGCGTGTAAATGTTTTTCAGCTTCTAAAGTTTGCCCTACAAGCATTGTTTCGCCCAGTGATGAGGGGCAAATAATTTAAATATAAAAAATGAACTTATTTTTTTCTGCTTTTCATGGAGGTATGAACGACAGTGGGTCGCTAGCAAAGTTTACATGAACCCCTTCGGGGCTCATTTACTTTGCACGCGACCCACTGCGTTCATACTTCCATGAACTGCAGAAAAATAATTTTCATTTCTTAAATAAACACTCCAGATAACAATTTGCATGAACCGCATTTCAACGTCACTTATGTTTGAAACCTTTTATTGTAACATGTTGAGTATGTTTATCATTCTCTATGTGCACTGATATTTCAATTCTGTGTGAGTCCGTCCACTAGATGAATTTCTAAAAACTGTACAATTTAGATGTTTTCTCTTACACACGGAAGTGATGTGATCACCATGAGTGTGTTGATGCACCTTACTACTGTTGATAAGTACACCCATCGGGCGCCGTGGCAGCGGGGGATCAACGTCGATTCGACGCGATGATGTCGAATCGGAGTTGATCTGACGGTGTTCCAATGTTTACCGTCTCCTTTGTTGACTTGTAAACATTACAATTTGGAGCTACCATTGTTGTTTCAGAATGTATGTCCTTACACATTTTTTCCAATTCCCAACATCCTTAACTATTCTCGTGAAAATATGGTCCTGGTCGCTAACCCGTGCTCTCTCCCGTTGGGAATGCAATGTGACTTCGTGGATTCAACGGCCGGGATCAGATTTTCGATCAGATTTTTGATAATAACATTATGAAACATACAACGCTGCATAAACAGTCCAGATAACAATTTGCATGAATCAAACGTCATCATCATATACGTTGAAAACCTCCTTTTGTTATGAAATGTTGAGTATGTTCATCTTTTTCTGTGTGCACTTATACTATAACTCTGTCTTTGCTATACTATCTGTCCCCCATACTGGTGATCGACCTTATTATCATGTGTCCCTGCGGCGTGTGGATCCGTTTAGTCTGATCGAAAATGGTCCTTACATCCCAGACATACGGCTTAGACTGCTCCTGATTTTCCTACAGTTCTTATATTGTAGTACATAATGCCTTGTAAAATGAAGTCGGACGGTCTGGGCGGCTTTTCTGGGATTACAAGTACCATTGGTCTCGGAAGTCGTAAACATACTACATTCCGTGGATTCCATTTTTTGGCTCTGTCCATTGTTCTGGCAACACTACATTCTAATAACAGTTGCGCATGCCTTAGTCTGATTCTAGCACTCCAACGTAGCAACGAAATGTATAAAAATATCAAACGTCCATACCGTCGTGTCTTAAGCTGTAACAAGAATGCTACATTCTGTTGTCAATTCATGACTTCACTGCTTGTTCCAACGCTTACTCTTTGGCTCCTTTGTCTTATTTTGTTAAGCGGAGACATACAACTAAACCCAGGTCCAGACTCTATCGAGGATAGTGCTGATACGGTTTCCAGTTGCTCGTCTAGCTTGGTTGATACTCTCTCCAATCACCTAAGTATTTTGCACCTAAATATTCAGAGTATCGTACCCAAGCTGGATCTCATTGAAGGTGAAGCAGCAGCATATGACGTCCTTGTTTTCTCTGAAAGTTGGCTTAACCCCGGCATACCGAATACAAGTATTACGCACTACTGAGAGGCGCAAAAGTCCTTATGAAAATAATGAGGAACGCCGGTTATGAAAACAATTGTTTTATTTCTATTTTTCTGTATTTAAGCAAGTTCTTCAATATGTAAAATAATATACAAACACAATGTTCACAATGTTCACAATGTTAATGTGAAAACAGTTCGAACTGGTTTTCCAGTTCAATGTAAAGAAGGCTGATCCTTTCTTGTAAATGTCCCTTAACTAGTAACACGGCAAAGTCCAGTGTAACGTAAATTACAATGTGTCAAATGTCCACTTTAAACACTGGTAATTCCAGTATTGAGACGGCAAAATCCAGTCTATCATGCATAAAGTTACTATATGTAATTGTGAATTGTGTGTAATAACCTAAAAGACTCCCTTTTTATTAACATGTTGTTATGTACTTATCCAAACATTGCTCAAAAGGAAAGATACCTGTTTAGGCATTTATCCCCTCCCAAGCCATGGTCATCAAGGGTAACAATAAGAACAGATTTGTGTTTAACAACAAAATATCCATATCAATTATAATCTGTCTCAGTGTTTGATTCTAGACATTTGTTGTCACAATATGGTTTCGATATTTCCTTCTCATGAGGAGATTATGATTAAGTATGTTTTAGCAGTTCTTTTATGATCCTTGATGACCAGGTGCTTAAGAAAAACAGAAACTGTAATCTGGCTCACTAAAGCAAACAGTATGATTTTACCCAAATTCCAACTGTCTTACAGCTTAAAAAAAAAATGTTAATTATAAAAATATTTATTTATTTATTTTGGTAATTTTGCTAAATTTTGAAACAAAAGTTTACCAAAAAATTAATTATACTGTCATGTCAATTTTATGTGAATTTTACAGCATAATAGCTCTCCCCTACTTTGAAGATTTTGGTCCCCAAAATTTAAGGATGACAATATTTAAAAATGTACATTTCTTTTCAAAATTCAATGATGCATTGACAGTAATATGGGTATGGCAGTTCTATGAAAAACTCTGCTGAATATGCATACAATTTTGGAAATTTTGTCATACACAAAGTACTTTATTTTAAAAATATAGATTTAGAGAAGAAGAAGAGATTATTTCACAACTATAAATGAACTCACTACTTTTAAAAACCTTCTTTGTCATACCGCCTTTTTAAACACACATGTTCAAGATGCCCCCTGACATTACAGTAAGCACAGTTCATTTCTCGTGCAACACAGTCCTCGGGCTTGTGATATAAACGACCTTTTACGCCACAGCCTTTGCAAATATGCAAGCAACTTAGTGAGTGATGTCCCCGTTTTGAACAGTTTTCACACACAAAGTTCCTTGCAGGACAGCGGTTAGGCTGATGAAATGAATACAGGCTTGCACATCTGTGGCAACTTTTGTTAAGCAGCGTAAGGTCAGAAGACATCTTTTGTTGAACATTTACTGTAGGCTTTTTCAGACCGGTTTCAGCACCCTTAATCTCACAGGTCTTATGGAGTGGTTCACTGCAGTCTGAACTGGCCTTACACTGTTTACTGTTTCCGTCTATTGGGACACTGCCTTTTATTTGTAATTTCAAGCTGTTTATTTCTGATTTTAGTTGTTTCACTTCCACAGAATGTTCTTTTCGAATTCTTTCATTATTGTCTATTTCTCTGTTAAATTTTTCGCGTAATTCTTTGTTTTCTTCTTTTAAGTTCAAAATAAAGCTTTCTAATTCCTGTTGCTGTCTTATTTTCTGGTATATCTCCTTTTGCAGATTCGAAATTTCAATTTCTGAAGAGCTCAGTTTGTTTTCTTGCTGAGAAATGCAATCTCGTAGTTTAGTAATTTCACCTTCTGATTCTTTGAGGCTGGAATAAGCGTTGGTCACATCCTTTTTCAAAACAGTAATTTCTGAATTTAGGTTCAAAATATCTCCCTGAAGTTTGGCCACTTGGCTTGAATCAGAATTTTGATCAGGAAGATGGTTTGGCATCAGACTCAAAAGTTCATCATTTTCTACAGGATAAAATGGGAATGATCTACAGATAGAGTTCCGTACCTTGAATGCTTCCAGTCTATCCTGATCCCGCTGTTTCCGCTTTTGGCTTTTCCTCCTTTTATCGTTGTTATTTGAAATTTGAGGATAGGCTTTTGTTGGTATTGTCAGATACAGAATTACTGGAAGCACATGATTGGTCCGCATTCCACTGTAGAAGTTTCTGCTGAAACGGCGTTCCATAGTTTTCACACAAGTTTGGGGAATTCCGCTTGGCTGTGTTTTAGGTACTTGAAGTTCACGTACCCCTGTGTTCTCCGCCAGATATTACGCACTACTGAGAGGCGCAAAAGTCCTTATGAAAATAATGAGGAACGCCGGTTATGAAAACAATTGTTTTATTTCTATTTTTCTGTATTTAAGCAAGTTCTTCAATATGTAAAATAATATACAAACACAATGTTCACAATGTTCACAATGTTAATGTGAAAACAGTTCGAACTGGTTTTCCAGTTCAATGTAAAGAAGGCTGATCCTTTCTTGTAAATGTCCCTTAACTAGTAACACGGCAAAGTCCAGTGTAACGTAAATTACAATGTGTCAAATGTCCACTTTAAACACTGGTAATTCCAGTATTGAGACGGCAAAATCCAGTCTATCATGCATAAAGTTACTATATGTAATTGTGAATTGTGTGTAATAACCTAAAAGACTCCCTTTTTATTAACATGTTGTTATGTACTTATCCAAACATTGCTCAAAAGGAAAGATACCTGTTTAGGCATTTATCCCCTCCCAAGCCATGGTCATCAAGGATAACAATAAGAACAGATTTGTGTTTAACAACAAAATATCCATATCAATTATAATCTGTCTCAGTGTTTGATTCTAGACATTTGTTGTCACAATATGGTTTCGATATTTCCTTCTCATGAGGAGATTATGATTAAGTATGTTTTAGCAGTTCTTTTATGATCCTTGATGACCAGGTGCTTAAGAAAAACAGAAACTGTAATCTGGCTCACTAAAGCAAACAGTATGATTTTACCCAAATTCCAACTGTCTTACAGCTTAAAAAAAAATGTTAATTATAAAAATATTTATTTATTTATTTTGGTAATTTTGCTAAATTTTGAAACAAAAGTTTACCAAAAAATTAATTATACTGTCATGTCAATTTTATGTGAATTTTACAGCATAATACAAGTATCTGCATCGAAGATTTTTCTCCACCTTATAGAGTAGACAGGTCCGATCGCCCAGGCGGAGGTGTCATTGTTTATGTTCGCGACACACTATCTAGTAAACGTCGACCCGACCTGGAAATCCCGGGTCTCGAGGCTGTGTGGGTCGAGATTCAAATACAGTCCAAAAACGTCCTTGTCGGTGGGTTCTATAGGCCCCCAAACAGTAGCGCTAATTATTTTAATTCCATTAACGAAAGCATCGATAGGGCATACAATACTAACATAGGAGATATAATCGTACTAGGAGATTTTAACATAAATATGCTTAATCAAAATAACAACAAAATAAAACAATTAATGCAAGAATATAATATGAAACAGTTAATAGATGAACCTACAAACTTCACAGAACATTCGTCTTCACTCATTGACTTGATACTCGTTCGAAATAAAAACAATATTTTAACAAGCGGTGTCATTGACACATTCATACCTAATCAAATTAGATACCACTGTCCTACTATTGTAATATTGAAATTCATACGGCCTAAAAATAAATCATTTAAACGGAAAGTATGGAATTATAAACTGGCCGACTTTGATATATACAGAGAAACTTTAGCTAGCTACAATTTAGAAGAAAAAGTAAACTCATCAACCGACATTGATGAAAATATCAATCACATTAACGCAGCTATTACGTCTGCTGCAGAGCAAGCTATACCCAACAAAGTCGTTATAATAAGACCTGCTGAACATCCATGGATAACATGCCAAATCAGAAATCTCGTTAGAAAGCGAAAACGTACATATAGGAAATTTAAGAGAACATCCAATGCTAACCTTTGGGAAAAGTACAAGCTTATTCCCAACAAAATCGTATCACTTATTAGAACGTCAAAAAAGCACTATTTTGAGAAGCTGGATGCGTTACTCTCGTCAGAAACAACCAATATGAAAATATTTTGGAAAACATCCAAACAATTGCTCAACATTGGAAAATCAACACACAACATCCCTACGCTGTACCTAAATAATGAATACGCAGAAAATGATATTGACAAGGCCTCTATGTTAAATAATTATTTTGCTACTCAGTCAACTGTTATTGATGACAACCGGCCACTGCCCCAGCCTCCTCCTATAGAGTACAGCCTTCAGACTATTGTTATAACAAGTCAGGAAGTTAAAGACGTCCTCCTGAACCTCAATGTTAATAAAGCCTATGGTCCAGATTTAATTAGCCCCCGCCTCCTTAAGGAAGGTGCAGTTATTCTTGCCTCCCCCTTCTCAACAGTTTTCAACCGCTCTCTTGACCAGGGTTACTTTCCTTCTCCGTGGAAAGATGGAAATTTAACACCAATTCATAAGAAAGATGATAAGTCATTACCATCAAATTACCGTCCAATTACTCTCCTTAGTTCACTTGGAAAGACAATGGAACGTTGCGTACACAAACACATGTACAACTATGTACTCGAACATCAAATTCTCACTCCGTATCAATCCGGATTTGTGCCGGGCGATTCCACTACATATCAGTTACTCCATACGTACCACACCTTCTGTAATGCCGTGGACGATGGTAAAGAAGTAAGAGCAGTATTTTGCGATATCAGCAAGGCCTTCGATAGAGTCTGGCACAGGGGCCTTTTGCATAAGTTATCCGGTATCGGGTGTTCGGACAGGGTGATCAAATGGTTTGCGAGCTATCTCTCTGGACGAAGGCAGCGTGTCGTACTTAATGGACAAACATCTGACTGGACTCATGTTCAAGCCGGCGTACCCCAGGGCTCTATCTTGGGACCCTTACTCTTTTTAATATACATAAACGATATAGTGGAAAATATTGGCTGCTCTATACGGCTGTTCGCAGACGATACGAGTCTGTATGTCATTGTAGAGTCTCCTCAGACAGCTGCAAATTTCATGAACTCTGATCTTGACACTATAAGCGCCTGGGCAGCTGACTGGTTAGTCACTTTCCACGAAAGAAAAACTTTCTCAATGGTCCTTTCTCGAAAACTACACCCTCCACAGCATCCACCGATACTTATGAATAATATAATCTTGCCTGAAACAGAGAATCACAAACATCTCGGTCTTACCTTTACAAAGTCATGCGCGTGGTCTAATCATATCCAGGATATCTCCTCCAAAGCTTGGGTACGACTGAATTTGATGCGAACACTGAAGTTCAGGGTTAGTCGGAAATCTTTAGAGCGAATTTACGTTACTTTCATACGGCCACTGCTTGAATACTGTGATGCAGTCTGGGACAATTGCTCTGCCGAAAATAAGAAACAACTAGAATCTATTCATGTAGAAGCCGCTAGAATTATAACTGGCGCTACACGGCTCTGCAGCATTGAAAGACTATTCTCAGAATTAGATTGGGAAACTCTCCAGTGTCGCAGGAACAAACATAAATTGATCATTTTCTACAAAATCATCAACGGACTTACCCCTGACTATCTAACTGATCTTGTTCCTCCCTTGATACATGAGACCACCAGATACAACCTTCGAAATTCAAATGACATCCAAACTATCCACTCCAACTCAAATCTGTTTTATAATTCCTTTTTCCCATCAACAATTCGAGCATGGAATAACTTGTCAGATGAAATCAAGCAAAGTACATCAGTCGCATCATTCAAATCTCGTCTGAACGGAGACATCACACAACCACCCAAATACTATAATACCGGCTCAAGAAAAGGTCAGATACTGCACTCAAGACTACGAACGGAATGTAGCTCGCTTAACTCCCACCTGTTTAGAAAGAATATCGTTGCCGACCCCTCTTGTCAGTGTGGAGCTTTTGAAAGCCCACATCACTTCTTTTTCGACTGTCCCAGGTACCAGGCTGCAAGGACGAGATACTTACCCATTAACTTAAACCACCTCACATCCCGTGACCTTCTATTCGGACTCTCCAACAAAACACCACAAGAAAACGAAGTTCTTTTTAACCAAGTACAAGAATTTATTCTTAAATCCGGCCAGTTTTCATGACAAACCCGAGACCAAGATTAGATTACACTTATGGGAGATTATCCTAGATATTCGGAGATACACCCATTGCTGGCGCACATTATGGGAACGTCGATCACCTACGCAACGTTGCATCTTAACATCTCTCTCTCCCTCTCTCTCTCTCTCTCTCTCTCTCTCTCTCTCTCTCTCTCTCTCTCTCTCTCTCTCCATTGATTGACACCGCCATTCTCACATACTTACTTTGTATGTTCCACAATGACGCAGGAGATGATTTATTTAAGCCTTGGCTTACCTTCAGATCCTGCACCATATGTATGTATTCCATATTGCTGTTGTAAATAATTTGCTAATAAAATACTGTTTAAACCAATGTCTTCAACGGAAGGACAGGCCGTTTTTCTGCTTCTGTAATGAAAATTGCTCCCACCCCTCCATCCCTTGAAAAAGTTCCCGACCTACTCCTAGGATGCATTTCAAGTTTCTACATAGCTAAACCTGGGCAAAAATGTTAATAGCTAGCTAGAAATCAGTCTGTAAATAATTGTAAATCCAGAATCGTATGCTTGTCCATCATTGTAATATATTGAAAAAAAAAAAAAAAAAAAATAATAATAATAATAATAAAAAAGATATGCGGTCACATGACTTATTATCAAAGGCTGTATGTGAAATACGTAAATGCGATTTCTGTCTTGTGCCGGCTTTTAGGCTGTCAAAATACCGGAGCGTGCCTTGAGGTAGCATTTTGTGCAAAAGCAGCATTGTCTAAGATATTAATTTCTGTATACAAGTAATATTTCGTAAGTGCTCTATCAAATTATCAGGTTATTTCCTAGGAGTTCAGGATGTTCTTTTATTTTATATAAAATTGGCCGCCGTCGGAGGTGGGTGGGTATTGTTTTCATTCGCGCAATTTCAAGCAGTAAGTTTAATGATGATTAAATTATTGTTTGGTATATTTGCAATTTGTTGTTATGGTACCTAATAGATGTGTACTGTTATATTTTACGTGACTGCATTTCATAACAATAAAAATGTGGAATGCACCCTCTTTCACATGCACAGAACAAAAACTTCCGGATTTGTGCCATCTGCTGCGCATGCTTCCGCTCGGGCTTTTGTAGTGTAGTTCAAGAGCGTTTTCGAAAAAAAAAAAAAAGCAAAAAACAACAAATCGTCATATGAGCCCCGTCAAGCGATTTTGGTTCTTATCGCCTATGCGAGCAGCGAAGGTTCAGCCGAGCCTGCGCATCCGCGCAGTCTCGCCAGAACCTTCGCTGCTCGCTCGTACAAGCAGTGAATCAAGAGGAACCTTCAGACAGAAAGCCATATCCCTGGCCCCTCTGAATGGCTGGGCATGCGCAGTTAAAATTTGTCATGACGGAATGCTCGAAGACACAAATTCGCTTGGCGGGGCTCATATGTCACAGCTAGACAAACTAAAATGATAGTAATGTCAGCCGCTTATCATGATCATAAAGCGAGGAAAATAGCAATCTCTGAACATAGATATCTCGCGGAAATCTGCTAATTAACAACATAAAATCTTCGCTTCATTTATCAAAAGGCAATTACACTTAAGTCCTTTCACCAGAAAGCCTGTCTGCTGATTTTGTATCCAGGGCCCATTTGTTCAAAGCATCGTTAGGTGAACAAGCGCATTAGTGATAAAAAAGATAACTGTTCTGGCAAGCAAAATACCTAAAAAAGCGGCATTTTTGCTGAAAAAAAAAATGTGAGCAACTTTTCAGCTAGAATACTAGTATTTTTTTTTCATATTAAATAATTCAAGACTAGCAAGACATTACGATAGGCACATCCGTGTGATATAGTATATTTTTCAAAATAACAAACAAAAAAAGTAATTTTTCTGATGAAAATTGTTACGTTTTTCTTATTTATACTCCAAACATAGGTTTTGGGTACTCGTTAGAACCGCCTCAATGAGGCGGTTCTATCGAGTACCCACAACCTATGCCTTGGAACAGAAATAAGGAAACTATTGTTTACCCCCGTAAACCCAGTTTTCTCTATATAAAGTGGGGTTAAGTGGGGTCTTTATTTCACGGACTTGTTCACGTGATGAGAGTCTTGTAATATCAGGCTCTGCGAATGCGAAACTCGCCAATGCGCAGGCTTAGCCCCACCTTTGTTGTTCGCAAAATTTATGATATTGCTAGCTTTTTGGATCACATTTTGTCCGTCGTCAGTCGTGCTTGCGTTCGTGCGTCCGTGCGTAAACAATTTCTTCAAACGACATCTCCTCCTTAACCACTCATCGAATTTTGACCAAACTTACAGGAATGATCATTAGATGGTCCCTTTTCAAAGTTGTTCAATGGTTCCGGTCCGTTGCACATCTAGGTCGAGGGAGCCAAAAATAGATTTTTTTTTTCACTGAAAACTTTAAAAAAATCTTCTTTGAAACCGCAAGGCCCAGGCCTTTGATATTTGGTATGAAGCTTTATCTAATGGACCTCTACCAAGAGTGTTCAACTTATAGCTATGGGCCAAAAATGCCCCCGTGCCGGGGCCCACCAGTTTAACATAGACCAATATGGGGAAAACCTTTGAAAACCTTCTTGTCTGAAACCAGAAGGCCCAGGTGTTTGATATTTGGTATGAAGCTTCATCTAGTGGACCTCTACTATACCAAGAATGTTCAAATAATAGCCCTGGAGCCAAAATGCACCCCGCCCCTCGCGCCGTGGTTCATCGGTTTTGCATAGACTTATATAAGGAAAACCTATAAAAATCTTTTTGTCTGAAACCAGATATGTGATATCAAGCTTCATCTAGGGGACATCTACCAAGGGTTTTCATATTCATATTATAGCCCAGGGGCAAAAGGTGGCTTCGCCCGGGGTCACCTGATTTTACATGGTGTAGTTTATATTTTCGTGTCCTTTGGGCTCATTGATTCCATTGCTGAATTTGGAAAAATTGAGGGTCACTAATGAGGCCTGGTTGGCCGAAACTAGCTAGTCAGGCCCAGAAAACATGCACAGTCCATATGTTTCAGTTCTGTGGTGTATTCTTTGCTTTCAAAGGATAACCCTTTTATACATCATATTATAAAAGGAAACCCTTTAAAAATCTTCTTGTTGAGGACTTTGATGTTTGCTATGAAGCTTAATCTAGCGGACCTCTACCAAGATTGTTCAAATTATAGTCCTTGGGCCAATAATGCCCACGCGTCGGGGCCCCGGGATTTTACATAGAAGCTTTAAAAATCTTCTCGTTTGAAACCAGAAGGCCCAGGTCTTTGATAATTGGTATGAAGCTTCATCTAGTGGACCTCTACCAAGATTGTTCAAATATTAGTCATGGGGCCAAAAATGAGCCTGTCCCGGGGCCCACCGGTTTAACATAGACTTGTATAGCGAAAACCTTTAAAAATCTTTTTGTCTAGTGTACCTCGACCAACGGTTTTCAAATTGTAGCCCAGTGGTTCAAAATGGCCCCACCCCGTGTCCCTCTGGTTTTACTTTGACTTATATAGGGAATACCTTGAAAAATCTTCTTGTCTGAAACCAGAAGGCCCAGGTCTTTGATATTTGATATGAAGTTTCATTTGATGAACTTCTACTATGAAGGTTCAAGTTAAGCCCTGGCTCTAAAGGTGGTCCCGCTCCAGGGCCCACGGTTTTACATAGACTTATATATGGAAAACCTTTAAAAGCCTTCTTCTTTAAGACCACAAAGCCCAGGTCTTTCATTTTCAAACAAATCAGACTTTTAGGGTTTTGGGCTCAAAGTCAGGGTTCTTGAGGCTATTTTTAGCTTACCTGAACGAATGCCATGATGAGCTTTTGTGACCGTGAGATGTCCGGCGTCGTCGTGCGTCACCCGTCGTGCTTCGTCCGTTGTGCGCCATCCGAACATAAACGTTTCTTGTGAACACTCTAGAGGCTACAGGTTTGGTCCAATCATCATCAAACTTTGTCAAAATGATCATCATGACACTATCTCTGTCAAGTTAAAATATGGGTCATGTCGATTCAAAAGGTAGGTCAGTAGGTCAAAAGGTAGGTCAGTAGGTCAAATCATAGAAAAATATTTGAACACTCTAGAGGCCATAGTTTTGGTCTGATCTTCATAAAACTTGCTCAGAATGATTATCTTGACAATATCTCGGTCAAATTTGAATATTGGTTATGTCGGGGCAGAAAGGAGGTCAGCTGGTCAAATCATAAAAAAATCTTGTGAACACTAGAGACCACACTCTTGGTCCAATCATCAACAAACTTGCCGAGAATGATCACCATGCCAGAATCTCAGTCAGGTTTGAATACGGGTCATGTTAGGTCAAAAAGTAGGTCAGTAGGTCAAATCAAAGAAAAACCTTGTGAACACTATAGAAACCAAACAAAATTTTGGTCCAATCATCGCGGACTTGCTCAAAATGATCATGTTGACAATATTTTGGTCAAGTTCTAATATGGGTCATGTAGGGTTGTTGTGAACACTCTAGAGTCCACATATTCGGTCTGTCATTGTCAAACTTGTGTAGAATGATGATCTTGACAGTATCTAGGTCAAGTTTAAATATGGGTCAGGTCGGATCAAAAAGTAGGTCAGCAGGTCATATTATAGAAAAACATTGTGAATACTTTAGAGGACACAGTTTTGGTCCAGTCATCGTCAAACTTAATCAGAATGATCATCTTGACAATATCTTGGTCGAGTTCGAATATGGGTCATGCCGGGTCAAAAAGTAGGTCGGTAGGTAAAATGATAGAAAAACCTTGTGACCACTCTAGACCACAGTTTTGGTCCAATCATCGTCAAGCTTGCTCAGAATGATAATGTTGAGAATATTTCGGTCAAGTTTGAAAGGGTCATGTCCGGTCAGAAAGTAGGTCAGTGAGTCAAATCATAGAAAACCTTGTGAAAACTCTAGAGGCCACAGTTTTTGGCCCAACCATCATCAAGCTGGCTCAAAATGAACATGTTGACAATATGTCGGTGCTAGTCTCAAGGTCAAGGTCACCCTTGCTATTTTTAGAAACACTTCGTTATTCATTTATTGATGAATTTTAATATAACTTCACAAATACTCGTACATTACGAAAACACGCCTGTACAAAAACATTGTAAATTTTACCACCTAAAAATGAAAATATTCAGATGAAAAAAATCCTTTATTTTTCTTATTTCTGCTCTAAATATAGATTGTGGATACGAGGACTGTTCAAATATGAATGCAAGTAGAACGTTTTCTCATGCGCTAATGCGAAAATCACCTGGAAATAAATATCACAGCGTAGAAAAACATTTTACCTATACATTGATACCAAACCTGTTAAAATCCGTCCACTTTAGCCATGCATATCGTTCGATAAACACTGTCTACTCTTGTATACTAATACAAAACATGGTTTGAAGAAGGTCAGAGTTTGCCGTTGAAATACGGTCCTATATTAAGAATCGTTGTATTCTTGGTATACGGTGCAAAGACATCTTGGATGAAATATGTTCGATTTATGGGCATAATGAAATGTCTTTTCCGACAGTTTTTCGTTGGTGTAAGAAATTCAGCTGTGGGCTAGGCTCAACAGAAGATGCACCACATGATCGTCGGCCGAAAAGAGCAGCATATGCCAAGATGGTTGCTAGAGTGAAAGAAATAGTTGCTACCGATGCACGATACACCACTAGGCAAATAGCTAGCATGGTTGGCAACTCATTAGGAGCAGATCATACAATTCTGAAACGGGATTTGAAAATGAGAAAGATCTGTGCTAGATGGATTCCCCATCTGTTGACAGATGAGCAGAAAAAGATACGCGTTCAGTGCGCCAAAAAGTTGCTTAAAAAGTTTCCAACTTACAATGCACAATCTTTCGCTAATGTCGTCCCAGGTGACGAGACATAGGTTCACTTTTTTGAGCCAAAACGAAAGATTCAAAACAAAATATGAGCAACAAAGTATTGCAAAAGACCATGCATTGCAAAGCGGACCATGAGCGTCAAGAAGGTAATGTATGCCATATTCTTTTCAAATCAGGGCCCTGCTATTCAGGTTGCTGTGCCTAAAGGCAAATCTGTAAATGCGAAATTTTACAAGAATAAAGTTCTTCGAAAATTGAAGAAATATTTCAAAGAACGAAGACCCGCAACTGGTTTGGCCAATGTCAGATTGCTACATGACAATGCGTCATCCCACAAGGCGTTCATTGTGCAAGACTATCTGAAGCAGGAAAAGGTTGTTGAACTCCCTCACCCCCCGTATTCCCCTGACCTTGCCCCGTGTGACTTTGTTTGTTCCCGCGGCTGAAACTATACCTTTCTGGTCGAACATTTGTACAGCGCAAACACCTCGATTCTGCAATATTCAAGTGCCTTCATAGTAAACCTCGAAAAGACTACCAAAATGCATTCAATGATTGGATCAGAAGACTGAAAGTTTGTATATCTGTTAAAGGGGAATACTTTGAGGGGACAAAAATTTTTCATCGAAATCTATCACGGAATCATTTTTAAGTGCTTAGTTGCATTCATATTTGAAAAGTCCTCGTAATATAACTTCACACAAATACTCGTACAAATACGAAAACACGCCTATACAAATACATTGTAAATTTTACCACCGAAAAATGAAAATTTTCAGATGAAAAAATCCGATATTTTTCTTAATTCTGCTCTAAATATAGATTTTTGATACTCGTTAGAACCGCCTCGACGAGGCGGTTCTAACGAGTACCCACGATCTATGTTTTTGAGCAGAAATAAGAAAAATAACGTATACCCCTGCAAACCCCAGTTTTAGTATATAAAATAGGGGTTCGAGGGGGTAAAAATCATAATGGCGTGTTTTCGTGATGACTTCACATATAATATCTCGAGTAAGTTCGACTTTCAGGGTCCTGGGCTCAAGGTCAAGGTCACTTTTTTAAACTTTGATATCACTCTAGCGCCTACATTTATTAATAGATTTTAATGTAACTTCACACACATGTTGGGTATGATAATATATTGAGCTAGATCGACTTTCAGGGTCATGAGCTTAAGTCAAGGTCACTGCAGCTGGCTAGTTTCAGAAACACTTTTTCATGGCTCTAGTGCCTGCATTTATCAATGAAATTTGATGTAAATTCACACAACTGTTAGGTATGATAGATCAACAAGTAAGATCAACATCCAAGGACACTGTGGCTATTTTTAGGAAAAAAATATATAAGGCTCTAGTGCCTTCATTTATGGATGGGTTTCAATATACATGTATATGACTTTACGGAAATGATTGATATGATAATATATCAAACAAGTTCAACTTTAAGTTGCTTGGATGAAGGTCGAGGACATTATGGCTTTTTTATTTTGTAGAAAAATACTTTGTTATCGCTATAGTGCTACATTAATTTATCAATGTATTTTAATATTACTTCACATAAATGTTGGGTATGATAATATTTTGAGGAAGTTCAACTTTCAGATGGCTGAGCTCAATATCAAGGTAACTGTCGCTATTTGTAGAAAAAAGAGAGAAAGAAACCGTGATCGCGCTAGCCCCAGATTTATAAATGATTTCACATGATTTCACATCAATGATTTTTTGGTACAATTTGTCAAAATTGCTTAAATTGTTTCACTCTGCAGAACAAGATGTTCGCAAGAACTTAAAATGGAAAAGATTTCTTTCTCCGTCTAAAAGGAAATGTTCGATGGTGATCCTCTGACAAAATTGCTCAAACTCCTTTTTCTACACTGAAAATGATAGCCACCAGAGCTAAAAACATACAAACCTTAACATGACTCATAAACAGCTAGACTGGTTTTGAAATAATTCCACTGCAATGTTCCTTGGGTCATTGTCAGCCAAAATTGCTCAAATCTTCCAATATATTACCTGCCATTTCATTTGCACAGTATGGATCAGGTTAGCGACATAGGGCAATCACGGCCCTCTTATTCTACATTCTTCTCAAAACCTATGTAGTGGGTTCTTGTTAGAACTTCCTCTAATTGAGACGGTTCTATCGAGTACCTACAGCCTATGTCTGGGAGCAGAAATATACCAGTCAGAACGTTTTTTTTTTTTAAATCCATCCTTTAAAATAAAGATGTCATGGCCGGCGGGTGCCGTCCGAGGTTTACCTTTTGGTTAATTTTTTTTCAAAGTGATATCTTACCTTAATTCTCAACACGTGAACAAGTCCGTGAAATAAAGACCCCCCCCCCGCCCCCTTAAACCCGACTTTATACAGAGAAAACTGGGGTTTACGGGGGTAAACATTATTTTCCTTATTTCTGCTCCAAGACATAGGTTGTGGGTACTCGTTAGAACCGCCTCAATGAGGCGGTTCTAACGAGCACCCACAACCTATGTTTGAAGTATAAATAAGAAAAATATCACAAATTTTCATCAGAGAAATTACCTTATTTGAGGTTCGAAAAATGCTCTATATCACACGGATGTGGTATCGTAATGTTCAGTGGATTGCTTCCATGTTAGGACTGTTTCTTCATTGGAGGTACCCCTTTCATATAAAAGTCATTAATGGCACAAGGACCAAAGTTTGTGTGAAAGTTACCATTTTTGTACTACCTCCCTAATTATCTTTGAAAGTGGTGCCAAATCCTGGTAGAGTTTTTTTTTCTTCCTTAAGGGGAATGGGAACACCTGGCAGATTTGTCCGCCATTTTTCAAAGGGAGACAACTTTCGGGACTTCCTGTTTGCTTTTCTACAAGCCCTGTCCCACTGAAAAAAGGGTATACTCTTAAAGGAAAGAATTTGCTCCTCAGGAGCAAAGTCTTTTCTTTAAGAGTTGACCCCTATTGACATGGGAGACAAAAATACTTTTGTAGGCGTTGACTTCCCTGAAGGTGTACCCATTCCCCTTAAAATCATAAACAGCTATTAATACATCGTTGTTTGTTTTATGCAAAGGCTTGTAAACAGTAATTTCTTCTTGTTTATTTGTCCTTATGAGGTAAGTTTTGGTACTAACTTAACCCTTGTCCTGCTGAATATTCATATATGCCACACCCACTACCGATTATCAACCAATCAGATTACTTGATGCAAATTATTGCAACAAATTCAAAATCTGAATGGCAAACAATGAAGATCCTGATCAGATGGCTTCGTCAGAAGCCATCTGATCTGGATCTGCATTGTTTCAAAGATAAGGCATATCCGGGATTAGCAGGACAAGGGTTAACTGCTTCCGCCGGTTTAGATCTTACACATAAGAAAATGGCTTTTTGGGCGAAACCCACAAAAAAGAATTCCCCCTTTTTTAAAATTAAACCACTTAAAACGAGATTTCTTGTTCAGTGTTTCCTAGGGCTACCATCTGGCTGTGGTCCGTTCATTAGGAAAACATGTCCGCGTGAAATAATGGCGTCCACCATGGTGTCAGAAGTTACACATTTTGGGTAAAAATAACAGCATCTTTCTTATTTCTGCATTCAACATAGATTGTGGTGCTCGTTGATATGAGGCGGTTCTAACGAGTACCAACAATCTATGTTTTTGAGCAAATATAAGGCAGATAATGTATACCCCAGTAAACCCCACTTTTCTCTATATAAGTGGGGTTTAGAGGGGTATTCCTATCACGGACTTGTTACCGTGATGTGCATCACGAAAATACGTACAGTCGAACTTCAATGGCTCGAACACCTTTGGGACCATGAAAATCTGTTCGAGACAGGGGTAGTTCGAGCCACTGAGGGTTAATACCAGGAGGCATAACGACATGCTTTAGGACATTTTTTCTGTGTTCTATAATGAAAAATGTATGCTGTGTGTACTCATTAGAATCGCCTCATCGAGGCGATTCTAATGAGTACACACAGCATACATTTGCAAGATAAAAGACGAAAATATTCTAATTTTTACTCTCCCTATTTCTTACGTACAGAATTTCCCTGGGGACTTAAGAACTGGTTCGACTCAGCCATGGTAAACGAGCCATCGTTGTTCGAACCATCGAAGTTATACTGTATATACAAATGCTTTGTAAACTTTCCAACCGAAAACGACCGAAGGTTTTAAGATGAAAAATTGTGATATTTTTCTTATTTCTGCTCAAACTATAGATTGCGGGCACTTGTTAGAACCGTCTCGTTCTAATGAGTACCCACAATCCATATTTTAGAGCAGAAATAAGAAAAATAAGGTTTACCCTTGTAAACCCGTGTTTTACTATATAAAAGTGGGGTTCAATGGGGTTATAAAAGTGGGTTCAAGGGAGTCAAAATTATATAGGCCAAAGAAAATGAAGAAGAAGAAGAAAACAAAAAACAAATATAAAAAAAAAAAACGTCCATAATGTCGTTTGGCATTTTCCTTGTCTCTGTATAAAGCGGGGTTTAGGTGGGTGTTCATTAATCAGACTTGAAAACGTAATGAAAAGATATTACAGTCATATTACAGTCTACAATACGGCCCCCGCCCATCGGGGCTTGAAAAAATAGATGGGCTGCACGATGCTTCCACGCAGAGCTGAAACCGACCCGCACACGAGTACTGGTAAACCACTTAGAGGATCTAAGCCTGCCCAGGCAAAGCGGTGCAAGTCAGCCCATCCATGCTTATAAACCCTATTGGTTTAATTGGGCGGCAGTACTTGGGATGTCATTTCATCTCAATGTCGGGTATAAGTCCCACAAAATTGGAAGCAATGTATCCAAAATGACCTTTACAGTGTTGACGGGGACGTTAAACCTCAAATCAAGCAAACACACAAAACAAACAGTCTGCAAATCCAGTGGGTCATTAAGTCCCCGAGATTATAAAACTTTTTTCATGCTCAAAATTTGTGAGCAGGACAAATAGCATTATCTGCTATCTGACAAAGAAAAAAAAAAAAACGCTCAACTGATTATAATTAGTGTTTTAATATTTATGAGCGCCACAAATTTCATGCTCAGCTGAGTTGAGAATGAAAAAAGTTTTATAACTTCGGGGCCTGTATGGCCGTTCGAAGAATAAATTTCATGGCCCATGATAAGAAAGATAATTTGGTCGTTAAACACTCTGTATGCTGTGTATTTTTTCGCAGACGAAATTTTAAACTACTTTTCTTACTTTTCCCAGAAAACAGGACTTGATATTTCATGCAAATTGTCTCCACATTGCTAGAAAACAGGATTTGACATTTAATGCAATTTGTGGAGACAATTTGCATATGATGTCAAGTCCTGTTTTCTGGATTAAAATAAGAACACTATCAATAATATACTGAACCGAAAAAGAAACGCAACTTCAAATATAAATGCGAGTATTTGAAGAAATAATCATGTTTGCAGAAAATCGATTTAATGACGCAATAATATAATGATTCCTGAATGTAACTACCATAGAGAGTTCAATTTCCAATGAGAATGTTTGGAACACAAATCCGTTTTGTCATAGAGGTAGTCATTTCACAAGTTCAAAACATAAGCAGTTAATAACGAGTATGTCCTCTGTTTGCATTCAGTCCTGCACGCACACGCCTGGTCATGGACAGGATTTAACGATTGATCTCTGCCTGGGGAATAGCATTCCACTACTATATGGGCGCGAGACGCAAGGCTTGACGCGTTGTTGGCGGCTGGGGGCGGATACATACGCGCCTATCCAAGACGTCCCACAAATGTTCTATAGGAGAGAGATCTGGGCCCAGGATTACAATGCGTACTTAAATAGTAAACTAAGTATTTACTTCACTGTCGTATAAACTGATTTCAAAGAATTTCTTTCGTTTAAGTCGATACTTAACCAAAGAAAATACTTAAATATTTTAGGTAACCCAGGTAGGTACATTAACTTTTAAGATTTGACATTGACACATGAATGTATACATCAACAACGGCAAACATGATAGCTTTTATTAGCTCGAAATCACCAGTCATCCTCGGTAGCTCAGACGGAAGATTTTTGCATCATGTGAGAAAGGCCCTGGGTTCGGGTCCCGGTCGAGCAACTCTTTTCCTCCCTGTAGCGCAAGTCGACTTGGCGATGAGGTATTGTAACGGCGTCTGGCTATTCTCTGTTATTCTATGTAAAAATGTTCTCAGTGTTGTTTAAATTCATTTATGTCCTGTGTTTTAACAAAATGTACATACCGATCTTCGGTCCGAAATAGCCGTAGCCGAAGCAAACTATGTGCCAGCTTTGTCCAGTAAATCCTGTGTAAAACAGCCATGTCATCGCCATTTGCATATATGACTATGAACATCTATTGTTTATTTAACTTTCCATGCTCTTTTTATGCTAGCACTTTCACAGTTTGAACGGTATTTTCCATCAAAAGTCTGTTTACTTTCTGTCCAGCTGATCGTACTCTGTGTGCACTATCATACCATAAAGACCGGACGTTCCGTATGCTTGGTAGCATGGTTAGGAATGTGACGTCATCCTGGCACAACGTCATCCAGCGCGAGCCTTGAGAGTATATAAGGAGTGTTTCGGCTAAAGCTCAGTGTTGCTGATTGTTGCGAGCAACCTGCTGTGGCTTTTGCCAAAAACAAGTTGAGGCACCTAGGTCGTGTTTCAGCTTCTCATAGCTGAAACACGCCTGGGTTCGCCTAGATTGGAAGTATGGTGTGGCTTAGACTGTCTAGGCCCGAATCTGAATTATGTTTGCTTGTTTGTTGACCCGGCACTCCCATCTGGGCGAATGCTTTGCATATCTAGGCGAAACAAGCGTCCATCTGTGAGGAGCATTTAGTTATTTATTTATTTACTTTTAGGCGACGTTGGCACAGGTTATCAATACATCTATATAAATTAATTATAAATTAATGACTTTTCATAAGCAGTCATAACTTTGAATACTCTCTTTGTTGATAGTTTTGGCTAGGGTCGAGCTTTGCCCCGAGCTAGGCATAGTCCTTGTTACGCTGCGCCGAGGTGGGCGAAGCCGAGGTAGGCGAATATTTAAAACATAGACTGTTTGGGCTGTTGCAGGGTAGTTCGCTTCTGAAAGCGTGGTGTAGCAACTTCTAAGCTGTCTATGAGCTAGTAACTTATTATCATGTATTTTAAAGAAGCGTTTCTTTATGCCTAGCTCGGAGGAATCTGCCTGGCTCGGATAAAGTAAAATCGACTTTGGATGGTTAGTTCGCCTAATTAAGAATGTTTTACATAGCTAGGCTGAATGAGTCCTTGCCAGGATGGGTGGAAGGTATTTCATTAACGGTCTACCTTGTTGCTGTTTGTGGTGGTTGTAAAAGCATGTTGTAGCAACTTGTAGAGTGTTATGAATTAGTAGCTCCGATTTCTATACGTTTTAAGGGAACTGTACTTGCACCTATCTGGGATGAGTTCCGCCTGGCTGGGAATGGACGTTCTATCAGTATCAAGTAAGGACTTAATATTGCACATTGTTAGTGACTATTTTGTTCTGACTATTAAAGGAAATTACTCTTTGGTATGCCTTATAAAGCATGTTAAATTGTTAGCATATTTGGCTGTGTTGAAACGTAAATTATCTTGTTTATTGGGAATTTTATTCAAAGTAGTAGATCACCTAGCTAGGGGGATTTCGCCTATTTAGGCGTGATTTGCGCCTACCTAGGCGTGACATTTCACCCATCTAGGTGAGGTTTGCGCCTATCTGGTGTGGTTTAGGTGGAGACGATGCAGTGTTGATCTCTTGTCAAATGTTGTTAGTAGAAACGTGTGAACTGTCTAGCAGTTGCATGATCACACGTGAATGACAAATACATGTATGATCTCGTAAAGGCTGATGGTGTCTTCCACTTATATTAGAAAGGTTCCACCTAGCTAGGCGTGGCCATTATAATTAAATTGCAGAGGGTCTAAATTTGCACCTTGTAGTATACCTCTTAATTGATTTTTAATTGTTAACACAAGGTCAACTGTAAAGAATTTCTTCTTAGATGACAAACTTATTATTCTTTAGGAGACTGCGTTGTATAACGGCAATGGCAAGGGAAAGATTCATTAGTCAATCATAGGCGAATGGGTTATACAACTATTTGCAATCACATACCTAAAGCCTATCTTTGTTTTACATGGGCTAAGCGTATCTAATAGGGCTGTCCCCTATGTTTTTATTAACACTTTATAAAGGAATACAGATCCAATACCTGTTCTGTAACCATTCTAATAACCTGAAGCCGATTGGTACACCTAGATAGGGACACCTCCTTCGTGGGCGCTGATTGAAAACAATACCAACCCAGTTTGTTACAGTGTTGTGGGCTTTACAGAAGTGATTGTTAGTAACACCAGGGTTGTAATTGACTTTGATTTGGCTGTACTATAATAAGGGCGAAGTGTTTGGTGCGTCCATTTAGGAGCGCCCATTTAGGTGAATTGTTGGTGTGCCCATTTAGGTGGAATTGTTATTGCGCCCATTTGGGTGAATTCTTTAATGCACCTATTTGGGTCGAATCCAGTCCCTTGAATTGGTCTGACTCTCAACGATCAATGAATTGATTCAATGCAATGTACAATGATAGAATGTTATTATACGCCTATCTTAAAGAAAATCTTTCTAGCTTAATGTCAGCATTTAAGGCTGTTAGCAAATGTATACTCTTAGTCGTTCTGTTAAATTAGGTGTTATAATGTGCGACTGCAGTAATTTGTTTTTATTGTTCTGTTCACCTATGCCATAATTATAAGTTAGCCTTATAAGATAGTTTACTATAGACTGCACAAACTATTGTCAGGGGTAACAAAATAAATTTGAGAAACTGAACCAATGGCTGGCTGTGTATTCTCTTCCCGGTAGTTTAGTGTACGACCCAGGTCGAACCCACATATATTTTATTGTAACAGCACCATCACATCCTGGTCATATCAGCATCTGTACCGCTTGACCAGGTGGTGTTCCGTTACAGTATTATACTACTTGGGTGTATTTCTCCCTTGGTGTGTCAAAGTTTTCGACGAATAGAGCTGTATAAAAACTTCCTTAAAAGGCCCAGTTACACAGAGCCATCGGTGACTGTTCGGTAGTTTTTTTTAGCGTGAACCGATGACAACGTATTTAACACCGATATCACCTATTGGTCACCTGTTTTCCACCTATCAACTGCTATCAGAATCAGAATTGTTACTGGTGACACGTCAAGTGATATTCATACACCATGACCTGTGATGTGGGAAGTTAGTCCCTAGCTCTAACCAAAGAGGTAAATTTAGCTACACAATCATCAGCACCTTCAGCTGTCGAAATAATCGAATCGGGAAGGGCATTCCAATCTCTTATGGTTCTGGGGAAGAACGTCTCTTTATAAATGTCAGTTCTTTCAGTAAGGGTCTGAAACGCCAAAGAATGGTGATTTCGGTTTCCAGTCATTTCGTACCCAAGTCATTTCGTACCCTAGTCATTTCGTACCATTTTGGTCATTTCGTACCCGTTTTATTTTGCAATTTGGTCATTTCGTACCCCCTTTGGTCATTTCGTACCCTGTTTGGTCATTTCGTACCCACTTTTAAATTTTTCTGGGAAAGGTTTTTGGTTATTTCGTACCCTCTTTAGTCATTTCGTACCAACTTTCAATTTTTTTTGGAAACGTTTTTGATTATTTCGTACCCAATTTTTCAAACGTAGGTACGAAATGACTTTGTTATGATATGAATTGTTTTAAAGCTTTTCTGCCGAAGGCTCAGGGGGAGCTTTTGTGATTGGTCACCGTCCGTCGTCGTCGTCGTCCGTCCGTATGTCCGTTCACTATTTCTTTAAATGACAACTCCTCAACCACTGAACAGATTTTGACGAAACTTGACAAAAAATTATCCGTGGATGGACCTCTCTAAATGATGTTCAAAGAATTACATTTCATGCAAAACTCTGGTTGCCTTGGCAACAAAAAGGGGAAAAACAGAAAAAAACTTCAAAAAATCTTCTTGTCTGAAACCATAAGGCCAAGGTCTTTGATATTTGGTATGAAGCTTCATCTAGTGGATATCTACCAAGATTGTTCGAATTAGAGCCCTGGGGAAGTGGCCCTGCCCCGTGGCCCAGCTGTTTTACATATTCTTATTCTGGGAAAACCTTTAAAAAATCTTCTCTGAATCAGAAGGCCCAGGTCTTTGATATTTGGTAAGAAGCTTCATCTAATGGATATCTACCTAGATTGTTGAAATTAGAGCCATAGGACAAAAAATTGCCCCACCCCTACCCCGGGGCCAAGCTGTTTTACATAGGCTTATGCAGGGAAACCTTTTAGAAATCTTCACCTCTGAAACCAAAAATTCCAAGGTCTTTGATATCGAGGCGGCTTTAACGAATTTCAACAATCTTTGCTTGGAGCAGAAATATGAAAAATATCACAAGTTTTTTTCCGGAAAATTCTCTTTAATAAATAAATAAAGAAAGAAAAACAGAAAGATATAATAATTAAATAAATAGTCCCTTAGTCTTTCCCAGATACGAAATGACCAAATGATTTGGGTACGCATTGACTATTTTAAAGTCATTTCGTAACGGGTTTGGTAAATTCGTACCTTTTGGTCATTTTGTACCCAAGTACGAAATGACCAAAACGGTTACGAAATGACTTGGGTACGAAATGGTTGTTAGTGGGTACGAAATGACCAAAAAACAGGTACGAAATGACCAAAATGGTACGAAATGACTAGGGTACGAAATGACTTGGGTACGAAATGACCGGTTACCGTGATTTCTACAGTGTCTAATTGGGGGAACAAGGTCATCTGTTGGAATGCTGGCAGCACCCTTTAGACCTTTGTGTAAAAGGATTAGCCTACTGTCTTTTCTCCTTTTCTTGAGAGACTCCTTTATATGCTGCCTCTTTTACATCCTGGGGGCACTGATGAAGATTTCGCCTCAGGAAACCAAGCGTTCTATTTGCCTTAGTACACATGTTGCTAATATGAGTTTTCCATCTTAAGTTGTGTGAGATTGTCACTCCAAGACATTTTAATGGAGTCCACATTCTCGAGGACCGTTCCCTCTAAGGTGTAAGAAGCTTCAACTTTATTAGATCTCTTCCTAGTTATCTGCATAATATTGCATTTAACTGGCTGAAATCTCATGCCCCATTTTCGGGCCCAACATCCTAATCTATCTATGTCAGCCTGAAGTTTCAATGATTCATCTGTATCTCTAATTTCTCGGTAACAAACACAGTCATCTGCGAACAGTCTTATTTCTGAGTCAATGTCAGCGGAAATATCATTGATGTACAGGGAGAACAAAAGTGGACCAAGAACGGTCCCTTGCGGGACTCCAGACAAAACTGGAGCACACTCTGAAGATTCACCATTAACAACAACCCGCTGTTTTTTGTAACAAAGAAAGGAATCTATCCAAGGAATTTTCCCCAATTCCATAACCAAATAACATAGATTTAAGTAGTTCATGAGAAGGGATGTCAAAAGCCTTCTCGAAGTCTAGAATAAATGTGTCCACTTGTCCCCCTTTGTCCAAGATTTTTGCCAAGTCATTAATAACTGTGCTTAGCTGAGTTTCACAACTATGCCTTTTCCTAAATGCATGTTGTCTGTCTGACACAAGTTTATGTTCGTCCAAGTGGGCCATGATGTTTGAGCAGACTATATGTTTAAGCAATTTACACAGAACACAAGTCAGAGACACAGGGCGATAATTACGGGCAAGAGCCCTATCTCCTTTTTTGAAGAGTGGACATATGTTTGCTAAGAGCCATTCTTTGGGGATTTCACGCATATCAAGAGACTGTTGAAACAAGTGTGCAAAAACTGGACCAAACTCATTTGCTAGTTCCTTCAGGACTCTAGGATGAAGCTCATCAGTTCCTTAGGCCTTACTGGGGTTTAAGCTTCGAAGTAACTTAATCACTCCTGCAGCTGTCACAACAATATTATTCATGAATGGGGCCGATCTTCCAGTCAATGGAACCTCCGTGAACTCAGTTTTATTAAACGCATCATTGAATTGACCAACTAGTTCCTCTGCCCTTTCAGAGTCTGATTTAGCAACCCAGCTCCCTCCTCTTTTATTAAGGGGCGGGATACCTTGCCTGTCTTTCTTCTGGCTATTGATATATCTGTAGAAGTCTCTGGGATTTGCCTTTACATCACCTACCAAGTTATTCACATACAAATCATGCTGATTTTTTTTTATATCGGTCTTGATTTCACGTCTCAAGTTTTCGAATTTTGTCCGGAGTTTACCACTTCCCGTCTTTTTTGCCTTTGCATGAATCTTATTCCTTCTGCGAATTTTTCTTCTTATCTCTGGAGTGATCCAGGGAATAGAAGATACAGACCTACTAGTTTTTGAGGGGATATGATTTTCGGCCGAAGTATGAATGAAAGAAGTTATCAAATCAATGTTCTCCTGTACAGACCGAGCATCTGAATGACCATTAAAGTATTTCTTCTTTGCAAATCTGAGTGCATCCTTCCTCATAGTTTCATAGTCACCTTTCTGATATGAGTGCACCTTCCTCCGAAGTTTCTCTATTGGTGGGATGTGAATTTTTAAATACCCGGAGACAATATCGTGGTCACTTAGTTTATCAGGGGAATGAATGTCTTCGAATTGTCCTGGTAAAGTCGTAAGGATAAGATATAATGTGTTCTTATCACGAGTGGAGAAGTTAACAATTTGTTCCAGGCCATGGTCGTTCATAATGTCAATTAATATTTGTCCTTCGGACTGACTCAGCATTGTGCCTTGTTTGCTGAGCCTGTCGGGCCAAGCAATGTCTCTGAAGTTGAGGTCACCTAAAACATGTACAGCGGGGAGTTTTTTACCCTTGTGCTGCGACTTAATGCAATCCAGTTGGTCTTTAAACAACTGAAAGTTTTCGACCGTACCATTTGGTGGTCGATACCAACTACTTACGAAGTGGGAAGTTTTATTTGCAAAAACCTTAACCCAGACCGATTCGGTGTCATTTTCCAGTTCCATGAAAGGCATGTGAGGGATGTCTCTATGAATAAGCAACATCACCCCACCGCCATGAGAGTTCCTATCTTTTCTGTAGACATAGTACTGACAAGTTTCAGAGAAAAGCTCAGATGTGGTAATTGAACTGTCAATCCTTGTTTCCTGAATAGCAACAATATGAGGTTGAGATGTATCGAGGAAATCTAAAAGTTCAAGAATTTTTCCTCTAATTCCATTTATGTTTATACTGCAAAGTTTCAAACCTTTTTCAAAATTTGACTTAGTTTCATCAGCAGTCGAAGATTTGCCTCTCTTATCCTCTGACAGGGGTTCAAACCTGTTTGGCTTACTCAGTTCTACATATCCATCAAAGAAGGAGTCTGAAAAGTTACAAACCTCACATTTTGGACATATCCAGTGGCAGCTTGAATTTACCAAAGTGACATATTCTGCATCTGAAATGAAGGAACATTCAGTGTGTATCCACATTTCACATTGATCACACTGAACGGCTTTGTGGCCATTAAGGACAGCACCACTGCAAAGACCACAGTCAGCTTTGCAGTCTTTGCAATACCAAGTTCCAGCTCTAGATTCAATTTCTAACAATTGACTGTTATCCAAATCAGAACATGAGGAGTGAAAGCGGGGGAAATTGCTATTGGGGAAAGATAAGTTTTATCGGTAAAAAATTACTGATCGGGATTTTTAAACATGTTTAAAATTCTCGATCGGTGAAAATATTTTACAAATAACCGATAGACAAGCTGTCTACAACCGATATCACCGATGGGCCATCGATAAACAACCGATCAACTTATACTTACCACCGATAGAAAAAAGATGAGAATTATAACGTGGGATTTCGTCGGTTTTGATCGGTGGTTGAAAGGGACCCAATCTGTGATCAGTCGGTTGCCGCGATCGTGTCATCGGTGGGTTTTAGTATTGTTTGAATAATAGAACCGACAGCAACATATAGCACGAGATATGCAAGCTCTTAATCACCGATATCGCCGATCGGACAAAGATAACCAAATATGAATCACCGACCATATCTGAGGGAAAGTGTTTAACCACCGATGACTAGCTATCAAATACCGATTAATCAGCGATACGCCCGATTTAGCTCCGATATACAAACGATAAAAATGGACAGTATTTCAGTATTTTATCGATGAAAACATCCTTATCACCGATCCAACCCCGTTTGAATTGTTTTCGGTCACCTACCAGCAACCCATGAAATGTTTGGTTTACCGAATGGAACACTTGTCCATCACCGATGGCCGTTTACACAGAAAACCAGAAATAAAATCACACATGACAACCGATCAAAACAGCGAAAACTTTAATATAAAATGACCGATTGGGGACCGACCGTCTGTGTAACTGGGGTTTTACATAATACTGTATAATACTGGTGACGGGCAAAAATTTATTGTTTGGTGTAGGAAGGTTCTTACAAGCAAAAGGGGGTCTTAAAGGACTTGGTTGTTTTGTCAGGGTAGGTGTGTGTATGTTTGATTGATTGATTTGATGTTTATCGTCCCCGTCAACTCTATACAGGTCATTTTGGAGACGCTCCTCCTATTTTGTGGGACTTTTACCCGACATTGAGATAAAATGACATCTCAAGCCCTGTCGCCCAATGAAACCAATAGGATTTATAAGCATGGACGGTCCGACTCGCTCCGCTTTGCCTGGGCAGGCTTAGAGTCTCTAAGTGGGTAACCAGTACTCGTGTGCGGTGGGATTAAGCTCTGTGTGGAAGCGTCATGCAGCCCATTTATTTCTTCAAGCCCCGATGGGTGGGCGGGGGCCGACAGGTGTGTGGGTTGGTGGGGGGAGGGAGGCTGACGTATATCACTTTTGTCTGTTATTTAAAAACTGATCCTGTGGCACATCGGGTCCATGTTCCTACCCTTATGCATGCCCTCCTACATTTACGCATACAATGTTCACAACGTTCATATGTCGTCTTTATATTCAGTGTCATTAAATAGTATGACGCCACGTGAATTTAAGAAATGACTTTTATTTTTCTGCTGTTCATGAAAGTATGAACGAACAGGGTCGCCTGCAAAGTAAATGAACTCCGAAGGGGTTCATATAAACTTTGCTAGCGACCCGCTGTCGTTCATACCTTCATGAACATCGAACAAAAATATTTCTTATATTTACATTCTTTTTTCCTCATCACTGGGCGAAAACAAAACTTATAAGGCAAACTGTTAAAGCTGAGAAAAACATTTACACGCTGTTTTTTTTCATAAAGAGCGGAACAGCACTGTCGTCGTCAACGCCCAATGAGATCATAGAGAACCATTGTTTAGACTGGCGTCACTTGACGTCATTGGAAATCATGTGACTTTTCATGGAAATATGAACAGCATTGTTTTATATAGGTTTACATTAGGCTTTACACTTGAAAAGGAATCCAATTTAAAATCCAACCTGAAGGCCCGTTTCGTAACTTTCATATGAAAGAACCATTTGTGTAAGATTCTCGATATCAAAATTTATGAAACACAAAGATGTTTTTTTTTTTTTTTTGATTGATTTGACCAACACTATTTAGGTTTGATTTTGGAAGTGTTGCTTCCAATTTTGTCGGACTCTCGTACCCGACATTGAGATGAAATTACATCTCAAGCCCTGTCGCCCAATGAATTATATGCATGGACGGCCCGACTTGCACCTTTTTGCCTGGGCAGGCTTAGACCGTCTATATAAGTGGTTTACTGGAGGTCGCGTGTGGTCGGCTTGTGCTGGTTGGGTGAGGCAAAGGTGACGTGTAGGGCGTCCAACAGATATTGGCCACAACCAGTCATATGTTTCTTCTCCCTGCCTTGAAATGCTCAATGAAAATAAATTTGAGGCGTACCACCTCCCTTGTAAGCTCGTGCATGTGAGTGACTGAGTGTGTTTGTGAGGTGAGTGAGTGAGCGCTCTATGTCTCACCAACTGTAAGGTTATTCGCAGATAAAGACCTCAATCATAAAAAAAGACGGGTAATCCAAGATCGAATGTACAGTGATTTTATATCCCATTTTTTTCTACTCCGACTGGAGCTACGGTTTTCTCCGTTTTTGTCTGCACGATGTTTGATCTAGTCCTCAATGTTTGTTTGTTTGTTTGATTTGAGGTTTAACGTTTCCGTCAACACTGTAAAGGTCATTTTGGAGACGTTGCTTCCAATTTTGTTGGACTTTTACCCGACATTGAGATGAAATGACATTTCAAGCCCTGTCGCCCAATGAAATCAATAGGGTTTATTAGCACGGACGGTCCTCAATGACTATATCAACTACATACATGTATAATAATGACACCCGAAAACAATATTGTAGCTGGGGTTAAGTGCGGGTTGGTTTCTGCGGGAGTCTTCCCTGTTCTTCACCATAGAGCAGACTATATTTATTTTCTTAATTATCGACTCTACCAGATTGTTTTGAATATTATGCAATGCGCCTAACGGCTTGAGAAGGGTTCAATCACGGACAGACTACATAAAACCGATTCCGCCCCCACCCCTCGGGGCTTGAAGAAACAGATTTGGCTGCATGGTGCTTCCATGCAGAGCTGAAACAGACCACACTGGCACGAGTACTGGTAAACAGGTTAAAAGGACTAAGCCTGCCCAGGCAAAGTGGTGTGAGCCAGACCGTCCACTAAATGTATGCATTTTGGTTTCAATGGGCGACAGGGCTTGAGACAGCATTTCATCTCAGTGTCGGGTAAAAGTCCCACAAAATTGGAAGCAACGTCTCCAAAATGACCTACATAGTGTTGCCGGGGACGTTAAACCTCAATTCAAAAGAGAATCCATAAAACCGAGTTTTGCATATTCAAATATTGTATGATTTCTTGTTTCTAAAGGGACTCCGTAGAAACAGCGTTTTGAATATGTCGTGGTGCTACATTGTGACCAATGTTTGTCCGCACAAATCGAGATCAAGTGTGATCCTTCAATGAAACACGTTTAATAGTGTATACAACAGTTTTCATGGTTTATGTCGTGAAATGGAAACTAAACCATCATATTTTCTATTTTCTCCATTCAATCAAGCAGAAGAAGTGATTTTTGACATCTCACGGGAAAATTGTGGGCCGCCTACATCAATGTGTAATTGAAACTTACGTGCTAATCTTCGTGAAAATTGCCGTCAAAATCACGACTTCATCCGAAGTTAAATACTTACCTAAGTAAATGAAATAGGCGGCTTTCGAATCCACATTTTAAGGAAATACTTTACTAAGATAAGAATTCCTCCTTAAATCGTTAAGTCGACCTTAACTTAAGTAACGATTGTAATCCTGGGCCCTGGACTATACGGAGTCCAGTGCATCACGTCAACGTTGTTTTGCTGAAGAAACGCAATGCTGAGCCTTGCTACATGCGCCCGAGCGTTATCCTGTTGAAAGGTCACGTTCTGCTGTCGTACATATGGAACAACTACCGGTCGTTAAACGACGTCAACGTAACGCTGAACCGTCAAAGATCCATCAATGAATACCAGTACCGTTCTATGACCATAAGATATGCCAGCCCACACCATCAACCCACCGCCTCCAAATTGATCACGTTCAATCAAACAATTGTCACGATAACGCTCTCCGTCACGCCTATACACACGTTGACGGTCGTCAGCTCTGTACAACAAGTACCTGGACTCGTCAGAAAACATAACGTTACGCCACTGACGAAGGGGAAACAGGTTGTGAGCCACGCCATTCTAACCTGACGTCGTCGTGGTGTTAATGGCATACCAACCTATGGACGATGAGGACGTAAGCCAAACTCTCGAAGGCGATTCCTGACAGTATCTGCACTTATTCGATTGTTGTGCGTTCCTGGTGTCACCTGAGGCGTCTCGACGGCTGTACGGAACCGATTAGGAAGGTGGGTTAGACGGATGTATCGGTCCTGTCGACGTGTCGTGACGCGTGGGCGACCACTTCTGGGCCCGTCAGTTGTCGTTCCCGTTTGACGTAGACGCTGGTACAAGCGAGTTATCGTCATTTAATGTACAAGGGGGGAAACCTACGTCACGATGACGTCACGCAGAAAGACAATGGCAGCCGCCATCTTGAAAGTACCTCTCGCTTCGGTAAGTGTTTTTGTGTTAAACAGACGATTTAAGCACAATCGTGACACAGCTTTTGTCGCAGAGTACGGGCGAAATAACAATGTTTTGTCTGCAAAAAGAAATTTGTGCAGGCTTTCAGTAGTATGGATAAACACGTTGGATTTAGTTCATTTCAGCGATCCATTCGTCAAAACTCTGGATATGAAAATCATTCATATGAAGCAGCGCAGTGTTTTCATTAATCCTCTCATAACGAGTACACGACTTTTTGAGAAGAAAATACCATAGAAGTGTTTATTAGTATTAAAATTAAAATTTTTGAACTTTATAAGACGTTTTCAGTAAATGGTATCGTTAACACTCGATCAGAAATGAGATACGTACACACTCTGAAAACCAGCATATAGTTGTTTGTTTTGTTTTGTTGTTGTTATTTTTTTTTTTTTTGGTCTTACGGCCCTTTCAAGATTATTTCACTCATATCGAGCCGATCGCTAATCAGAAGTGGGCGAAAACCGGAGTACCCGGAGAAAAACCACATGACCTTCCGTCGCAGAACTTGGCGTCTCACATATGACCCGAGTGAGGCTCGAACCACAGCGGTGAGAGACCTAATGATCAAGAGTCAGCGCTCTTAACCACTAGGCCACATATAGTTGTTTCTCGTGACAACCTGAAAAGCAGGGTAACAAGTATCTTTGACAATAGTGGTAGCCAGATGAACAGCCGATCACAATTTCCGCTCTCATGTCACCTAAGAAGACATTGCCCAGTCTAGAACATTGTCGCACTTGAACTATTTACAATGTTGCGCCGAGTTGCGAAAAAATGCAATAAATCAAATGGTTCAGATTTAAAATATCTGTAAAAACAAGTGGCCCTCGGGCCACTATACTCACCATAGTTCATTTGGGTTCTTCCCCATTGAAGACTTGCGTTTCATTAAGCTATTAAGGCTAGAAAAATCTAAGTAGAGGCCCACCCAAGGACTATGCTGCGAAATTAGATTTCTAGCTTTTCTTGTTCTTGTGAAAACGTTTACAAAATATTAATATTGGCCTAATTTTTGGGAGAAGATTTAAACAATAGATGAACAAATAAGCTGAAGATGCTTATTACCTTTTATACAATATAAGCCATCATTATTGCATTGCATACAAATGTTCTAGAAAAGGGTAATTCCTTTGAAGCAAGGACTACAAGACAGAACTGAAAACTGTGGAGTGTACACGATTTTTTTATGGACCAGACTAGCTAGTTTCGGCCAGTTAGGCCGCATCACTAACCCTCAAACATTTACGAACCCCTGCAGTGGCATCAATGATCCCAAATGACTGTAAAATAAATCCACACTTTGATGAAGAGCAGATAAACATTTTACGGACGCCAAATATTCCATTAACACCAGCTACGGTGAAATGTATTACTTTCTAGAAAAATGTAATCCTTTGGAAGCAAGGGCAACAAGAAAATAAAAATAAAGGCACACTATGATAAAGATTGAAGTTTCAACATTTTATAGTTCCTAGGAAATTTTTGATGAAATTTAACTTAGACCTATGATAGAGAGAAAGAATTAAAGTAAAGATGAAATGGGATGTCAAGAAAAACACTGTCTCTTACACTATGTAATTTATCATCCCAACTGCATATGAAAAATAGAAGTGAAGGCAATGATTAGGAATTGATATAATTAACCCACTGCTCCCATCAGAGACACCAAAGGGAAAGAAACACAAGCATGAAATAACTAGACTCTAAACATCACTAGCGGAAAGCCAAAAGGACAGTTTCTTTCCAACAAAATGGCCAGTTGGCTGTCCAAAACAAAAGGATATAAGCGAATACTGGTAATCACTTAGAGGGTCCAAATTATAAGTAAAGGTAATGATCAGGAATCGATACAATTAACTCACAGCTCCCATCAGAGACACCAAAGGGAAAGAAACACAAACATGAAGCAACATACCCCAACGGAAACACCAACAGCGGAAAGCCAAATGGACCGTTACTTTCTCACAAAATGGCCAAAAGGCTATCCAAAATAAAATAATATAAGCGACACAAACACCCAAAGACCCCAAGCCTGCCCAGGAAAAGTGGTGCGAGTTGGACCGTACATGTGTATAAAATAGAAGTAAATGCAATGGTCAGGAATCCCTATTTGTTTCACTGAAGGCATTGCTTGAGATGTCATTTAATCTTAATGTTGGATAGAAGTTCCGAAAAGATTGGAAGTAACGTCTCGAAAATGACCTAAGTGCTGTTGACGGGGCCGTTCAACCTCAATTTCAACCAAAACAGTCATCATCATTTCATATGTTTATGCCGTTCTTATTTTTTTTTTTTTTTTGCGTATCGCGCGAAAATAGTAGACGTTTTTCTTTTATCTTTGTAGTTGAGACGTTATTTGTTTTGTTTTTGTCAATATATCAGCCGGTGCAAGACAAATGCTAAAATATGACTTGTGCGACTAGTGAATACCTAGACCAGTCCATGCATCTGATCGGTGTAATATTTCGCTTTTGAAACGATAGTGAGCTATTACACTACTCACACCTGCTCGTTGTACGGACGATTCTTAATCCTAGCCAACCGCACAAGTCCAACAGCAGATCCTGAACAGCGTAACGAGAAAAAAAATCGTTGGGGCCTCGATAAGGATCGGTTTATACAACAAGCAGGTGTGGGAAGTGTCAAATATTACTAGTGTTTTTAAAACTCAAGAATACACCGATCAGACTGCCCGGGTATGCAAGCTGATCTGGGTAGTCTATCGTCGCACATAAGTTGCCTTATTGTAGCTTTTTTCTTGCACCGGCTCATTTATTAAAATAAATAACGTTGAAACTACACAAATTTTAAATGCCTAGTTTTTGTGGGTGTTATGCCAAATACTGCATCGAGTGAGGTAAATGTCAAATTAACGTTACAAAAAGTGTTACACTTTTCATTTAAAATGTGCTACAGTGTATAATATTGTTTTTTGGTCGACAAAAGTTACTATGCAATGGAGCTTTTTTTCAAAATAGTGCTTAAGTCCACCTGACCATCACTAAAGGTAGCTGTTATTTATAGAAAATAGCTGCCTTATTCTTATAGCTGTGTGTGCCCCCGCCCATAGGGGCTTGAAGAAATATATGGGCTGCATGATGCTTCCACGCAGAGCTGAATCCGGCCCGCACACTAGTACTGGTAAACCGCTTAGAGGATCTAAGCCTGTCCAGGAACCGCGCTGCGAGGCGGACCGTCCATGCTAATAAACCCTAATGGTTTCATTGGGCGACAGGGCTTGAGATGTCATTTCATCTCAATGTCGGGTACAAGTCCCACAAAATTGGAAGCAACGTCTCCAAAATGACCTTTACAGTGTTGACGGGGACGTAAAACCTCAAATCAAACAAACAAACAAACTTATAGCTGTGAGGACGGCGTATTCAATAATATGGTTATCAATATAATCTGGACGAAAATCGTGTGTTGGGTTTAGCGAACAGTGTAAGCCCTAACAAGACGCGACAGAGCGCGGCATCTGATCAAGATCTACACTGATTGCTTTTTGTACACGCATGTAAGGAATAAACAAATGTTTACAGTCTAAGTCACCGTGTATTTTTCAAACCCACCCAAGAGACAGCTGACCCACCGGTTCTATTACTACTTTGATTAAAGTAAGTTTGTTTGTTTGTATTGGAGTTTAAGGGCCCAGTCAACAATATTTAGGTCATTTTTATCCCGGTCAGTTTACCTATCAACACTTTTTCTGTGCAGACTTATACGTTAACCAGTACAGCGCACATTCTATCGCCAGAAACTGACAACTGCCCTTCTTGAATCAGCGGAAGGGAGAGACTGACCATAGAAAAGATTCCATGATCAATCTCCACGAAAGAATGTTGCCGACCTTGGCAGGTAACGAAGCCGCGTCCTCCTGATCACCAGTCAGACGCGCATCCAACTGAGCAACCGAGGCCGGCTTAAATAAAGTAGAAGTAAAACAAAGATCAGGAATTGATACAATTAACTTACTCCACCCATAAAAGACACCAAAGGGAAAGAAATACAAACATTAAGCGACAAGACCACAATGGAAACCTAAACAGAGGAAGGCCATAAGGACAGTTACTTTCCCACAAAATGGCCATATGGCCATCCAAAATAAAAAGACAAAAGTGATACACACAGTAAGTAACAAACAACAACATAAATAAATCGCCACAGAAGAGCCGCCTTGGAACGGTCAGTGGAAGATTTCCACTGGGGGGCTTAAATCGATTTTACGTGGCCACAATCCTCGCCCTTACTTCCGTCGCGATTTAGACAAATAATTTGTTCAGTCCGCATGAAGGCCTCCTAACTCATCAGTGCAAAGTAAGATAATGCCTTTTTATAACGAGCAGATCATTGCAAGAAGTTTAGTTCTCAGCCACGACAGTATTTTTCCGCTCATGTAATAGACCATTGAGGACCTTAAGAGATGTCTGCCTATTCTTCGTTAGCCTGTATGACTCTTTTTATTTTCAGAGATAAATGTAAACCTAATTCTGTTGTTTTATACCTTAACGCAAGTACGACAATGCTCCAGAGTGGGCTATATCTTCTTAAGTGACAAGGGAGCGGACATTACAACTGCCTGTTCATCTGGCCACCATTATTGTCCAAGATACTTGTAACCTTTAGAGAATTTGGCGCCTTTTACCCTGCTTTTCAGGTTGTCACGAGAAACAACTATATGCTGATTTTCAGAGTGTGTACGTATCTCATTTCTGATCGAGTGTTAACGATACCATTTACTGAAAACGTCTTATAAAGTTCAAAAATTTTAATTTTAATACAAATAAACACTTCTATGGTATTTTCTTCTGAAAAAGTCGTGTACTCGTTACTTGAGGATTAATGAAAACACTGCGCTGCTTCATATGAATAATTTTCATATCCAGAGTGTTGACGAATAGATCGCTGAAATTAACTAAATCCGACGTGTTCATCCATACTACTTAAAGCTTGCCTAAATTTCTTTTTGCTGACCAAACATTGTAATTTTGCCCGTACTCTGTGATAATAGCTATGTCAAGATTGTGCGTAAAATATATGTTTAACACAAAAATACTTACCGAAGCGAGAGTTCCTTTCAAGATGGCGACCGCCTTGGTGTAAAATTGTGACTTCATTGTGACGTAGGTTTCCCCCCTTGATGTAGTGCACGAGGAAATGTTGAAAACAACGGGTTGCCAAGTGGAGCGTTAAACTGTACAGATATCGCCCAAATGTTTTCTGCATAAGAAAGTTTTAAAAGTATGAAAATAAATCGCAAAAGGATTTTTCAGTCAACCTGATGGTTGCATGAAAATCTTTTGGGTTAAAAAGTTGCGTTTCTTTTTCGGTTCAGAGTTATCTGGTGAATTAGCCTAGAGAGCGGTAAAGGTATTTTGTTTCTTTTTCTAACTTACATCACGTGAACAAGTCTGTGAAATGAATACCCCCCTTACACCCCACTTTGTATTGAGAAAACTGGGGTTTACGTAGGTATACCTTATTTTTCTTATTTTTACTCCAAGACATAGGTTGTTGGTACTCGTTAGAACCGCCTCAATGAGGCGGTTCTAACGAGCACCCACAACCTATGTTTGCAGTATTTTAAAGAAAAATATCTCGGATTTTCAGCAGAAAAATAGTTACCCACAATCTATGTTTTTGAGCACAAATATGAAACATAACAACCCCCGTTTTACTATACACGAGTGGGGTTTATGGAGTCAAATAATATAGATGTGTTTTCGTGATGCAATCCGGCCTAGAACTAATTTCTATAGACACAGTTCATTCAGATGCGAATCTGACCGGCGATCAGGAGGTCGCGGGTTCGATACCTGCTGGGTTGGCAGAATTTATTATGGAGTCTTTTCTATGATCATTATCACCCTTCCATAGAAGCTTCTTCAGTAAAGCCGGGGTAAACGGGCGTATATACAGTAAAATTCCTCTATTAAGACCACCTTTGGGACTGTTCAAAAGTGGTCTTAAAGACCACTTTTGAACAGTCCCAAAGGTGGTCCCTGACCAGAGGACACTGTGGCCAGAAAACACAAAGAAATATGAAGTGCACCCTTCAAAATAAGCTTTTAAAAGCAGAGTTAGTCTTAATTTTAGATGGTCTTAAAGGCATTTATTCTCGTTTACTGAGGACCATCTTTGCATTACATAATATTATGTAGCCCTCAGTGCTGAATGAAGAGAAGTCCTCTGTCTTCAACAGGTAAGGGGCCTCCTTGGGGAAAAATCAATAGTTTAACTGTTGGCTAGAGTGTACCTTATTGATTTCCCCTCAAGTGTCTCAGTCAGGGATTCAACAAAAGCTACTGATCACCATATTAGGGTCTGCCTTTGATCTGCTGCAGAGGTCGCTTTCAACAATTTTTCAGTCATATCACGACGGTGTCTGGTTGTGACAGGGAGCTCAATGCTCACTTTTATGGTGCTGCCTCACTGAAGTATCATGTCCCAGACACATTACATGATAACACACCCAGTCACATTATCCTGACACTGGGTCGACCAGTCCTAGCTCACCATTTTTAACAACTTTGGTATGTCGCGGCCCGGGGATCGAACCCGTGACCTCCCGTTCCCCGGAGCGGACACTCTACCAACTGAGCTATCGGGGCCGGTCAGGAGTCTGCAGAAACTGATATGGGCCTGCACTGTTTGCAACGAGTGATAAGTTGTTTCCTTATTCCTTTTTCCTTTGTCCTTATTCCTTATTTAGTTTTTCAATCTGAATTTTTATAAAATGTCATATCAGGAAAGGTCCATTTTCAGCCCCGTCAAAATAAGTCGACTTTACACTTCGGCTCCTATCAAAATAAGACGACTTTACGTAAATATGCCCCCAAAAAGACTTGGTCAGATTTAAAGTAGCATATAATCGACTTTTCAGTTATCATACACAATATCAAACCAAAAACCACCCCGCCTATCGGGGCTTGGAGAAATATATTGAGCTGAATGGTGCTTCCACGTAGAGCTGAAACTGACCACACATGAGTAAGCCTGCACAGTTACGGGCTTCTGTGATCTAGTGGATAAGAGCGCTGACTCTTAATCATTAGGTCTTTCACCGCTGTGGGTTCGAGCCTGACTGGGGTCACGTGTGAGACGCTAGGTTCTGCAACGGAAGATCAGGTGGTTTTTCGCTGGGTACTCCGGTTTTTGCCTACCTCTGATTATCGCTTGGCTCAAAATAAGTGAAATAATGTTGGAAGGGCCGTAAAACCATAACAAAACAAAAAAAAAAATTAGCAGGCTGGTCAATGGAAACTAAATAATGTTCAACTCTGCTACAACCTGGAAAACTATTTATACTCTGCTTTTTCTAGAATTTTATCTTCTTATCTGTCATATTATCAGATTTACAGTCTTCTACTGGGATCTGTTTGTTTTCATAGAAATTGTTATCTTTCAAGCTAGTAAGCTCAAAGCTACTGAAATTGAGGAAACTTTTGTCACATTTTGGTAGGAGTGCAAACATAAAACAACTTCACCATCACAAAACAAAGCCAAACGGACAATTAACTTCCCACAAAATGGCCAAACGGTTATCCAAAATAAAGAAGAAATATTATCAATACCCACACGCAAAGACGCCCTTTAACAATAATTAAAGACAACAGAAGAACCGCCTTAGAATGGTCAGTATCCTTTCAACGGGGTGGGGTTGGGGTTGGGGGCTGGGGTGGGGAGGTGGGGGGCGTTAAATCGATTTTACGTGGCAACAATCTGTCGTGGCATTAGGAAAACATGTCCGTATGAAATAATGGCGTCCAACATGGTGTCAGAAGATAATAAATATTAGGTAAAAATGATAACATCTTTATTATTTCTGCTTTCAACATAGATTGTGGGGGCTCGTTAGAACCGCCTCATTGAGGCGGTTCTAACGAGTACCCACAACCTATGTCTTCGAGCAGAAATAAGGAAAATAATGTTTACCCCCGTAAACCCCAGGTTGATCTATTTAAAGTGGGGTTTAGGGGGGTCTTTATTTCACGGACTTGTTCACGTGATGGTTTAGAAAAATAATTTGTTTAGTCCGCATGAAGGATTTCTAACTCATCCGTGCAACATCTTCGAGAAAATGAAAATCAAATGAATACAGAGATCAAATCAAAGCACTGAGAGTACTGGTGGGTCGATTGTCTCTGGGTGTAGTTAGGAAAAATGGGCCTGAGCGTGGACTGTTTCGTTTAACCCTTAAACTCCTTTACTGAAAGCAAACCGTGTAGACCCTGATCAGACACTGCGTTTTTCGGTGCCTGATCCTTAAATCCCTATACTCTAAGCAAGCAGTGAAGACCCTGATCAGACGCCGCGTTCTGCGGCGTCTGATCTGGGTCTACACTGTTTGCCTAGCCCAACCCATGATTCCAGATTTTACAGTTAACCTTTTAAGTAAACACGCTGACCTCACTGCGATAAAATTCTATAAATAATCTGCGTGGATTCCTACAAATCAGTGATGAGAGCCTTTTCGCGCGCTTTTGATTGATTGGTCAATAATGGTCATGTGGTTATCTCCGCGTTGGTCACGTGGACATTTGCAAGAATCGACTTTCTACCGTATGGTACATTTGGGTCGATTGATAAACAATCGACCCCAAAACGACGAGGAATCGACAGCATGAAATAACTGAAATGCTGGAGCGAAAGAAAACCAACAGTTGAACTCCGGTGTGCCCAACCAGATAGTTGGCTACGCACCGAATGGGGTTGGTCTTGTCGGTCTGAAGTCTGACGGGGGAATACAATGTACCATCATCCCAATTAAACTTTATCCACTGATTTGTTTTTTTAACCCATTTAGTACCAGAAACCCCAAAACGGGAACCTGGCAAACAGTGCAGGCCCAGATCAGACGCTGCAGAATGCGGCGTCTGATCAGGGTCTACACTGTTTGCGAAAAGTTAAGCCATTTTCCAAATAAATTTTGAATTTGAAAAAAAACAACCTGACACCCCTAAATTATGAAATGGACCCATGCAATATATAAGGTGGAAGATTCCATTTGGTACAAAAAGGGTTAAATAGCAGATCCTAAAAGCTCGTAAATAAAAGTGCGAAATCTGCAACCTTGATATCAAGGACAAGAAGAGCTGGAACATTGGACCAATATTTAACCCTTTTTGTACCAAATGGAATCTTCCTTCTTATATATAGCAGGAGTCCATTTAAAAATTTAGGGGAGTCAGGTTGTGTTTTCTTCAAAATCCATTTGGAAAATGGCTGAAAATTTTGCAAACAGTGTAGGCCCTGATTAGACGCCGCGTTCTGCGGCGTCTGATCTTGGCTGCACTGTTTGCCATGATACCCGTTTAGGGGTTTCCAGTCCGAAATGGGTTCACACCATGTCAACAGGATCTTACATTAGTGTTCATGTATTATTGGCTTTATTAAACGAGTTGAGAAAAAGAGATAAAATGCGAGGCTTTGCCGAGCATTTTACGAGTTTAATAAATTCAATAATATATGTACATGCACATGAATGCAAGATTCTATTTATCGTTAGGCATTAAAAAGGCCTTTTATTCATGATTTGTTGACAAAACTGTCACTATTCCGTCATTGATAAACGCGACATTGTTAATGACGTCGTACATGTAACGTTAGGGAGCGTTTCTAACTAATTTGCATATTTAATCCGAATATATTACATGGCGTGCGACGTCATATGATTAATTTTAAAAACGTCTCGTGCATATCTTGATCATAGATAAAATATCTTGACCGGGGGTCACTTGTAAAGAGCTGTCTTACAGGCAAGAAGGTCTGTTGTCAGTTTAAACGATAAAATGTACTCTATGAATAATTGCCGAGAATATTGCAAGAGTCGTTCTAAGCTGATTGAAAGAACTCCTTTAAATGCTAGGGTTTCTACAAGAAAGTCATAAGATCATATTCAATGCAAGGTAGCTTTAAAACAAATGCAAGGAATAGAATGTGGACCTGCATAATGTTTGTCGACCGTACAATCGCATTTGACAACATCAGCCGTGAGGAACTTTGGGAAATTATAACACTGTACGGTTGTCCGGCCGAAGCTTGGAAATAGTGCGTTAGTTTCACCATCAAGGGAAAAAGTCCGTGAAATGAAGACCTCCCCTATACCCCACTTTATATAGAGAAAACTGCGGTTTACGGGGGTATACATTATTTTCTTATTTTTGCTCCAAGACATAGGTTGTAGGTACTCGTTAGAACCGCCTAATTGAGGCGGTTCTAACGAGCACCCACAACCTATGTTTGCAGTATTTATAAGAAAAATATCACGGAATTTCATCAGACAAATGGCCATTTTGGAGATGTGAAAAATGCACTATGTCGCACGGGTGTGTTTTCGTAATGACAATGCCACTGCATGACAAGTTTCTTTATCAATTTTAGAAGCCTCCGTGGTGCAGTGGTTACGCTACTCGCCTTGTAAACCAGGGATCGCAGGATCGATCCCGGGCTTCTCCAGACTTTCGGATGAGTCTTTAAACCGAGGTCCCGTCTCCGTATGACCTTAGCTGTTGGTGGGACGTAAAACTAAAACTCACTCACTCTTTATCAATTTTATCTGTGTACTAGCGCCAACGCTGTTAGCTTTCTTGTCCACAGATGCTTTCTAAGAT